>BSBN01000579.1:1250000-2500000 GCA_027924645.1 Cunninghamia lanceolata
TGTCATAATAAAAAAACACAACTAAAAGTCTCAAGATGGGCACCCAAGTTGTCTCAATCTATTTCAGTTAACTGAAGTGCTCCAACACACACCAATGTCATACAAACAACATGCATAATTGATGTCTCCATTCTGAATCTATAATAACCTTTTTGTATCATGCAAGAGTCATGTAAAATTGAGCCTAAGTTAGAGTGACATGTAAGACACATGCAACCCCATGTAAGTACATGCAACTGACATGCAACAACATGCAAGCACCTGCAACTCACATGCAACATGCAAGCACCTACAACTCACATGCAACATGCAAGTCCATGCAACAACATGCAAGTCCATGCAAGAAACATGCAACAACATGCAAGTCCATGCAATCTCATACAAGTGGCATGCAACAATATGCAAGTCCATGTAAGCTCATACAAGTGACATGCAACAACATGCAAGTCCATGCAAGTAACGTGCAACAACATGCAAGTCCATGAAAGCTCATACAAGCTCATGGAAGCAACATGCAAATATCGTGCATCTCTAATTCCATTGTTAACTCCCACATCATATCCATGCAAAGTATATCAACATTATCCACTCATGCAAACAAAAAAGAAACTCCAAGTCTACATTGGGATCTCCTCCAAAGTGGGTGCCCAAGATAGGTACCACCTCCTAAGAAGTATCACCAAGTCAAGATAGACTTCAAGAAGTCAACTCCAAGTCTCCATGGGCTCCACTTCCAAAGTGGGTGCCCAAATTGGGTCCCACCTCATAGGAGATAACTACAACATGTTCAAGTGATATAATTAAATAATATTTTATCTCTCAAGTCCTTATGTGTTGGAGAACACTTTCCAAGAACTTTGGAGATACATGAAAATGGTTAGGATTGCAAAGTTAATGAAAACTTATCCCAACATTCTCCCACTTGACATTATACATTGCAATTACATCTATGAGGTAATAAAATTATTAACAAGTATAGTGATCAAGGCTAATGGCCTTCCTACACCAAGAGAAGTTATCCATGGTAATTGGCTTTGTAAGAGAATCTGTAGCATTAACCAAAGTGTCAACTTTTTCAATCAAAACCTCACCATTCTCAACCATTTCTCACACAAAGTGATACTGAACAACAACATGCTTAGTATGAGAAAGATACATAGGATTTTTGGCTAAATAAATGGCAATATGACTGTCACATCTAATCCTCACTATCATGCAATCAAAATTACCAATACCTGTACCAAGTCTCTGTAATCACACTGCCTCTTTAAAGGTATGTGTAGCATCCATATACTTTGCTTCTATAGTAGACAAAGAAACCATAGGTTGTCTTTTACTCATCCAACTTACTGAAGCTCCAAACAGAGTAAAAACATAGCCACTAGTGGACCTTCGACTTTCCAAGTCACCCGCCCAATCTGAATCAACAAAACCATGTATGTCCAATGACTTATCAACATTATTAGTACCATGATAAACCAAACAATAATTAGTTCCTTGTAAACATTTAAACACCCTCTTAACAAAAATCTAATGCTCTTTACTAAGGTTAGACATAAACTTTCTTAAAACTCTCACTTCTTGGGCAATATCTGGTCTAGTGCAAACCATTGTATAAATCAAACTACCAACATCACTAGCATAAGGAACCTTAGACATCTCTTCAAAATCATCATCAGAAGTAGGACACATGTCTTAACTAAGATTAGTACCAACCAAAAAAGGAATTCTTACTGGTTTACAATCATGCATATTAAATCTTTGCAAATTGGTATCAACATACTTACTCTAACTTAACCATAGATTTTTGTGTACCTAATCCCTATTGATCTCCATCCCAAGAATATATCTAGAAGCCCCCAAGTCCTTCATATCAAATGTGCTAGAAAGTTGAGTTTTAAGCTCTCTAATAATCACCTTGTTGTTACCAATAAACAATATGTCATCAACATACAAGACAATAATCAATACATGATCATCAATAATCTTAAGATAAACACAATGAGTCTCTTCACTTCTAACAAAACACAAATTTAATGCAAAAGCATGAAACTTCTAATACCACATTCTGGGCAACTGTTTCAAACCATACAATGATCTTTTTAACCTACAAACCAAGGCATCTTTTCCTTTTACAATAAAACCATCAGGTTGTTGCATATAAATCTCCTCTTCAAGATCCCCATGCAAAAAGTAGTTTTAACATCTATTTACTCTATCTCAAAATCATAAGCAATAGCATTAGATAAAATGAATCTAATAGAAGTCAATTTAGCAACAGGAGATAAAATTTCATTAAAATCAACCCCCTCTTTCTAGGAGTAGCCCTTGGCTACTAATCTAGCCTTGTACCATTCTAACTTACCTTCTGCACCAAAATTATTTTTATATACCCACTTGCAACTAATGGGATTTCTTCCTTTGGGAAAACTAACAAGATCCCATGTGTCACAAGTATCCAAGGACATCATTTCCTCATGCATAGGTTTTAACCAAGGCTCACTATCCTCTGAAGAAAGAGCCTCCCTAAAAGATCTAGGTTCATCATCAGTACTTAACAAAGCAAATGTTGCATATGTTGTCATTGATGTCAAAGGAGTGATGATCAGAGGAGTTGTGATGTGAAAGACTTGATGATGAAAGACATGAAAATGAGAAGAGATCAATATCATATATACACGGTTGTACCTGATGAAAGACATGGACATGAGAAGAGATTAATATCATCGATACACAGTTGTACCTTATCTTCTAAAGTTCACAGATAGGTGAAGATTGTCAAAGAGGTTTGATTGATGTCATACATTGATGCTTGTTGCAATAATATTGTCTCTTGATGAAAAGCATTGCATGGGATATGAAGGAAATTGTCTAAGTTATCAAATTGTCAAAGGCACAGGAAATTATACTGTAGAAGCACAGGAGATTGTACCACATTCTATCGTAAATGAAGATATGGCCTCACGGTTGGAGGATAGATAGATACAACTATGAGGAATATATAATCCAAGTTTTAGAGCATAAAAGTTATTGTAGAGTTTTTCAAAGTTAGTAGAGTGAGAACAAGTCAAGTTCCCATGAAAGGTCATCAAAGATAACAAAAAGACACCGCATTTCACCGTATTTACCTATATGACTTGGTAGTTTGAAGATTAAGTAAATCAAAGGTACTAGATTGACATACTAAAGTTTCAAAGGATACAAAGTACTGCAAGTGTGTTTCTCATTATTCTAAGTTAAGACAGTTTCACTAGAAAATGTAAAGGTTACCGACATCAAAGGTTGTTTGCTTGTGCTAGCAAGTAGATGCATGAACTAGAGAAAGGAATGCATGAGAAGGTTTTGCAAGTCATATAGTGTTTGTGGCATGAACTTCTTGGTGATATCTCTCTTCTCTGGTACCACATAGGGTCTGGAGCTAAGGCATGAGAGGATATGTAGATGTGGAGCTGACATTGTGTGTTTGAGTGATTACAGTGTGTGTGTGGAAGCATGCACCGACAAGAAATTTTGGGAGAAGGTAAAATGGGTCCAGTAGACTTCTTGGTATGAACCACATTATGGGATTTCACTCCTACATTACCACAGATAATTTGGGAGTTGACAAGTTTGGTTAGTTACACATTACATTTAGGTCGACAAAGATGATGTTTAGAAGGCTTGCAGAGGATATATATGAAGGATAGAAGATTGTTTAAAAGTTTGTGAGAATTTGTGAAAAAGGTGAATGATCCAAAAATTGAGAAGTAACTCTAGAAGTTCTGATGCATAATCCATAATAGAGCTAGTATTGTATTGCTGAGGTATTTTGAGCCTGGAAGGTAGTAGACATGTTTGAGCAGAGGTGTTGAAGTCATTAGAATAAGTCAATGTCAAATTGTTAATAAAGTTGAAGTTGCAGAGGTGATTGAACCATCAGAATCCGTCGAGTGTTTTGGTACATAGGCTGGAGCCTCAGCTTGTAAGTGTTGTAGCACTTTAGGGAGTTGGTGCTTCTTTTGAATTAGAGTCCATAAAAAATTGTACTAAGGAGTTGGTGCTTCCTTTGGGTTGGTGCCCATAAAATTCATTGTAAATCTAATTTTATTTGTGAGGTTAGATTTGGACAGTAGATCCAATCAGCTTGCCCACCATGGTTTTTCCCATCTTGGGTTTCCACGTAAATCTGATGTCATGTGTGTATGTGCATTTATGATTCATTTGGTTTAAATGTTTAGTTTATATTGAATGCATTTAAAAGGAAAGAATTTGAATATGTACTAATTCACCCCCCCTCTCAGTACTTCTATGTGTTCAACAACAAATGCACAATGGAAATTAGGTGGGCTATACCTATTAACAAGATTTCATTATCTTGTGGATCTTCTCAAGGTAGAAGTAAGGGGCTCTTCATGTTCTTCTATATTCTCATCCCACACATCATTATATGAGCCCTATGAACTCTCTTCTTCTCCTCCATCCTCAAATCCATCTAATTGTTCTTCCACATGAGCATCTTCCTACTTTTCTGTATGTGTCTTGAAGTGCACTATTTTAGTCTTTTCTTTCTCCTTTGGTTGTTCTCCTGAACAAGCTCTAAACTCCCTTAAAATCACATCTCTAGATAAAGTCATTTTTTTAGGTTAGAGGATTTCAAATCTTGTAACCTTTTACATTCTCACCATAACCTACAAAGATGCATTTCTGAGCTTTTGGACCAAGTTTAGTATGCTTTTCTTTAGGCACACGAACATAAGCCTCACATCCAAAGATCCTTAAATGTGAAACAGAAGGCTTTCTACCTACTCACATTTCAGGAGTTTTTATCTTCAAGAGCTAAATAAGGGGATCTATTAATCAAATAACAAGCAATACTTACAACCTCAGCCTAAAAGCATTGATCTAGCTTAGCACTACTCAACATGCTCCTAGCTCTTTCTATTAAGGTTCAGTTCATTCTTTTTGCTACCCCATTTTGTTGGGGTGTATAAGGAGTCGTCTTTTGTTGAACAATACCTGTATGCTTACAAAATTCATCAAATTTGTTAGAACAATATTTGCCACCATTATCTAATCTCAACACCCTTATCTTATGATCTTCTTATTTCTCAACTAAGGATTTAAATTCCTGAAACTTAGTGAAGACTTAAGATTTAGCATTCATAAAATAAAGCCAAGTGTATTGTGAGACATCATCAATGAATGTAACATAATATTGAGATTTTCCAAAAGAGTCAATATCCAGTAGTCCAAATACATCCAAATGAATAATCTCTAATAAACTCTTATTTTATTAGTTCCAACATAAATGATGATCTATTATGTTTTCCAAACACATAATGCTCACATACATCATTTTTGCCAACAGAATAATCAACAATATCATCAACCAATTTTTTATTAATAATGGTCCTAAGACCTTTTTCACTTATGTGACCCAATCTATGGTGTCACAACATACATGCATTTTCAGTGTCAGTTACATTGGCTAAATTATTCAAAGTGGAGGCATTAAGCCTAAACAAAGTTCTAATCTGAGATCCTTTAGTAACCACCCAATTCCCTCTTACCAACCTACAACTAGACTTGTCAAATGTCACATACATTCCAAAATAATTTAACTTGGATACATACAGTAAATTTCTTGCAAGTCCTGTAATATGTAAAAAATCATTAAGAGTTTTAATCCTTCCATCACTGAAACACAACTTTACCTTTCCCTTGCCAACAATCTGATTAGTACTATTATCACCAAGGAAAACTTCTCCTCCATCATATGCTGAATATTTGGTAAACCACTCCTTGTTGGGAGTGATATGATAAGAGCAACTTAAATCAATAAGCCAAACATCATTACTTATAGTGTTAGCTGAAATAATCAAAGCATCATTGTCACCATCATTTGAGGATTTTTTTGTCAAGGAATTTGAACTCTTTTTCTTATTTTTACAATCCTTCTTCACATGTCCCCATTTCCCATAGTTCCAACACTTCACTCTGCTCTTACCAAGGGTTTTAAAATGACCTTTAGACTTACCCTTCTTCTTATCGCCTTTAGGTGCTTTTGTTTAGACCTTCCTCTTAGATGCATGGCATCTTGGGATCCACCATTTTTTGACTTTCTTCTCATTTCTTCTAAAAGAAGAGTAGTAATAATATTGTCCATCTTTGGATCTGCACCACTACCACTGATAGAAACATTTAAATTTTCCCAAGTTTCTGGTAAAGAACAAAGTAACAAAATGCATTTATCTTTATCTTCTAGATTAACATCTACTGGTGCAAGTTGATTTAAAATTAGATTAAAAGCATTTAAATTATTTGCAATAGAATCACCATCCTTCATCTTTAAAGAATACAACTATCTTTTGAGAAACAACTTATTAGTTAGACTTTTGGTTTGATAAATATCACCTATCCTCCTCCATAACTTGTATACAGTAGGTTCATCAGAAACATTCAAGAGGGTGACATTTGCAAGACACAACCTTATGGTTCCTTGTGTCTTCTTGTCAAGTCTTAACCAATCTTCATCAAACATAGTTGTGGATGGCTTCTTTTCACTAGAAACAACTAACCATTGATATATTTCTTCTAAGAGATCTTCCATCTTCAATTTCCACATCTTGTATCTATATCCATTGAACTTATCAATATCTAGATGAGAGGTAGAACCCATTGTAGACAATCTTCTTCACAAATCTACAAAACCCAAAAATAAAAAGCTTCCACTGTAGCCAATGAAACCTTCAACACTTTAAGAGAAAGTCATCCCTCACTCAATAGAATTGTTATCTCTGATACCAAATGCTAAAAATCAAGGAACTTCTACTATAAAACTTTAAATATTTGTGTTCAAATCTGAAAATTAGATTAATGAGTTTCAAGTATGTGTAAGTGATTTTGCACTTTCAATCAATGTAGTAGAGAAGAAAAAAGCATGATAGAAGTTCACACAGAATTTACATGGAGAAACCCTTACGGGAAAAAACTCCACACCCAAAGAGATGTTATACTTGTATTAAATCTTATAATTAAGTTTACATTTAATATTGAATCCTCTCTGAATTCTGGTAGCACTTCATTACTTCTTCAACTTCAAAAACATGTCATTAATTTCTACCAACTCAAGGCATCATTATATAGAAGCCATGGATCTCAATATATAATAAATTGTATCTAATAACATGAGAAGAATCCTCTTGCAAAAACCAAGCACCCAATATAGTGAACTCTAAAGCTGCATAGTAGAAATTCCCCTGTTAACTGCAAGTCTCAAACATGGGCGCCCAAGTAGTCCCATTCAAACTTAGTCAACTAAAGTGTTATGTCACAATAAAAAAGTGCAATTAAAAGTCTCAATATGGGCACCCAAGTTGTCCCAATCTATTTTAGTTAATTGAAGTGCTCCAACACACACCAATGTCATGCAAACAACATGCATAATTGATGTCCCCAATCTGAATCTGTAACAACCTATTTGTATCATGCAAGAGTCATGCAACAACTTGTAGCATCATGCAAGAGTCATGCCTAAAGTGCTTAAGGTGCACTTAATTTCTTTTAATATACTGCAAATTTTACAAATTTTACAATTTTTTACATAGTAAGTAGCCTCGAAATACATGCTGGGGGACGAAAATGGCCTTTTGATAAAATGTTTTTGCCTTTTTGACTCCTATCATCTAAACTGGGAAGTAATATATCAAAATTTATCTGCATGGCCTCCTAGATGCAATGGCAAGGTCCTTTTGGCCTGAAAACGCTTCAATTGAAAATTGAGTTCTAGATCTGAGAAAGAAACCCCCATTCACAACTTTGTCATACAATCTCTAAATATAAAAAAACAAAAGCCATTTCTAACTTTCTTGAGACTTTTGGATGTGTTGGAATAACCAAAAATGCTGTCAGTATAACCAAAAATGTCGAAACCAACCAGATCTCACAAAAGATTGCATGCAAAATAAAGAGGTTAACAGGTCTTATTAAATATTTTTTGATTCTCCAAATCATTGAAAAACACAAGAGAAGAGCATACAAGATTCACAAGATCTCACAAAGAACTCACTCTCTCAATTAGAAATTTATGAACTTAAAACTTAAAAAAAAAAGCTCTAATACCATGTTAGAAATCTTGAACAATATGTAAAACTCATGAACTTTATATGAGAGATTAAAGCTACATAAAATAAAATGCAAAATAGAAGCAAACCAACAATTTTGAGAGATATGCAAATGTGATGTGACACAATTGTTGCATATGTTGTCATTGATGACAAAGGAGTGATGATTAGAGGAGTTGTGATGAGAAACATTGATGTCAAAAGAAGTGATGATCAGAGGAGTTGTGATGTGAAACATTGATGTCAAAGGAATGGTGATCAGAGGAGGTGTGATGTGAAAGATATGTTGATGAAAGACAAGAGCATGTTGTTGGATCAGTATCATCTGTACACAGTTGTACCTTATCTTTTGAAGTTCATGAATAGGTGAAGGCTGTCAAAGTAGTTTGATGGTTTGATTGATGTCATGCTTTGATATATCTTGAAGTCATGATTGCTGCACTATTACATGTATTGTCACTTGTTGAAAAGCATTGCATGGGATATGAAAAAAAATGTTTAAGTCATTAGAAGGTTAAAGGCAAGAGGAATTACACTGCAGAAGCATAGAAAATTGTACCACATTTTACTGTAGATGAAGATATGACCTCGCAGATTGTAGGACAACCAAATATAGCTATGAGGTATGCATGTTCCAAGTTTCAGAACATAAAAGTTATCACAGAGTTTTTCAGAGTTAGTAGAGTGAGAACAAGTCATGTTCTTGTCAAAGGTTATCAAAGACAGAACTGAAAGCTATCACATTTCACCGCATTCACATGTATGACTTGGCAGTTTGCAGATTAGGTAAAGAAAAGGTACAAGAATTACATACTCAAGTTTCAAAGGATACAAAGTAGCGCAAGTGTGCTTTTCAATGTTCTATGTCAAGATAGTGGTGTTACAATGTTGTTGCAATCTCAAAGGTACAAAAGAATGCTTTGCATTTCTCTGCACTTGAATATATAGCCTAACAGTTTGAACCATATCTGAATAACAGTGTCTTGCATAACATATCCAAATTTTAGAATGTAAAAAGTACTGCAAGTATGTTTAGCAATGTTCCAAGGTAAGACTATGAGATAAGCAAGTGTAGGGATAACAGGTTTCAATGTCTGATCCCTTGCACCAGCAAGAAGAAGCATAAACTAGAAAGAGGAGTGTATGAGAAGGCTTTACAGGTCATATAATGTTCATGGCATGAACTACATGAGGATATCTCTTCTCTGGTACCGCATTGGGTCTGGAGCTAATGTATGAAAGGATAAGTGTTTACAGTGCTGACATGGTATACTTGAGTGATTATGCCATGTGTATGGAAGTGTGCGCTAGTGGGAAAGGTTGGGAGAAGGTAAATTGGGTCCAGTAGACCCCTTGGTATGAACCACATAGTGGGATTTCACTTCTACATTACCGCAGATGATTTGGGAGCCGACAAGCAAGGCTGGTTACATGTTTCATGTTACACATTACACTTAGGCTAACAAAGATGATGTTTTGAATACTTGCAGATGATATATATTAAGGATAGAAGATTGTTTCAAGGTGTGTGAGTATGTGCGAAAAAGGTGAATGATCAGAAATCAAGAAGTAACTCTAGAGGCTATGATGCATGATTCATAACAAATTCAATAGTGTATTACATAAGTGTTTTAAGTTTGGAAAATAGTAGAAATGATAGAGTGAAGGTGTTGAGGTTATCTGAATGAGTCAATAACAAAGAGTTAAAGGAGATGTTGTTGCAGAGGTGATTGAATCATCATAATCAGTCAAGTGTTTTGGTACAGAGGTTAGTGCCTCATCTTGTAAGTGTTGTATGTGTTGTAGCAATTTAGGGAGTTGGTGCTTCCTTTGGGTTGGAGCCCATAAAACTTTGTATAGGGAGTTGGTGCTTCCTTTGAGTTGGCACTCATAAACTTTGTATAAGGGATTCGATTCTTCCTTTGGGTTGGTGCCCATAAAAGTCATTGTAAATCCCTTTTTATTTGTGAGGTTGGATTTGGACAGTAGATCCAAGCAGCTGGCTCACCGTGGTTTTTCCCTTCTTGGGTTTCCATGTAAAATTTGGTGTTATGGTCTCTTGTGTGAATTTGTGAACATGTTTATGGTTGCATAATTTGATTGATGGAATAAAGTTTTGAAGTAAAATTGAATTAAAAAGTAAGATGTACTGATTCAACCCCCTCTTAGTATTTCTGTGTGTTCAACAATAATTGCATTAAGAGCTCAAAGCTTCATACAAAGAATGGAAGAGTAACTAGACAATGCATTCAAGATGAAAATACAAGCTAGGAGGTGAAGATAAATAGGAATAAGAGAGGGAAGAGGTGGAAAATATGACCAATGGGAAGAAGCCACCACAAAGGTGTAAGTCCCATGGAAGATGTCGACACCTTACACTCATGCATTCACTAATACTCACTTAATTAAACCTAAGCAAGCTTAAATAAAAGTGTAGGGAAAACCTAGGAACATAGGAAAATAAATAACACAACTAGGAAAATAAAAACCTACACTAACACACACACACCATTAAATGCTTAACACAATGGGGATAAACAATCCAATTGTAATTCAATACACAAACAAACTTGAACACACAACACATCAAGGGTTCAATGCATAAGTTCACAACTTGGGTACTCATGAGCCAATCAAATGAAAGAGAAATAAATAAGTTAGATATAGTGAGCATCAACACTCTTAATTCAAAAAATATTATTCTTTACTATTAATCAACACTACTCATTTCATTTTAATGTAGTTGAGGAAGAAGGAAGGCCACTCCAAAACCATAATTCAATTAATCCATTAACACATGTTAAAACCATTATTTTGCACAAAATAGTAATGGCACAAAAAAAAGTGCAAAAGTTAAGAAATCATATTTCCACAATGAGACATTTCATCCCACAAAATTGAAAGTTTTCACATGTCTCTAAGATCCAAAATTCACATTTTACAATTTCAAGAATCATACAAAAAGCTCAATTACCATTAATGGAAGTTCAATTTCCTTCAACTTTCAAAAATAAAAAATTTCAAAAAGAAAAAACACCCTAATGATCCTACAAAGTACAACTACGCACTTTTCATATCACATAGGGTTTTGAAGAAATGTTTCTAGAGTAATGGCACTATATTGAAATTTCCAAAAGTAAAAACATACAACAAAAATAAATACAAAATAAAATACTCTAATATCCTTGCTCAAATCACAACCTATGAAATGGAAGGTACATGCTATCAACTAGTGTCGGCATGGTCAAAAAAAAAATTCAAGCAAGTATGTGCATAAAAATAGAGGAATACCTTTTCCTTCCCAAGCAAACTCTCAACAAAGTTAAATAAGATCTTCCTTGCACCCACATAATAAAACTAGAAATCTTTACCAAGATCCAATCTCCCCAAGTCTTTAGCAATCCTCAAGTAACCACAAGAAAATTCTTTGCAACAAGTAACTCTCAAGACAAAATGGAGGAGAGGAAAATAGAAAAAAATACACGTGTTTCTAAAACCCTCCCCTTTTCCCTTTTCACTCAAAATATCCCTAAACCCCAATTCACATTTTTCTTCCTTTCACAACTCAACAAATTATTTCAAAAAGGTTATTTTGTAACTTTATATTTTTCACATTTTACATTCTATAAAAAATGTGTTTAGGAACATACATTTAAAATGACTAATATAGCAATTTCACATGATCAAATAATGAATATAATATTTAAATAACTTATTTTAACTTATTGCATTTTCCAAATATTTCTAATATTAAAAATGCATAAGACCTTTTTCACAAAGGAAATTAAATAAATAACTCTTTCAACTTAGGCAAAGAGGATATTCACAAATAATCCAAAACAAGCATTTCAAAATACTAGTAATATGCAAGCAAACTAAGTTAAATAAACATACACAAAGGAAACATACACATAAGGAGTTTATCCAAAATACATGGATCTAGAATCACAAATGCTTTAGATTGGTGGTACAATAGATAACACAAAGAACATCCTTTTATTTGTAACTAAATAGGGTGGTTTAAGCAACCAAACCTACCCACAAAATTCATAGGTCACTAACTAAACTATAGAGACTCTGGTCAGGTGAGAAGGCTAAGCGAAACCATGTTGTTCTCCTTCACATCCTTCCATTGGTCAAACACTTGTATATTTCCTATATACTCAAGGTGACGCATCAAATCTAACAACAAAGATCATAGTTGAAGCAACATATAATGGCCATTGAGGACATGTAATCTAGCAAGGAACATATCCATCCCACAATTACATCATGTCATAATCAAATCAATATAACATTTAATCCAATCATCAAAATATTAGGACAAGGCAAGAGTTATCACATATGTGGGAATTGCAATAGATCCTAATCTAGGATGGCTTCTTTACTTTCTCCTAGGTATATGTGGCCTGATCATGAATGTCTAATTTAGTATATTCCATTCATCTCTTCCATATCCCAATCATCATATATACTTGACTACTCCTACTTATCCCTCAAAATCCTTAATGTATCATAATGAAATGTTTGAACAATCCATGGCAAGATATCACCAATTCCATCCACATTGGATGCAAGTTTTTGCAATTACCATACCTATCATTTCTACCACACTATTGTTTTCACATCCTATCCAAGATTTTAATCAATATAACAAAAAATATTGTAAGTTCTTTATTTTCCTAGTGCATAAACTTTATACTACACATTGGAACACATTGATCCAAGTCACTAATCTTGAATTCCTTTGTAGTGTCTTTTTATTTTTGCATTTTCCCTTCTAATTGTTTGCCTTTTTTCATTTTTCTTATTTTGTTTCTGTTTGCTTTCTTCCCATTTTTAATTCTCTATTTTTTAATTTTCCTACTTTTGATTGATTTTCTTCTATTCTTTCTCGTATTGTTCTTTTCCCCCAAGTTTCATTATTTCCTTTTTATCTTTTATTTATCACCTTTGTCTTCCACTCGTTGCTTGTTTTCACTTTTCATGTCACCTTCTCTTTATCACTTTTATTATTTCAATCTTCCTTTTGGTTCTTGTTTTCCTGCACGGTTGTGACTCATTTCATTGTGGTCAACTAGTGAATAATGATCCAAACTTAGTCACTACTATATATACTATTATTAGGATTGACCTAGGTGTCATACCCCAAACTTTGACTATGTTTTACTTTTTAGTCGTATGTAATTAGTAGATAATTCTACATGGATTAATGAATTGACGTTAAGTGGAAATGTTAGGATAAATCAATGATATCATGAGTTTATATTTATATGTTTAAAATTTAGACATGTGATTATATGATGTCATGATTATTTATTCATAAGGTATATATGGATTGACTAATGATACACTAATCCTAGTTTGGTGATTGTAAGTTGTAACCAGGAAATAGGTTTCCACCCTCTGAGAAAGAGAGGGAGAGCATCATTAGAGAGAATTGAATAGATGTATGGATAAGAATAGGTTGTTGCCATCTGAGTCTCGTGCTTACCCTATTTAGTGAACCCTCGTCGAGTTTGGTAAGTTGTGTTCAACCCATTTGGTCTGAGTTTGGGTTTCGACTCGACAATTGTCGATTTGTCATCAAGATCCATTAGTGTAGCTTTTGTAAAAAAAAATGAAGTCTGGATAGTATGACCATTGAAAAGATATGATCGATAATCATTATTTTTCCTTATGTGATATGAATATAGTTTAGATTATTATAACAAATTAAATATTAGCAGTTAAACTATTTCATTATCAGTGATTTCTGATAAGTTTTTTGTTATGATAACCTATCTTTTTGGCATTAATGCAAGATAGAGAGGGGGAGAATACCTCGATCCCATTCTCGTATCTTGTTGAATGATAGGAAGAATGTAAGTATACGTTGTATGTACCTAAACTATGTTGTTTTATATCTATTTAAATATTATCTATAAGTTTAAACTTATAGTATGTTTTCGAAGAGCTTTATAAGTAACATGGAATAGTAGCAATTGTAGTTAGGCAAAATCAGATTTAGTGTCAAAAACAACAAACTAACTAAACCCTAACTAGCACCATGAAGGGAAAACTAGCATAAAAATAAAAACAATGAAACTCATATGAAAACTGAATCCACACTAGACTTGATTGATATCCATGGCTCTTCTCGATCTCACATAAGAATACAGGATGTCGAAGGATTGTTGATTGCTCACTGTTGCAGCATAACAGAGCTCAAGCATTGTATGATTGTTTGAAAATGACTTGTGTGAGTGAGTGAATGAGTGAGTTAGCGAGTCAGTGAGGGTTTGGAATGGAAAATGAAGTTTGATTTATAGAGGGAAAGTGAATCAAATGAAAGGCTAGGATTGAAAGCTAATTGTGTGATGTGAATGGCTAGAATTAAAAGGTAATTTTAGTGCTTATGACACACATTAAATGGGTATGACAAGAGGCCAAAATTAGGAGAATAGTGGATATAAATAGGATTTTTAATTTATTTTGGAGAAGAAGTGCTTATGACGCACAATGAATGAGGATAAAAATAGGGATGTGAGTGGGAATGAGTAATTTAAATAATAAAATTATTTAAATCATGAGAGACAAGTGGTATTTAAATAAATATTTAATTTATTTAAATTGGATGATGGAGGACAAATAGAATTAAATAAATAAGATTTATTTAATTTGATGTAAGAGAAGGATTCGTTAAATAAATATAATTTATTTAACTAATGAGAGTGATGGAAGGGGTCATGAAGGGGACCTAGGACAAAATATGTCGAAATATAATAACGTAAGATATAGTCAAATTTAGGTGTCTACATTTTGCCTCTCTTTGAGATGATGTTTGAGATGATGAGATTTATGTCAAGTAACATCATTTCAAAGAAGTTAAGGTATGGATAGAAGATGAAAGGATAGGATGATGATGCCCCCTCAAGAGGATAGGAGGGTTGGACAAACATGAGTAGGCTCTCGAAATGAAAGGGATTGGTCAAAGAGAAAGATAGGGGAATGGCTAGAAGAAAGGGAAGGATGTGTTATGCTGCAATGAAGATGAGCAACCATGATGTTTGATATAGCACTAGACATTATGAACCAAGGTATAAGGACCAAGGTGACAATGTGTCTCATGCCCCAGTGTAATACAACCTTGTCTAGATACAAGATATGAATATTGGCTAGGAATGTTTCGGATTTGATACAAATGCAATATAAAAATGATAACACACACAAGCAAGCATGCATGCATGCACAAATTATTCAAAAACAAACAAGGTATTTCCCCTGTTAAGCTGTAAACCAATGATTGATTGATTGATTGATTGATGATAATGATGTTTGGTTTCAGGAATGAATCATGTCATATAAGACGCCTAGTCTGGTTTTGACAATGCAACATCTTGTATAAGATAATAGATTGATTGATTGATACTAGTGTTGTTGGCCATGTGAGCAACACCAAGATTTGACTGATTAATTTAGTGTTGTCATTGCAGGGAACGATATATCCCTAGATCAACACAAGGATGTGGGAACGATATATCCCATTGATGATAATAGATTGATTATTTTGGTTGACAGCAAGATTGGAACAAAACCAAGGATGTGATTGGATGATGTGTGTCAATTGGTTTGACTAGATTAGTATGGATTAAGGGTGACTTGCATTTGGATCATTGCATGGATTGATTTGATGATTTTGATTGGATTGAATAATGATGATGAATTGAATTGATTAGAAGAAGTGATTTGATAAAGATTGTTTTGATTGATTGAATTGATTGGAAGAATTGATTTGATTGATTGAATTGAAAGGAAGAATTGATTTGAAGAAATGATTTGATGATTGGGTTGATTTTATTGCTTGAATTTTTTGAATGTTTTGATTTTTTTTGGATTTTTCAAAATATTTGGTTTTTTTGGGTTTTGAAATGTTTTGGTTTTTTTGGATTTTTGAAAATGTTTTGATTTTTTTTTGGATTTTTGAAAATGTTTTAATTTTTTTGGATTTTTGAAAATGTTTTAATTTTTTTTTTGGATTTTTGAAAATGTTTTGATTTTTTTGGATTTTTGGAATATTTTGATTTTTTTTGATTTTTGGAATATTTTGATTTTTTTAGATTTTGAAATGTTTTGGGATGTCAATGGATGACAATTTGGGTAGCCTTTGTGCTAGATACCAATGACAAGGGAAAACCAAGTCTAGGTGCAAGGGATTGGATGAATGGATAAAAGGGTGGATGAAAGGATATCAAATGGATGTAGGCATTAGAGAGAAAGGATGTGATCTCAAAGGACCATGTCGCATAGGAATAACATGCCCCATTCTAGGTACAATGCTTAGAATTTTACATGACAAAGCTCATGACAATAGGATGATGATTAGGGTTGTTTGGATAGGATGGAAAAAATGGGTAATGACAAGAGGGTAATGATAGGATTGGTTTGGAAAGGACAAGGTATGTCAAGAGATATCCAAATCATTTTGTCAACATTTTTCCCCAATATCTTTATCAAGATCAAAAGGAGGAAGAGAGGATGAATGGACTCAATATGATAAGTATATGGGTATGATGGCCAATGATAGTAAGATAGGATATGATAGGATGAGACAACGTGCTCCCAAGTGTAAGTGTCATAGAAGATCAACCTACACATGAGGCCTGTTTGCCAGGATTTTATCATGGTACTTATCCAAGGCACCACCAAGGGTGGTTTTCACCATTGGATGAATGGAATTCTCTTTACTATTTTGATTTTTTTTTTACTTTTTTGAATATTTTGAATGGAAGAAGGGGAATATGGATAGGAGGGACTCAAGTGTCTAGTTCCATGAAAAGTGATAGTCCCATTAGAAATGGATGTTGGTAAGGGATTGCATGAGAGGAAGAGAAATTAGGTAGATGGTTGATTATGAATGGTTTATGCATGGATGGATGTGGTGTAGTCATGATAGGAGGGTTCACAAAATGAAATATCTAGATCATGCAGCAAGAGTAAACACAACAAAAACAACTCAAAGATATGGAATACATGCAGATTCAGTCATTTAGTATATCATAGAATTCAAATACAGATCATCTAGCAACATGTGGGCTTACAATTGGGCTTACAGGCTTGATTACAGAATATCAAAATATGCACAAGATGTAGCTTTGAAGTTCCCTCACACAAAATCTAAACTAAGGATTATGAAATCAATCGCTCACTATCAAAATCTATTTTCCTAAGGATCTATTACATCAATATATATCATCTTCAGATCACAAGATTCCTTCGCATCAGCCAAGGAAGATCACAAATTCCTATGAAGAGTTGTCACATGTGTACACGGATAGGTCATACCTAATCATGTAGAACACCTCTGCAAATGAATGGAATGATGTACGAATCTCAGGGAAGTTCAGCCATGAACCAAATATCATTGAATGATGTGTCGTTAGGCTCCATAAGTTGAGGAATGCTCTACAAGGCTTTTCCTTTAGCTAATTGCCTAAGACTATTAGGATGCTGAGTCTTCTTTGAGAAAATAGTCAATCTTTTGAATGCGATAAATTTTTGGTAATTGATCTAAATGCTCTGAATTCTAAATATGTTGTAGATGAATAAATCTAAATGCTAAGTCCAGCTCCTCATGATGTAAAATGCAACTACGGTAGAATGTGGACCAAAATACAGAAACTACTACTGACTGAACTGCCTAAATTGAACTAGAAAATGAAAAGGAACAAATTGAACTGCAAACAAACTAAGATGCAAATGTTTTTGGTTGCAAGATTTCTCTTGAACCAGGGATGCTCCTACATCAGACATCTGAGGTTATTGAAAAAATGAGTCCCTCACTTTGTCGGGGCTAGGGGAGAACCAAGACGGTCCACCTCGACCTAAGAAATCCATGTTGAATCTTCTTTCAGTCTGCCTTTCCACTTCACAAGGTATTCTTTGTATTATCTTCCTCTGGTGTTGTGTCCAACTCTGCTATCCAAATTGTCTTCAATTTGCTCTGGTGCTTGTTGTGGTAACTATTTCTTCAAGTCCTCTGCTATGCTATCATTGAACTCTACTTCATGATACTGATATAGGTCTGCAATGTTGAAAATAGGTGATATGCCCAATGTCTCTGGTAATTCCACTTCATATGCATTTCTTGAATCAAATTTTCTGAGGATCCTACAAGGTATAAACTTCTTCATCTTCAACTTGTTATATGTTCCAACTGGAAATCTTTCTTTTCTCAAATATACCATCACTTCATCTCCAACTACAAATTCCTTATGTCTTCTCTTCTCATCTGCTTGCTCCTTATATTTGCTGTTCATATCCTCCAAATGCTTCTTAACCTGATTATGCATTGTCTCCATATGTTCTGCAAATTCTTCTGCTTCTGTACTTTTCTTTTCTTCTAGGCCAATGTCTCTCAATTCTGGAACTCCTCTAAGATTCATTCTAGTAACAATCTCAAAAGGTGTTCTTCTAATACTCCTATTTATTGAATTATTGTATGCAAACTTTGCTTGTGAAAGAATCAAATCCCAACTTCCTGCCTTCTCTCCAACCAAACATCTCAACAAGTTTCCCAAACTTCTATTCACTACCTCTATCTATCCATCAGTCCATGGATGGAATGTTGAACTGAACTTCAAATCTATCTTCATCTTCTTAGAAAATGTCTTCCAAAAGTATCCAACAAAATTTGTATCTCTGTCTGAAACTATACTCTTAGGTAATCCATGCAATCTCCTTGAAAAATAGGTTAGCTACATGTACTACATCTGTTGTCTTCTTAGAAGGTATGAAATGTGCCATCTTTGAAAATCTGTCTACCACTACAAATATTGAATCATGTCCTCTCTATGTCTATAGCAATCTCATTATAAAATTCATGCTTATGTCTTCCCAAGGTCTCTCCAGTATTGTCAAAGGTTTGTATAATCTAGTATTCTGACTACTCCCTTTTGCAACTTGACAAACTCTGCAACTCTGCACAAACATTCCAACATCCTTATGTATTTGAGGCCAAAAGTAATTTTCACTCACCAAAGCCACTCTCTTGTCAATGCCAAAATGTCCTACCAATCCACCACTATGCTTTTCTCTGATCAAATTATCTCTCATTGAACTTCTAGGTATGCACAACTAATTTCCTCTGAACAACATATCTTCTTGAATGAAATAGTTCAACCACTTACTCCTATCTGTCACAACAGGTTCCTTACATGCTTTCCAAGGCTCTGCAAAATCAGTGTCTCCCTCATACATGTTCTTCAATTCATCAAAGCCCAACACTTCAACTCCCATCTCTGTCAACAAGTTTCTTCTCCTACTCAATGCATCTGCAACTTTGTTTGATTTACCACTCCTATGCTTCAACACAAATGTATAACTCTACATGAACTATCCATTTCATGTGTCTCTAATTCAACTTTCCTTGACTATTCAAATACTGCAAACCTGATGATCTATATACAACACAAACTCCTTAGGTAACAAATAATGTCTCCACTTCTTCAGGGCTTGAGTTATGGCATAGAACTCTTGATCATAAACTAAATATCTTCTCCTTGCATCATTCAAATTCTCACTAAAATATGCTACAGGTCTTCCTTCTTGACTTAACACTACTCCAATTGTACTCCCACTTGCATCACAATATACTTGAAATACCTTATTGAAATCTGGTAATGCCAACACATGTTGCTCTGTCACTTTCTGCTTCAACAATTCAAAACTTTTATCTGCTCTTGATGTCCACTTGAAATCTTTTTTGTCGCCTCTCATTGTCTCAATCATGGGGTTACAAACTGAACTAAAATTTCTAATGAACTTCTGGTAGAAACTAGCCAATCCATGAAATGATCTAACTTCTCCAATGCTCTCTAGTGTAGGCCATTCAACAATTGCTCTCACTTTCTTAGGGTCTATCTTCAATCCTTCTACGGAAATCACAAATCCCAAATATACCAATTCTACCTTCATGACACTACACTTCTTGATGTTGATCAACAATTTCTCTTCTCTCAACCTCTATAATACTTGTCTAATATGCCACAAATGTTCTTCTTTTGTCTTACTAAAAATTAGAATATCATCCAAGTATACAATCACAAACTTACCGAAGAATTTCTTCAAGACTTCATTCATCAATCTCATGAAAGTACTTGGTGCATTTGTCAATCCAAAAGGCATCACTAACCACTCATACAATCCTTCATTTGTCTTAAAAGAAGTCTCCCATTCATCTCCTTCTCTAATTATGATCTGATGGTATCCACTCTTCAAATCTATCTTTGTGAAATATTTTTCTCCACTCAAACAATCCATGATATGATCCATCCTAGGTACAAGAAGTCAATAATTAATTGTGATCTTGTTTATTTCTCTAGATTTAGTACACATTCTCCATTCTCCGTCTTTCTTAAGTGCTAACACTATAGGTACTGCACAAAGACTTAAACTTTTTCTAATCAAACCTTTCCTCAACAATTCCTATATCTGTCTATTCAATTCTTCATTCTCTGCCAGTGTCATTCTATGTGCTGCTTTATTAGGCAAACTAGCTCTCAGTATAAGATCTATGTGATGACTAATACTCCTTATTGGTGGCAATCCTTCAGGTACATTAACTGATATAATGTCTTCATACTTTATCAGCAACTCTCTTATCTCCTGCGATTGTGATTCTTCAATCTCCTTCTTTAGTGTTGCAGGCTTCTTAGGAATTAAAGCATAAGACATATTCTCATGTCTCAAACCATCCAGAAATTTTCTTCGATCTACCAAATAGATTCTAGCATGTCCACATATCTCACTCTCAGGATCATCTTCCAAAGGAATCAAGCAAGTTATCTTGCCATTTGATGCTATAGTGTATGTATTCTTTCTCCCATCATGTATAGCTTTTCTATCATATTGTCAAGGTCTACCCAAAAAGATATGACATACATCCATAAGCATAATATCACACAAGATTTCATCATGATAAGATCTAATATGAAATTTCACCAAACATTGTTCACTCACGAGTACCTTATGATCATCTTGAATCCATGCTATTTGATAGGGCTTAGGGTGTTTCAATCTTTCCAACTTCAGCTTAGTCACCATGTCCTCTGAAACTAGGTTATCAGAACTACCACTATAAATTACAACTTTACAACTTTTACCTCCTAATTTGCATTTGGTTTTGAACAAACTCTTCCTCTGCAGTGATTCCTCATTTGTCTCTTCTTGAAATAGTGCTCTCCTCATTACCAAAGATTCTCCTTTCTCATGTTTGCCAACTGAACTCGGTGATCCAACATGTTCTTCTTTTACATAAGCTATTCTTCCACTATTTTTCATTCTCTTGTTTATACTCCCTTGATTACATTCAAATGCTCTATGTCCTTCACCTCCACACTTGAAACAAGTGCCTCTAAATGTTCTCTTATCAGTTCCTCTTCCTTCTGTTCTGTATCCTTCATTCCAGTATGCACCAGGGTTTCCTCTCTGGTAAGAATTTATGTCATCCCTCTGGTAAGCATTATTATCTATGTCCTCCCTGAATGTGTTCTCTTGTCTGTTCCATTCTACAAATGATCTATCTCCTCTGGAAAATGTTCTGCTTCTCTAAAATTTACCTCCTCTTCCTCTCTATCTCTGATCATGTCATTTATTCAGCTTCTCTTCAACTTGCAGAGAAAATTGATATGCTTCCTCAAAAGATGTCATCCTCACCGCACTTAGTTCTTCTTGAATGTTCAATCTTTGTCCATTGATGTATCTAGCCACTTTCTCCTTGCTTGCTTCACTATGTCCTATTCTTATAATCATTTTATGAAATTCTTCAGTATACCCCTTCATAGATTTCTCCTTTTGTCTCAAGTTCTGCAATCTTTTCAATAGTTCCAACTCATAGTTAGCAGGTATAAACTAATTCTTCAATTTTGTCACCATCCTACCCCACTTCGTAATCTTCTCTTTTCCTCTTCTGTTTCTATCCAACTAAACTTTCTTCCACCATATAGCAGCATGTCCTTTCAACTTTGTCTTTGCAAATTTCACCTTCTCTGGATCTTCAACTTCTTCATACTCAAAGTATTCTTCCATGTCATTTATCTAGTCAATCAAATCTTCAGGGTTTAAATTGCCAATGTAGTTTGGTACATCAACTCTAGGTCTCTTCCCAATCTTTGAAATAGCTCACAACATCTTTACTTGATTTGATTCTTCTTCTTCATCACCTCCTAAGATTTCACTGATTTGTTCAACAGATTGAAATTCCTCTTCATCATCACTTTCAACCTTAGTTCTCAGTGTCAATCCTCTTCACCTATCTTCCTCGACAGCATCAAATTTAATTATCATTGTTTTCATCATTTTCATCATCTCATCCATCCTACTAGCCATTGTTCCAATAGCAAGGACTCTCCTCAGCGGCATCTTCCTAGGATCAAGTGCAAACTGCCTCAACTCAGCGATCAGGCTACAAGGTGACAACTGCCTCAAATCGGTGATCAGTTGCGACACAAGTAACCTGCCTCAGATTTGACAATCTGTTCACAACAAGATCTTACAAAATTCATTCTCCAACTTCACTCAATTTGCTCCCAAAGATTTAAACTTTCACTCTGATACCACTTGGTGCAGTCACGGAAGGAGGGTTCATAGAATGAACTATCCAGACCGTGCAGCAAGAGTAAACACAATGAAGACGACTCAAATATATGGAATAAATGTAGATTTAATCATTCAGTATATCATAGAATTCAAATATAGATCAGTTGGCAACATGTGGGCTTACAATTGAGCTCACAAGCCTGATTACAGAATATCAGAATATGCGCAAGATGTAGCTTTGAAGTTCCCTCATGCAAAATCTAAACTAAGGATTATGAAATCAATCACTCACTATCAAAATATATATTCCTAAGGATCTATTACATCAATATATATCATCTTTGAATCACAAGATTCCTCCATGTCAGCCAAGGAATATCACAAACTCCTATGAAGAGTTGTAATGTGTGTACATAGATAGGTTAGACCTAATCATGTAGAACACCTCCGCAAATGAAAGGAATGATGTATGGATCTTGGGGAAGGTCGGCCATGAACCAAAGATCATTGAATGATGTGTCATTAGGCTCCATAAGTTGAGGAATGCTCCCCAAGGCTTCTCCTTTAGCTGATTTCCTGAGACTATTAGGATGCTCTATTCTGAGAAAATAGTCAATTTTCTAAAGGTGATAACTTTCTGGTAACTGATCCAAATAATCTGAATTCTGAATATGTTGTAGATGAATGAATCTAGATGCTAAGTTCATCTCTACATGATGTAAAATGCAACTACAGTAGAATGCGGACCAAAATACAAAACTGCTACTGATTGAATTGCTTGAACTAAACTAGAAAATGAAAATGAACAAACTAAACTGCAAACAAACTGAGATGCAAGTTTTTTTGGTTGATGAAAGGTTGCTCTTGAACTAGGGATACTCCTGCATCAGGATGGGTGATAATAGATAATGATATGGATTTTGTAGGGAAGAATCCTAGGAAGAAGCAAAAGGATAGATGAAAGACTTATCCAAAAGCATGGACTATAGGAAGGTGATGGGGAAGATATGTAGGATAATAGGTGAAAGATGGGGAGATGGAGGTATGTGGAATTGTTTTGGAATGAAAGGGAACCATGACCAATGGTTGCACACACCTTGAAAAAAATTGAAGCTTTTGATTTGAATGTGGTGTAGAAAGCAATGGAGATGTTTCCTTAGGAGATGGTTGATGAAGTGCTTTAGGAACCCACATAGACTTAGTATGTTTATGATTTTTGTTTTGCTTGTGGGATTTAGGAATTTGATAGTTTTGAATGGAGTGGGATTTTTGGATGGAAGAGGATGGTTGGGATTTTTGAGATGTGGATGCCTCATTTGACTTGCTTTCTTTTTGCTTAGGTACCCATACCATTTTAGTTTTAGACTTTTCTTGTGAAGGTATGGCTTGGTTAGCCTTTTTGTTGTATTTGGATTTGACTTTTTGCATTGATGTCCTAAGGCATTAGGACCCTTAGGATTTTTGGCTTTATAGGTAGAGGCATCCAAATGTTTATTTTTGAATCCCATGGACATGGTGGAAGCTTTATGTTTAGACGATGTGTTCATTAATTGACCATGATTAGGAATTTGAGGGAATGTGTAAATGGATGGATTTGGCGTTGGGAGAAGTGGTGGTAAAGTAGATGGAGGGATATTAGGAGTTGGAAGAAGTGGGGGTAGATTGGATGGTGGAAGGTGTATGGTCACATGCTTTTGACATTTGTAGGATGCTAGAGGTGGAATGGCAATGTATGTTTTGGCGCTATGATAAGATTTGTGATGGAAAGTGGTGGACTTAGGAGGAATGGAGGAATTACCAACATCTTTAGATTGTTTACCTTGGGGTGTATATCTAAGGCCATATGAGCGGGGATGGACTTTGACATGGATGGGCTCCAAAATACCTTGTTCATGAAGGCCTAAGCCTTTACCTTGGTTGTTCATGTTTTGGAGTATGCAATGGACAATGGGAGTAGGTGTAGTTTGGGAACTAGACTTGAGTTCATTATTGGATAAAGAAGGTGAAGTGGTGGCTAAATATTGTTGTGTTCCTAGGGAGGAACATTCATGATGGATAGACCAAGTGGATATGAAGGTGGACCTGGAATGGGATCAATAGTGGATGACAAAGGATCATTAGGAGCTTGATTATCATTATGTTCACTAAGATCCAAGCTATTGGTTTGATCTTCTACATTTGCTTGGGAGGCATGTGTCATCATGACATGTGGATAATGTGGGATCATGGATAGGATTAAGTGAATTATGGATAGGCTCTTCATAATAGATAATATCTTGATCATAGAAAATATATAGGTTATGTATAGGTTGAATGGAAGGGCTTTGATCTTGATTTGGATAAGGGGTTAATGTTTCCACATGCTGAGGATTGTGATCTTGACATACCTCTTGTGGTTTGATGGGAGTGGAAGACTCTTGGAGAGGCTTGGTATGCTCTAGATGGTCAATAACATGAAGGCATGATAGAGCTTGACTTGGGCTCATAGTGAGAGACTCTTTAATGGGCTATATGGACTACATGATGGATTTGGAGAAATAGGCATGACATTTGTGTTAGATTTAGGGTAGACAACTAAGAGGGGGGGTGAATCAATTGTTAAAACCTTTCTTGTAATTTAATCACTTAATTCATTTCCTTAATTCAGAAACATAATAATAAATCAATCATAGAAGCTTAATGCAACAAATCAAGAGCAGAAACATATTAACACATATGACACCAAGATTTTGATGTGGAAAACCCGGTTAAGGGAAAAACCACGGGGTGACTAACCCAAGATTGTATTCTCTATTAGAAGAATAGAAAGAACAAAATGGCACATGCCAATTAGGGCTCACTGCCCAAGCACACTGCTCACATACTTAAACTGAAGAATAGCATCTTCACCATGCTTGAGTCAGTTCCATTTAGCCTTAATACTTCTGCTCTGCCTTTCACTCTGCTCCTCTCTACCACACTCTCATCTCCACGACACCATTGAAATGACCTTACAACTCTTTATTTATACAAGACATTGACTTAGGGATAATCATCCAAGTCGGCATACATTATATACAACTTGACTTATTACAAAAGGACTTCATGCGGATCAACCTACTATTAGCCACATAGATCTAAGACTTCAATCCTTCTTTGGGAACACACCATTCTTCATAGAGCATCTTCAAGATCATCCACAGGAAGTGTAACTCATCCAATCAGCCAGACTTAGGAAGAACATCATCATCCGAAAGTAATTCTTTAATTACTAGCTCAATCTTTAATGCGGACCACCAACATGAAATGGAAACAATCCAAAGACTTCCACAAGCTTTCCTAAATCACTAGAAATATCCACACTACTTCTGCTTACTGAAATCATTCTCTCCTTCATCCGAAACCTCCAAACCACTAACCAATTGAGTTGACACTTCACATTGACTTCCTAAACACTCCACCAAATATGTAGAATAGGATATTGCATTTCTAGATCTCATCGGACTTATCTGTATTATCCTGTCACCTTTGAACATCTGCCAAAACTAGTTTTACTTAAGTGGCCATAACTTCTTCAGATCTTCATGTGGATCTCTAAAATCTTTACTAGATCATCTTACGACACATATCTACAAACCCTTTGATGCGCATCTTCTGATCTTCATCTTAGCTGGGATCTTTACCTCACTATCTTCACTGTTCTTCTCTGTTCTTGATAGGACTAATTTTCTTAATATCCTCAGCATACAGCTCATCCAATCCTTATCATCAATGCAACAGGAGTATGTTGACATCAATGACAACACCGGTTAGGCCCATACTTGCAACAATCTCCCCCTTTGTCATTGATGGCAACATATGATGTGAAAAACTATTTTGACCATTAAGAGAAGAATATTTTCTCACTGATACAACTCCCCCTATCAACACCAACCATTCACATGTCTTCTCTTCCTTTACTACTCCCCCTTTGATCAGAAACCACTTGTTTTTCACATGTCTTCTCTCCCCCTTTGACATCAATAGCAAAGGACACATACTTGTACCAATTCAAAATCATACCAGCTGCTCCCTTTGAGTCGCAGCTTCCCAAACATCAATCCAAACCACAAGATATGACTATGAGATCCACCGGACTGATGCACATTAGTGCACCTTAATTCAGAACCAGAGGGGTAATAACCCCTAACTTCTCCCTGAGATACTCAAAAGAGTCCTTAGGAAGAGGTTTAGTAAAAATATCTGCAATCTGATCCTTGGAACGTAAAAACTCCAATCTGACTTCATTCTTGTTCACTTTCTCTCTCAAAAAGTGAAACTTGATGGATATATGTTTAGTCTTTGAATGCAACACTGAATTCTTATATATATTTATTGCACTTGAATTATCACAGAAGATTGTGATAGGCTCCTCATACTCCACTCTGATGTCTCTTAGCATTTTCTTCATCCACAAAACTTGAGTGCAACTACCTGCTACTACAATATATTCTACTTCTGTAGTGGACAGAGATATTACCTCTTGTTTCTTTCTCAACCAAGAAACCAATCTCTTCCCTAAAAAGAATGCTCCACCACTGGTACTCTTCTGGTCATCCACACTCCTGCCCAATCCACATCTGTATATGCATGAAGAGAGAAATCATGGTCTCTAGGATACCATAGACCATACTCAATTATCCCTTTTAGATATCTAAAAATCCTCTTGATTGCCATGACATGAGATTCTCTAGGATCAGCTTGGAATCTAGCAACAAGACCAACAACATTCGTAATGTCAGGTCTAGTTTGAGTGAGATACAACAATCCTCCAATCATTGACCTGTACTTTTTCTGATCAACCTTGGGAGAATCATCATCATTGCTCAACTTACATCCAGTTGCCATGGGAGTACTAATTGGCTTTGAGTTTTCCATCCCAAAATTCTTCAACAATTCTTTCACATATTTGGTCTAAGAAATGAAGATTCCTTTCTTTGTTTGAGTGATTTGTAGACCCAAGAACAAATTCATTTCCCCAAACATGGACATCTCAAATTCACTTTTAATTTGATTTGCAAAAGTCTTGCACATACTGTCTCTTCCTCCAAAGATGATATCATCAACAAACACTTCAACAATCAAGATATTTTCATGATCAATTTTGAAGTACAAATTACTATCAGTAGTACCTTTGTTGAAACCAATCTTCAAAAGATGCTTATCTAATCTTTCATACCAAGCTCTTGGGGCTTGCTTCAGTCCATACAGAGCTTTCTTCAACTTGTAGACCATATCACCATGATCAGACAATTGAAATCCATCCGGTTGCTCAATGTATACTTCTTATTCCAAGTCACCATTCAGGAAGGTAGATTTGACATCCATTTGATATACTTTGAAATCCTTGAAGAAAACAAAAGCAAGAAATAATCTGACTGCTTCAATTCTTGCCACCAGAGCAAAAGTTTCTTCAAAAACAACTCCTTCTTAGGAGTAACCCTTGCAGACCAATCTGGCTTTGTTTCTGATTACTTCACCATCTTCATTTAGTTTATTCCAGAAGACCCATTTGGTTCCAATCACATTCTTGTTTTTAGGTCTGGGAACAAGATCCCAAGTGTAATTTTTCTCAATTTGCATCAGCTCTTCCTCCATTACTTTAGTCTAGTTTTCATCATTGTAAGCTTCATTCACTGTCTTAGGTTTAATCTTTGAAATCAGACAATACTCTTCTGAATCTCGAGCAATCCTTCTTCTTGTTTGTACACCTTTGCTTTTATCACCTATGATTTGAACTTCAGAGTGGTTCAGTCTTACATACCTGGAAACTTTGGGATTTTCTTGCACTTCTGATTCTTGAATAGGTTCATTCAAACTTATCTCTTCTTCCTGATTTACCGGATCAGTCTGGATTTGAATCTCAGAAGGGGCTTAGACTCTTTGGATCAAAACATCATTCTAATCATCATCACATTCATAAAACCTTGAGAGTTTTTCAATCCCTTCATCAACCTTTACATTTGTAATTTCTATAATCTTCCTCAATTTTTTTTATAACATCGGTATGCTTTGCTTTGAGTAGAATAACCCAAGAAAATTCCTTCATCACTTATAGCATCAAATTTGCCTAAATCTTCATCCCTCTTAATGTAACATTTGCTACCAAAAACTCTATAATACCTTACTGAGGGAGTGATGCCAAACCAAAGTTCATAAGGAGTCTTACCGGTATTGCTTCTGATTTGTACTTGATTGAGAGTATAGATTGCAGTGCTTACAACTTCTCTCCAATAGATCTGAGGAACATTTGCCTCCATCATCATGGTTCTAGATGCTTCCTGGATGGTCTGATTCTTTCTTTCCTACTCCATTCTGCTGTGTAGTCTTAGGAGCAGACAATTGTCTTATTATTCCATGTTTCTCACAGAATTCTATGAACTCACCAGATGTAAATTCTTCACCTCTGTCAGACCTCATACATTTTAATTTTAATCTGATTTCATTCTCTACCATAGCATTGAATATTTTGAATTTATCAAGAGCTTTTGATTTCTCCTTCAGAAAAGTTACCCACATCATCCGGGAGTAGTCATCAATTAATTGCATGAAGTATCTATCACCTTGCACACTTCTGATTCTTGCCAGACCACATAAGTCATTATGAACTAAGTCTAACAATCTGGTAGAAGATTGTTCCTTACTTTTGAATGTGACTCTGCTCTGCTTACCCAACTGACATTCTTTACACAAGATATTAGTAGGTTTCACAAGTCTTGGAAGATCTCTTACAGCCTGAGTGTTTCTTATCTTGATGATATTATCAAAATTCACATGACACATTCTCCTATGCCATAACCAACTCTGATCAATTTGAATAGGTAGACAATTTTTACCAGTACCAACCAAATGGAAGATATTACCTTTTGTTTGAGTACCGGATGCAATCTCTATTCTGGAACTTTCAAAGATCTTGCATTTTCCATTCTTGAATAAGAGATCATAGCCTTTGTCCACCAATTGTCCAACACTGAGAAGATTGTGCTTCATGCCTTCAACATATAGTACATTACTAGTTTTGTTCTTTCCATCAAAAGAAATAGTTCCTCTACCTCTGATTCTGCCAGTAGAATTATCACCAAATTTTACCACTCCTCCTTCATACCTTTCCAAATCTATGAACTTATTTTTTTCACCTGTCATATGGTGAGAGCATCCACTGTCAATGACCCAATCATCCTTTTCTTCAACTTGGGCAACTAGAGCTCTTTCTACAATTTTATGATTAACAAATTCAGAGGGCATTGGATCTTCTTCCTTGATGGCAATAAACACGCAGTCACTTCTAGATTTATTTTCTGACTCTGATTCATCATTTGTTACTCCTTCATTATCATCATGAACATAGTAACAATTCTTTTGGAACCTTGATCTGTTAGGATTTGGCCTTGAAAATCTTTCCAAACACCTTGAGGCAAAATGACCAATCTTATTGCAGTTAAAACATTTAAAAGGTAATTTCCCTTCATACTTACCAAATCCTCTTGGTAGTCTTTTTGCAATAAGGGCTTCAAGTTGAGCAACTTCTGCTTCATCTTCTTCTAGGTCTTTTCTTACTTTCTCATACCATGATAGTTTCTTTGAAGAGTTCTCTCCCAGATCAAACTTTTGTTTTCCTTTAATAGAGGTACTAGCTTTGAATGCAGATTCAGTCTTGGGGGGGCATCTCCAAACTCAGTCAATTCAATTGCAACCAATTTACCAACCAATTGATCTCCTCTGATACTTGAAATAGATCTAAATTCTTCAATAGCAGCAACCTTGTACTTGTAAGAATCAGGAAGGGATCTGAGAACTTTTCCAACAATCTCATCTTCATCCAAGACTCCACCAGCACATCTAATACCACAAACAAGCTCATTTACTCTTGGCATAAATGTAGTGATATTTTCATCTTCTCTCATCTTCAAATTTTCAAATTTTCCTTTCAGGCTTTGTATCTTGGCACATTTAACATACTTGTCTCCTTCATGCAGAAGTTCCAGTTTTTCCCAAATCTCAAAAGCAGTTTATAGGTTAACAACATTTGTTAGCTTTGAATTAGACAAGGCACTTAGAAGAGCTTCTTTAGTCCGCAAATTATTTTCAGCATCTTTGATTTCATCTACGATTTTCAAACCATTCTGAGGAGGAGTATACTTCTTTGAAGCCATGATCCAATACTGCATTCACATACATTGCAAGTGGCATTCCATGCAACTTTTCCAAAGAGTGAAATTGGTTCCATCAAACCTCAGACTATCCTTCTTATAGGACGACATCCTGGATCTCGTCAAGCGGTTAAGCTCTTTTAGAGGAACTTAGCTCTGATACCAATTGTTAGATTTAGGGAAGACAACTGAGAGGGGGGGATGAATCAGTTGTCAAAAACTTTCTTGTAATTTAATCACTTAATTCCTTTCCTTAATTCAGCAACATAGTAATAAATCAATCATAGAAGCTTAATGCAACAAATCAAGAGCAGAAGCATATTAACACATATGACACCAAGATTTTAATGTGGAAAACCCAGTTAAGGGAAAAACCATGGGGTGACTAACCTAAGATTGTATTCTCTATTAGAAGAATAGAAAAAACAAAATGGCACATGCCAATTAGGGCTCACTGCCTGAGCACACTGCTCACAAGAGGCTCACAGCCTACAAGAGACACACTGTCTACAGAATAATAAGTATCACATACTTGAACTAAAGAATAGCATCTTCACCATGCTTGAGTTAGTTCCATTTAGGCTCAATACTTATGCTTTGCCTTTCACTCTGCTCCTCTCTACCACACTCTCATATCCATGACACCATTGAAATGACCTTACAACTCTTTATTTATACAAGACATCAACTTAGGGATAATCATCCAAATCGGAATACATTACAGAGTAAATACATAAATACAACATGACTTATTACAAAAGGACTTCACGCTTATCAACTTGTTGTTGGCCACACAGATATGAGACTTTAATCCTTCTTTGGGAACACACCATTCTTCATAGAGCATCTTCAAGATCATCCACAGGAAGTGTAACTCATCTGGTCAGCCAGACTCAGGAAGAACATCATCATCCAAAAGTAATTCTTTAATTACTAGCACAATCTTCAATGCAGACCACCAACATGAACTGGAAACAATCCAAAGACTTCCACAAGCTATCCTGAATCACCAGAAACATCTACACTACTTTTGCTTACTGAAATCATTCTCTCCTTCATCCAGAACCTCAAGAACATAGTCTATCATTATTGTCATATTGGAGTAGATACTTGCGGACCTCTAGACCACTAACCAATTGAGTTGACACTTCACATTGACTTCCTAAACACTCCACCAAATTGATAGAATAGGATATTGCATTTCCGGATCTCACTGGACCTATCTATATTACTCTGTCACCTCTAAACATCTACCAGAACTGGTTTTACTTAAGTGGCCATAACTTCTTCAGATCTTCATGCGAATCTCTGAAATCTTTACTGGATCATCTTACGACACATATCTACAAACCCTTTGATGCACAAATTCTGATCTTCATCTTAGCTAGGATCTTTACCTCACTATCTTCACTGTTCTTCTCTATTCTTGATAGGACTAATTTTCTCAATATCCTCAACATACAGCTCATCCAATCCTTATCATCAATGCAACAGGAGTATGTTGACATCGATGACAACACCAGTTAGGCCCATACTTGTAACAATTTTAAGGTTCTTTGGTAGGCTTAGGGATATATGTTTGATGACATAGGGATGGTTTATTCCTTGCTAGTAGCCCTTGGATCACATCCTTTATAAGTGGATGGGTGATGGAAGTTGAAGGCTCATGATTAGGATTAGGTGGATTAGGACTAGGAGTGGATAGGTCCCATGGAGGAAGGACAAGAGGGGAGTTAGATTGATTAGACTTAGGGCTTGGACTTTGATTAAATGGAGGGTAAAAGGGATTAAATGGATTGGTGGATTTGGATAACTCCATAGATTTTCTTTTGCTTTTAGATTTTGCAAAGAATATTTCAAGAAAATCATTCGAGGATTTGTTGGTTGATGGATTAGAGCTTAAGAAATTTGATGGTAGTGTTGGTGTAGGACTAATAGGCTTTGGGATAGGCATTCTATTTGATGATGATGGATGACTAGTAGATGGATTGGTGTATGATTCCAAACTTGAGATGGTAGAGTAGCATTAAGATGGCTTAAGGATGTGTAATCTTGGTGTGAGGAGTGACTAGTACTAGCATGCTCATGTTGTGGAAGATTTTTTAATGGATATTGCATGAGTTGTTCGATTTCAACTAGGAGTTGTTATATTTGCGGTGATTGGTTTTGTTCAAATTTTTGGATGATGGCTTGGAATTGTTGTATGATTTATTAGTTTAGGGGTTGTTCTAGTTGGTGAAGTGTTTGAATAAGGTCTTGGAGTTCTTATGCTAGGATCTTTTACTCTTCTGTTGGGATGAAGTTACACATAGATTGAATTCTCTGGATTTCAACTTGTTCATCCAAGTATGCCTCAAAATCTACAAGATCCTCATCATCATTAGGAGTGAATTTTAGACAACCTTAGAGTATATATGGTTTTGGATTTGTCCTAGATTTGTTGATGATCACAACCATTTTGACGAATGAAGATTGGATTAGGTTAAGGATGTGAATATGAGTAAGATGACACCGACTAAACTTTGAGTGGGTTGGTCATGACAAATTTGAAATAGATCAAGGTAACTCTAGGTCTGAAGACAATTGTGATGTTAAGGTTGGAATGTTATAGATTCGAGGTGTGGTTTTTTGTTGAGATTGACAATGTTTGTTTTTTTAAACACACGCAAAACACAATAGATAGAATGTTTTGGATGACTCTAATATAAAATCAAAGTAGAAGTTTGAATGGGGGCCTAGATTAGCCCCAACATTTTTTACTGGTCTCGACAAATTTGAAAACACTCGTAAGCATGCATAACCTAGGTTGGAAAGAGGATACTACTTGATAGTTCCCACTTGGATTACTCCATACGCTGAGACAAAGTGGACAGCTAGAGATACTAGTGACACTAGCTTCCCCACCATGGCATGGGCACACCAAATCTCTTACCTGGAAGATTCAAAGATCTTATGAACCAAGGGATTTTTTGTCTCTATAATGAATAGTACATATAGGGCAACTTCAGAGGTCTGACCTCCTACACTAGCAAGCACAAAAGGTTTTTGGCCTCTACAACAAATGGTTTCTATTTAGTTTTTTAGGATAATTTGGTGTCTATACATGCAGTGGTTCACTCATTTAAGAGGCCTCCCAACCCTCAAAAAGGGTTTTCACACATCTCATGGATACTGAGGGAGACTTCCATCAGTATTGAATAGTGGCACTAGGTGATTGATACTTTCTTCACAACCATAATTATTTATATAGCGGACCAAAATGAAAGTACTGCTTGGGTTGTTCCCTCTCACAAATCAGGAGGTGGGCCCTCTAAGGGATTAAAAACATAAAAGAGATGGGTCTAGCTTCTGATCACCGAGTTTGCACAAGGCAAGAGCATACACCTACCACCTTACAAACACAACAAATAATGATTAATTAACCCCATAGCTAAGCTATGTGCAAACAGACATTTGAAAAAGATATCTGTAAAGGGTGGAATTTGGATAGTTGAGTTTTTGATAGTTTTGTGTATGTATCCTCCTTTCACCCTTTCATTTAAGGACCTAGGGTCAAGTTGCAATGTACTATCCTACCCTAGGTCACTATGAGATGTAGGGAAACTTGGATTTTTATGATTTGATTGCCAATTATCTTCTCTTATGCTTAATTATACCATAAAACCTTAATTATGCAAATACGACAGCAAATAGACAAATATCAAAAAATGCTACTACAAAAAGATGTAAAATCACAAATAACTGTGCACCTATTTTTAGGGTTTGGAAGTGAAATAGTCAGGGACTAGAGAGCGAGTGCCCAAGTCCAAGGCCTAGCTTTTTGTCAAGATTTAAAAACAAGATCTACAACCTATTCCTACTGTACCAAATGTTTTCTTGTCATGAAACTTTGAGGACTAATGAGTGGGAACCCTAGTCCAGGGAGCTATTTTCTTCTCTAATCATCAATTCTAACAATCTATTGTACCCTCCTACAACTTCACTTTGTTTGTAGCTCCAACTTGTAACCTGCAATCATAAAAACTTTGGGAGGGAGTTGTGGTGTTTAGAGGCTTGCCTTAGTCAAGCCCTGGAGAGACATTCAAGTCTTCCAAACACCATTGTCAGATAGAGAGTGTGTGCTCTTGTGAGGCAGAGGCAAAAACTAAATGATAAATGCTCAAAAACATAAATGATGTCACCTTATAGTGAAGATCTCATGGGAGGAAGAATCTCTTCATGTCATGAGGATATGATTGCTTAAATCTGCAAATACAAACACATAGACAACACAAATATGCTCTTGCAACACAATGAAAGACTTGAATCACCTTTAGAATGTATAAAGTTCACAATAACAATCTCCTAATCATCTAGTTTACAAATGAATGCCTAAACATGCTTTTATATGTAACTACAAACACTACCACCAAGAATTTCGTAATTCAAACTTACTGTGTCGGTATAGGACCCAAATAACTGTCATAAGCTAACACCCAAAATAGGGCAGGACTAGGGTGTGGACGCCCATGTCCTCACCCTTATTTTGGGTAGGGTCAGGTTCAAGGGATCCCCCTAAGTGCCATTTGTCATGAAACTTAGGGATTATTTCATCGAGATGTCAAAATATGATGTAAGATGTCCTAAATACGACTAAAAGACTCGGGAGCTAAACCTTATGAGGGAAAAGCCCCCAAGGGGACATTTTTGATGTTACATTTAGCCCCCACTTTAATGTATGAATAAATACAAGCCTAATAGATGCATTAAAGTATGGTCAACAAACACACCAAGCATGGAGAAGACACGCTAGACACATTGAAGACAATAACAGGCACACAAAACATGGAGAAGATAGTTACAGTCATGCAAAACACGAAGAATATGTTGAATGTATAGAAGACACATTAATGCATAGAAGACAAGAATGATTTCTTTTCTTTTCTTTTTCTCATATATATATGAAATGCAGATGCAAGTACAGGAAAGTAAACCCACCTCCCATAGTATAGGATGCACTCATCGCGTAGGTCTTTAAACTGTATATGGGGCAAAATACACGCCAGACACACCAAACCTCCCATAATGTAGGATGCACTCATCAAATAGGTCTTTAGACTGCATATTGTGCAATAGACATGCCAAACACACACTTTGAAGACACAGAGAAAACATGACAGACAAGTGATAGAGTGTTCCTATTTCTAGGTTCAACACCATCTCAGGCACATTACAGGCACACACTGATGATTGGGCTTCACCACAAAAATCATTAAAGACATGCTTAAGGGTTGAGTTAGACATAGAACTGCTCCCTGCCTCTGCAAAGGACTTTTGAAAATGACAGGATGGTACAATTTTCTCTGAGAAATACACCACCCCTGCCTCCACAGAGGGTGTAAAATAAAAAAGATATATGCAATATCCTACCTTCGCAGAGGGCTTAAATGATTGATTGATTTATTGTAAACAAACTTAGAGTGTAGGAAGTACTCATCGCACTAGTCTTTAAACTGCACCTGAGGACAAGCACATTGCTAACATCTACAATAGACAGCTTACTTATATATCCCCCCACCTTAAGGTGGTTGATATCACGCATTGATATCAAGCACATTAAGGTAGGAAGAAAACAACAAGGGAACCCAGACCTTCGCAAAGCCCATGCCCCTCGAAGGTGACATGTACTTTACAATTGCCAAATGTTCCCACAAACATATCCCTGCAAGAAACATGTTAGTATCTACAAAATCATGATAATGCATATGAAATCTGAGGCATGCAAGATTCAAGATAGATAAAGTGCATAGAGCAACAATATTGTTATGATTTGTAAATGAGATAGAACACCATCAAAATCACTACATAGAGAGCATGATTGCTTCTACTAGCCAAGCATTGGATAAGATATACAACCCCATTGTCATATTAGGAACTAAGTCCAATTTTTGATTTATTGCTAAAGGGACACTAGGTCTGCATCAATATACATGTTTTTCTCCATCCACCAGCTAGATAGAAACACTAGAGGAAGGGAAACAATAAATAAGAGAGGAGAAACAAGTGTCTTAGGTACAGTCATGTAGGAGGGTGCCCCCAAGTCACCAACCACAACGTTGTGTCCATAAGACACAACACACAACAATGAAATTAGAGAGAGGAAATATAGAAGAATGATGATACAAATAGAAGAAGGTCACAACAGAGGTAGTCTCCTAGTATCCTGGACCTTACAAGAGAATCAAGGGTCATCCCAGGAGGCCTAAACAACACATAACACATCACAAGGGAAGCACGTCACGAGAGAGATAAAGAGTTAGAGATACTTACCTGGTAGGATCTTTGTGCTAAGTCTCATCATCAAGTAAATCATCGTCATCCTCCCACTCCTAAATTTTAGAGGAAAGTGGGACATAAGGTACCATAGCCCAAGGTTGTTCATTGTTAGGATCATCTTTGTTTGGTTCAATGTTTGGATCAATGTTTTCTTGTTGAGATGAAAGGTTTATGGCATAAGCTTGTCTTCTTCTTCTTCTTTCTCTCACTTTTCTATTTCTTTTTGTCTCACCACTTATCTCTTGTAAGATAGGGCTTTGCTCTTTCATAGGTTTTTTCATTTTAGAAGAGGAAGCAACGGGATCAAATTTCATTTGTTGAGGTGGAATGTTTTGTTGTCAACAATTACCTCCTGATCCTTATAAGGATGGTGGCTGAGGAACCTTAGCATAGGGACCTTGTCCTTTTGGTCTATGGTTCTCTTCAAATTCAGGTTGCTTGTCTTTTTCTATTTCTTGCATAGAGGGACTGGCCATTGGATGTAACAATTTTGCTTTGTAATTTCTATAGCTCAAGAAGTTAAAGTCTATTCATGACTTTGGTTGATTTTTTGATTTGTCCCAAAAGTAATCCAGTGTAAAGTGTTGTTGTGTAATTAGAGGTTTGTATGTATTTTGATGAATAGCATGCACTTGTCCATTCAAAGGATATTTTACACATTTATAAATTGTTGAAGGGACAGATTTCATAGCCTTTAACCATGGATGTCCAAGTTTTATTTGAAATAGGTCAGAATCAGGGGCAATATCAAACCAGTATTCTACATGTTTCTCAAATATAGTTACCAACAATGATATCTTACCTAAAGGATTTACAAAGGTTCCCTTATGTGTTTTGATCATTTTATCCGAAGGGTCATAAGATTGTTGCGTTAAATTATGTTCAAAGAGGAGCTCTTCCGTGGAAAAATTAGTCATGCAATTAGAATCAATAAGGGTTCCATCCATAGGGTTTCCCATTATTTTCACATTGATGTAAAGAGGTCTGTCAGTGTCTCCGATTGTTCTATCATGAGGTGTAAACACAATTTCAGGTTCAGGGACCTTTCTTTTCATGTACGGCGTAGGAGGGAACCTATTGTTGTTACGATTAGAGGCCATGTGTATATGATCAAATCAATACAAAATCAGATTTTTAAAATCTTTTCAAAATTTATGCAAAAGACAAGTGCAAACTGTATGCAAAAATGACCTACAATGCTTGATTTTTTGTACTTTTTCAATGCAAATATATGAAAGCAAAGGTGTTGTAAGGATTTTGATTAGGGGAAGAAAATTATATGTCTGATATCAGTCTAATACAGCAATAAGATCCTTCACAACACACTCTTGATACAAATCTAAGATGATGACAAGTCAAAATATAGTGAAAATACACTAAAATATGTGATTTTTTCACCAAATCTCAATGCAAAAGAGCATGACAAAGGGTGTTGTGATGAAAATTATGATGAATAGAAAATTATATCAGTAATAACAGCCAACTAATGCCAAAATATCTATCACAACTCTCTTATAGTGCCACTCAAGGTCAAACCCTAGTGAAAATATAGCAAAAATAGGCAATTTTTCACAATTTTTCAATTCCAAGACCTAGAAAAAGGGGTGTTGTAAAGAATTTTGGGAGGTACAAAAAATAATAGCACTGATATCAGTCACCTCAATCCATAAATTTTTTTACAATACACTTAGGGTGCAAACTAGGCCAAACCCTAGGGCAAAAATAGCAAAAATAGACAATTTTTCACCAAAATTTCAAAACAAGAGGCCAACAGAAAGATGTTGTAAAGATTTTTAGGAGGGGAAAAAGATAATACCCCTTATATCAGCCAATTAGTTCAAAAATATTCTTTTCAACATGCCTATAGTGCAAATTTAGAGAGTCGATAAGGCCAAATCTAGTCAAAATCAATGTTTTTCAAGCCCTAGGTTTGAGATCTTGATGTAAAATGCTATATGAATGTTTTGCAAGATGGTATATGATGAAAATTACATGCTCTTAGATCTAGAAAATGATTTCCATGCTCTAATATGCAAAATTCAAGTGCAAATCTTGTTGGGAATTAAGGTGTCTCAACCTTAGTAATTCCTTGTATTATTTCATTGTATTTATTTATTTATTGCCTATTGTATTATTAGCATGCAAATCCTATGTTGTCATCTTGTGGGAGTTGGCATGGTGATGTGTCATCCTACATGGCATATGACCACATGTAAATTTGTCCTCACACGAGGAGATAGACATCCCACTTAGTGGTAGGAATATTTTGCCATGTGTCGGCATCTTGGAATGTGTGTAAGGGAATATTAACCGAAACAGTCATGACAGATTCCTATGACAAAGTTATGACATTTAAGAGTTGGAAATAGAATAACCTATGATAGGTATGGACATGTGTTGAGAAGCATCTATGAAAAAGGCATCTTTGGGCACCCCAAGGTGGACTATGACATGTTGTAAGAGAATATGCTATTTATAGCTTGTGTGTATGATAGATTCTCTTATAACTATAAGTTATGACAGATTTTATGATAGTTGTAAGAGTCGTAAGAGCATCTGTCATAGCCCATTTTGGGAATAGGAAACCTCTTTTTGATGGGGTGACTTGACAAGTGTTAGGAACATCCTTAAGTGTTGGACAAGTGTCCATAGGCATGGGTTTTGGACCATGAGGCCATGGTGGACGCCCATCTCAATGTGGAGCCATTTTTGCCTTGCATTTTCTTTATAAACAGGTGCTTTGGAGAGGTGAAGTGTTATAGGTTTGACAGGTACTGTTATGCTATCGAATCATCTCCAGATATGAGTGTTGAAGAATCCTGCAAGAGCATTGGCTCCGTGATTGTATTGTAACCTTCTTTGTTTACAAAATACATTTGTGTTGTGTTTTGGAGTGTGGGGTTTTTCACCTGTAATGGACTTCCCCATGTATATCTTGTGTCTCTCTTCTTCTATCTTACATTCTTATGTATGTGTTTGTTGCAATATCTCTATTAGTGGGTTAACATAATATGTAATTGTAAAGATAAAATTGAATTTGCACTCTCTTCCCCTCATTAGATTAGTGTAGGAAGCAATTTTTGTACACCTAGCTTCCTTTCAGTTGGTATCAGAGCCTGACCAATTTTGGTTCTAGCTACTGGGTAGGGGTTTTTTAAGCTAATCTTAGGTTGAGTGGGAGTTTGTGCAGAGTATTATGTATCTTGTTGTAGCAAGGAGATGGCAAGCACATCCGGAAGGTTAGAGGTGGAGAAATTTAATGGCACTAATTTTGAGTTGTGGAAACTCAAGATGGAGGACTTGCTTGTTGATCATGACCTATGGGAAACCATATCCGGTGTAAAAACTATAGAAATGTCACAAGCCGATTAGGACCTCAAAGATCAGAAGGCTAAGGGTCTCATAAGACTCTATCTAGTTGACTATGTCCTATTGAATGTCCATGAGGAGAAGAGCACGAAAGATCTTTGGAAGAAGCTGGGTGATGTTTATTAGGCCAAGTCCCTGGTGAATAAGATTTTTCTGAAAAAGAAGCTGTTCTCTCTGAAGATGGAAGATGGAGGATCTGTTGCAGACCACATGAATTCTTTCAACATGATCATTGCACAATTGACATCTATGCATGTGAAAATGAAAGAGGAGGATCGATGTATGACCCTACTTTGTTCTTTACCAGATTTGTGGGATCATCTTGTCATGGCTATCAGAAGCACCACTATCACCTTCAAGATGGAAGATGTGGTGTCCTCGCTGTTATCCAAAGAAATGTGGAGGAAGACATCCGAGTCAGCCAAAGAGGCTCTTGCGGTTCGTGGAAGACCCAAAGAGAAAGGGAAGAAGAAGGATAAGAAAGGTGAAAAGGGTAGATCCAAATCCTGTGGAAGATCCAAATCTCCTGGAAAGTCCAAGGTGTTGGGAATTAAGGTGTCTCAACCATGGTAATTCTCTACATTTGTAATGTTGGTATTTATTATTCAATTGCCTATGTTGTAAATAATTGGAAATTCCACTTTGTCATATTGTGGGATGTGGCACGGTGATGTGTCAATCCTACATGGATTATGACAACTTGTTATTTTGTCCTCACATGAGGAGATAGGCATCCCACTTAGTGGTAGGAATATTTTTCCATGTATCGGCATCTTCTATGTTGTGTAAGGAATGTTTGACTGAAATGGTTATGATGGATTCCTATGACGGATCTATGACATGTAAGAGTCGAGAATAGAAGGTTGTAAGACAAGTAATAACATGTGTCATGAAGCATCTTTATTTGGGCACCCCAAGGTGGAATATGATGTGTTGTAAAAGAATATGCTATTTATAGCATGTGTATGATGGATTCCCTTACAGCTGTAAGTTGTAACTGCTATGACAGATTCTATGATGGTCGTAAGTGTCATAAGAGCTTTTGTCATAGCCCATTTTGGAAAAAGGTGACCTCTTTGGGATGGGAGTTGTGGACAAGTGTCACACACATTCTACAATGTTGACCAAGTGTCCCTAGGTGTGGGTTTTGGTCCAAGATGCCATATTGGATGCCCATTCCAAGAAAGGTCCAAAATTACCTTGTATGTTCTATTTAAACAAGTGCTTGGAGATGGAGTTTGTATCACAAGTTTACAGGTATTGTTATGCTACCAGATTGACTCTAGACACGAGTGTCAAAGACCATTGAAGCTTGCATTGCAAGTGTGTTGTAAACATTCTTTCAGATTTGTTAATACATTGTGTAGGTTTATGAGTGTGGGGTTTTTCACCCAATAAGGGTTTTCCCCACCATAAATCTTTGTCTCTCTTCTTCTGTCTTCTTTCTGGTTCTTGTGTTTTTTACTATATCTTATGTTAATGGTTTAACATCGCTGTAATAGTTAGGATAAATTTGAATTTGCATAACCCTCTCTTCAATAGATTAGTCTAGGAAGCGTTTCTGCACACCTAGCTTCCTTTCAGTTGGTATCAGAGCTTGATCACCTTTGGTCCTAGCTATTAGGTAGCAGTTTTTTGAGCTAATCTCAGGTTGAGTGGGAGTCTGTGTAGAGCATTATGTATTTTATTGCAGCAAGGAGATGGCAAGCACATCAGGAAGGTTTAAAGTAGAGAAGTTCAACGGCAGTAATTTCGAGTTGTGGAAGCTCAAGATGGAAGACATGTTAGTTGACCGAGACCTTTGGGAAAGTGTGAAAGGAACTAAACTAGCTACAATGACTCAAGATGAGTGCGATCTCAAGGATCAGAAGGCTAAGGGTCTCATAAGACTTAGTCTTGCTGATTCTGTGTTGTTAAATGTCCATGAGGAGACTACTGCAAAACTCCTTTGGAAGAAGTTAGGGGATGTGTATCAAGCCAAATCCCTAGTCAATAAAATTTTTTTGAGAAAGAAGTTGTATTCTCTTCGAATGGAGGATAGAGGAACCATGGCTGAGCATATGAATGCCTTTAACATGTTGGTTGCACAATTGACATCTATTGGTGTAAAGATGGAGGAGGGGGATCGGTGTATGACCCTACTTTGTTCTTTGCCAGACTCATGGGATCATCTTGTCATGGCAATCAAAAGCAACACATCTACATTCAAAATGGAAGAGGTGGTTTCTTTGATGTTATCTAAAGAGATGTGGAGAAAGTCTTCTAAGGCAGCTAAAGAAGCCCTTGCAGTTTGTGGTAGACCCAAGAAGAAAGGGAAGAAGAAGGACAAGAAAGCTGAGAAGGGTAGATCCAAATCTCATGGGAGATCTAAATCTCCTAGAATTTCCAAGGCTCTTTGTTGGAACTGTGGCAAGACCGGGCATTTCTGAAAGGAATGCAAAAAGGAGAAGAAGAAAAAGAAGAAAGCTCATGATTTAGATTCCAACAAATCACAAGATGATGGTGATGCTTTCATTGCAGACCTAGCAACCCATGCATTTGATGATGTGTGGCTAATCGACTCTGGTGCATGATTCCACATGACCTCGCATCGAGACTAGTTCACTAGGTATGAGGAGTTCGATGGTGAAAATGTGTATCTGGGTGACAACTCTCATATGAAGATTGTTGGTCATGGAAGAGTCTCTATCTAATTCCCTGATGGTCAAGTGAAGGGGATCTCTGGGGTTATGCACATCCCAGGCTTAGCACGGAACCTACTTTCTGTAAGTAGTTTGAATAATGCAGGTGTGCAGGTTGTCTTTTTGAAAGAAGGATGCAAGATGACTAGAGGATCTATGGTGCTTGCTAAGGGTACTTGGAGAGGTACTCTGTTTTAGCTGGAAGCATGCATTGCACAATGCAATAGTTCTTCTGACTCAAGGAAGAGGGCAGCAGTCACTTCATCCCTACCATCTGAACGAGCAGTGAAGAATTCTGTTGTTTCTAGTTTTGATGGTTGTAATCATGCATTGGAAGTTAAACTTCCTGCAGAAAAGACAATGTTATGGCATAAGAGATTTGGCCACATTGGTGAGAAGGGTTTGCATACCCTGAAAAATAAGAACCTCATTGAGGGGTTAGATGATTGTAATCTCGAGTTTGACTTTTGCGAACATTGCATTTATGGAAAACAAAACCGTGTTCAGTATTACTTGAGTTCTCATAAGTCTTCTAGTGTGTTGGACCTCATTCATTCTGATGTGTTTGGTCCTGTTAATGTTCCTTTGTTATCAAAATCTATATACTTTGTATCTTTTATAGATGATTATAGTAGGACATGGATTTATTTTCTCAGAAGCAAATCTGAAGTCTATAGCAAGTTTAAGGAGTTTAAAGCCTTTGCTGAAAATTAGACTGGTAAAAAGATTAAATGTTTGAGAACTGACAATGGTGGTGAGTTCTGTTATATAGAATTCGATAAGTATTGCAAGGAACTTGAGATTGAAAGACATAAGACAACTCCATACACACTACAACAAAATGGAGTTACAGAGAGGATGAACATGACACTGATGGAGAAGGCTAGGAGTATGCTTAGTGGAGCTAGTCTAGAACAAAAGTTTTGGACTGAAGCTATTGCCACTATTTTCTATCTGGTAAATAGATCTCCTACATCAACTCTTGTTGGAAAGACACCTATGGAGGTGTGGTCTGGTAGAAAGCCTTCAGTAAGGCATCTTCATGTTTTTGGTTGTCAGGCATATGCACATGTGCCTAGGGAGAAGCGGTCAAAGTTGGAGAACAAAACTGTTAAGTGTATCTTCATCAGCTATGGTTTTGGTGTGAAAGGATACAAGCTTTGGGACCCCATGGTTGAAAAAGTGTTGTAGCCAGAAGAAAGAGAAAAGAAAGAGGATGTTGTTTAGTTTCCTCTCACCCCTGAGAAGACTAAATAGAAAGACAATGTTGGACCTAATGATGAGGAGAGCTCTAGCAGCTCTGAAAGCTCAAATGAAGAAGCTGAACCTCAACCTCAGCTCTTGAGGAGGTCTACACGGATAAGGAATCAACCTGAAAGGTTTGGTTTTACATTGCTTGATTCTAGTTGTTCTTATGCTTTGCTCACTAACAATGATGAACCTAGAACTATATCAGAGGCTTTAGATATGAAGGATGCAGGTTCCTGGAAGGAGGCCATGGAGGAAGAAATGGCTTCTTTGGAAAAGAATCAAACTTAGGACTTGGTGCCTTTGCCTTCTAGATGGAAACCCGTTGGATTCAAATGGGTGTTCAAGAAGAAGATTGGTGCAGATGGCAGTATTGAGAAGTATAAGGCTAGATTGGTTGCGAAGGGGTATTCACAAGTGGAGGGTATAGATTATGGTGAGATCTTCTCTCTCGTTGCAAAGTTGACATCCATTCGATTCCTATTGTCTGTCGCATCAGCTTATGACTTGGAGGTAGAACAGATGGATGTGAAGACAACTTTCCTTCATGGTGACTAAGAGGAGGAAATCTACATGTCACAGCCAGAGCATTACATAGTAAAAGGTAAAGAAAATTTGGTTTGCAAACTTAAGAAGTCTTTGTATGGTTTGAAGCAATCCCCTAGGAGATGGTACTTGAAGTTTGATGCCTTTGTGTTGTCAATTGGATTTGTGAGATCAAAATCAGATCACTGTGTTTATCATAAGTTTGATGGTGATTGTATTCTCATTGTTGCACTGTATGTTGATGATATGTTGCTCATTGGGAAGGGTAAGAATATGATTTCTGATTTTAAATCTCAGTTGTCAGCTCAATTTGAAATGAAAGATTTAGGGGCAGCTAGGTACATTCTAGGAATGGAAATCAAAAGAGATAGAACCAACAGAAAACTTTGGTTAAGTCAGAGTAAGTATGTTAAGACCGTGTTGGATAGATTCAACATGGGAGATTGTAGACCATTGTGTGTTCCCGTTTCCTTGGGGACAAAGTTGTCTATTGAGGATTGTCCAAAATCTCCTAGTGAGGTGGAGGACATGAACAGAGTACCTTATGCTAGTGTTGTTGGCAGTTTGATGTATGCTATGGTCTGCACAAGACTAGACATTGCCCAAGCAGTGGGAGTCCTTAGTCGATTTACGGCTAACCCTGGCCGGGTTCATTGGGATGCAGTTAAGCGAGTGTTCCAATATTTGAGGGGTACTTCCAAGTATTCCATTTGCTATCATGATAATGTTTTAGGACCTCTGCATTCTGTTGATATTCGTGGATTTATGGATTCAGATTGGGCAGGTGACATTGACATTGACTATTTGGTGGTGCTATTAGTTGGATGAGTAAGCGACAACCTGTTGTTGCTTTGTCCATGACAGAAGCTGAGTATATGGCAGCAACTCATGCTTGTAAGGAAGCCATTTGGCTTAAGAGATTGTGTTCTGATATTGGTGTTTATGCGGGTCAAATCATGGTCAGTTGTGACAGTTAGAGTGCAATTTGCCTTGTAAAGAATCTAACTTTCCATGCTAGAACCAAGCACATTAATGTTCAGTTTCACTTCGTGAGGGACATGGTTGAGGATGGAAAGGAAAGTTTGGAGAAGGTAGATACTTTGAAGAATGTTGCAGATGCATTGATGAAGCTAGTGGGCACAGAGAAGTTCAGATGGTGTTTGGAGTCTATGGGCCTCTCAGCCTATAGCAGTTAAATCCTATTTTTCTATTAGCTCTTACAAGGTGTTCAACAAGTGGGAGAATGTTGGGAATTAAGGTGTCTCAACCTTGGTAATTCTTTGCATTTGTAATGTTTGTATTTATTATTCAATTGCCTATGTTGTAAATAATTGGAAATTCCACTTTGTCATATTGTGAGATGTGGCATGGTGATGTGTCAATCCTACATGGATTATGACAACTTGTTATTTTGTCCTCACATGAGGAGATAGGCATCCCACTTAGTGGTAGGAATATTCTGCCATGTGTCAGCACCTTCTATGTTGTGTAAGGAATGTTTGACCGAAACGGTTATGACGGATTCCTATGACGAATCTATGACATGTAAGAGTCGAGAATAGAAGGTTGTAAGACAGGTAATGACATGTGTCATGAAGCATCTTTGAATGAGGCATATTTTGGTGCCCCAAGGTGGAATATGATGTGTTGTAAGAGAATATGCTCTTTATAGCATGTGTATGATAGATTCTCTTACAGCTGTAAGTTGTAACTGCTATGACAGATTCTATGACGGTCGTAAGTGTCGTAAGAGCATTTGTCATAGCCCATTTTGGAAATAGGTGACCTCTTTGGGATGGGAGCTATGGACAAGTGCCAGACACATTCTACAATGTTGACCAAGTGTCCCTAAGCATGGGTTTTGGTCCAAGATGCCATATTGGACGCCCATTCCAAGAAAGGTCCAAAATTGCCTTGTATGTTCTATTTAAACAGGTGCTTGGAGATGGAGTTTTTATCACAGGTTTACAGGTACTATTATGCTACCGGATTGACTCCAGACATGAGTGTCAAAGACCATTAAATCTTGCATTACAAGTGTGTTGTAAATATTCTTTCAGATTTGTTAATACATTGTGCAGGTTTCTGAGTGTGGGGTTTTTCACCCCATAAGGGTTTTCCCCACCATAAATCTTTGTCTCTCTTCTTCTGTCTTCTTTCTGGCTCTTGTGTTTTGCTGCTATATCTCATGTTAATGGTTTAACATCACTGTAATAGTTAGGATAAATTTGAATTTACATAACCCTCTCCTCAATAGATTAGTGTAGGAAGCGTTTCTGCACACCTAGCTTCCTTTCACAGGGCTCTTTGTTGGAACTGTGGCAAATCGAGGCATTTCCGAAAGGAATGCAAAGAAGAAAAAAAAAGAAAAATAAGACCACTCTTGATTTAGATTCTGACAAGTCACAAGATGATGGCGATGCCTTCATTTCAACCCTAGTCACCCATGCATCTGATGATGTGTGGTTGATTGATTCTGGTGCATCATTCCACATGACCTCGCATTGAACCTAGTTGATGAAGTATGAAGAGTTTGATGGTGGAAGAGTGTACCTGGGTGATGACTCTCATCTAAAGATTGTTGGTCATGGAAGAGTCTCAATCCGATTCCTTGATGGATGAGTGAAGGGGATCACTAAGGCTATGCACATCCCAGGCCTAGCACGAAACCTGCTTTCTATAAGTATGTTGAATGATGCAGGTGTGCAGGTTGTCTTTTTGAAGCATGGATGCAAGATGACTAAAGGATCTATAGTGCTTGCAAAGGGTACTCAAAGAGGTACTCTATTTCAACTGGAGGTATGCACTTCACAGTGCAATAGTTCTTCTAAATTGAAGAAAGGAGTTGCAGTCACTTCATCCCAACCATCTGAATGAGCAGTAAAAAAATCTATTGTAACTAGTTTTGATGGCAGTGCACATGCTATGGAAGCTAACCTTCCTTTTGAAAAGACTATGTTATGGCATTTGAAATATGGCCACATTGGTGAGAAGGGTCTTCGAACACTAAAAACTAAAAACCTCGTTGAGTGGTTAAATGATTGTAATCTCGAGTTTGACTTTTGCGAACATTGTGTATATGGAAAGCAAAACTGTGTTTAGTTTTACTCTAGTTCTCACAAGTCTTTTGGTGTTTTGGATCTTATTCATTCTGATGTGTTTGGTCCTGTTAATGTTCCTGCAATCTCCAAATCTGTATATTTTGTATCTTTCATAGATGATTACAATAGAAGGACATGGGTTTATTTTATCATAAGCAAGACTGAAGTCTTTAGTTGGTTTAAGGAGTTTAAAGCCTTTGCTAAAAATTAGACTAGTAAAAAGATTAAGTGTTTGAGAACTGACAACGGTGGTGAGTTTTGTTCAGTACAATTTGATAAGTTCCATAAAGAGCAAGGGATTGAAAGACATAAGACAACTCCATACACCCCGTAGCAAAATGGAGTTATAGAGAGGATGAACAAGACATTGATGGAGAAGGCTAGGAGTATGCTTAGTGGAGCAAGCCTCGAACGAAAGTTTTGGGCTGAAGCTATTGCCACTACTTGCTACCTAGTAAATACGTCTCCTACATCAGCTCTTGTTGGTAAGACACCTATGGAGGTGTGGTCTTGTAAGAAGCCTTTAGTTAGGCATCTTTGTGTTTTTGGTTGTGAGGCAAATGCACATGTGCCTAGGGAGAAACGGTCTAAATTAGAGAATAATGTTGTTAAGTATATTTTCATTGGCTATGGTTTCAGTGTGAAAGGATACAAGCTTTGGGATCCTATGGCTGAAAAATTGTTGTATAGTAGAAGTGTTATCTTCTGAGAGCTAACACCTTCTTCCATTGTTCTACAGCCAGAACAGATAGAAAAGAAAGAAGATGCAATTCAGTTTCCTTCTACCCCTGAGAAGGCTGAATCGATGGACCCTGTAAGACCTGTTGATGAGGAGAGCTCTAGTAGCTCTGAAAGCTCAGAAGAAGAAGCAGAACCTCAGCCTCAGTCATTGAGGAGGTCTACATGAACAAGAAAGCAACCTGATAGGTTTGGTTATTCATTACTTGATTCTAGTTGTGCTTTTGCTTTACTTACTAACATTGATGAGCCTAGAACTGTGAAAGAGGCTATGGGCATGAAAGATGCAGGTTCTTGGAAGGAAGCCATGGAAGATGAGATGGCTTCTTTGGAGAGGAATAAAACATGGGACTTAGTGCCTTTGCCTAAAGGATGGAAACCCGTTGGATGCAAATGGGTGTTCAAGAAGAAATTTGGTGCAGATGGTAGTGTTGAAAAGTATAAGGCTAGATTGGTTGTGAAGGGGTATTCACAAGTGAAGGGAATTGATTATGGTGAAATTTTCTCTCCCATTGCAAAGATGACATCCATTCAATTTCTGTTATATCTTGTAGTTTCTTATGACTTAGAGGTAGAACAGATGGATGTGAAGATATCTTTCCTTCATGGTGATTTGGAGGAAGAGATTTACATGTCACAGCCAGAACATTACATAGAGAAAGGTAAAGAAAATTTGGTTTTCAAGTTAAAGAAGTCTTTGTATGGTTTGAAGCAGTCTCCTAGGATGTGGTATTTGAAGTTTGATGCCTTTGTGTTGTCAATTGGATATTTGAGATAGAAATATAAACATTATGTGTATTACAAATTTGACAATGATCGCATTCTCATTATTGCATTGTATGTTGACGATATGTTGTTGATTGGGAATGGTAAGAATATGATTTTTGATTTGAAGTCTCAGTTGTCAGCACAGTTTGAGATGAAAAATCTTGGGGCAGCTAGGTACATTCTGGGAATGGAAATTAGAAGAGACAGAGCTAACAGAAAACTTTGGTTAAGCCAGAGTAAGTATTTGAAGACCGTGTTGGATAGGTTTAACATGGCAGATTGTAGACCATTGTGTGTTCTTGTTTCTTTGGGGACAAAGTTGTCTGTTAATGATTGTCCAAAATCTCCTAGTGAGGTGGAGGACATGAGCAGAGTACCTTATGCTAGTGTTGACAGTTCGATGTTTTCTATGGTCTACACAAGACCAGACATTGCCCAAGCAGTGGGAGTCCTTAGTCGATTTTGGTGGTACTTACCTAGGGTTAGGGTTCTGAATTGAGTTTGCAGGTTTATGTTTTTATTCTTTCAAACCCTTGATGCCTTAGGTTAATTTTTCCCTTGGCCTTCTGCGTTGTATTTTCTATTTTGTTGTTGACTTCTTGTAGTGGGTTTCTGGTTGCTTAAGTTCTATTCTCATGCCTTAGCGCTCATTGGTTGACCGGCCCTTATGCATTACTTTATTGCCTTTTCCCGTCATGCTTGAGAAAAAGATGCTAAGTCCAAAATCACTTTGTGCGGCGGTGAAATCTATTGAATGTATGTGTCTTTATATGTACAAGTGTAAATGTACATTGGCGGGCCCAAAAATGTTAAATCAACCTTCAAAAAAATAAAAAAATGATTGATTTCATCTTTTAAATGCATATCAGGTTTATATATGCATTGAGGAATCTGTCACAGATTCTGGGGATATTCCCTACTTGTATGAGAAGGTTTGCATGTATATTTGTGTTGTATGTTTAGACATGCAACGGGTAGATACAAAGGAAAACATGCAAAGAAAATATACATTGCGCACATACAAAGGAGATGTACATTACAAGGGTACAAGGCTGGCGCATGCAAAGTCAACATACAAAAGGGCCAAAATGTATTTTCTATAGTGAAAGGATTAGATTGTATATGCTAAAGGATCATACAAGAGGTGGGGCCCAGTGCACATACAAAAGTGATTGTATCTCCAATATACAGGTTGTTTGTATATGTGACATACATTTGCATATTCAAGAGGATTATGCAAAGCGGACACGGCTAGAATGTTTGCAGTAATTGTGAAATAGGGTGAAATCTGCAGTTGTATGTTGGGATTGTATGTTTCCAATGTACATTCAGACATACAAGCAACAGATGCAAAGAAACATACAAGAAGAAATGTGCAAAGTCAGACATGCAAAGGAAAGTGATTCAAAGCTGGGGCCTACCACTTGTATATTTGCGATTGTATGTTTGCACATGCAATCAAACATACATTCCTTATATACAAGCCGGATCTGAAGTGAACATACATTTTAGTTGATAAAGGGCACAATTCCGTAGTTTGTATGTATAATTTGTTTGTATGTTCGCATTGTATATTGGACATACATTGATTATATACAAAGAGGAACATACATGGCTCAGACCCGACGGCGATTGCATTATGCTTCATAATGGTTTGGGGTCTACAACTTGCATGTATATGGCATTGTATATCCTGATATACAAGAGAATGAAGATACAAGGCCCGGATTTCAAATTTCTCCAATCAGATTGATAAATGACTGGGGTCTGCGGAATGTATATTGCGTTTGTATATGCATTATACAAAGTGAAGATGCAAAGGGTTAGGATACAAGTTGCACTTCAAAGTGATTGTGATATGCTTCATCATAATTTGAAGTCCGTGGCTTGTATGTAAAGTGTGTTGTATATGCCGATGTGCAAAGGGAGATACATACAAGGCCCAGACCCGAATGCAGGTTCAAATTTGTTTCATAATGTCTTGGGGTCTGCCTTGTATGCAAATGATTGTATGTATATACAATCTCATTTTTAGCTACATGTGCAAGGATTTTGAGGGCAAAATAGATGGTGGAAAAGTCAGCGATGGAAGCCCAGGGTGCCTACGTGGCACGTTCTAGCTGGTGAACAACTTTTCAAGTGTTTTGAGGCCGCAGATCTCAGCGAAGGGAGGAAGATTGACGACCGTCTTTTAAACTCTCAGCAGCGAAGGTTTTCTTTGTATCTATGGCTATTTTTAGGCGGGAAAGCTTCAGTAGCACGCAGCTGCTACATTTCAAATGGCCGTTAGTTGGTAAGACATTAATGGCAGGATCACAATGGTATGGGTTGATGGAGTTGACAGGCTAACTACCAGATTTATGAGGAAAATTTGTGAGCAGCGGCACATCTCCTGAACTCACCTGTTTCTCCTTCCCGTTCTGCTTGCACTTTTAATGTTTTGGGTGCCATTCTGATAGTGCAATGTATCGGGCATAATTTTGAAATGCCATGTAATTAATTGCTAAGGGCATAGTCTTGCTATAAATGGCAAACTATGTTATTCATTTAGGGTTGTTCAAAATTGGACAAATTTTGGTGTTGTAATAAGATACAACTTCGTTGGTGGCTCTGTTTTGGTGCCTTGTGAGTTTATGAGTTGTATGTTGAATATTTTATGCATAGAATTCATCAGTTTCATGTTGATTTAAATGAATAACTCTTCATTGCATGTATTTTGCTATTTGTCTCCAAGTTGAATGTGTTCTTCTTTTGAATCTAAACAGCTAAGGGGTGTTTGAGAATCTAGGATATGGATTTGCTATGTTGAATGCTTGATCTTTTACTTCTACTCAAGGAGTAGATTAAATGTTTTGGGTTAAGTGTTGGGAAGAATATATTGCAGTAAGGATGTTTGTAAGCAGAGATAACTGAATTCTTAATCTTTGGTAATATTTGTAAGGCAGACACTACAAAACCCCCTTGAAATCTGATTATTGTTTTAAGTCTATGGTAAACATATATATATAGATATATATATATATATATATCAACTCCGAGCCTTGGATAGGCACCGATCTGGTTATGTATTGAGGTTACAACCCAAGGTCCAGTGTTACATCCAAATACAAAAACAATTCAAAACTTCAAATACAAACCTTTAGGATATTAGAAGTAGTTTTAATCCTCTGTCTCACAACTAAACATAAGCCCAAAGCTAGCCCCTCTGCACTTATTTTATAGTTTTAGTCTGCATATAAGAGGATTCATCCGCTTTGTGTCAACACCCCAACAATTTCATAGATGCATTTCATGGATGTTGAATAGGGAAAACCCCCCTTGGTTCTGCAGAGCCTAAAGAAGAAGAGGAGATATTTATAGAGTCTATCTCCTGTACTGTTGGCCCTTAGCCCAGAAATCCTATTGATCAATGATGGCTACCTTATAGGGATAACTGGGAAGCCTCCAATTTGGAAAAAATCCAACAGATTTGGCGACTCCGCCAGGGAGTTATTGTGTAAGAACCTTGGTTTAAAAGAAAATAATTCCTAGTTGTAGGTGGCAACTCCGAACAAATCTCCCAACCGGTAAAGTAAGATTTTTTATGCAAGGGAGAAGATCCCTGCGTAATCCTTTGTTTGAAGAATTACCCAGAAAAATGATGTATAGGAAAAAGGGGGCTGTTCAAGCCAGTCAAGAATGTCCTCCCAGCCCTAGAAGAAATGATAATATCCAAGACAATCCCAGATCTTTAGAGCAATAGGCACATTATTTTTCAAACACAGAGGCTAAGATTCAAGATTTGTATGAAAGACAACAAGATGATAGATTGAGAATGAGGTCAGAGGTGTTCCAGGAATGCCCTTTCTTAGATCCCCTTGATAGATTTGAAGAAACTGAGTCCCCGAGGGATGATGATGATGACCAAAATGGAATGGGACCATCCTCTTCTATGCCAAGAGATGAATAATTAGCTGAAGAGATCAAGAACCTAAGAGCTGAATTAGAATATTTGCAGGTAGTGAAGATTAGAGATGATATGAGACAAAGGGTACAAGCTCTAAAAATTGCTCAACATAATTTAGTTCCCACCCTTGATAATGCAGATGTGCTAAGAAACTAGCAAAGAAATGAAATCCATAATCAGTAGAATGATCAGAGACAGAATGTAAACAATGTTAGGGTACCATTAAATAATGTGAGAAATCAGAATGCCAATAGGAATGCCAATGTTAATCAGTTGGGTAGACAGCCTATGCAGTTGGATAGATTTAGGCAACTTGTTTTTGATGGTATTCCTGGCTACCCTAATCCCATTGACAAACATGTGAGGCCGCAGGTACCAAAGTTTTCAGGAAACAATACTGTGTCAAGGGAAGATCATTTGAAAGGCTTTCAGAATGTTATGGACAACTTTGAGGTTGAACATGAAGATGTTTTTATGAAATTGTTTATGAAATCCTTAGTTGATGAAGCTAGAGAGTGGTATAGAAGTCTGCCTGACCAGAGTATCTCATCATGGGATGATTTCAGAAGGATCTTTAAAGAACAATATGGTGAAAAAACTGACCCAAGCATTTTTGTAAATGAATTCACTAGTATTACTAAAGGGTCAAATGAGCAGGTTGCAGATTTTAATGCCAGGTTTACTAAAGTGTTGAACAAACTACCTTTTCATATGAGGCCTAATGAACCAATGTGTGTGGTGCTCTACATAAATGGTTTTGATGCTAAAATAGCTTATGGGTTAAGAGATAAGGGTCTTGCTAGCCTCAAGGATGCTTTTAGAATTGCAACCAATATTGAAAATAATAGGAAATCATCTAGTAAAACAAACAGAAGGGATGATGTAAAGATTCTACAAAATCCAAATAAGTCTCAAAGTACTCAAGGTAATGCATCTACGTCTGAAGAAAAATTAGATAAGTTGACAAATGTTGTTAAGGACCTAAGTTACAGACTAGCTAAGAATGAAAAGGGGATGGATCTTGACAGGCAGGTTTACCAAAGGCAAGAGAAGATACCATCATTGCATGATATGCCATATAACACTAATTGGCATAATGGTAAACCTATTATGCCAAACAGCAACACTAGTCAAAGGGCTCAAAATGTTAAGGAAACTCCTAATCCTTTGAAGAAGGCTGTTAATATTGTTGATAACACCCCATGGTGCATAATATGTTAAATGCCTCACTCACAGTCACAATGTATGATTGCTTAGTCTTTATATAATAATGTTGTTGCCTGTGATTAGTGTAATGAGCCACATTGTATGGAGGATGATAATGTCAATATGCTGTCCACAAATGGGGAGCATTTTTCTTATGATGCCGATGAAAGCATGAGTTATGGGACTCAAGTCTGCCAACAAATTTAATGTGATGAGGATGATGAAGATAATTATGCTTATGCTCAAGACTCACGCATCCTTTTGAACAACTTGAGGAGGCCTTCTGATGAAGAGATTAGAGCTCTCATAGCTGCAGCAGTGGCTCAGGTCATAAGCAACTATAACCTTAGAGGTAAGGCTTAGGTAAATGATCCACGTCAACTAGAAAATACCTCGGTTAGTCAGTCAATGCATAATCATAAAGATGTTGAACCACATAGGAAACAATGGAGCAATAATAAGAAAAATTTTAAGCAAAAAATAGGTCATGATTCTCAAAGACCAGAAAATAAAGCTCCCCAAAATGAGAATCAAAGTAAGAATTCTCAGATCATGGATGACAGTTAGGGGGCCATAAAAATTAAAGTTGGATTATCTCAGGATAAAAATAAAACCATGGATCAGGTTACAACTGTTATACAAAATTATGCTCCTTTTGACATAGCTCAAGTCTTGTCCCAGATAAAGGTCTCTGTTCCATTGATGGAGTTGATGAAAGTTCAAGAATTCAGGAATAAAGCATTGTCCCTGATTTTAGGAGTACCTTGTCAAGCCAAGCAAGATGTTGAGACTCAGGGTAAGAAACAAGCCATGTGTGTGGATGAGGATGAGGTTCCTGAAGTATATCTAGGGATGACCATGACAAAATGCCCTTCACAAGTTGAACCATTTTATGTCTCCCTTGTTATCAATGGAAAAGTGATTAAGAATTGTATGCTTGACTCAGAAGCATTGACAAATATCATGCCTTTGGCTAACATGCAGCAAGCTGGATTGAAGATAGATAAGGCATGTGGAAAATGCTATGCAATGGATGCTAGGGAGGTGCCAGTTATTGGAATCATGAAGGATGTGGATTTTAGGCTAGCAGCATATCCAAAAAAACTTACAAAATGAACATAACAGTTGTTGACATAAAGCCACAGTATGGTATGATGTTGTCAAGGAGGTGGTAGCATTGATTGGTGGAAGTATGCAACTAGATCTATCATATGCCATGATCCCAATGAATGGTAAAGATGTCAATTTAGTCAGAGAAGAAAGATCACTAGAAACAGTTAAGGATCAAGATTCAGAGGAACATATATGTTTTGTGGAAACTGACTGTGAAAATTTCAGAGTTGTCTTAGATGATCAAGGACGTAAAAGGAAAGATATTTGCATTCAAGAGTTTGACTAACAGGGTCTATGGACCATGTATTTTGATGGAGCTTGTTCAAAGGAAGGCTCTGGTGCTAGAGTTGTGTTTTTGTCTCTAGATGGTAAGCTTATAAAGTTCTCTTTCCTATTAAAGTTTGCCTGCACAAATAATATTGCAGAATATGAGGCTCTGTTGCTAGGATTGAATGTTTCTTTGAAGCATGGGATCAAGATGCTCAAAGTATTTGGGGATTTAGAGTTAATTGTTTCCCAGGTTAGAGATAAGTATGCTTAAAAAAATAAGAGGTTAAAATAGGATAAGCATGCTATTTGGGATACAATTGAATTGTTTGATGCATTTTCAATAAATTAGATAGAAAGATCAAAAAATGTCATGGCATATTTTTTTAGCTAATGTGGCCATAAGGCCAGATGATGTTACTCTATCTGATGTTACAAATGTTGAGCTTAAACATAGACTAGCAGTACTAGATAATGTATGCAGCTAGCAGGTGTTTGATGATGATAAAGATTTGTTGAGATTTTTACACTACATAGATGAATATGAGAACTAGGAGATGGATTTTCAAAACTTTTTAGAGGTTGTGGATGGAAAAGAAACTCTTTTGGGGAAAGAGGTAATTCATCTCAAAACAAATAAAATCCCTAGAGGGCTGGTTGCTTTAGAAAGAGCATTTGACAATAGAGACCAATTTGTTACAAAGGCATCTCCTACAAATAGGAATGACTTGGAGGAATTAAACTTGGGGACATCTCATGCCCCCAAAAGGGTATACATTGGCAAACAACTCAAGCCACATATCAGGAGTATGCTGATTGCATTACTGAAAAAGGTATAATCATGTCTTTGCATGGTCATAGGAGGACCTAAAAGCTTATAGAGAGGACTTATTCTAGCATGAGATTCCTTTGAATCTTGGAGCTAAGCCATTCAGATAGAAACAAAGACCTATTAACCCAACTCTATCTCCAAAGATGCAAGAAGAGCTTATGAAGCTTAGGGAGGATGGAATAATTGTGCCTATCAGACACTCAACTTGGGTGTCCAATCTTGTCCCAGTTAGAAAGAAAAATGGTGATATAAGACTTTGTGTTAACTTTAGAAATTTGAATGTATCTTCTTTGAAGGATAATTATCCATTGCCTAACATGGAAGCTATGTTGCAGAAGGTAACTGGTTGTGAACTTTTATCCATGATGGATGGGTTTTCAGGATACAATCAGATGAAGGTAAAAGAATCTAAACAATATAAAACTACCTTCACCACTCCATGGGGGACATATGTATATGTAAGAATGCCATTTGGACTAACAAATGCAGGTGCTACATTTCAGAGGGCCATGGATGTTGCTTTTGCAGGATTGATTGACTCAATCTTGGCTGTATATCAAGATGATCTAACTGCTTATTCAAAAAAGGAGGAGAAACATTCCATGCATCTAGAACAAATCTTTATTAGAGCATTAGAATATGGCATTTCACTTAACCCAAAGAAATGTGCTTTTTGGGTGGTGGAAGGAAAACTATTGGGACACATTGTTTCCAAGGATGGAGTTAGGATTGATCCTAAAAGGGTTGCTGCAATTGATAGGATTCAAGTTCCTAAAACGGTGAAAGGTATTTAGTCCTTCTTTGGAAAAAATAATTTTGTTAGAAGATTTGTTCCTAACTTTGTAGAGACTACAAAAGATATTTCTAAAATGTTGAAGAAGGATGAAACCATCAAATGGGGAAGTGAAGCAACTAAATCATTTCAGAACATTAAAGAAGCTATAAAGATGGCTCCTATGTTGAAATCTCTTGATTTTTCTAAGCCACTTTAGTTGTTCTCATTTGCTTCTTTTCACACTGTTGCTGCATGTTTATTATAGAAAAATGAAGATGGTTTTGAGCAACCTATTGCTTTCTTTAGCATGTCATTGCAGGCAGCTGAATTGAAGTATGATATCATGGAGTAGGCATATGCATTGGTTAAAGTAGTCAAAAGCTTCAGGCCATATTTAGTAGGATCTTAGATAGTTGCCTATGTACCCCATGCATCAGTCAAGGATATTTTCACTCAGCAAGAAGTGATAGGAAGAAGATGCAGGTGGATTAATAAATTACAAGAGTTCAATATTGAGATACAGATCACAAAATTGGTGAGGGGACAAGGTTTGACTAAAATGATGACACAGTCAAATCTGAGAGCATGCCAAGTGAATGTAGTTCAAAATGAAATTGTTAATATGTCAGAATCTGAGTGGTACAAGGATATTCTATATTATTTGCAGAGTTTGAATTATCCTTCCCATCTCAATGATAGTAAGAAAAAGACCTTGAAGCTACATACAATCAAATACATCATTATTCAAGGAGAGTTGTATTGGAAAAATCCTGATGGTGTACTACTTAGGTGTGTGGATGAGAATCAAGCTAAAGGTATTTTAAGTGACATGCACAAAGGAGTATGCGGTGGACACTATATTGCCCAGATAACAACTCACAAAATTCTTAGGTCAGGCTATTGGTGGCCAACTCTTTTCTCAGATACACAAAAGGTGGTAAGAAAATGTGATCCCTGTCAGAGGTTCTCAGGAAAACTAAAGTATGAAGGTGCATTACCCCTTAGAACTGTAACTGTGGAGGCTTCGTTTTAGCAATGGGGAATTGATTTTATAGGGGAAATCTCAGAAAAATCAAGTGGAGGACATAGTTGGATTTTGGTTGCTATTGATTATTTTACTAAATGGATTGAAGCCATTCCAACTAAGAAAGCTACAAGCAAGGTGGTGATGGATTTCATTTTGGAACACATTATTATCAGATTTGGAGTGCTAGTCAAAGTGGTCACAAACAATGCTATGTGCTTCAGATCTGGTGAGTTTGTTGATTTTTACAACAATTATGGGATTAATTTGTCATATGCATCACCATATCATCCATAGGGAAATGGTCAAGCAGAGTCAAGTAACAAAAGCCTCATGAAAATCATCAAAAGAATAGTAGATAAAAATAAAAGGGCTTGGGATTCAAAGTTAAAGATGGCATTATGGGCTGACAGAGTAACAGTGAAGAAAGCAATTGGAAGGTCTCCTTTTGAGCTAGTATATGGTGCAGCAACTAAGTTACCTATGAATAATCTCTTGCTAGTTTATAGATTCATACAAGAGAATGATGAAGAGATTGAACATTAAATGAATGAAAGGATAAATCAACTAGTTGCATTGGATGAAATCAGAAGAACATCACAAAAGAAAAACATCAAGAAACAACAAAAGGTAAAATATTTGTTTGATAAAAGGGCTACAGAAAGGAAGTTCTAGATGAATGACCTGGTCCTTGTTTGGAATGCAAAGAACCAGGATAAGGGCAAACATGGTAAATTTGAGCCCTTGTGGATGGGCCCATATCAAATTAGCAGTACTCATGGAGAAGATTCCTACTTTCTCCAGGCCTTAAATGGTGAACTACTGGAATTGCATGTGCACGGTCAGTTCCTAAAACCTTACTTTTCATAAATGAATATCTTGTGTACACATTGTAGATTAGGTGTAAATAGTTTGTGCATGCCTTGTATAGTTGGTCATGTTTTGCGTTTTGTGTTTTGTCTAGTCTGCTCTGGAGTGGTCTGGTTCTCGCTGTAGTCTTTCTCCTGCACGTCCCCAGTCGGAGCCAATGGTGGTACTTACCTAGGGTTAGGGTTTTGAATTGAGTTTGTAGGCTTATGTTTTTATTCTTTCAAACCCTTGATGCCTTAGGTTAATTTCTCCCTCGGCCTTCTGTGTTGTATTTTCTATTTTGTTATTGACTTCCTCTAGTGGGTTCCTGGTTGCTTAAGTTCTATTCTCATGCCTTATCGTTCATTGGTTGACCAGCCCTTATGCATTACTTTACTACCTTTTCCCATCGTGCTTGAGAAAAAGATTCTAAGTCCAAAATCATTTTGTGCGGCGGTGAAATCTATCGAATGTGTGTCTTTATATGTACAAGTGTAAATGTACATTGGCGAGCCCAAAAATGTTAAATCGACCTTCAAAAAAATAAAAAATTGATTGATTTCATCTTTTAAATGTATATCGGGTTTATATATGCATTAAGGAATCTGTCACAGATTTCAAGAATATTCCCTACTTGTATGAGAAGGTTTGCATGTATATTTGTGTTGTATGTTTAGACATGCAACGGGTAGATACAAAGGAAAACATGCAAAGAAAATATACATTGCGCACATACAAAGGAGATGTACATTGCAAGGGTACAAGGCTGGCGCATGCAAAGTCAACATACAAAAGGGCCAACATGCATTCGCTAGAGTGAAAGGATCAGATTGTATATGCTAAAGGATCATACAAGAGGTGGGGCCTGGTGCACATACAAAAGTGATTGTATCTCCAATATATTGTTTGTATATGTGACATACATTTGCATATACAAGAGGATTATGCAAAGTGGATGTGGCCAGAATGTTTGCAGTAATTGTGAAATAGGGTGAAGTCTGCAGTTGTATGTTGGGATTGTATGTTCCCAATGTACATTCGGACATACAAGCAATAAATGAAAAGAAACATACAAGAAGAAATGTGCAAAGTCAGACATGCAAAGGAAAGTGGTTCAAAGCTATGGCCTACCACTTGTATATTTGCGATTGTATGTTTGCACATGCAATCGAACATACATTCCTTATATACAAGTTGGATCTAAAGTGAACATACATTCTGGTTGATAAAGGGCACAATTCCGTAGTTTGTATGTATAATTTGTTTGTATGTTCGCATTGTATATGCAACATACATTGATTATATACAAAGAGGAACATACATGGCTCAGACCTGACGGCAATTGCAATATGCTTCATAATGGTTTGGGGTCCACAGCTTGCATGTATATGGCATTGTATATCCTGATATACAAGAGAATGAAGATACAAGGCCCGGATTTCAAATTTCTCCAATCTGATTGATAAATGACTGGGGTCCGCAGAATGTATATTGCATTTGTATATGTAATATACAAAGTGAAGATGCAAAGGGTTAGGATACAAGTTGGACTTTAAGCGATTGTGATATGCTTCATCATAATTTGAAGTCCGTGGCTTGTATGTAAGTGTGTTGTATATGCCGACGTGCAAAGGGAGATACATACAAGGCCCAGACCCGAATGCAGGTTCAAATTTGTTTCATAATGTCTTGGGGTCCACCTTGTATGCAAATTATTGTATGTATATACAATCTCATTTTCAGCTGCATGTGCAAGGATTTTGAGGGCAAAATAGATGGTGGAAAAGTCAGCGATGGAAGCCTAGGGTGCCTACGTGGCACATTCTAGCTGGTGAATGACTTTTCAAGTGTTTTGAGGCCGTAGATCTCAGGAAAGGGAGGAAGATCGATGACCATCTTTTAAACTCTCAGCAGCAAAGGTTTTCTTTGTATCTACAGCTATTTTCAGGCAGGAAAGCTTCAGTAGCACGTAACTGCTACATTTCAAATGGCTGTTAGTTGGTAAGCCATTAATGGCAGGATCGCAGTGGTATGGTTGATGGAGTTGACAGGCTAACTACCAGATTTATGAGGAAAATCTGCGAATGGCGGCACATCTCCCGAACTCACCTGTTTCTCCTTCCCATTCTACCTGTGCTTTTAATGTTTTGGGTGCCATTCTGATGGTGCAATGTATCGGGCATAATTTTGAAATACCATGTAATTAATTACTAAGGGCATAGTCTTGCTATAAAGGGAAAACTATGTTATTCATTTAGGGTTGTTGAAAACTAGACAAATTTTGGTGTTGTAATAAGATACAACTTCGTTGGTGGCTTTGTTTTGGTGCCTTGTGAGTTTATGAGTTATATGTTGAATGTTTTATGCATAGAATTCATTAGTTTCATGTTGATTTAAATGAATAATGCTTCATTGCATGTATTTTTTTATTTGCCTCCAAGTTGAATGTGTTCTTCTTCTGAATCTAAATAGCTATGGGGTGTTTGAGATTCTAGGATATGGGTTTGCTATGTTGAATGCTTGATCTTTTACTTCTGATCAAGGAGTAGATTAAATGTTTTGGGTTAAGTGTTGGGAAGAATATATTGCAGTAAGGATGTTTGTAAGTAGAGATAACTAAATACTTAATCTTGGGTAGTATCTGTAAGGTAGACATTACAAAACCCCCTTGAAATCTGATTACTATTTTAAGTCTATGGTAAACATTCACACATATATATCTATTGACTCTGAGCCCTGGATAGGCACCGATCTGGTTATGTATTGAGGTTACAACCCAAGGTCCCAGTCTTACATCCAAATACAAAAACCAATTCAAAACTTCAAATACAAACCTTTAGGATATTAGAAGTAGTTTTAGGATCAAAATCCTCTGTCTCACAACTGAACATAAGCCCAAAGCTAGCCCCTCTGCACTTATTTTACAGTTTTGGTATGCATTTAAGAGGATTCATCTTCTTTGTGTCAACACCCCAACAAGTTCATAGATGCATTTCATGGATGTTGAATAGGGAATACCCCCCTTGGTTCTGCAGAGCCTAAAGAAGAAGAGGAGATATTTATAGAGTTTATCTCCTGTACTGTTGGCCCCTGGCCTGGAAATCCTATTGATCAATGATGGCTACCTTGTAGGGATAACTGGGAAGCATCCAGTTTGGGAAAAGACTAATAGATTTATGGCTAATCCTCAACGGTACATTAGGATGCAGCTAAGTGAGTGTTCTGATATTTGAGGGGTACTTCCGAGTATTCCATATGCTATCATGGTAATGCTATCGAACCTTTGCATTCAATTTGTATTCATGGATTTGTGGATTTTGATTGGGCAGGTGACATTGATAGTAGGAGATCCACCAGTGCCTATGTGTTCACTATGTTTGGTGGTGCAATTAGTTGGATGAGTAAGCGGCAACCTGTGGTTGCTTTATCCACGATAGAAGCTGAGTATATAGCAGAAATTCATGCTTGCAAGTAAGCCATTTGGCTTAAGAGATTGTGTTGAGATATTGGTGTTGATGCAAGATAGATTACGATTTGTTGTGACAGTCAGAGTGCAATTTACGTTGCGAAGAATGTAACTTTCCATGCCAAAACAAAGCATATTGATGTATAGTTTCATTTCATGCAAGACATGGTAGAGGATGGGAAGGTAAATTTGGAGGAGGTAGATACATTGAAGAATGTTAGAGATGCATTAATGAAGCCAGTGGGCACAGAGAAGTCCATATGGTGTTTGGAGTCTATGGGCCTCTTGGCCTATAGCAGTTAAATCCTATTAATTCTATTGGCTCTCACAAGGTGTTCGACAAGTGGGAGAATGTTGGGAATTAAGGTGTCTCAACCTTGGTAATTCCTTGTATTATTTCATTGTATTTATTTATTTATTGCCTATTGTATTATTAGGATGCAAATCCTATGTTGTCATGTTGTGGGAGTTGGCATGGTGATGTGTCATCCTACATGGGATATGACCACATGTAAATGTGTCCTCACATGAGGAGATAAGTGTCCCACTTAGTGGTAGGAAAATATTTCCATGTGTCGGCATCTTGGAATGTGTGTAAGGGAATATTGACCAAAACGGTCATGACAGATTCCTATGACAAAGTTATGACATGTAAGAGTCAGAAATAGAAGATCCTATGACAGGTATGGACATGTGTTGAGAAGCATCTTTGAAAAAGGCATCTTTGGGCACCCCAAGGTGGACTATGACATGTAAGAGAATATGCTATTTATAGCCTATGTATGATAGATTCTCTTATAGCTATAAGTTATGATAGATATGACATATTCTATGACAGTTGTAAGAGTCGTAAGAGCATCCGTCATAGCCCATTTTGGGAATAGGTGACCCCTTTGGGATGGGGTGACTTGAAAAGTGTCAAGAACATCCTACAGTGTTGTACAAGTGTCCATAGGTGTGGGTTTTGGGCCATGAGGCCATGTTCGACGTCCATATCAATGTGGAGCCATTTTTGCCTTATATTTTTTTTATAAACAGGGGCTTTGGAGAGTTGAAGTATTATAGGTTTGACAGGTACTGTTATGCTGTCGGATCATTTCTAGATATGAGTGTCAAAGATTCCAGCAAGAACATTAGCTCTGTGATTGTATTGTAACCTTCTTTATTTACAGATTACATTTGAGTTGTGTTTTGGAGTGTGGGGTTTTCACCCATAAGGGTTTTCCCCGCGTATATCTTGTGTCTCTCTTCTTCTGTCTTACATTCTTGTGTATTTGTTTGCTGCAATATCTCTGTTAGTGGGTTAACATAATATGTAATTGTAAACATAAAATTGAATTTGCACTCTCTTCCCCTCATTAGATTAGTGTAGGAATCCATTTCTGCCCACCTAGCTTCCTTTCAAATCTAATGAAAAATCAATGAAATGCTAGTTTTTGTTGAAATTTTCTATGCGAAAATACAAATTTTTGAAATCTAAATGCAAATTTGTTCTAGAATGCAAGATTACAGCCAAATGAAAATTTGAATGAGCCTCTAAAATTAGTAGAAAAATTTGAAACAATATTTTACCTACAAACCCTAGATTTTGGAATTACTAGGTTATATGCAAAATTCACAATTTTCAACAAAACCCTAGCAATTTTATGATGAAAATGCAATGCAAACTATGAATTTTTCTAATTTTTGTCAATTTAATTCAGATCTAATACAAAAATCAAAAATTTGATGAAATTCTATTGGCCTCATTTTTGAGTTGCCAAATTTTAAACTTTGATGTCAAAATCCCTACATTGAATCACTCTTAGTCATAGGTGCTCTGATTATCCTAAGTTGTCAAGTCATTCACCAGTTTGAAGAAGAATCTCCATCTTTGCAATTGGAACCTTGGAAGCAATTGTGTAGGGTAGCTAATTTCTAAAAATAATTAAATCTTCAAATCCATGATAGATGGTGCAAAATTATTCTTATGGTTGTGTTTTCAACCCCATCTCGCTCAATCTGGCAAGTTTCCATATCAAAACATCTCATGGTTTGGGATATTTCAAGAAACTCATTTTCTGGTGGCAATTTCTAGAAACAATCAAAACATGAGTTCTATGCGCATTGGAGAAAAATTGTCTGACCAGAGGTTTTATGTTGACATTTCAGACCATGTGCCAAGATTTCATAAGAAAATGTTGATCTAGTCAAAAGTTATGCCTATATCTTTGTTTGTGAGGTTATGAGGATTTATAGAACAAGTTTTATGAAGATTTGGCAAGATGAAGTTAGATATCTTTCACGTTTGGAGACTCACATTGGCACACGTTAAAATTCTCAATGCTCACTATCATTCTCTATCAATGAAGGCATACGGGAGCAACTTGTATCGATGATTTGGCCAAGTTCACAACTCCTCTTAAAACTTCAATGATTCATGATTAAAAGCAATTCCCAAAGGTAAAACATGGTTTTCAAATCATATCAGCTTTCAATGGAGTTTTCAAAAATTCTTACAACCCTGCCAACGTCAAGATGATCTTACAATTGCTCACACCACACTCACTTCATCGGAGGTTTTGGAACAATTTCAAAGGAAGAACAAGTATATCGTACTATAAAAAAATCGATAAAAGTTAATATTTTCTTTTATCGAGGAAAACTTTAATTTTGAAAACTATTTAAATAGTTGAAAGGCTTTGAATACCACCCTAAGTGCCGATAGAAGTTCTTTGATGAGGATAAAATGTTATCTCCAAGTGTGTAAGTTCAAAGTGAATCCCCAAGAAAAATAAACTCTCTTATTTTTGGATGTGGAAGACAATTTTAGAAGTTTTACCAATCACCGATGAAGTTTTGAAAATTCTTTACAACATCGACAAGGAAATTCTTTTATCATTGGTTTATGTTATCTTTGGGAAGTTTTAATAATCATTGACAAGTAAATACAATCGACACTTTTTCAATGTTTTGAAAACATCCTAAATCGATGACGAAGACCATTGCATTAATAGTGAATGCTAAAGTAACATGCTTCGGTGTTTATAAAAGGATTCAAAACTACTGCTCGACATCAACAAAGGGAGTAAGTCATTTGTCCATTGGATGTAAGGATAGGTTTTAGAACCTTTTTCAGCTCCCGATGTGGTTTGGAAAAATTCTTAAAATGCAAATGAAGAGCTAATGAGAAGGTAGTTATTATAACTACCAATAAAGAAGCCTCTCATTGATTCCAATTTTTGTCGGCTTTAAAATCTTTCAAGCGAGTGCAATGGGAGATTTCACCACTAAATTCTGTCACCTTCTCCAGCATACCTACGGCCTATAAAACCAGACTCTACAAATGTTTTCCAGCATCTTCTTGGGTTGTGCCTGAATGAGAGCTTTCGAATAGGGTATGGAAGTCCATTAAAAGCATAATCAAAAATGGGTTTTTATCAGATATTATAGTTCACAATGCTTAGGTAGATGTGTCTACAAGATGTGGATGCATAGACAAGGCATATGAATTGCTCGACCCTTACCAGCATCCTCTTTGTACAGCCTAGACATGGCATCTGAAATAATTAAACCACTTCAAAACCAACATAGTCTCAAAGACTCAGCCACGACTAAAGGCAAAATAAACTTCCTAGCCTTCTCTTTACCCATGATGTTCTCTGACCAAGAATGATTCAAGGAAGTGTAGATAAGTGGGAGCTGTAAATTAGGGTATGAGCATCCTCCAAAGCATAATGCTAATATGAGATTTTTTTCAGATATTATAATTGGAAATGCATGGTAGACATATGTGCAAAGTGTGGAAGAATACATGAGGCACATGAATTGTTTAACAATCATAAAATGATGTTTTCATCTGCTAATCATCTTAGTCTTGCGATATTCTTTAGAGAGAACTAGCTAATAGAGGTGCTACACATTCAACTTTCCACACCAAGTATCTTGGATTATTGCAGACCTGCATTCTCAATAATGTGCCTACAAGGCATATGAAATATGAAATAAAATGGCTCAAAGAAATGACTCTCATGGACTGGTGTGACATCAAGATGTGTACAAAATGATTTTGTTAAAAAAAGCATAAAAACCCTTCAAGCAAATATAATCTGCAGGCATGAACCCAAACTCCACCACCTTTGCCACTATCTTCTTTGCATGAACTAGAGATAGAAGTTTTTGAGTGAAATATGGAGGATTTTCAAGTTAGATATTATAGTTTGAAGTGTTTTGGTAGATTTGTATGCAAAATGTAAAATCATATAAAAGGTTGTTTATCTGACAAAACATCTCAATGAAATGTGGTCTTGCCAAATGCAATGGTTGCAACATACACTAAAACAGATTTGTTGAGAAGACTTTAAAATATTTCAAAGCAAATGCAACTAATGTTGTAAAGCTAGTCCAGAAACCTCTGTGAGCCTCCTCTCAGCCTATGAATGAATGGAAGTTTCAGAACATAGTATAGACGTCCATCAAAACATAATTGAAATTGAATTTTTATCAGATGTTGCAGTTGCAAATGTGTTGGTTGACATGTATGTACAATGTGGATGCATAGACTAAGGTACACTTTGGTAGATGTTCATGCAAAATGTGAATGTGTAAGCACACAAATTGTTTAATATAACAACTAAAAGATGGGCTTTATATGTGAGCATTATAATGTTCAAAAAACTATCTCATGCCATATAAAAGAATTCATGCCAGAAAAATTTCTTAACCCGTTGACTATTCCTATCAGCATATTCCTTGAATCTCCTATGGGTGTGAGTGCTAGTATGGTTTGAAATGCTCTGGTAGACACACATGCAAAATGTGGAAGCATACAAAAGGCTCATAAACTATTTGACAACATGTATCAATGAGATACGGTCTCATGAAATGCGATTACTGCAGGATATAAAACACATTGCTTTCACATGGATGCTCTCCAACTCTTTGAATTAATGAGAGACTCTGGAACATGCCCTAACCATATAAGAATTCATGCCTGAAATCTTTCTTAACCTGTCGATTGTTCCTATCGGCATATTCCTTGAATCTCCTATGGGTGCGAGTGCTAGTATGGTTCAAAATACTCTAGTAGACATGCATGCAAAATGTGGAAGCATACAAAAGGCTCATAAACTATTTGACAACATGTATCAATGAGAGGTGGTCTCATGAAATGTGATTACTGCAGGATATACAATGTATTTCTTTCACATGGATGCTCTCCAACTCTTTGAATTAATGAGAGACTTTGGAACATGCCTTGACCATATAAGTTTCATTTGTGTTTTATTTGCATGCACCCATATAGGATTAGTAGATGAGAGTTGTAAATATTTCAATGGCATAATTAACTCTTATTGTATTATCCCTATAATGAATCATGATGTATGCATTGTTGATCTTGTTGGCCGCATTGGCTATCTTGAGGAAGCTCTAAACTTTATCATCAAATGCCAGTTAAACCTGTGGTAGTTATGTGGATTTGTATACTTGGGGATTTTAGATCAAATAATAATATAGGGCTTGGGGTATTTGCAAAAACTTATCCTTTTGAGCTGGATCCAAAATCTGCTGCACCTTATGTTCTCACAAATATCTATGCAGAAGGGGGCAGGAGGGTTGAAGTTTGAAAGGTAAGGAGATTGATGAAAGATAGAGGAATCAAAAAGGTACTTGGGTGTAGTTGGATTGAAGTCCATAAAATGGTACATGTTTTTGGTGTAGAAAATAGATCACACCCACAAACTCATGAGATCTATGCAAAGCTGGACAAATTGTCTAGGTAGATGAGGGAAGCAAGATATTTTCCAGATGCAAGGCATGTACTGAAAGATATAAAAGGAGAATCTCCCCTACCACCATAATGAGATGCTAGCTATAGCATTATCAGAGTTGTCAAGAACCTTTGAGTATGTGTCAAGATTGTCATATTGCATCCTAGATTATCTCCAAGATTGTTGTAGGAGAAATCATTGTGAGAGATGTGAACTGGTTTAATCATTTCAAGCAAGGACAATGTTCAAGGAGTAATTGTGTTAGATTTAGGATAGTAAACTGAGAGGGTGGGTGAATCAGTTGTCCAAAACTTTCTTCCAATTAGACACTTAAATCCACTTTGTAATTTAGCAGCATAATAATAAATCAATCATGGAAACACAATGCATTAAATCAAGAGTAGAAACACATTAACACATGAGACACCAAGATTTTGACGTGGAAAACCTAGCTAAGGGAAAAATAATGGGGCGACTAACCCAAGAATGTATTCTCTATTAGAAGAATAGAAAGAACAAAATGGCACATGCCAATTAAGGCTCACTGCCCAAGCACACTGCTCACAAGAGGCCCACTACCTACAAGAGACACACTGTCTATAGAATAATAAGTGTCACATACTTGAACTGGAAAATAGCATCTTCACCATGCTTGAGTCATTTCCATTTAAGCCCAATACTTCTTCTCTGCTTTTCACTCTCCTCCTTGCTACCACACTCTCATCTCCACAAGACTCACTTTGGAATGACTTTACAATTCCTTATTTATACAAGACATCGACTTAGGAATGATCATCTAAGTCAGCAAACATTATAGAGAAAATACATAAATACCATATTACTATTTACATAAGACTTCACGCGGATCAACACACTGTTGGTCATACAGATCTGATACTTCAATCTTCTTCTAGGAACACGCCAATCTTCACATAACATCTTCAAGATCATCCGCAGGATGTGTAACCCATCCGGTCGGCAAAACTTAGGAAGAACACCATCATTTGGAAGTAACTCTTCAATTGTGAGCTCAAACTCCAATGGGGACCACCAACATGAATTGGACATGATCCAAAGACCTTCACAAGCTTTCTTGAATCACCAAGAACATCCACACTTCATCTGCTTACTGAAATCCTTCTCACCTTCATCCGGAACCTCAAGAACACAGTCTGTCATCATTGTCACAAAGGAATAGATGCTTGCAGACCTCTAGACCTCAAACCAATTGAGTTGTCAATTCACATTGACTTCCTAAACACTCCTTCAAATCCACAGAATGGAATAATGCATTTTTAGATCTCACCGGACTTGTCTGTACCACTCTGTCATCTTTGAACACCTAATGGAACCAGTTTTACTTGAGCGACCACAAATTCTTCAGATCTTGATGCAAACCTCTTAAATATTTACTAGATCACCTCAAGACACATATCTACAAACCCTTTGAACCGCATCCTCTGATCTTCATCTTATCTTGGATCTTTACCTTACTATTTTCATTGTTCTTCACTGTTCCTGATATGACCAATTTTCTCAATATCCTCATCAAACAATTCATCCAATCCTTATCATTAATGTAACAGGAGTATGTTGACATCAATGACAACACCAGTTAGGCCCATACTTGCAACAAGCTCCCCCTTTGTCATTGATGGCAACATATGATGTGAAAAACTATTTTAACCATCAAGACAAGAACTTTTCTTTACTGACACAACTCCCCCTATCAGAAACAATCATTCACATGTCTTCTCTTCCTTTACTGCTCCCCCTTTGATCAAAAACCACTTGTTTTTCACATGTCTTCTCTCCCCCTTTGACATCAATGGAAAAGGGAACATACTTGCAACTCCAACACTTCAGAATCATACCAGCTGCTCCCCCTGAGTAGCAACTCTCCATCATCAATCTGGATCACAAGATATGACTGTGATATTCACTAGACTGATGCACATTGGTGCACCTTAGTTTATCACCGGAGGGGAAATAACCCCTAACTTCTCCCTAAGATACTCAAAATAGTCCTTAGGTAGAGGTTTAGTAAAGATATCTATAATCTGATCCTTCGAAGGCACAAACTCCAATCTAACTTCATTCTTGTTCACTTGCTCTCTCAAAAAGTTAAACTTGATGGATATATGTTTAGTCTTTGAATGCAACATCGTATTCTTAGATATATTTATTGCACTTGAATTATCACAGAAGATTGTGATAGGCTTCTCATACTCCACTCTTATGTCTCTTAGCATTTGCTTCATCCACAAAACTTGAGTACAACTACCTACTGCTACAATATATTCTTCTTCTGCAGTGGACAAAGATATTGCCTCTTGTTTCTTGCTTAGCCAAGAAACCAATCTCTTTCCTAAAAAGAATGCTCCACCACTGGTACTCTTCCAGTCATCCACATCTCCTGCCCAATCCACATTTGTATATGCATGAAGAGAAAAATCATGATCTCTAGGATACCACAATCCATACTCAACTGTCCCTTTTAGATATCTAAAAATCCTCTTGATTGCCATGACATGAGATTCTCTAGAATTAGCTTGGAATATAGCAACAAGACCAACAACATTCATAATGTTAGGTCTAGTTTGAGTGAGATACAATAATCCTCCAATCATTGATCTGTACTTTTTCTGATCAGCCTTAGGAGAGTCATCATCTTTGCTCAATTTACATCTGGTTGCCATGGGAGTACTCATTGGTTTTGAGTCTTCCATCCCAAATTTCTTCAACAATTCTTTCACATATTTGGTCTGAGAAATGAAGATTCCTTTCTTTGTTTGAGTGAACTTATGAAGAAACGTCTTGGAATATTTTTGGTCTTACACATTGTATAGTTTACTTTTGGAATTGTATAATTTTGAAAAGATAATGAAGAATGCATTTTTAGTTCATATGTTCTTGATGTATTTCTGAGTTATGATTACTAGTTTCTCATATGTCAAATTAGTGATATTTCTATGTATTTGTGTAAATCAAAGTTATCCATTGAAGCATGCAATTGGGGTGATGAAGCACAATCATGTCTCAATATCCTAATTTGAAAGTGTTAAGATAAATGATTTCTTTGTATGTTGAGATTTGCCATCTTTCTTCATCATTATTGCAAATATGTTGTGAAATTCATCATGAAGTTTAGGAAAGTGGTTTCTAGTTTTGTGGTGAAACCCCCCCATACTTGTTAATAAGATTGTGATATTCCTATTGGTTTTCATACGTTTACCACGAGGGTTTCTACATGCAAGGGAGCTACCCCTCTCAAACACAGAGAGGTATCAACATAGTCCTGCGATTCTTCAACTATTGTGAGCATGTTGTTGCTAATCCAAGGGTGAAACAGAGTTACTCAAGAAGATTACTTAAGAGCAACAAATCTATTTACCAACAGATTTTTGGTGACTCTACTGGGAAAACGAGCTGAAGCATTGGTGCCTTTTGATTCCTCAAGAATATACAAGTATCTCCACAGAAAATAAGCTGGTGACTCTATCTGAAAGAAGAATCCTAAAAGATGGTTTGGTATCAAAGAATCTAGATGCATAACTTGTAGTTTCCTAAATTAGACAGTGATAGTGAAGATGAAGATAATCCTTTTTCTGCATCCTCTGCTTAGCAAAATCAAGTTCTTGATGATCCTAAGCAAGTGGAGTTTTTGAAGAGTTTCTATGGTGGCATGCAACTTGGTACTAATCAAGTTCATCCTTCTTTGCTTCAAACATTGGAAAAAATTGAAGAAAAAGATGGGAAGGAGACTCATTTTCTTGCTCCTGATCACAACTCCCTATCAGAGGAAATTCATACACCTGAAGAGAAGGGAAACTAGGCTGAGATAGATCATTTGCATGATGAAGACAGAAATGAAGAAGGAGACCAAAAAGAATAAGTGATAGGGATAAAAGAAGAAGATTGTATGGAAACATACAATGATGAAGAAGAAATCTATCTAGATGATGATATAGTTTCTTTGAAGAATGTCACTCCTTTTGTGATAACTTGCTCTAGTTCAACAACTATATCTTCCAAGGAAGGTTCCCATGACATGGTTAATGTTCAAGGGAATGCAGAAGAAATTTTGGACCAAAGTGTAAATAAAGAGGAGGAAGACGAGTTGCAAAGTGTTTTTCTAACATGCATGCAACCTAAGCAAGAGGAGGATGTGTTGTGTGGTTACACAACACATCCCATTTTGACTTGACAAAATAGGGACCCAACTTTTTGCTTGGCTTGGCTTGTGTTTTTTTTTTGCTTTTCGGCGGTCTAGTAAAAGTAAGTCATGCAGGTGACCCTGCATAAGGGAGCTAGGTAAGTCATCACAATGAGGTCAGTTCATCAAAGTTAATATTTCATATCAATAACCTCATGGTTGGAAAGAGTACAAAATTTCATGCAGGTTTGCCTTTTGGATCACCCTGATATTCCTTAGGGAACGAAAGTTATGGTGAGTCAAAGTCTTGGTCAAACTTGATATTTCTAGGGGGGTCATATTTCTTAACATTAGACATCTTATGAAAGATCTCCCTGATCCAATTTTATCACCTGATAATCATTTGGTCCGATGCTCTGGACATCAATCTTACGTGATAGTGGTATTTACCCATCAAACAACTTCATATATTTTGCGGGGGTCATATTTTGAATATCACCTGATCTTTCAAATATCACCCTATCGCAAAATATCACCCTAGAGCCAATATGCCGATGACGTCATCCCGACCTTTTGAAAGGGGGTCACTTTAGTTTTGAGGGGTCATATTAAAAATATCACCTAACATTAAAAACATCCCCTAATATTCAAATCCTGACCCGATATTCTCAACATCACCTGATTCTTTGACATCAGTTTTCCCGCTCAAAGGTGGAAGGTCATATTACATAGAAGGGGTCATATTTAGAATATCACCCGATCTTCTAAAGATCACCCGATCTTCTGAAGATCACCCCCCTCCTCTTGCCTCATAACATTTAAGGCACATAAATGCAGTAGGTGGATTCCCGTCGATTGCGAATATGATGCAAACACCTAGCAACATCGATGAATTTCATGCAGAAGATCAATGGTTTTGATCAGTTTAACCCGGTTTTGCCCTAATTTGCCCTACGAATGAGGTTAAAAGTGAATTTCCAAGGTCATTTTGCATTTACCTTGCGAAGAAATGAGAATTTACATAGTAGACATTCAAACCCTCATATGAGCTACTTGCAGACAGACATACAGCTTAAAGCAGAATAGAACACGTGATTATCACCGGTATCTAAGCCCCTTTTCTGTAATTATTAGCCTAATTCAGGAGATAAGCGTTATCAGGTAAGTAATTAAAATCCCTCCTGTTGTCATTTTCTACATGTCCAGGTAGTATGCTTTTTCCAGTGGTTTGAAACTATAAGTATGCATATCATGATGAAATAGAGATTAATAAGTATAATATGCATGATGCTGTATACGTATAATGTTGTATGCATGCATGTGAATATTATGGTAAGACCAGTCATGTTCATTGCAGGAATCCATGGTGGACATCAAGAGGACTAGGTCTGAGTCTAAATTTCTTAAGCCTATGTTTGCTCAACCCGAAGGAGTGTAGTTCAAGTATGGTATCATTAGAGATACTCATCAGGGAAACACAGATTTAGTTGCATGGTCGTCCAAGATGCATGATGATAAAGATAGTACCCTACTAGATGCCATATTTACATCAAGAATGTGGCATGCGGCTAGATTTCCCTATTCCATGGAAACTCCAAAATTGATAATAGAATGTGCCAGAAATTACAACCCTCAGACGAGGTGGGTGGAAAAACATGGAAGGGTTTATGCAGATTTGTCAATAAAAGGGATTACGTCTACTTTCAATCTCCCGGTTGGAAAGAAAGTAGTCAGTATGGATCTGCGCAAACTAGAGATTGAATATGAAAATAATAAAAAGACTGCAAGAAAGAAGATATACCAGTGGAGATCAAAGAACATCACTTATACTGCCTCTACCAAATTACCAGTGCATCTATACAAATTTGATTTTGATGATGAATATCAGTATATGATTGCCCTACTTAGCAGGGTGATAGGCCAGCCTAATGCTGGAAGTTTCAAGGATTGGATGTTTGGAGTCATCCAGATGTGCCTTTATACAGATAACAAGCCATTATGGGCTAAAATCATCAGTGATACCATAGATGGGCAGATGATGAACCTAGGAGGCCTGGAGTGTTCATTTTACATGACTTCATATGTTTTATATTCATGTGCTTACAAGGGTACATTTAGTCCACTAACCATAATTGGAAAGATTGGTGGCAATATTAATGATGCCCATATATGGGACCATTACCCTCAGTTGCAAAGAAAAGACTATCTCCTTGACTATAAATTGGTGAATGATGCATTTTCTATGCATCTGGCCAGAACAATGGAGGAGGATAGAACCAAAAGATTGAGCATGGAAGCTCAAGAAGTTATATACAAGCATTGAATGATGCATTTTCTATGCATCTGGCCAGAACAATGGAGGAGGATAGAACCAAAAGATTGAGCATGGAAGCTCAGGAAGTTATATACAAGCATGGTGCTTGGTTCATCTAGTTTGCCACATTTTCTTACATTAGAATAGAAGGTTTTGAAGGATAGCCATTAATGCTACCCAGGTACCCTACTGATGGGGTAGTCCTAATGGAGTTTTTGAGATAGATATCTACTATACTGGATGCATACAAAGAAAACAAGAAGATACCTCCAGTATTATTTCTAGTAACTATAGGGTGGTATATATGCCTTGACTCTGAAAACATAAAGAAGGCCATAGCGGGTCTGAACTTAATGAACTTACAACCATTTCCATTGGCCAGATCATATGATCCCTATGGAAGAATGCAAAAGATCATAGGCAAGCCCATACACCTGAAGCACTTAGAGGATTTCTGGACTGACTGTGAGGATGAGGCTGAAGTCAAAAGAAGAAAATATCAGAGACTCGCCCTCAATCAGATTAAGACATTTGACTGCATTCCAGTGCCTGCACAATTAAAGAAAGATGATGGAAAGACCATGTCCAAAGAGTATGAAGATAAAAAGGTGTATAATGACACCATTTCAGCCCCTAACCTAACGCAACCTGAAGACATTTCATTAGATCAGTTTACAGGTGGGGTGCTACAGTTGACCCAATCATGGGTAAATGAAAAAATCAATACACTGAAGAAGAAAGGTATGGCCATCACAGTAGATAATAAGAGGAAAAGGCAGGAGATTCCTGATGAGGAATATGATGACTTTCTTGTTGAGAAGAGAAAATCTAATGGAGAAAGGCTGCCACCTCAGAAACAAAGAAAAAGACCCCCCAAAGGAAGGAAGACTGATATTGAACCTAAGGGGGTGATAATTGAAATAATGGATATACCATCTGAAGGTACGTCTGCATCAAGATAGGCATCAGCCTCATCTACACAACCTTTGGTAGATGAACCAAGAACAAAAAGAATCCTAAGGCCAGCTATGGAGACTACAGGAGTACTAGATAGGGGCCAAACCTCACTCCAGAATGTGGAAGAGGATATCATTCTTGAGGAGGAGCCAGTGAATAAAGAGCCTACAGGGGACGACCCCATGATGGTTACAAGAAAGAAGAAGGCACCTCTGGTGGCATCACCACCTAAAAGATAGAGAACATCTATGAGGGGTGAGATAAGACATGACCCCATAGTATTAAGGGGAGCTGGTAGTGAAGTGTTCAGAAAAGAATTGCAATATGATGTGCCACTTCCTACCATCATTCAATTTAAGACTGAGAAGGCTGAAGAGCAAGCAAAAGAAGCCACTAGAGTAGGTCAAGGTGGTCCTTTCTCACTAGAGGAGACTATGGACCTATCAGATGACGAGGTGGTACAAAACATAGCTTCTCAGCAGATGGAGACCCTTGCTTCTAACACTCGCATGATCCTACTTGGAACCCCATTAGCATAGATGGCGGTATTGGAAGAGTTGAAACAAGTAGAGCAAGAGAAAGACAATAGCCCAGAGAGGGCAGCCCAACAAATCAGGCTTGATAATCTAGTTGATTAGGTAACTAGCCCTGCAGTGATATACCTAACATACAGGGAGGATGTAAGTCCCAAACATCAAGCAAGTGCGCCTTAGAAAACATGAAATATTAAGGAGGTCAAGTAGACAAAAGTGGAAAGACATACTCCAGATATGGGCCAGCAACAACAAGAAATACCAACTAAACCCAAAATAGTAGAAGTCCAACAAAAGGGCGGAAATGATAAAGACACATCAGGTCATGATGCCCCCTAGACTCAAGAAACCTCAGGTGATAAGGATATATCAGGTCATGAGGACCTTAAGACCCAAGAGGTAGATATATCAAGTGCAGAGTAGAATGTGATCCAGGATCAGGTAGATGCACCTAGTACAAACACAATGATATCCATGGATACAAATATACCTCAGGGTGAGGAAATTCCTAAAGTGGATGAGACACAAAAGGAGGGAGTAAAAGATCAGGTCTAGGACCAGCATGTAGATACACAACGTGATCCTCCCTCAAAAGAAGAAGCTCCTCAAGAGGAAGAAATACAAAAGGATCTCCCTCATGATGAATATCATGAGGAAGAAATCAGGAAATCACCCTCTCCATCAAGAACTGAGATAAATGCTGAAGATCAGGGTGGACATCATGATGATGATAGACACCAAGGATCCAGAGATCAAGTACCTCAATGGCTTGAGAAAGAAATAGGTACGGAATGAGGTTTTGAGATTTAGGAATTTGATGTTTCAACATTGTTTTCAAAAACCATCATGAAGCCTAAGAGGAAAGCCAGATTAACATCTGTAATTAGAAGAGATCCTGCTAAAGGTAGAAGGACCACCCAAGTAGCACTTCCCATTGTTGAGAAAGAGAAAGGCAAAATCACCCTAGAAGAATTCCAAATCACCACAGTTGACTTGGGGTTTGCCAATGAAGACCAAGAGGGTCAAGAAGGGAAGGATATAATTGATTCTTTAACCTAAAGGGTGAAGAAAGAAAAGGAGAAGAATGAGCAATATAGAGAGCACATTGCTCAGCTGCATTCATACATAAAAGGGTTGATTAACCTTGACAATACATCATCAGATTAGGTAGTCCCATTGACTGCAATCTCTCAAGAGGAGGTTAATAAATTAGACCTTATGAAGCACGAGTCGGTGATCATGAGGAAGTGGATACTGTCAGCACTCATGGGAGCTGAGGAAGTAGTGAGAGCCTCTTTGCAAAGGTGGAATTCTTTGAGTATCTCAAGGAAGAAGGTTGATAAAGTACATAATGAGGCTGGAAGAAGGTCATTCCAGTTAGACAAAGCCTTGGGTGCTCTGAGTGAAATAAAGAGGATTAATCCTCAGGTCCTAATAAATAATCAGGTTCTTGATAATAACACTGCCATGCTAGTGGATATTTGGTATAAGGACATGAGGTTTGAATGTGATGTACTAAAGAAGTACAGTAGTAAGTTAAGAGATATCAGTGTGAAACTGCATAGCATGATGTCCTATGAAGCGGAAGTCCTAGAAGCCTTAGAGGGAAAAGTAGAGGGGAAAATTGAAAACCAAGATGCGGACTTTGCCATAAAAGCTCTGCATGATAACTTCCAGCCAATGGCTGATGATCCTCTCACCCACCTAACAGAAGAAGCAATGAATAAGATCATGAGGATCAAAGTTAGGGTGGAGAACTATAATGAAACATTGAGCAACAAAAAGGGTAAATTGGAGACCCTCAGAGATAAATTTCAAACCCACAAGCATGCCATCAATAAAGCCAAAACTTAGGATGGCAGGGAAATTGAAAGAATAGTAGAAGCATATGAAAATATCAGGACGATAATGCAGGTCCATATACAAGGCGATATTCATCAGGGAGATGAAGACACAGAAAGTGATGATCATGATGGTCATGATGATGAAGAAGAAGAACATGAGGAGTAAATGAAGATGTGCTACAAGGGAAATATATGCATCAAGTACTTAGAAGAAAATAAGTTACCTAGATGGTTGCCAGCTGGCAACTTGTGCCATGATAGATAGTCGACCAAGTCAAATGGAATATGCACCATTGATCTTAATTGATAAATCTTGACCATAGGTCATTTGTAACTGCTCCCTCACCTTATTCTATAAAAGGTGTAGGGATGCCTTTTTTTGAACATTTAGAAGCTTAATTGAAATTTGTTTGCTGAAATATCAGGGCCTATTTCAAAGTTATTGTAAACATACATGTTTTTGCATACTTAATGAAACAGAAGACCATTTCTATTACAAATCATTATAAATCTTGAGTAATCTGTGTCTGGATTCTTGATACATGCTTTGATTAGTTGTGTCCCTTGGAGTGTTTATCAGTCTGCTTGTATTGTTTTCATTCATCATCCTTTGAAGTTAGCATCATCTGTATCTAGCTGTGGAACATCCTGGTGAAAATATGGTTTGATTTCTTCTCCTCATGATTGTATCAAGTGTGTATGTGGCTCAATAGCTGAAGATTCATCATAATTTGAAGTATTCTTTTCAATTTCTTTTAATTTCATAAATTCATCATCACAATTGCAAATAATAGATAATCAGAAGCAAATAACATGAAATATGCTGACATCTCGTAGACAATTGAAAATTCATAGCATATTTAGAGTTAAAGCATGTACAATTAACAAATATCATGCAAAGATCTAAGTATAGATACAATATTTGTAGAAATATACTGTGTAGAATAACCTTTCTATGTAGCATCTTTACAGGAATAGATTCCTATTGATAAACAAATGTAAGGCCCCTGAATGGAAAACAACAACACACATCAACCACTAAGTAACATTAGTAGATTATGAACTAATCCACGGAGACTTGGGATCATGAATTCTTTGAAATCGTCGTATCTTTCAAGATGAGTAAAGGTTGTTGTGTAACTTTTATTCTATGTTTTCTTATGACTAACATCATGATCAACATGATGATGATGAAATTATACTGCAAGATCGTCTCAAGACTCCTGAGGATGATTTTCTCTATAAAGAAGTTTTTATTCTTTCTCCTTCATCATCTGTTGAAGAAGAATCATCAACTATTGGAACCAAAGGTATTACTCAAGATGAAGCATTGAGTACTCCGACTTCAAATATGCAAGAAGATCATAAGGATACTAGGATTGATGAAGAGCTGCACCTTCTAACTTCTCCTTCACTACTTCCAAGAGAGGAAAAATTATTTCTTCTTCATCGACGATACAAGAAGACTTTCAGGAGGATAAACTGCATAATGTAAATTCATCACTTTCTCTTCCTCATGTGCAACCCTCTGATAAAATACTAAAGAAGGAGAAATTTTCCTTTATAGAAGATGATTCAATGATAAAGTAGGACATTACTCATAAGAAGAATCAATCATAGAGTATTGAGTTTTCTTCATTTCTTACTTCATATGGAGGATGCCCAGTTTGTGATTTAGTTTTCTTTGATTCAAGCTATCAAAAGAATCTTCAGATAGAGAAGATTGGTATGCTCAACATGAAACCAAAAGATATGATGGGCAATACCAATGTGATACAAAAGGACTTAGATATTTATGATGAGAAATGGTTATTCGGTGCACTATTCAAGGAGTCTTCACATTTTGTGTATTTCATTTTTCTCATCATCTTAAAATGGCTATTGAGTTTGCAGGCACCTCATTTGTTCACCTCTCTTTTTCATACAGGTGCCTATTTTTCTCAACCTGTTAATGGCTTCACATGATCATCTTGAAGCAATTTTTAGGTAGGAGTCACCTACCATGTACATAGGTTAGTTAGGAGTTTTTGTTTTACTTGTCTTGTTTCAGTTTCTATTGTTTTCCTTGTCTTTGTGCGTCTTTGTCTCCTTGTTTCCCCTTGTACGTCGTGTTATCTCCTGACTCTATAGCCCAATAGATTTAAGGCACTATTTATTTCTAGAGATTCTAGGTTCATCCTGCGTCCATAAGGTCCTTGTCCCTAGTTAGAGCTAGTTGTTGGCCTCATTTTTGACTTGCCAAATTTTAAACTTTGATGTCAAAATCCCTACATTGAATCACTCTTAGTCATAGATGCTCTAATTATCCTAAGTTGTCAAGTCATTCACTAGTTTGAAGAAGAATCTCCATCTTTGCAATTGGAACCTTGGAAGCAGTTGCATAGGGTAGCTAATTTATGAAAATAATTAAATCTTCAAATCCATGACAAATGGTGCAAAATTATTCTCATGATTATGTTTGTAGCCCCATCTCTCTCAATCTAGCAAGTTTCCATATCAAGACGTCTCATGGTTTGGGATATTTCAAGCAACTCATTTTCCAACAGTAATTTCTGGAAAGAATCAAAACATGAGTTCTATGCGCATTGGAGAAAAATTGTCTGACCAAAGGTTTTATGTTGACATTTTAGACAATGTGCCAAGATTTCAAAAGAAAATGTTGATCTAGTCAAAATTTATGCCTATATCTTCATTTGTGAGGTTAGGAGGATTTATCGGACAAGTTTTATGAATATTTGGCGAGATGAAGTTAGATATCTTTAATGTTTGGAGACTCGCATTGGCACACGTTAAAATTCTCAATGCTCACTATCATTCTCTATCAATGAAGGTATACGGGAGCAACTTGTATTGATCATTTGGCCAAGTTCACAACTCCTCTTAAAACTTTGATGATTCATGATTAAAAGCAATTCCCAGAGGTAAAACATGGTTTTCAAATCATATCGGCTTTCAATGGAGTTTTGAGAAATTCTTACAATCCTACCAATGTCAAGATGATTTTACGATTGCTCACAATACACTCACTTCATCGGAGGTTTTGGAACAATTTCAAAGGAAGAACGAGTATATCATACTATAAAAATATAGATAAATTTTGATATTTTCTTTTATCGAGGAAAACTTTAATTTTGAAAACTATTTAAACAGCTGAAAGGTTTTGAATACCACCCTAAGTGCCGATAGAAGTTCTTTGATGAGGATAAAATGTTATCTCCAAATGTGTAAGTTCAAAGTGAATCCCCAATAAAAATAAACTCTCCTATTTTTGGATGTGGAAGAAAATTTTAGAAGTTTTACCAATCACCGATGAAGTTTTGAAAATTTTTTCAAACACTAACAAGGAAATTCTTTTATCATTGGTTTATGTTATCTATTTGGGAAGTTTTAATAATCTTCGACAAGTAAATACAATCGGCACTTTTTCAATGTTTTGAAAACATCCTAAATCGCTGATGAAGACCATTACATTAATAGTGAATGTGAAAGTAACATGCTTCATCGTTTCTAAAAGGTTTCAAAACTACTGCTCGACACCGACAAAGGGAGTAAGTCATTTGTCCATTGGATGTAAGGATAGGTTTTAGAACCTTTATCAGCTCCCGATGTGGTTTGGCAAAATTCTTAAAATGCGGATGAAGAGCTAACGAGAAGGTAGTTATTATAACTACCAATAAAGAAACCTCTCGTTGATTCCAATTTTTGTCAGCTTTAAAATCTTTCAAGCGAGTACAATGGGAGATTTCGCCATTAAATTCTGTCACCTTCTCCAACATACCTATGACCTATAAAACTACACTCCACAAATGTTTTCCAGCATCTTCTCGCGTTGTGCCTAAATGAGAGCTTTTGAACTGGGTATGGAAGTCCATTAAAGTATAATCAAAAATGGGTTTTTATTAGATAATATAGTTTGCAATGCTCAGGCAGATGTGTCTACAAGATGTGGATGCATAGACAAGGCATATGAATTGCTCGACCCTTGCCAGCATCCTCTTTGTACAGCCTAGATAGGCCGTTTCAAATATTTACACCACTTCAAAACCAACATAGTCTCAAAGACTCAGCCACAACTAAAGGAAAAATGAACTTCCTAGCCTTCTCTCTACCCATGATGTTCTCTAACCAAGAGTGATTCAAAGAAGTGTAGATGAGTGGGAGCCATAAATTAGGGTATGAGCATCCTCCAAAGCATAATGCTAATCTGAGATTTCTATCAAATATTATAGTTGTAAATACATGGTAGACATATGTGCAAAGTGTGGAAGAATACACAAGGCACATGAATTGTTTAACAAGCATAAAATGATGTTTTTATCTACTGATCATCTCAGTCTTGCGATATTGTTTAGAGAGAACCAACTAATAGAGGTGCTACACATTCAACTTTCCACACCATGTATCTTGGATTATTGCAGATCTGGATTCTCAATAATGTGCCTACAAGGCATATGAAATATGAAATAAAATGGCTCAAAGAAATGACTCTCATGGACTGCCATGACATCAAGATGTGCACAAAATGATTTTGTTAAAAAAAGCATAAAAACCCTTCAAGCAAATACAATCTGCAGGCTTGAACCCAAACTCCACCACCTTTGCCACTATCTTCTTTGCATGAACCAGAGATAGAGGTTTTTGAGTCAAATATGGAGGATTTTTAAGTTAGATATTATAGTTCGAAGTGTTCTGGAAGATTTGTATGCAAAATGTAAAATCATATAAAAGGTTGTTTATCTGACAAAATGTCTCAATGAAATGTGGTGTTGCCAAATGCAATGGTTACAACATACACTAAAATTGATTAGTTGAGAAGACTTTAAAATCTTTAAAAGAAAATGCAACCAATGTTGTAAAACTAGTCCAAGAACCTCTGTGAGCCTTCTCTCGGCCTATGAATGAATGGAAGTTTTAGAACAGAGTATAGACGTCCATCAAAACATAACTGAAATTGAATTTTTATTAGATGTTGTAGTTGCAAATGTGTTGGTTGACATGTATGTACAATGTGGATGCATAGGCTAAGGAACACTTTGGTAGATGTTCATGCAAAATGTGAATGTGTAAGCACACAAACTATTTAACATAACACCTCAAAGACGGGCTTTATATGTGAGCATTATAATGTTCAAAAAATTGTCTCATGCCATATAAAAGAATTCATGCCAAAAAACTTTCTTAACCCATCGATTGTTCCTATCGGCATATTCCTTGAATCTCCTATGGGTGGGAGTGCTAGTATGGTTCAAAATGCTCTGGTAGACATGCATGTAAAATGTGGAAGCATACAAAAGGCTCATAAACTATTTGACAACATGTATCAACGAGATGTGGTCTCATGAAATGTGATTACTGTAGGATATACAATGTATTTCTTTCACATGGATGCTCTCCAACTCTTTGAATTAATGAGAGACTCTGGAACATGCCTTGACCATATAAGTTTCATTTGTGTTTTATTTGCATGCACCCATACAGGATTAGTAGATGAGGGTTGTAAATATTTCAATGGCATAATTAACTCTTATTGTATTATCCCTATAATGGATCATTATGTATGCATTGTTGATCTTGTTGGTTGCGTTGGCTGTCTTGAGGAAGCTCTAAACTTTATCATCAAAATGCTAGTTAAACCTATGGCAGCTATGTGGATTTGTATACTTGGGGCTTGTAGATCACATAATAATATAAGGCTTGGGTTATTTACAACAACTTATCTTTTTGAGCTGGATCCAAAATCTGCTACACCTTATGTTCTTCTCACAAATATCTATGCAGAAGGGGGTAGGAGGGTTGAAGGTCAAAAGGTAAGGAGATTGATGAAAGATAGAGGAATCAAAAAGGTACCTGGGTGTAGTTGGATTAAAGTCCATAAAATGGTACATGTTTTTGGTGTAGAAAATAGATCACACCCACAAACTCATGAGATCTATGCAAAGCTAGACAAATTGTCTAGGTAGATGAGGGAAGCAAGATATTTTCTAGATGCAAGGCATGTACTGAAAGATATAAAAGGAGAATCTCCCCTGCCACCATAATGAGATGCTAGCAATAGCATTATCAGAGTTGTCAAGAACCTTTGAGTATGTGTCAAGATTGTCATATTGCATCCTAGATTATCTCCAAGATTTTTGCAAGAGAAATCATTGTGAGAGATGTGAACTAGTTTAATCATTTCAAGCAAGGACAATGTTCAAGGAGTAATTGATGGTCTAAACAATTGGACTAATGACTTTGTTACATTTTCAAGTATTTTGCAAAGCCTTGAGAGTATTGTTGGAAAAGATAAAATGGTTATCTTTACTTCATTTCCCTTTTACACGTGGTTGTGGATCTGGTGAATGAAACCAAGCTTGACAATGGAATTAAGTCCCAGATGGCTTTTGCTGGATAGGAGTTTATTAAGATGAATGCACTAGCCAAAGCATTGGTTGGTCAAAAAGATGTGGAATTCATTGTTACAAACACATCTGCACAAGCTTCAAGATGCAGATCTCTGGCAAAATTTTGGAAAAACATTTGAGTTGATCTATCAACTACTCCATCACATTGGTGATATAATTCTAAAATTGTGTCAAGATGTTGTACTAATTAAAGTACCTCTTGCATAACTTGTTTTTCCACAATCCATATTTTATATACGCAAACACAGGAGTCTAAGCTTCAGATATCCAGAGGAGTCATCAGCATCTAACAAAGTGTGACTACCGAAATTGAGCAAACGGAGAAAAAGGGTAACTTATTGAAATTTACAACTCGAAAGCTCCAAGTTTAATGTTACTTTTTGAAAAAGTGACTTATGTCACTTATAGTAATTAAAGTTAGCCTAGTGAATTTAACTTTGTAAAAGTTAGGTAGATTCTAACTTATCTTCAAAAAGGCAGTTATTTGTAAGCATTGGCTTAGGTAGTTATCCTAAGTGGATTAGCTAGGTAGTTATTCTAAGTAGTTGCAAAACTGGTTAAGGTAGTTACCTTAAGTGGTTACTAGCCTCACCTATATATACTTCTTTGTAATTTAATCAATGGAGGGACTTTTTAGAGAGAACTTTTACAGGGGGAACTTATGAAGAAACTTCTTGGAATATTTTTGGTCTTACACATTGGATAGTTTACTTTTGGAATTGTATAATTTCAAAAAGATAATGAAGAATGCATTTTCAGTTCGTATGTTCTTGATCTATTTCTAAGTTATGATTACTAGTTTCTCATATGTCAAATTGGTGATCTTTCTATGTATTTCTGTAAATCAATGTTATCCATTGAAGAATGCAATTGGGGTGATGAAGCACAATCATGTCTCGGTATCCTAATTTGAAAGTGTTAAGATAAATGATTTCTTCATATGTTGAGATTTTCCATCTTTCTTCATCATTATTGCACATACGTTGTGAAATTCATCATGAAGTTTAGGAAATTGGTTTCTAGTTTTGTGGTGAAACCCCCTCATACATGTTAATAAGATTGTGAAACTTCTGTTGGTTTTCATACATTTACGACGAGGGTTTCTACATGCCCAATTCTCCTGTTATTTTTTTTTCTTCCTTTTTTAATTTTTAGGATAAAAGTACACAAAAACCATAAAAATCCCATCATACGAGGGAGCTGCCCCTCTCAAACGCAAAGAGGAATCGACAGTCCTGCGATTCTTCAACTGTTGTGAGCAAGTTGTTGCTGATCCAAGGGTGAAACAGAGTTACTCAAGAAGATTACTTAAGAGCAAAAAATCTGTTTAGCAACAAATTCAAATTAATTAATAAAACATGTAAAACCCTATATTGCAATTTGTTTCAATTTTTTCAAAATTTTCAATTTTTTTGTGAATTTTCCAATGCAATAAGATGAATGACTATATGAATGAATGAAATTATTGTAAATCTGAAGCAAAACACTTAGCAAGGTTCAAATAATTCTAATAACACAAGTTCACCAAAATGTAAAGGGTGGAATTTGAATAGTTGAGTTTTTGGTAGTTTTGTGTATGTATCCTCCTTTCACCCTTTCATTTAAGGACCTAGGGTCGAGTTGCAATGTACTATCTGTTGGTGCCTGAATTCACTGTCAGTTAATTTAGCAATTTTCATGTAGGCACCATCCTGAAATATCCAAAAGGTTCTAAGTTTTGGCACCCCTTCAGTGTTTTTCAACATCTACATCTCATTTCTTAAGGAGGGGTCTTGGTCTTTTCTCCATCAGCATGCATTCGTTTTTGTGTCTTTGACATTTTGGTTTGAACTTGAACCATTTTTCTCTAAGTTCAATGGTTCAGCGGTTTGAGGTTCATTTTTCTTCTAACGGGTCGCATTATGCATTTGCCTTGCGCAAATATTGCATCGTTGAACCTCCCACTTGAACCTTTTTGTTTTGGTTCAAGGTTCAATGGTTCAAAGCTTTTTTGCCTATGGAGTATTATTTTTGATGTTTGAACCATCGCGTTGAACCCTAGTGTTGAACCCTTTTGGATCGGGGTTCAACGGTTCGAGGCTTTGTGTTTGTGTTCGGTGAATGTTCTTTTTGAAGTGCTCTGTTCGGCATTGAACTTCTCAGTTGAACCATCGGGTTGAACCAGTTCGTGGTTCAACGGTTCAACAGTTCAGCACTTTATGTTTTTGGTCTTATCGGAGTGATTGGCCTCATCGGCAAAAGATTTCTTGAGTGCTCCGATTGTTTTGGTCTGGCCGATGGATGTCCATCGGCGTGTGTTTGCCTATCGGCGAAGCAAATTTGTGGCCCGCCGATGTAAGGAGTTTGGCCGATGGAGGAGCAGTGTGTGGCTAGCGAAGATTTCATCGGTGTGACCTTTGAGATCGGCAAGAAGCTTTTTGGATGCTCCGATGGTGTGTGTTACACCGACGAAAGGGGAAGAGCTAGGGTCTATCAGCATGGGTTGTATTGTCGGGTGAACGGTGAAATGGTTGGCCGATAGACTAATCTCTGGCCAATGAAGGGAAGTGTTGTGTATGGTCTTCGGCGTGACTTGTGTTGTCGGCGAGGATGGATTGTGGTGGGCCGACAGTGGGAGGTCTCACCGATGAAGGAGTAGAGTATAATTCGTTGGTGCATCGGTGAGAGTGTGGTCTATCGGCAGAGGGATCTTTTGCTTGGCCGACAGGGGATTGCGGTGGCTTCATCGGTGTAACTGATGAGATCGGCGAAGGTTTGGATGGTTGGCCCGATGATGCATCTCTGGCCGATGGGGAAGCGAAGGTAGCGGTCGGCGAGACCGTTGAGATCAGAAGGAGAATTCTAGGGTGTGCCAATGGCTTGGGTTTTGGCGATGGGCTTCTAGAGAAGGCTTATGCGTCGAGCGCGGCAAAAGGTGCTCGACACCTATTATGCTCGCGACCATGTTTTTAAGGTATTGAAGGAGTCTCCGCGGCACCAATGTGGGACTATTCTTCCTGCACATTTGAAACTTCAGTAAAGTGCATTTTGGTAGGAACTTCTGTTTGAACGTAGCGACGGTTTCTAGGTAGGCCGCGGGTGGTTGAGGCCTTTAATGGCGATGGTGTAGAGGTATGGGCAATGGTACACATGATCATGTCGCCCAATTTTTGAGTGAAGACTCCCAGATGGCGGCGCAGGGCTCGAGGCTTCTCTTGTCTATTGCTGCAGTAACTTCTGAGTGCCATTCCTTTGTGGAGTCTGTATCTGGTGGATTTTTTATTTTTGACCATGTAATTAATTACTACGGGTACACTTTCTGGCCAATATAGGTAGACTGTGTTACCATTTTTGACATTGTTGAAAACTGGACATTTTGGCTCTGTAATAAGATACAACTAGTTTTGGTTGCTCTGTGCAGCAAAACTTGCGAGTTTATGTATCTCCTGTTGTAGGTTTGTGCATGAATCCACTGATTTCATGATCAATTTTATATGAATAATGCTATGTTTGCATGTGTTATGCTGGTTCTGTCTCCAGTTTTGCATGTATCTTTATTCTGAGTCCAGGCATTCAAGGAATGTCAGAGATTCTAGAACATAGAATTCCTGTGTTGAATGTTTAATCTTTTAACTTCTGCTCAAGGGGTAGATTAAATTGTTTTCAGATTGAATATTGGGAAGGGTATACTGCAATAGGGATGCCATAAGTATAGACAGCTTAGCACTCTGTATTGGGAGATATCTGTAAGGCAGATATCATGTATATCCCCCTAAAATCTAGTTTTAGTTGTTCATGCTGATCATTCACAGGTGTATGTCTACCGACTCCAAGCCCTGGATAGGCACCAATCTAGCTCTGTGTTGAGGTTATATACCATGTCCAGCTTTGCATCCAAAAATCAAATCAAACCATTTCATCCTTCCACCTGTTAGTTGTAGGAGTAGGATTAGGATCCCTACATGCTCTCATACCCAACCAGACATCATGTCCAAGAATGTTGCCAACCTTGTGATTTGTTACACAAATCTTGGTCCATACATGAGAGTATTCTGCCTATTGCTGTCAAATTAAATCCTTCTATCATTGAGCTAGTCAAGGTTATACTTTTATCAAATAGGGACACCCCCCTTGGTGCGGCAGAACCAGAAGTGAAGGGGAGGAGCTCACGCAACCTCATGTATTCAGTTGGTTGAATCTGCCTGTGCATTAGAAGTGGCAAACCCTAATACTAATTTAGAAGAAAAACCAACAAAAATGGCGACTCCGCTGGGGATGGTGATTTGAAAATTGTTATTTTTGTCCTCCCTGGTGAAATATTTGTGTGCCCATCTGAGTCACCAACAAAAATGGTGACTCTGCTGGGGAGTCTTTCATGTGAATGATGATGCTCTGCTGGTGGTATGAACTCAGAAAAATATGTGTTGAGCTTTCAGCTGCTGTAAATTTTGTCCTCTCTGGAGAGGTGGCGACTCTGCAAAAGATCTAAATGCACATGAAAAGTTGATGTGTGTTGTGACAAAAATGTGCTGTTTAGACTTCAGCATCTGTATGAGAAAAGGTACCTTGTTCCTTCCCCTTTATATTTGTTGTTTTACTGCATAAGTTAGATGCCAGGGGAAACCTTAGGTCTTAGGCAGACAAAGGATGTCTAAGAGTAAGATTTTTATGAATCCAAGTATGAATTATCCCATACTCAGCAGTGAAATGTTGGATAAAAGAATAGAAGAGATAAGAAATAGGTTGATATTCTTAGAGGCTGAGCAGGCCCAGTTAAAAAATAATAACCCTGTTGTGTCTGCCAGTCAGAAAGCTAAACCTCCTGCCACCCCTTTTGATCCTTTGTATGACCAATTAGATTTGTCATGGGTTGACTATAAAGTAGAAACTATGCCTGCTAGAATATACTGTCAGATGCCCAGATTTAGTGGTCATAGTGTATGTGATGGGAATGCACATATCCAAAATTTTCATGAGTTCATGGGAAAGCATTCATTCAGAGATGAGGATATGTGGATGAGGTTTTTTGTTAGGTCCTTTGATGCAAAAGCAAAAGACTGGTATTTGAGCTTTTCAAAAGGATCCTTTGCCTGTTGGGATGAGCTTGTTGACTATTTCAAGGAAGAATTTGCAAAAGAACTGGCTGATCTTGTTGCAGAATTGATGAGAATCAGAAAACAAGATGAAGAGCCATGTGTTGATTTCAGTCATAGGTTTGCAGTAGCCTTTTCACAGATCCCAGAAGTCTTCAGACCTGATATTTCATCCTGTGTAGGCATATTCTTTAAGGATTTTGAGGAGGGCTCTAGTGCATTACTGAGGGATTTCAAGGTGACAAGTATGCAGATGGCATACAAGTTCATAGAAAATATAGAAAAAATCAGAAATGAGCACTTGTTGAAACCCCTATCCACAGGCTTTGGTGTGAAAAATAGTTTTGAAGCTGCAAATGACCAAATAATTAAAGCATCATGTACAGATAAAAATGAAAATGAAAGCATAGAGGTTGAGACTGTTGTATCTAAACATAATGCTAACAATACAGCTCAACTGGATTGTTCACCAGTTGAGGATGCCAATGAAGGAACTAATGAAGACTCCCATTGCAATGATGAGGCAGCTGGCCATGAAAACCACAACGAGGTTGTGGACAGTAATGAGCAACTTTTGGAATGGACCTGTGGAGACAATTGTGAGTATTGTACTCAAGACAGAGAAGGTATAAGCAAACAGAAAAATAGTCCCATGTGTGACCCATTGCCTACCTTTCAAACACATGGAGATCATGAAGAGCAGTCAGAAATTGAAATAAGTGCTAGTGCAGAGCATGATTGTTTTTCATTCGATGGTTGTTTTGCTTATGACACACAGGCTGATACTACTCCACAGAGTGAATCCATTGGTGATGAAAATGCGTGCTCTGCTGCCCATGAACCAATGGCATACTACGATGAAACTGATGCACCTGGGTCACCCATTTATGACACATGTGATGATGAGGATCTGTCTGAGTATGGTGAGGATCTAGACATTGTTTTTGACTTGGATTCTATTTCTCATCCTGATGAAAGAGGAAACAACATACATCAGGTAAGTGATTGTAAAGATGTGCCAGATTGTAAAAAGATGCCAGAGCCTGATCTTTTCCAGTTTGGTGCTGCTATTGGTTGTGTGCACGATGTGCACAATTGTGAATTTGAAAGCTTTTATTTTGAGAGGCCAGCGTATAAAGAGAGCCCTGTTTTTCCTAGTTGTATGGTGGACTTCGAGTGCTTTCAATTTTCAGTCCAGCTAGGAGATCATTTTGCAATGCATAGTGATGATAACCTGTGTTCTATGCCATTTGAGTATGCATTGCTTGATACATTCTGCATCCATTTGTTGCCTGATGCTGAGGGTTGTTTGCATAAGGGTGACAGTGACAAACTGAATCAGAAGGTTGAACATGCAAATGACCAAGGTAGCTTATGGTCAGATCATGGTAGCACTCTCAGGCTTGACCCAGTGTATGCAGATGAGAACAAGGTGTTTGACAAGGGGAAATATTGGTTTTCCTTTTCTTGGTGGCCTTAGGCCATCAAGTTTGATTGGTGATGCAGATCATGGTAACTTCATGACTCTATGCCCAATGGATAAGGCACTAGTCTGCATCCTATAGATCTGGGGTTCTCGCTACAGTCTTGCACCTGCATGTCCCCAATCAGAGCCACTATTGGTGCCTGAATTCACTTTCAGTTAATTTAGCAATTTTCATGTAGGCACCATCGCGAAATATCCAAAAGGTTCTAAGTTTTGGCATCCCTTCAGTGTTTTTCAGCATCTGCATCTCATTTCTTAAGGAGGGGTCTTGGTCTTTTCTCCATCGGCATGCGTTCGTTTTTGTGTCTTTGACATTTTGGTTTGAACTTGAACCCTTTTTCTCTAAGTTCAATGGTTCAGCGGTTTGAGGTTCATTTTTCTTCTAACGGGTCGCATTATGCATTTGCCTTGCGCAAATATTGCATCGTTGGACCTCCTGCTTGAACCTTTTTGTTTTGGTTCAAGGTTCAATGGTTCGAAGCTTTTTTGCCTATGGAGTATTATTTTTGATGTTTGAACCATCGCGTTGAACCCTAGTGTTGAACCCTTTTGGTTCGGGGTTCAACGGTTCGAGGCTTTGTGTTTGTGTTCGGTGAATGTACTTTTTGAAGTGCTCCGTTCGACATTGAACTTCTCGGTTGAACCATCGGGTTGAACCAGTTCGTGGTTCAACGGTTCAACAGTTCAGTGCTTTACATTTTTGGTCTTATCGGAGTGATCGGCCTCATCAGCGAAATATTTCTTGAGTGCTCTGATTGTTTTAGTCTGGCCGATGGATGTCCATCGGCGTGTGTTTGGCTGTCGGCGAAGCAAATTTGTGGCTCGCCGATGTAAGGAATTTGGCCGATGGAGGAGCAGTGTGTGGCTGGCGAAGAAGTCGTTGGCGTGACCTTTGAGATTGGCAGGAAGCTTTTTGGATGCTCCGATGGTGTGTGTTACACCGACGGAAGGGGAAGAGCCAGGGTCTATCAGCATGGGTTGTATTGTCGGGTGAACGGTGAAATGGTTGGCTGATAGACTAATCTCTGGCTGATGAAGGGAAGTGTTGTGTATGGTCTTCGGCATGACTTGTGTTGTCGGTGAGGATGGATTGTGGTGGGCTGACAGTGGGAGGTCTCGCCGATGAAGGAGTAGAGTATAATTCGTTGGTGCATCGGTGAGAGTGTGGTCTATCAGCAGAGGGATCTTTTGCTTGGCCGACGGTATTGGTCTGGCCGACAGGGGATTGCGGTGGCTTCATCGGCATAACTAATGAGATCGGTGAAGGTTTGGATGGTTGGCCTGATGATGCATCTCTGGCCGATGGGGAAGCGAAGGTAGCGGTCGGTGAGACCGTTGAGATCAGAAGGAGAATTCTGGGGTGTGCCGATGGCTTGGGTTTTGGTGATGGGCTTTTGGAGAAGGCTTATGCGTCGAGCGCAGCAAAAGGCACTCGACACTTATTATGCTCACGACCATGTTTTTAAGGTATTGAAGGAGTCTTCGCGGCACCAATGTGGGACTATTCTTCCTGCACATTTGAAACTCCAGTAAAGTGCATTTTGGCGAAAACTTCTGTTTGAATGCAGCGACAGTTTCTAGGTAGGCTGCGGGTGGTTGAGGCCTTTAATAGCGACGGTACAGAGGTATGGGCAATGGTACACATGATCATGTCGCCTGATTTTTGAGTGAAGACTCCCAGATGGCGGCACAGGGCTTGAGGCTTCTCTTGTCTGTTGCTGCAATAACTTCTGAGTGCCATTCCTTTGTGGAGTCTGTATCTAGTGGATTTTTTATTTTTGACCATGTAATTAATTGCTGCAGGTACACTTTCTGGCCAATATAGGTAGACTGTGTTACCATTTTTGACATTGTTGAAAACTGGACATTTTGGCTCTGTAATAAGATACAACTAGTTTTGGTTGCTCTATGCAGCAAAACTTGCGAGTTTATGTATCTCCTGTTGTAGGTTTGTGCATGAATCCACTGATTTCATGGTCAATTTTATATGAATAATGCTATGTTTGCATGTGTTATGCTGATTCTGTCGCCAGTTTTGCATGTATCTTCCTTCTGAGTCTAGGCATTCAAGGAATGTCTGAGATTCTAGAACATAGAATTCCTATGTTGAATGTTTAATCTTTTAACTTCTGCTCAAGGGGTAGATTAAACTGTTTTCAGATTGAATATTGGGAAGGGTTTACTACAATAGGGATGCCATAAGTATAGACAACTTAACACTCTGTATTGGGAGATATCTGTAAGGCAGATATCATGTATATCCCCCTGAAATCTAGTTTTAGTTGTTCATGCTGATCATTCACAGGTGTATGTCTATCGACTCCAAGCCCTGGATAGGCACCAATCTAGCTCTGTGTTGAGGTTATATACCATGTCCAGCTTTGCATCCAAAAATCAAATCAAACTATTTCATCCTTCCACCTGTTAGTTGTAGGAGTAGGATTAGGATCCCTGCATGCTCTCATACCCAACCAGACATCATGTCCAAGAATGTTGCCAACCTTGTGATTTGTTACACAAATCTTGGTCCATACATGAGAGTATTCTGCCTATTGCTGTCAAGTTAAATCCTTCTATCATTGAGCTAGTCAAGGTTATACTTTTATCAAATAGGGACACCCCCCTTGGTGTGGCAGAACTAGAAGTGAAGGGGAGGAGCTCACGCAACCTCCTGTATTCAGTTGGCTGAATCTGCCTATGCATTAGAAGTGGCAAACCCTAATGCTGATTCAGAAGAAAAACCAACACTATCCTACCCTAGGTCATTATGATATGTAGGGAAACTTGGATTTTTATGATTTGATTGCCAATTATCTTCTCTTATGCTCAATTATACCTTAAAACCCTAATTATGCAAATACGACAACAAACAGATGAATATCAGGGTCATCCCATAATAATGGGTTACACTTTTTGGCCAAACTTGACATTAAAATCAACATTTTGAACTAAATCTTCACTTTTTGACACTTATAGTTGCTAAATCATTAGGAATTTGAAGATGATGCGAACTAGTGATTTGTGAGATTTTGTTTGTAGATTCTAAATATATATATTTTAAAAAATTTAGAGTTAAATTGTAAATTTTTTTGCGGCTCCTTTGATAACTAGTTTTTAATAGTAAACACCATTTTTTTAAAGTGATATGTATTTCGTAGCACATAACTTTTTTTCTAGAAAGGATAAAATTATGATTCTTTTGAATTTAGATTGGTAACACCGATATATAGGGCATGCATTTGGTTTTATAATGTTTTGTTGATTTTTTTTTTTTAATTAAGTTTTGAAGTCAAACTAATTATAATTTAGACATAGGCATATTCCGTAAAACATAAATTTTTCTGTATGTATCGAAATTTAATTTAATTTTTTTTGGTTGAAATAAGGACATCAATACCTAGGGTATAGATATTTTTTAGATTTTTTTTCACTAATTTACTAATTTTCCATGTGTGTAGATCAAAGAACTTGATGTTCGGTGAAAAACCTACATTCACAAGAAATTAAAAATAAATATAATAATCAAATTAAATATATTTAAAATTATACTTTTTGGGAAGCTTATAACAAGTACTACATACTTGCAAAACATAAATTTTAAATAAATTCATTTGATCCCCCAAAAGGTAAATCAAAAGTGGTTTTTTATCAGCATTTTGATAGGTGTAGAAGAGACTCCATTATAGATATGGTTTAAAACTAGAAGGGTTCTATCCAAGGGGGTTTGATCAAACCCTCTTCAATTAAAATCCTTTAAATGGAACCTTTCAAGGCTTAAATCATTATATTTTCTAAAAATATATGATTTCAGCAAAAATCAGGATGTTGTTGGGAATTAAGGTGTCTCAACCTTGGTAATTCCTTGTATTTTTATATTGTATTTAATTATTATTTGTCTATTGTATTAATTGGATGCAAATCCTATGTTGTCATATTGTGGGAGTTGGCACAATGATGCGTCATCCTACATGGCATATGATCACATGCATTTTTGTTCTCACATGAGGAGATAGGCGTCCCACTTAGGGGTAGGAATATTTTGCCATGTGTCAGCATCTTGGATGTTGTGTAAGGGAATATTGACTATAACGGTCATGACAAATTCCTATGATGAAGTTATGACATGTAAGAGTCAGAAATAGGAGATTCTATGACAGGTGAAGACATGTGTCGAAGAGCATCTTTGGAAAAGGCATCTTTGGGCACCCCAAGGTGGACTATGACATGTTGTAAGAGAATAGGCTATTTATAGCCTATGTATGACAGATTCTCTTATAGCTGTAAGTTATGACAGCTATGACAGAGTCTATGATGGTTGTAAGAGTGATAGAAGCATCTGTTATTACCCATTTTGGGAATAGGTGACCTCTTTGGGATGGGGTGACCTAACAAGTGTCAGGAACATTCTACAAGGTTGGACAAGTGTCCATAGGCATGGGTTTGAGGCCATGTTGGATGCCTATTCTGAGATAGAGCCAATTTTTCCTTTTATATTCTATATAAACAGGGACTTTGAGGAGGTGATGTAATATAGGTTTTACAGGTATTGTTATGCTACCAGATCATCTCTAGATACAAGTGTTGAAGACTCCTACAAGAGCATTGGCTCTGTGTTGTATTGTAACCTTCATTGTTTACATAATACATTTGAGCTGTGTTTTGGAGTGTGGGGTTTTTCACCCATAAGGGTTTTCCCCACATATATCTTGTGTCTCTCTACTTCTATCATACTTTCTTGTTTATTTGTTTGCTGCAATATCTATGTTAGTGAGTTTAACATTTATGTAATAGTAAGGATAAAATTGAATTTGCACTCTCCTCCCCTCATTAGATTAGTGTAGGAAGCAATTTTTGCACACCTAGCTTCCTTTCAGTTGGTATCAAAGCCTGGCTAGTTTTGGTTCTAGCTGCTAGATAGAGGTTTTTTGAGCTAATCTTAGTTTGAGTGGGAGTGTTGTGCAAAGCATTTTGTATCTTGTTGCAGCAAGGAGATGGCAACCACATATGGAATGTTAGAGGTTGATAAATTCAATGGCACTAATTTCAAGTTGTGGAAACTCAAGATGGAGGACCTACTTGTTAATCGTGACCTATAGGAAACCGTATCCAGTGTGAAACTACAACAATGTCACAAGCTGATTGGGACTTCAAAGATTGGAAGGCTAAGGGTCTCATAAGACTCTATTTAGCTGACTCTGTCGTATTGAATGTCCATGAGGAGAAGAGCATGAAAGATCTTTGGAAGAAGTTGGGTAATGTTTATCAGGCTAAGTCCTTGGTAAACAAACTTTCCCTAAAAAAGACTATTCGCTCTAAAGATAGAAGATGGAGGATCTATTGCGGACCACATGAATGTTTTCAACATGATCATTGCACAGTTGAAATCTGTGGGTGTGAAAATGGAGGAGGAGGATCATTGCATGACCTTGCTTTGTTCTTTGCCAGATTTGTGGGATCACATTGTCATGGCTATCAGAAGCACCACTACCACCTTGAAGATGGAAGATGTGGTGTCCTCGTTGTTATCTGAAGAAATGCAGAGGAAGACATCCAGATCAGCCAAAGCAGCTCTTGCGGTTCGTGGAAGATCCAAGGAGAAAGGGAAGAAAGATAAGAAAGCTAAGAAGGGCAGATCTAAATCTCCTAGAAAGTCCAAGGCTCTCTATTGGAACTGTGGCAAGTCTGGGCATTTTTGAAAGGAATGCAAAGAAGAAAAGAAAAAGAAAAAGAAATAGCCCTATATTCAAATTATGACAAGTCACAAGATAATGGTGATGTCTTCATCACAGCCCTGGCCACCCATGCATCTGATGATGTGTGGTTGATTGATTCTGGTGCATCTTTCTACATGACCTCGCATCGAAGCTAGTTCACGAAATATGAAGAATTCAATGGTGGAAGAGTGTACCTGGGTGATGACTCTCATCTAAAGATTGTTGGTCATGGAAGAGTCTTAATCTAATTCCCTGATGGATGAGTGAAGGGGATCACTAGATTTATGCACATTCCAGGCCTTGCACGGAACCTACTTTCTGTAAGTATGTTGAATGATGCAGGTGTGCAGGTTGTCTTTTCAAAGGATGGATGCAAGATGACAAGAGTTTCTAGGGTGCTTGCAAAGGGTGCTCAGAGGGGTACTCTATTTCAGCTGGAGACATGCACTTCACAATGTAATAGTTCTTCTGACTCAAAGAAAAAAGATGCAATCACTTCATCCCCACCATCTGAACGTGTAGTGAAGAAATTTGTTGTAACTAGTTCTGATGGTAGTGCACATGCTATAGAAGCTTAGCTTCCTGCTGAAAAGACTATGTTATGGAATTTGAGATATGGCCACATTGGTAAGAAGGGTCTGCGTACCCTAAAAAATAAAAACATCGTTGAGGGGTTAAAATATTGTAATCTCAAGTTTGACTTTTGTGAACATTGCATTTATGGAAATCAAAACCGTGTTCAGTTTTACTCTAGTTCTCACAAGTCTTCTAGTGTATTGGATCTTATTCATTATGATGTGTTTGTTCATGTTAATGTTCCTTCAATTTTAAAATCTATATATTTTGTATCTTTCATACATGATTACAATAGAAGGACATGGGTTTATTTTCTTAGAAGCAAAACTGAAGTCTTTAGTTAGTTTAAGGAGTTTAAAGCCTTTGCTAAAAATCAGACTAGTAAAAAGATTAAGTGTTTGACAACTGACAATGGTGGTGAGTTTTGTTCGGCAGAGTTCGATAAGTTCTGTAAAGAGCAAGGGCTTGAAAGGCATAAGACAACTCCATACACCCCACAAAAAATGGGAGTTGCAGAGAGGATGAATAGGACACTGATGGAGAAGGGTAGGAGTATGCTTAGTGGAGCAATCCTCAAACAAAAGTTTTGGGCTGAAGCTATTGCCACTACTTGCTATCTGGTAAACAGATCTCCTACATCAATTCTTGTTGGAAAAACACCTATGGAGATGTGGTCTGGTAAGAAGCCTTTAGTTAGGCATCTTTGTGTTTTTGGTTGTGAGGCATATGCACATGTGCCTAGGGAGAAACAGTCTAAATTGGAGAACAAGGCTATTAAATGTATTTTCATTGGCTATGGTGTCGGTGTGAAAGGATACAAGCTTTGGGATCCTATGGCTAAAAAAGTGTTGTATAGTAGAAGTGTTATCTTCAGAGAGCTAACACCTTCTTCTTTTGTTCTATAGCCAGAACAGACAAAAAATAAAGAAGATATAGTTCAGTTTCCTTCTACCTCTGAGAAGACTGAATCGACAGACCTTGTGAGACCTGATGATGAGGAGAGCTCTAGCAGCTTTGAAAGTTTAGAAGAAGAAGCAGAACCTCAACCTCATCCTTTGAGGAGGCCTACATGAATGAGAAAGCAACCTGATAGGTTTGGTTATTCATTACTTGATTCTAGTTGTGTTTTTGCTTTACTTACTAAAACTAATGAGCCTAGAACTGTGAAAGAGGCTATGGGCATGAAAGATGTAGGTTCCTGGAAGGAGGCAATGGAAGATGAGATGGCTTCTTTGGAGAAAAATAAAACATGGGACTTGGTGCCTTTGCCTGATGGATGGAAACCTATTGGATGGAAATGGGTGTTTAAGAAGAAATTTGATGTAGATGGTAGTGTTGAAAAGTACAAGGCTAGATTGGTTGCAAAGGGGTACTCACAAGTGGAGGAAATTGATTATGGTGAAATTTTCTCTCCGATTGCAAATCTGACATCCATTAGATTTATGTTATCTCTTACAACTGCTTATGATTTAGAGATAGAATAGATGGATATGAAAACAACTTTCCTTCATGGTGATTTGGAGGAAGAAATCTACATGTCATAGCTAGAGCATTACATAGAGAAGGGTAAAGAAAATTTGGTTTGCAAACTTGAGAAATCTTTATATGGTATTACAAAGTCTCCTAGGATGTGGTACTTGAAGTTTTATGCTTTCATGTTGTCAATTAGCTATTTGAGATTGAAATCTGATCATTGTGTGTATTACAAGTTTGACAGTGATCACATTCTCATTATTTCATTGTATGTTGATGATATGCTATTGATTGGGAATGGTAAGAATATGATTTCTAATTTGAAGTCTCAATTGTTAGCACAGTTTGAGATGAAAAATCTTGGGGCAACCAGGTACATTCTGGGAATGGAAATCAGAAGAGACAGAGCTAACAAAATTTTTTGGTTAAGCCAGAGTATGTGAAGACCATGTTGGATAGATTTAGCATGATAGATTGTAGACCATTGTGTGTTCTTGTTTCATTAGGGACAAAGTTATCTATTAGTGATTGTCCAAAATCTCCTAGTGACTTGGAAGACATGAGCAGAGTATCTTATGCTAGTGTTTTTGGCAGTTTGATGTATGTTATGGTCTGCACAAGACTAGACATTGCCTAAGCAGTGGGAGTCCTTAGTCATTTTATGGCTAATCCTGGATGGGTACATTGGGATGCAATTAAGTGAGTGTTCCAATATTTAAGGGGTACTTCTAAGTATTCCATATGCTATCATGGTAATGCTATAGGACCTTCGCATTCAGTTTGTATTTGTGGATTTGTGGATTTTGATTGGGCAGGTGACATTGACAATAGAAGATCCACCAGTGCCTATGTGTTCACTATGTTTGGTGGTACAATTAGTTGGATGAGTAAGCAACAACCTGTGGTTGCTTTGTCCACTACTGAAGCTGAGTATATGGCTGCAACTCATGCTTGCAAGGAAGCCATTTGGCTTAAGAGATTGTGTTTAGATATTGATCATGTTAGATTATGATCAGTTGTGACAGTCAGAGTGCGATTTGCCTTTCGAAGAATCTAACTTTACATGCCAGAACAAAGCATATTGATGTATAGTTTCACTTGGTGCAAGACATGGTAGAGGATGGGAAGGTAAATTTGGAGATGGTAGATACTTTGAATAATGTTGCAGATGCATTGACGAAACTAGTGGGCATAGAGAAGTTCAGATGGTGTTCAGAGTCTATGGGCCTCTCGGCCTATAGCAGTTAAATCCTATTAATTCTATTGGCTCTTACAAGGTGTTTGACAAGTGGGAGAATGTTGGGAATTAAGGTGTCTCAACCTTGATAATTCCTTGTATTTTTACATTATATTTATTTATTATTTTCCTATTGTATTAATTGGATGCAAATCCTATGTCGTCATATTGTGGGAGTTGGCACGATGATGTGTCATCCTACATGGCATATGACCACATGTATTTTTGTCCTCATGTGAGGAGATAGGTGTCCCACTTAGTGGTAGGAATATTTTTCCATATGTCAGCATCTTGGATGTTGTGTAAGGGAATATTGACCATAATAGTCATGACAGATTCCTATGAGGAAGTTATGACATGTAAGAGTCAAAAATAGGAGATTCTATGACAGGTGAAGGCATGTGTCGAAGAGCATCTTTAGATGCCCCAAGGTGGACTATGACATGTTGTAATAGAATATGCTATTTATAGCCTATGTATGATAGATTCTCTTACAACTGTAAGTTATGACAGCTATGACAGATTATATGACGGTTGTAAGAGTCGTAGAAGCATCCGTCATTATCCATTTTTAGAATAGGTGACCTCTTTGGGATGCGGTGACCTAACAAGTGTCAGGAACATTCTACAAGGTTGGACAAGTGTCCATAGGTGTGGGTTTTGGGCCATGAGGCCATGTTGGACGCCCATTCCAAGATATAGCCAATTTTACCTTGTATATTCTATATAAACAGGTGCTTTGAGGAGGTGATGTACTACAGGTTTTACACGTACTATTATGTTGCCGGATCATCTCCAGATACGAGTGTCGAAGACTCCTACAAGACCATTGGCTCTGTGTTATATTGTAACCTTCATTGTTTATGTAATACATTTGAGTTGTGTTTTGGAGTGTGGGGTTTTTCACCCGTAAGGGTTTTCCCCACGTATATCTTGTGTCTCTCTACTTCTGTCATACTTTCTTGTTTATGTGTTTGTTGTAATATCTCTATTAGTGAGTTTAACATTGCTATAATAATAAGGATAAAATTGAATTTGCACTCTCCTCCCCTCATTAGATTAGTGTAGAAAGTGATTTATGCACACCTAGCTTCCTTTCAAATGTCCCATAAAGTGTAACCCATTATTGTGGCAGCACCCATTGGAAAATGCTACTACAGAAAGATGTAAAATGCAAATAGTTGTTCACCTATTTTTGGGGTTCAGAAGTGGAATAGTCGGGGACTAAAGAGCAGGCGTCCAAGTCTAAGGCCTATGTTTTTGTCCGGATTTGCAAACAAGATCTGCAACCTGTTCCTGTTGTACCAAATGTTTTCCCATCATGAAACTTTGAGGACTAATGAGCGGGTGCCCTAGTCTAGGGAGCTATTTTCTTCTCTGATCTTCAATTCTGACACTCTATTGTACCCTCTTGCAACTTCACTTTGTCTATATTTCCAACCTATAACCTGCAATCATGAAAACTTTGGGAGGGGGTTGTGGTATTTAGAGGCTTGCCTCAGTCAAGCCCTGGAGAGACATTCAAGTCTTCCGAACACTATTGTCAGATAGAGAGTGTGTGCCCTTGTGAGGAAGAGGCAAAAACCAAATGATAAATGCTCAAAAACACAAATGATGTCACCTTGTAGTGAAGATCTCATGGGAGGAAGAATCTCTTCATGCCATGAGGAGATGATTGCTCAAATCTGCAAATACAAACACATAGACAACACAAATCAGCTCTTGCAACATAATGAAATCCTTGAATCACCTTTAGAATTCATAAAGTTCACAATAATAATCTCCTAATCATCTAGTTTACAAATGAATGCCTAAACATGCTTTTATATGCAACTACATGCACTCTCGCCAAGAATTCTGTAATTCAAACTTACTGTGTCGGCATAGGACCCAAATAACGGTCATAAGTCGACACCCAAAAATTGGGACTGACCTAAAATAGGGTAGGACTAGGGCATAGGCGTCCAAGTGCTCCCCCCTATTTTGGGTAGGGTTAGGTTCAAGGGATCCCCCTAGGTCCCATTTGTCATGAAACTTAGGGATCATTTCATTGAGATGTCAAAATATGATGTAAGATGTCCTAAATGCAGCTAAAAGACCCAAGAGCTAAACCTTATGAGGGAAAAGCCCCCAAGGGGACATTTTCTAACGTTATAATATGTAATCAATGAAAGCCCTACATAACTAACATTAGTAGTTTTAGTTTGGAATCTTTTCCCAGTAGATGCCACAATGCTGCAAATTAGATATCAGTAGCAATAAAATCTCTATGAAAGTGTGAAAAACATGAAACATCAAGTAAATACCCCTTTTGCAAGACACGAAGACCAAAGAGGCCAAGAAGGAAAAACTTGAGAATATCTGAAAAATATAATTAGTTACAACAAAACTGGTAGTAGCATCAGAAACTAGACAAAATTCTAAGCACTTTGAAACAATGTTTTGTGAAAATCGGATGAAAAATGTGAAAGATATGTTCATTTGATATTTAAATGGAGTGTTGAATTTGACTACCAAAATACCTAATGATACATTCTTATTACCTAACGAAACCTATATTGTTACGTAGTTGACTAAACCAGCTCTCCAACGAGCTGTTGTTTGCAAATTTTTGATATCGTATGCTCCAGTTATGGTCAAAAGAAGAAAACTACCTCCTTTAGGGTTTGAGAGGCAAAAGGCAGGTCAGACTGTTTAAAATTTAACTACTAACAGTTTGGGGCACTCTAGTCAGATAGGGTGGTTAAGCCTAATGGTTTATACTGGGCAGTTAGAGTTTAGGGCACATCTCCCTGGTCATCAATATGACCATGAGCTAACTTAGAGAAAAAGAAAACCAAAGTGCTTCAGATAAACCGAAAATACTAAAGCTAAATTTAAGACTTACATGTGGGCAGCAAATCGAACCCTAGAAACTAAATTTAAAGTTGAGTTTAAATTTAAGTGGTGTAGGGAAAAGAAAGAGCTGCGGGAGGTGTGACAGAGGATTTGAACAAGTGGAGGAGGATTTGAAGCAGTGGTGATTCTGATTTGTGAGCGGCAAGTTTAAACTTGTGGTCACCGCCAATGGTGGCAACGAAGGACTTAGGCAGCGGAGGAAGGTTTGTTTGATGGCTGCAGAAGTTTTGGGAGTGGTGTAGAGGAGAATCAAATGCAAGCGGTAGAGGGAATTTTAAGGCAAGGTGACTTTTGGTCTAGGGTTTCGTTGCAGGTAGTATATTCCAAGGTCGACAGGGAACCTTCAACTGTTGACATAATTTAGTGGGTGGCGCTTAGGGTTTAAAAAGCGACCAACATTTTAGACAATGGTGACACCTAGGGAAGGCAGTGAGGCAGCCATAGGGGTGGCGATAAACATATGTCAAGTGGCAACTGTATTGCAGTGAGTGGCGACCTCAAATGCTAGTGGAGATAGGAGTGTTGGGAGGTAATTAACTGGTGGCTAGGGTTTAGAACCAGGGAATAATAGCATCACCTGTAATCAGGAAAACATTAAAAAACAAACAAAAAATTGACGGATAATACCTGTGAGCAAAACCAAGAATCAAAGAGACTGTTACAGGCCGTACAGGGAATCCGAATGGATCCGTATTATACGGATCTGTGACTAATTTTTTTTTTCAAAAATTTTCAAAAACATTTCTTGTGAGCGAAATGTATTGAATTTTATGTCATTTTTCACTGAAAGGGCCTCCTGGAAATAATGATGAGGTCCATTTCAAGCCTAGAGGTCACCTGCAAAAGTTAAGTTCCTAAAATTGACAAAAAACATTAGATTTGCATGAGTTCACGTCAGGTTCACCATTTTGTAGTTAGGGAAAATTAGATTTAGTGTCAAAAACAACAAACTAACTAAACCCTAACTAGCACCATGAAGGACAAACTAGCATGAAAATAAACACAATGAAACTCAAATGCAAACTGAATCCACACTAGACTTGATTGATCTCCATGGCTCTTCTCCATCTTCAATAAGAATGCAGGATGTCGAAGGATTGTTGATTGCTCACTATTGTAGCATAACAAAGCTCAAGCGTTGTATGATTGTCTGAAAATGACTTGTGTGAGTGAGTGAGTTAGTGAATCCGTGAGTTAGTGAGTGTTTGGAATGGAAAGTGAAGTTTCATTTATAGAGGGAAAGGGAATCAAATGAATGGCTAGGATTGACAGCTAATTGTGTGATGTGGATGGCTAGGATTAAAAGGCAATTCTAGTGCTTATGACACACATTAAATGGGTATGACAGGAGGCCAAAATTAGGATAATAGTGGGAATAAATAGGATTTTTAATTTATTTTAGAGAATAAGTTCTTATGATGCACAATGAATGAGGATAAAAATAGGGATGAGTGGTAATGAGTAATTTAAATAATAAAATTATTTAAATAATGAGAGACAAGTGGTATTTAAATAAATATTTAATTTATTTAAATTGGATGATGGAGGACAAATGGATTTAAATAAATAAGATTTATTTAATTTGATGTAGGAGAGGATTAGTTAAATAAATATAATTTATTTAACTAATGAGAGTGATGGAAGGGGTCATGAAGGGGACCTAGGACAAAATATGTCGAAATGTAATGTCATAAGATATAGTCAAATTTAGGTGTCTACAGTAATTAATGCAAACCTCTTCATGTTTTTATGTGGGCTCTCAAATCCTTCCTCCACATCGGTTATGGAGGTAACGAGGAGTTTATGAGTGGTCTTTAAAAACCATTTACTCCACTACACTTGCATGCTAATGTAGGATGAGAATAGGCAAATATTCTGCCAAGAGCTCTGTGATAGTGTGGAGAGGTTAAGCCTTTTATAAGGCTACATCATTAGGGAGGAATATATTGAAGGTGGAGGGATATCTTTGAGTTGATAATAGGATTTTGTTCATGCAATGATAAGTGAGTGTGTGGAAACACTGAGTAGAGTGAGAGATTCGAATAAGGAAGCTAGGGCCAAATAAGATAGAGAGATCAATTAAAACAGAGAGTTTGTTCTTATCTAGAAAATTACGAGGATAAAGAGATAGATACACAGAAGGATAAGTGAGGTCAATCCTGGATAGTTAGGAGATAGTTAGAGCTTGTATAGGCATTAGAAACTGATGGTATTTGGAGCTAAGAATGTCTTAGAAAAACATTATTTTTTGATTCTTAAAATGCGGTAGTTTGTATACAAAATAGGAATATGTTCTCTTAGAATTAAATGTATAGAGTATTGTTATCATTTGTATTCGAAGGAAATAGTGAATATGTCTTTTATATAGTAGTATAAAAACCACAGAGTTTATCATTCCAGCATTATAGTTTTAGTAGAAATAACTGTAGAGGATAACTCTCTCTCATGCTATCATTTTGTCATCAAATTTATAAGGTCATTAGGTTGTTAGCTTAGCAATTGGTGGACTCCCAATTATGGAGAAATGAATTTGAATAGCTTTGTTTACATAGAGGATTTCGGGGTCTGTAGGAAGACATTTCATACTGAGTTTACACCCAAACAACCATAGTATTTCATTTAGCTAACAAACACCTTAGGTGAGAAGAAAGTTAGTTTATTCATGTAGAGATAAACTGATATTATTCTCACTTTGGAATGCATGCTATTGTAGCTATATCCTATTAAGGTTGCAATATATAACTAGAGAAAAGTTATGTATGTATTTGCAGAGACCGAGCCTTACTAGAACTCTGAAATAAACCTAGGAGTTGTGAGGAGTAGGAATGTATAAGTTTTATTATTTTTTCAATCAAATGTTTTATTATTATAAACTTTTACTTTTGGGTAAACAAGAGTATTTGTTATTCAATGCATTGAGATAAAGAAGTTAAACTCTAGAATCAACCCATAAGGGTTTTAGAAAATTTTAAGCTCTCAATTTGGTTATGACTTTATTTTAGTCTATTGTATAATCGACAGTAAATGATTGAGAAACCATAGAGAAAGACAATATAAATTAGATAAGGATTTAAGTAGATGATTTCTTGATAGAGTCAAAACTTGACATATAGCACAAGAATTGCTTAACCTTTGAGTCATTTAGTAGAATGACAAGAAGTTATAGACCCTAATTTTTACAAGAATGCAACAAGGGGCTCTCTAAAGGGTTAAACCTACCTGAACCTATATATAGCATGAATATCCTAGATTAAGGATTAAATTCTAAGTTAGATTGATTAGGAATCGAGTTTAGTCAAGACAATTCATGTCTAGAGTTACTAGTCAAACAAATCAAACTGAAGGATGAGATAGTTTCCAAGTCAAGTTAGAGGTGTAAACACACTACTATGTTTATTGCAAACATCTATTTATATAGAAACTTTAGCCAAAGTGATGCCTTTGTCTCTGCATGCATTAGTCGGTTCACAGTGTCTAGATGGCGTGACTTGTCAGAATGATCATACTTAGCTAGAAGATTATCTAGAGTTGTATGGTCGATTGAGTTATGTAGGAAACAATAGTAGGACTTAGATGACAACCTGTTGGTTCTTTATGTCTATACTCTTAGTGAAGGTTAGGGCCACTTCCAGGAAGGAAGGTGTGTAGGGGACCACTAGTCTGTGGTTGGAGGTAAAGCACTCAGATGATGCTCTCCCTCTGTAGCAGAAGACTCACCGAGACTTGTGAGATAGATATCAAGGTTCCAGATGCAGTACACTTTATGTTATGACTTATGATGTAAAATTATTCTCTTTACCACTTGTGCAACATATTTTTAAATGTAAAGTGAAATGTTTTCACTATGATTTATCTTTGAATATATTGTATTTCAAGGTTGAAAATATTCAGAAAAGATATGCTTTTATTTTGTAATTGAGCAAATGATAAAAAAATATTTCACTCATGTTTATTATGTTCATTTACTTTCTTAGTAAATTTATGTGTAATTCCTAGTAATATGAGATGACATGTTACATATGGTATCAATGCTACCGCATTCAACACATGGACCTAGGAGCTCACTACGAGAAAACTTGTCAACATTTAGTAGATTGGCTAATGCTTGAAAATTGATTTTATGCTAGAATGAAGTGGAGAAGAACAAAGAAAATTGCCAGGAAGTCTATTCCCCAGAACTTACCCAAGTTAATTATTAAGAAAGAACCATCTGAGGAGGTCAAACTCCAAGAGCATATTAACTATACTGAGGGTGCATGGCTGGAAGATTCTGAGACTTTGGCTGACTCTCTTAAGTGTATTTGGCTAGAAAGGAAACAATGCAATAAAGTGGCCAAGAAACCTATTGTTCCTAATTGTGTAGTTAAACCAAGTAAACCTTTTGCTAGTCGCAACATGCCATTTAGGTGTGGTCACGATGCCCCTATTTTAGGAAAAGAGGTGATGGAGAAGTACTTGTGTGTACATCCACCCTCTAAGTTTATTTTATTAGATTCAAATGGGGAAGAGGAATATGAGGAATATCCTTTAACCAACAATGACATGTAGTCTTGTTGAGTTATCTATCTAAATAAGGATGTATTTATACCTAGAATAAACTATAATAAAGATGAGATTATTTTGCACAAATATGAGTTTTGCGAATAGATTTATTGATGGATTTTGAATTAATGTGATGCATTATTTCTAAATTCTAATCTATAAACTTGATACGAGTATCAGGTGTGATATAGAGTATCACCATGGTTTGAACTCAAACAATCCTTAAAGATAGTCAAGGAGACTCAAATCCCTCTGAAAACCCTATGGCTAAGTTGGGTCAGATATTAACCATGCTTAATGAAACCAAGGAGAGGCTTAGAAACCTGGAACATGAAGTTAGGGGTCAAGGTAGATTTGAAGGAGAAAAAGAGGACTTACATCAAGGGGATGATGATTATGTCCATGAACCTAGCATCCATAGTGAATGAAGGGAGGAAGTTGATAAGACTAAGTCTCAAGAACAGAAGAGAAGTAGACTTGCCTTAGAGTTATCAAGAGATATGAAGAAAGTAACCCCACCCAAGTTCGATGGAACAATAAGTGGTGATGCTGCAAAATATTGGTTGATAGAGATGGAAAAGTATTTTGAGATTAGAAATCACTCTGAGATAACCAAGGTAGTATGGGGTGCCTATCAAGTTGCAAGAGAAGGATCCACTTGGTGGATGAACAAGAAAATGGAACTGGGGTTAAGTTCTCTTAGCTTAACCTAGGATCAATTTGTGGTCATATTTTGCTAGAGGTGGTTACCACAACTTTTCTTCAACCAAAAGCTAACATATTTTTAGAATCTCTAACAAGGGGATATGTCAGTGGTTGAATATTGGGAAAAGTTCACTCATCTCCTGAAGTATGTGCCACAAAATCAGAAGGATGAAAGGTTTAGAATCAAGGAATTCATCATGGGTCTGAATGCCCATTAGGTGGAGAAGTAGATGTGCATGGTCCTACCACTATGGACTAAGTTTCTGAGAAGGCAATCAAACAAGAGCAAAAATTGAAGTCAATTTCTGCATATCGTGAGAGAAATTGCAAGAAGTTTAATAATACACCAACTTCTCAACCCTTTAAGAAAATGAATGGAAAACAAGATGTGGTTAAGAAAGGTGACAAAGGTTTCAGAAATAAAAAGAATGGACCCAGAAATGAGAAGAAGAACAATAACAATTTTTGGAAGAATGATTCTATCAAACCTATAGAAAAGCGAGGACCTCCTAGAGGATGTTTCTCTTTTGGTGGAGACCATTGTACAAATCAATGCCCAACCAAGAATCAAGGATTTTAGCAGTGTGGTAACACATTACCTACCCAACAAGGAACTTTTCAATAGAGGATCCATGCAGCATTGGAAAATCACCAGAAGGAGTACTAGATTACTCCTATAGAGATAACAAGTACTTTGTTGGGAGTTCCTATTTCTATTTTAATTGATACTAGAGCAACTGAAAGTTTTATTAATCCAAGAGTATTGAATAAATTTCCTAGAAGAGATGGATATATGGCTAAACCCTAGTCAGTTGAGTATGCTAACCAGACTAAAGCTCAGGTAGAGGAGTGTTTGTTTGCCTATGATGTTATCTTAGGAATAAATTATCTATGGAGGCATATGGCCAATATTGACTATTTTGCAAAAATAGTTGAGTGTCTAGACGATGTAGGAAACAAAGTCTATTTGCAAGGCATTCAAAGAGAACTCAAGATTAGACCAGTCTTTGCTCTGCAATTGAAGAGGGCTAGGTGAGAGGGATGCTAACTTTTTGTAGTCAAGATGGAACAAGTAGAAGAGGATCCTAGTAAACAATGTTGGCATTTGATTGTCATTGATGTCAACAATGGTTGCAGATTGCATTAAAGATTGTCTACATTAGTTGTCATTGATATCAACTATATTTATGATACATATTGTATGGCTATCATGCACAAGAAAAAGTATTTCCCTTAGACACAAGTATTGTATGTTAGAGTTGGCTATGATTGGAGCCACCTAGGATCTAGGACTTCATGAAAGCACAAGAGAGATCAAATGAAAGAATGATGCTATTCTATCATTGAATGCAAAAGATTGGATATTGTTGTTGTTACAATGTACATGATATGCCTTGCTTATAAAGGCAAGATGAGAGCTAGAGAGGTGGAGAGGTAGGTGGAGTGGAAAGTGGAATTATTCCAACAACATGTGCCAATTAGAGGATGATAACTAATTGCACATGTGGAGGATAAGACAACTCACTCCAACTATCAACAACTCAACACACAACTAGACTTAACTAGACACAACTAGACACAACTGGACATCTAGTAGACTCACTAAGTCAACTTAACATGTGTGATTATTGTGTGATGTATGAATATTATTTAACTAGTAAATAGTTAAATAAGATGAATTATCCACACTAGGGTAAACCGGTTAGGTGATAACACTGTTCACACCAACATTGTATAGATGTTGCAGAATAAGACTATTACATATGTTCTCCCTTGCATTTTTAAGTTGTTGGGACATGATCCTGTATACTTCAAAATACATAGTGTATTTTTATGAGTTTTTGGTTACATTGGATCTGAATTCTGCTCTACACTTTACCGCTATTGAAGACATGATCTTGTGGATTTGAGGACATGAAGATAATGGTATTATGAATATATGTTTCAAATTTCATATCATGTGAACTTGCGGAAGAGTGTTTTTGGTTTAGCAATTTAGAAAACAGGGTTTCAGTGTTTAGACAATCATAAAAGAGAATATATTTTTCTTTGCATTTCTTTGTAGTTATAGATAAAGATTTGTGGTTTGGACAGAAGGTGTTTTCAGGTATTTTACATGTTATATTTGAGTATCAAGTGTTTTGGATCTCTACAAAATGTTTTTGTAGTATTGAAAGACAGAACAATGTATCCAACCCATTTTAAAGGTATAGTTCCTCAATTTTCTATCAGTGGTTGTTGCATGAAGTTTTGGTAATGATTTCAAGGACTATAATGATTATATCTTGCTCCACATGTTGATATCTTTCACTCCTCTACCACATAGCTCTTTGAACGTCAACTCAGATTATTAATCACATGTTTCATCTAAAGGTATTTTTGATGCTGACCTAATTGAGGCCTTATAGTGTTGTGGAGGATATAAATAGAAGTAAATTGGTCATTTGTGAAGGACACGATGAAAAAGAGAGGAATAAGAAACATGAAATGCACTAAGTCAATATAATGGAGTGATGGTGTAGAAAAGGAGGACTACAACAACAACATAAGTCAAATGCTTCCTAGCAAGTAGCGCATATGTATGTTTTCATTGTAATTCTCATGTATCCTGCTATTAGACAACAAGTCTCTTTAGTAGGTCTTTTGTATCTTGCTCTAAGGTTGTAGCCCTAGTTTGCAAGTCAATACGGAGTAGCATCTTCCTTGGGTTGTAGCCCTTAAACAAAGTTGTAAATCTTTATAATAGTGAGCATTATATATTGTGAGCTAACACTCACTATTGTTTTTCCCATTTTGGGTTTTCCACGTAAAATCTTGGTGTTATTGTGTTGATTAATGTGGTGCATGTTTTACTTTCAGTTCTCTAAGTAATTTGATTTAATCTAGAAATGAAGTAGTTAAATTTTTGTATAGACTAATTCACCCCCCCTCTTAGGCTATGGATGTGTTTAGCAGTTGGTATCAGAGCCAAGTTCCTTTTAGAAGCCTAATAGCTAAGGTAGATCTTGCATTTGAACAGATGGAACCTGAAGCAGTGCCTAATGATATATTTATTCTAGAATCAGATCTAGAATCTATGGAACTTAAAGTTTGGGACTTGGATCTAGATGAGGTAGACCTTGAAGGAGAACTCTAGTTAACTCTTAATGATTTGGATGAAGCACGAGAACTGAATATGAAATATGAGGTTATGCTTGAAAAATCAAAGGAGAAAATTGACAAACTAAAGACACAAGATGGAAAATTAAAGGAGGAAATTAGCAAACTGAAAGATCAGATAGAAGAAAAAAAAGGATGTGGGGTTAACCTAAAAAAAGGTAGAAGAAATAATCTCTGATTTGAAAGTCAAAATTGAAGAAGACAAGAGGATTGAAAATTGTTTGAGTACCAAGCTCACATAGAAAGCAAATGAATGTTCAAAACTTGAGGAAGAAGTTGTCAATCTGAAAAAAGAACTTGAAAAGGCAAAAGAACAAATTGACAAGGGGTTAAAACTAAAAGGAGGTTCTATAATTCTTGATGAATTGATTAACTCTCAAAAGCCATCAAAAGAAAAATCTGGTCTTGGTTTTGAAAGGGGAAAAGTCCTATAACTAGTACATCTACAAACTTATATGATAATTTCAAAGCAAAAGGAAAATATTGCACTAAAAATCCTAAGAAGACTACCTCCAGAGATGTAAAAGAAGATGGATTCACTCCTATCTAGAGACAAAGAAGATTTAGAGGTCCTCCACTTGCTCCTACTAGGTACTCTCAAGCTTTCAATGGCAATTGCTACGCTTGTAATAAAATTGGTCACAAGGCTATTGAATGTAGGAGCAAGATGAGTTAGAATTCATTTAGGCCCCCAAGGTACAATGCGGTGGACTCTCATTTATTTCATGGTTATTGTTTTTCCTACAATAAATATGGACACAAGGCTGCTAACTCTAGATCTAAGGAAATAAGAAACAACATCATGAGAAAGAATTCCATCATATCTCCCAAGCATAATGCTAGATTCTCTCATTCCTTTTATGGATACTACTTTGTATGCAACAAGTTTGGTCACAGGGCTATTGATTATCAATCCAAGGAAAAGTACAATAATTATGGGAAGAAAAATACTAGTGCATCACATCAATGAGGTGTGCTACAAGTGTAATGGTTTTGGACACAAAGCAAAATTATGAAAAAATAGTTTCAAGAAACCATCTAGTTAGCATCAGGAGGTGGCAGAAGAAGAGAAAGTCAAATAGGTATGGAGAAAGAAACCAGAGAAGATCCATGACATAAGGTTGGAAGTCATATTGCTTATGCCTGAGGTAGAAGATTTTATTGTTGATTAAAAGGAAATGGCATGGGTCAGGGGGAGAAATTCAGTGTATATTAACTTAATCCTCTGATTTGCTAAGGCTTCTCTTAACAAAAGTGGATCATATAGAATGACTGACATGGAACCCTCTAGGGAGGACACAGGAAAGGAAATGGAGTTTCATATCCCTAAAATTCTGGAGAAAAAGATTTTAATGTGGTAGATTGTGGAATGATTTAAGGTTTTAGTGATAAGAGCATCTACCAAAAGGAAGTGCATTTATGACAAAAAGTTGAATCTATTTATGTGATTGTCATATGATTCAGTCTCATTCTGCAATTGAAGTGTTTAAAGATATTTTCCAAGGAGGAAAGGTACACTTGGAGTGTTTGGTATCGTAGAGCAGTAAAGTGTAAAAGTGAAATTTCAGAGGTATTCTTCATACTATTTAACCCTAATTTCTGTTATCATGGTTGTTTATGATGGCTAGCCCTTTTACCCCTCAATTGAGGGTCATCCCACAATAATGGGATACACTTTTTGGCCAAACTTGACATTGAAATCAACATTTTGAACTAAATCTTCACTTTCTGACACCAATAGCCACTAAACCGTTAGGAATTTGAAGATGATGCAAACTAGTGATTTGTAAGATTTTGTTTGTAGATTCTAAATATTTTTTTTTCAAATTTAGAGTTAAATTGTAAAAAAAAAAATTGTCTCCTTTGATAACTAGTTTTTAATAGTAAACAACATTTTTTTACCATAGCACAAAACTTTTTTTCTATAAAGGATAAAATTTTGATTCTTTTGAATTTAGATTTGTAACACTAATATATAGGGTATGCATTTGGTTTCATAATGTTTTGTTAAATATTTTATTTTTAATTAAGTTTTGAAGTCAAACCAATTATAATTTAGACATAGCCGTATTCCGTAAAACATAACTTTTTCTATATGTATCGAAAATCATTTTTTTTTGTTGAAACAAGGATATCAATAACTAGGGCATAGATATTTTTTAGAATTTTTTTTCACTAATTTACTAATTTTCCATGTGTGTAGAACAGAGAACTTGATGTTCGGTGAAAAACCTACATTCACAAGAAATAAAAAAAATATAATAATCAAATTAAATATATTTAAAATTATACTTTTTGGGAAGCTTATAATAAGGACTACATACTTACAAAACATAAATTCTAAATGAATTCATTTGATCCCCCAAAAGGTAAATCAAAAGTAGTTTTTAATCAGTATTTTGATAGGTGTAGAGGAGACTCCATTATAAGTATGGTTTAAAACTAGCGGGGTTCTATCCAAGGGGGTTTGAATCTAAGGAGGTTTGATCAAACCTTCTTCAATTAAAAACCTTTAAATGGAACATTTCAAGGCTTAAATCATTATATTTTCTAAAAATATGTGATTTCAACAAAAATCAGGATGTCCTAGAAAGTATAACCCATTATTGTGGTAGCACCCTTGATCAATATTGTTGATGAACCCCAAATAAAATTTAAGAAGCATCCTTATAAGGCAATAAAAGTTGACAGTAACAAAGCATTTTATAATGTTCCTACATTTGTGGTATATATGAAAGATATTAGGATATATATTCACGCAAAATTGGAAGAGATAGACCATGTCAAGTTTAAAACCCTAAGGTATAAATTGTTGCATGATGATGATATTCATTACAAACCTGAGTATGCCAACATTGAAGCAAAGCAGTTGGATGTATGGAAAGATTTTCTAGATTTCTGTAATGAGCACGAATGGGTTAGGTATATCCTCTGTACAATTCATGATGAATTCATGTACCTTGACAAACCCTACTAGATAACAAAAGAAGCCATCAGAGTTGTAATAGGTCTATCTTCCACCAGACCCATACTGTAGCTAAAAACAATCAAGAATGAAAATGTCACTAAATTGACAAGTGCCAAATTTGACAAGAGGGCTTTAACAATTGATGACATTATTGACCTTAGTGTGAGATATGCAAAAATGGGCATTCATACAAGGTGTATTACTCCAATAGAGAGGGATCTACAACTACTACAACCATACACACTACCTATCAGATTGCTAAAGAGGGTAACAATCTTGATTTATGTGAAGTTATGAAAGATCAATTGCCAGAGAACCTGAGAAGAACAAAGGAGATAGGATATAACTTTAAGAATGGTTCCTTGATCATTTTCCTAGTATTCTATTTCATGAACAAGTTACCAGGATACAAAGGAAAAATATGGCAATAACATAGACCTATAGTAGCACAAATTAAAGAGTATATGAGAAGCTTTGTGTTAGGAACCTGTGTTTAACCCTTCTCTTTACTTTGTTAGCATGTTACTTTTGGATGCACATGCTTTGAAAGGAGTCCCATGAGTATATTGTATAATCCCACATTCATGGGAAGTAATAGTTGTTTAGATTAGACTTAGTATATAAGTACGTATTGAGGCCAATGAAGGCATCCATGAATTTATTGTATTGAGCTTGCTCAAAGGAGGGTGCCCCCTCGAAGTGGCTTGTGATCAATAAATTCCTTTTTTGTTTTTGCTATTTATATATTTTTGTTGTTTCATGCATTTTTCATTATATTGTTGCAGGAGGTTCCTCTCATCTGGTATCAGAGTGCTTTCTTGGGCTCGTTGGGTGAAATTTTTTCCAGTTTTTTTCTGCAGTGGCCTTCAGGTGTTGTGCTTATTGTAGTAGTTCTTTCTTTTTCACATTTGTATTATTCAAGTTAATTGCAAGTTTGGATCAGGGAATATCCCTATCTGCTTAACTGTGGGAAGTGCCTGGGCATAGCCCTAAAACTCATTGTGAGGAGTACCACAGGAACCCTGAAGTAGCTAGCCCATTGAGAGGACCTGCCAGTGAAAAGGGCAATAGCCCCTACCTGATTGACTAGTTCCCATCCATGAGGTAAATGAAGAGATGTCATTTGTGGCAAAGTGGTTATCAGTTTTACCTGAGCTGTGGCGTGATGGGTATTACCCCAATATGCAAGCCGTTAGATAGCATTGGTGGCTGAGTGACTCCCCTGAACCTTTAGGAAGCTGAACATACTTGGGGCCCATATCTATTGACAGCTGGCAAATCACAGATTAAATCATTCCAGAGTAGTTGATAGATCCTTTTTTTCGCCATATCTTCCTTGCTTTAGCTCTGTTTCCCCTCAAAATTCACTAGAACCTCTGAAGTTTCATTTTGCATATTTCCTTCCTTGAGGACCCCATCCCAAATTCTAGTTATCGAAGCTAGAAATCCCACATTTGTCTATTTTTAGGGTGTGCCATAACTTCTTCGATTCTCACCCAATAGCCTTCAAATTTTGCCATAGTGTTCATTTCTTATTTCTATTCCTTTGTCCCTATTGGAAAAAATTTTCCATTCTTTCACCCTGCTTCTAAAATCCCCATTTTCTTCTCCCCTTTCCCTCAGAAAGTGTCTAAAACCTAGTCAAACCTTAATTACCCATCAGAGTTTTTCCCATATCCAAATTTTCCTTTACTAAAAAAGTTTCCATTTTTCTTTTTCTACCCATTCCCCCCCAAAAAAAAATCTCCTAGTTATGGTTGTCACCTACACAGGAGCAAAAATCATGGAGGATGAACTTGCAACCCTCAAGACCAAACTCCAAGATCTGGATGAAAAAATTATTGGCTTCAATCTTCAACATTCACCCATGAACAATAGATGATAGCCAAAGTCTTTTGCAAACATTAGGTTTCTTCTTCCAGCAATTTTCGTGGGCCGAAGCTTGATTTTCCTTGCTTCAATGGTGATGATCTGACTGGATGGATATACTGAGCAAAACAATATTTCAATCTGCATCATACATTTGATGTCAACAAAGTCCCACTTGCATCCTTTCATTTGGAACATGAAGCCCTTTAATGGTTTCGTTGGTACATCAAGGCTCATGAAGAGCCAAAATAGACAATTTTTTGCAAACTCATTTTGCAACGATTTAGTCCTAGTGCTTTTGATGACTTCATAGGAGCACTCACTAAACTTTGCCAAATAGGCACTGTGAGAGAATATTAGATAGAATTTGAAAAACTGGCTAATCACATAGAAGGATTGTCTGCTGAATTCTTCAGGAGTTGTTTTGTCAATGGTCTGAAGGATGCAATCCGATCTGAGGTTAAAATGTTTCATCCTAGCACAATGATGGAAGCCCTAGGGTTGGCAAAGTTGGCAGAGGACAAGATCACAACTCAACAGCAATCCAAATCCAATTTTGTTCCATTCAAAAATATAGTTTCCCAAAGACCTCAAATAACACCAGCGCCTAGAACAACTCCTATCAAGCATTTGACTAAAGTAGAGATGTGGGCACGTAGGGAAAAAGGGCTTTGTTATAATTGTGATGAGAAATTCACTCGAGGACATAGATGTGTTGAGCAAAAGCTCTATCTCTTGGATGTGGATTCTCCACTTAAAACTAAAGTTTATGCAGATGCTCAGGCTACAATAGATGATCAGGTTGAAACTCTGTAGCCGCTTTTTGACCCTGCTTCTCAGGAAGACCACCCAGAGATCTCTCTCCATGCTTTAGTAGGAGTCACCACCCCATAAACCATGTGGGTCAAGAGTTACTTCAAGAAGCTCCCTCTTACAATACTCATTGATTCTAGTAGCACTCATAACTTCATTGACCCTAGGATCGTGAAACAGGATGATTGTTTTGTCCATCCTTGCTCCAGTTTTGAATTCATGATTGCCAATGGCAGCACATTACCTTATAAAGGGAAGTGTTGCAATGTGCGTATCTCAATTGGAGATTATAACCTATGCTCCAACATGTTTGCCTTTCCCTTAGGGATGTGATGTGGTTTTGGGCACCCAATGGTTATGCACACTTGGACCGATCTTATGGTATTTTGCTGAACTTTGGATTTAGTTTTTAGACAATGGGAAAAAACACACATTGAAGGGCTTACAATCATGGTCTCTCAACATCATAAGTTCACATTGCATGGAAAAACTTCTTAAGAGGAATTCACATGGTGTCATCGCTCAACTCAATTCCATTCAGATGCAACCATCAGAGGTATCCACTGCTCCTGATCTATAATGAATTTTGGATAGGTATGTATGTGCCTTTGCCAAACTAGTGGGATTTCCACCTTCACGACCAGAGGACCACCATATTCAGCTCCTTCCTAGAAGTATTCCTCCCAAAATCAGGCCCTACCGCTACCCATTTTACCAAAAGATAGAGATTGAAATGCTTGTTCAAGAATTATTGAAGCAAGGCATTATTCACCCTAGTACCAGTTCCTTTTCTTCACCAATTCTTCTTGTCTAAAAAAAAGATGGGTCATGGCACCTCTGCATTGACTTCTGAGAAATTAATCACATCACAATCAAGGATAAGTTTATGATTCCTATTGTTGATGAGCTTCTTGATGAGCTTCATGGTGCTCATTTTTTCTCTAAGTTGGATCTTCATTTTGGGTATCACCAAATTCAGGTCAAAGAGGATGATATCCCTAAAATGGCTTTCTACACACATGATGGCCACTATGAGTTTTTTCTCATGCCCTTTGGCCTCACTAATGCTCCTTCAACATTCTAGACATTGATGAATAAAATATTCCATCCCTACCTGCAGAAATTCATTCTGGTCTTCTTCGATGATATCCTCATCTATAGTAAAATATGGGCTAAGCATCTCCAACATCTAGATCTCATACTACAACTTCTCTCTGATCATCATCTCTATGAAAAATAGTCTAAATGTGTTTTTGGCTAAGAGGAAGTGGAGTATCTCAGGCATATTGTTTCATCCCAAGGGGTTTGAGTGGATCCTACAAAAATAGACGCTATGAAAAATTGGCCGCATCCTCAGATGCTCAAGAGGCTCTATGTTTTTTGGGGCTGACTGGCTATTATCGCAAGTTTGTCAAGGATTACAAGAAGATTGTAGCTCCATTAATAGCTATGTTAAAAAAGGATGCTTTTACCTAGACACATGCTGCTTAGTGTGAATTTGAAAAATTAAAACAAGTTATGAGTACTACACCTATTCTAGCTATGCCAAATTTTTCCAAGACCTTCACTATTCAGAGTGATGCTTGTGACAATGGACTTGGTGCTATTCTCCTTCAAGATGAACATCCTATTTTATCACCAACAAAGCCCTTTCTGGAAAGAATTTAGTACTCTTTACATATGAGAAGGAAATGATGGCTATTTTGCATGTAGTACAGAAGTGGCAGCCATACCTACTAGGGAATCATTTTTGCATCAAGACTAATCACCAGAGTCTGAAATATTTCCTAGAACAATGGGTCTCCTCCCCAACACAATAGAAATGGGTCAACAAACTCATGGGTTCTGACTATGATATCACTTACAAGAAGAGTAAGGACAATATTGTGGTAGATGCTCTTTCTCGCACATTTGATGACCAAGCTTCTCTTTCAGCTATTTCTATGCATGTTCCAAATTAGTTGGAATCTGTCCAGTAGGGCTATATCGATGACTCTTCATTATCTCAAATCATTCAACAGTTGGCCAATAACCCTTCTATTGTACCAAATTACTCTTGGGATGGTGCTTCTCTACAATACAAGGGTCGTCTGGTGCTTCCCCAAAGGACAGATCTTCAGTAGACTGTCTTCTATGAACTCCATGCGTCTCCATCAGTAGGGCACTCTAGGTTCCTCAAAACTTATGAGTGGGCATGGCATAACTTCTTTTGGAAGGGAATGAAAAAGGCAATTCAACAGATGGTGGCTAAATGTGATACCTTCCAATGCAACAAGGGTGAAACAACACTCCTTCCTAGATTTCTCGAACCCTTGCTCATCCCTACATGGATTTAGATAGATATTTCTATGGATTTCATTGAGGGACTCCCTAAACCTGGATGGAAGATAGTGATCTTGGTTGTGGTAGATCACCTCTCCAAATATAGTTATTTTTGTGCCCTCAACCGTCCCTATACTGCCTCTTCAATTGCACAATATTCATGGATGAGATCTTCCGTCTTCATGGCATCCCTTCTTCCATTGTCTCAAATCATGATGCAACTTTCACCAGTCATTTTTGGACAGAATTATTTTGATACACTGGCACTAAACTAAAGATGAGTTTTGGGTATCACCCACAAACAAATGGTCAGACTAAAATTATCAACAAATGTTTGGAAACTTATCTTCGTTGCTTCACCTTAAAACAATAGCATCAGTGGGCAAAGTGGCTCCCTCTTGTTGAATGGTGGTACAATACCTCCTAACACACTGCATCTAAAATGACTCCATATGAAGTAGTCTATGGTTAGGCACCACTAGTGCTCCTTCCATACACCCCTAGTAGTTCACTAGTTTAGGCAGTTGACACAGTTCTCCAAACCTGGGATTAGATTCTTCACATCTTGTAGGACAATCTTCACATGGCAAGAAATTGAATGAAACAACAAGCTGATCAGCACCATTCTGAGTGCACTTTTCAAGTAGTTGATATGGTTTTTCTTCATCTACATCCATACAAGCAATCATCCCTAAAACTCAAAGGGCGTCATAAGCTGGCTCCAAAGTTCTATGGGCTATATAAGGTTCTTTAGAAGATTGGGTTAGTTGCTTATAAATTGGAGCTTCCTCCTTCCCGCGTTCATCTAGTATTTCATGTCTCTTTTCTAAAGAAAGTTCTTGGCACCAACATCAGAGCACAAAATGTTTTACCATAATCGAATAACGAGGGATCCATCATTTTGGAGCCAGATACAATCCTCGAAAGATGCACTCATCAGCTTTGCTCTCGATCCATCACTGAGGTATTAATTCAGTGGCACAGAATGTAATGAGAGGATGTTACATTGGAACCACTCCTTTAGATTCAGCAACAATTTCCACATCTTAAGCTTTGAGGACAAAGCTTTTCTAAGAGGGAGGGGATGTTAGGAACCTGTGTTTAACCCTTCTCTTTACTTTGTTAGTATGTTACTTTTGGACGCATATGCTTTGTAAGTCATCCTGTGAGTATATTGTATTATCCCACATTAATGGGAAGTAATAGTTGTTTAGATTAGACTTAGTATATAAGTACATGTTGAGGCCAATGAAGGTATCCACAAATTTATTGTATTGAGCTTGTTCAAAGGAGGTTTCCCCCTCAAAGTGGACTGTGATCAATAAATTCCTTTTGTGTTTCTGATATTTATATATTTATGTTGTTTTGTGCATTTTTCATTATATTGTTGCAGGAGGTTCCTCTCATCTTGACTCACAAAGTTGTGATACTATCTTCTGGGGATTCTTAAAAAATTTCCAAACTAAAATGTACAAAAGGGATAGAATTTCTTTTGATTTGGTCAGAAAATACAAAGATGAAATAACATTTCTTATGGATAAGGATTGTTCCTACATGGTAGCGGTTGAGCCAAGGACTTCATGGATTCCCAAGCTTCCATATGAAGTACCTGATAAGGAAGTCTTATGTTGGGATCTTGCTATGTTAGCCTAAAAACCCTAAAGGTGAGAGATTTGGAACATATGATGAGATTTAGGACAAATTGTGCAAGAAAAAGGTTGAGGAAGATGTAGAGAAGAACAAAGAAAAGCTGTTCAAAAAGGTTGATGATGCAGGAGCATCCTTGGTTCAAGAGCAATCTTGCATCAACCAAAAACATTTGCCTTTTAGTTTGTTTCTTTTCATTTTCTAGTTTAGTTTAGTCAGTTCAGTTAGAAGAAGTTTCTATATTTTGGTCCACATTCTGCTGTAGTTACATTTCACATCTTGTGGAGTTGGACTCAATATCTAGATTCATTCATCTACATTATATCTAATTTGCAGAGCATTTGGTTAAGGTACCAAAAAGATATCACTATCAGAAGATTGACTATTTTCTCATAATAGAGCATCCTAACAGTCTCAGACACATCATCTAAAGGAGAAGACTTGCTGATCATTCCTCAACTTGTAGAGCCTAATGACACATCATTCATTGATTCTTAGTTTGTGGATGGCCTTCCCTGAGATTTTCACACCATTCCACACATTTGTAGAGGAGTTCTACATGATTAGGTTTGACTTACCCATGTACACATGTTACAACTCTTCATTGGAGTTTGTGATCTTCCTTGACCGACATAGAGGAATCTATTATTCTGGGGATGATATATATTGATGTATTAGATCTCTAAGAAAGCAGTTATCAAGTTCATCATAAGAGAGATATTTGATAGTCTAGATTTTTGTGCGAAGGAGCTTCAAAGCTATATCTTGTGCATATTCTGATATTCTGTAACTAGGCCTTTGAGCCCTAAATGTGAGCCCGCATGTTGCCAACCAGATTGCATTTGAATTCTATGATATATTGAATGACTAAATCTGCATTTGTTTCATATCTTTGAGTTCTTTCCATTGCGTTTACTCTTGCTACAAGGTCTAGACAGTTCATTCTATAAACCCTCCTACCGTGACTACACCAAGTGGTATCAAAGTGAAAGTTTGAATCTTTAGGAGCAAATTGAGCAAAGTTGGCAAGGGAATTCTGTAAGATCTTGTTGTAAGAAGATTGCCAAATTGAGACAAGTTACTGGTGTCACAACTGATCACCAATTGTGAGGCAGTTGTCACCTTGTAGCCCAATCTCCAAACTTGAGGCAGTTTGCACTTGATCCTAGGAAGATGCCGCCGAGGAGAGTTGTCGTTGTTGGAATAATGGCTGGTAGAATGGATGAGATGATGGAAATGATGAAAACAATTAGAATTCATTTGGATGTTGTTGAAGAAGATAGGTGAAGAGGATTGACACTTAGACCTAATGTTGAAGGTGATGATGAAGAAGAATTTCAATCTATTGAACAAATTGACGAAACCCTAGGAGGTGATGAAGAAGAATAATTAGATCAAGTCAAGATGTCACAAGCTATTTCCAAGATTGGAAAGAGAGCTAGAGTTGATGTACCGAACTACACTAGCAATTTGAACCCTGAAGAGTTGATTGATTGGATAAATGACATGGAAGAATACTTTGAGTATGAAGAAGTTGAAGATCTGGAGAAGGTGAAATTTGCAAAGACAAAATTGAAAGGACATGCTACTATATGGTAGAAAGAAGTTCAGTTGGATAGGAATAGAGGAGGAAAAGAAAAGATTACAAAGTGGGATAGAATGGTGACAAAATTAAAGAATTAGTTTATACTTGTTGACTATGATTTGGAACTATTGAAGAGATTGCAGAACCTAAGATAAAAGGAGAAATTTATGAAAAAGTATACTGAAGAATTTCATAAGATGATCATAAGGACAAGACATAGTGAAGCAAGTAAGGAAAAAGTGGCTAGATACATCAATGGACTAAGATTGAACATTCAAGAACTAAGCTTGGTAAGAATGACATCTTTGGAGGAAGCATATCAGTTTACCCTGAAAGTTGAAGAGAAGTTGAACAAGAGACATGATCAAAGACAGAGAGGAAGAGGAGGTAAATTCAGAGAGGTAGAACATTTTTCAGAGGAGATAGATCACATCCAGAGTAGAACAAGCTTGATAACCAATTTAAGAAGGATGACAGAGATAGCAATACCTACCGGAGCAATGATAGGAATTTTCATCACAGAGGTAATTATAATTCATATCAGAATGAAGGATATAGAAGAGAGGGAAGGGGATTTGATAAGAGGACATTCAGAGGTACTTGTTTCAAGTGTGAAGGTGAAGGACATAGAGCATTTGAATGTAATCAAGGGAGTACAAGCAAAAAGATAGAGAACAGTGGAAAAACACCTTATTTAGAAGAAGAACCTATTGGATCACCGAGTTCAATTGGTAAACCGGAGAAAGGAGAATCACTTGTGATGAGGAGAGAACTATTTCAAGTAGAGACAAATGAGGAACCACTATAGAGGAAGAGTTTGTTCAAAACCAGATGCAAATCAGGAGGTAAATGTTGTAAAGTGGTAATTGATAGTGGTAGTTATGATAACCTAGTTTCAGAGGAGATGGTGACTAAGTTGAAGTTGGAAAGATTGAAACACCTTAAGCCCTATCAGATAGCATGGATTCAGGATGATCATAAGGTACTGGTGAGTGAACAATGTTTGGTAGAATTCCATATTGGATTTTATCATGATGAAGTCTTGTGTGATATTATGCCTATGGATGTTTGTTATATTTTGTGGGGTACACGTTGGCAGTATGATAGAAAAGATATACATGATGGGAGAAAGAATACATATACTATAACATCAAATGGGAAGAGAATTACCTTGATTCCTATGGAAGATGGTCCTAAGAGTGATGTGGGAATGCTAGAATCTGTTTGGTAGATGGAAGAAAATTTCGGGATGGTTTGAGACATGAGAATATGTGTTATGCTTTGATTCCTAAGAAGCCTGAAACAATGAAGGGGACTGAAGAATCACAACCAAAGGAGATAAAAGAGTTGCTAACAAAGTATGTAGACATCATATCAGATAATGTACCTGAAGGATTGACACCTATTAGAAGCATCAATCATCACATGGATCTTATACCAGGAGCTAGTTTGCCTAATAAAGCAACACATATAATGACACTAGCAGAGAATGAAGAACTGAATAGACAGATACAAGAATTGTTGAAGAAGGGTTTGATTAGAGAAAGTTTGAGCCCTTGTGTAGTACTTGCAGTGATAGCACATAAGAAGGATAGAGAATGGAGAATGTGTACTGACTCTGGAGCAATAAACAAGATCATAGTTAAGTATAGATTTCCTTTGTTGAGGATGGATGATATCATGGACTATTTGAGTGGAGAAAAATATTTCACAAAGATAAACTTGAAGAGTGGATACCATCATATATGAATTAGAGAAGGAGATGAATGGAAGATTGCTTTTCAGACAAATGAAGGATTGTATGAGTGGTCAGTGATGCCTTTTGGATTGACAAATGCATTGAGTACTTTTATGAGGTTGATGAATGAAGTCTTGAAGAAATTCTTTGGTAAGTTTGTTAGTGTGTATTTGGATGATATTCTGATTTTTAGTAAGACAAAAGAGGAACATTTGTGGCATATTAGGCAAGTATTACAGAGACTACGAGAGGAGAAATTGTTGATCAACATCAATAAATGTAGTTTCATGAAGGAAGAACTAGTGTACTTAGGATTTGTGATTTCTGAGAAAGGATTGAAGATGGACCCTGAGAAAGTAAGAGCAATTATTGAATGGCCTACACCAAAGAGCATTGGAGAAGTCAGATCATTTCATGGATTGGCTAGTTTCTACCGAAAGTTTATTAGAAATTTCAGTTCAGTATGTAACCCTATGACAGAGACAATGAGAGGTGATAGGAAACACTTTAAGTGGACATTACAAGTAGATAAAAGTTTTAAACTGTTGAAGCAGAAGGTGACAGAGCAACCTGTTTTAGCATTACCATATTTCAATAAGGCATTTCAAGTAGATTGTGATGTGCAAGTGGAAATGCAATTGGAGCAGTATTAAATCAAGAAGGTAGACTTGTAGCATATTTTAGTGAAAAGTTGAATGATGCAAGGAGAAGATATTTAGTTTATAATTCAAGACTTGAAGAAGGGGAGACATTATTTGCTGCCTAAGGAGTTTGTGCTAAATACAGATCATCAAGCTTTGCAATATCTGAATAGTCAAGGTAAGTTGAATTAGAGACATATGAGGTGGGTAGAGTTCATGCAGAGTTATACATTTGTGTTGAAGCATAGGAGTGGAAAATCAAACAAAGTTTCTAATGCATTGAGTAGAAGAAGGAACTTGCTGATAGAGATGAGAGTTGAAGTGTTGGGATTTGATGAATTGAAGAACATGTATGAGGGAGACACTAATTTTGTAGAACCCTAGAAAACATGTATGGAACTTGTTGTGATAGATAGAAGTAAGTGGCCAGATTATTTCATTCAAGAAGATATGTTGTTCAAAGGAAGTCAGTTATGCATACCTAGAAGTTTAATGAGAGATATTTTGATCAAGGAGAAACACAGTGGTGGATTGGCATGACATTTTGGCATTGATAAGGCAGTGGCCTTGGTGAGTGAAAACTACTTTTGGCCTAAAAAAACATAAGGATGTTAGGAAATTTGTGCAGTGTTGTAGAGTTTGTCAAGTTGCAAAAGGGAGTAGTTAGAATAATGGATTGTATAAACCTTTGATAGTACTAGAGAGAATTTGGGAAGCCATAAGCATGAATTTTGTAATGGGATTGCCTAAGACATAGAGAGGGCATGATTCAATATTTGAGTGGTAGATAGATTTTCAAAAATGGCACATTTCATACCTTGTAAGAAGACAAATGATGTAGTGCATGTAGCTGACCTATTTTTCAAAGAGATTGTGAGATTGCATGGATTACCTAAGAGTATAATTTCAGATAGAGATACAAGATTTATTGAATACTTTTGGAAGACTCTTTGGAAGAAGATGAAGACAGATTTGAAGTTCAATTCATCTTTTCATCCATAGACTAATGGACAGATAGAGGTAGTGTATAGGAGTTTGGGAAACTTGTTGAGAGGTTTGGTTGGATAGAAGACAGGAAGTTTGGATTTGATTTTTTTACAAGCATAGTTTGCATACAATAATTTAGTGAATACGAGTACCAGAAGAATACCTTTTGAGATTGTTACCAGAGTGAATCCTAGAGGAATTGTAGAATTAAGAGATATCAATATGGAAGACAAGAGAAGTGCAGGAGTAGAAGAATTTGTAGATCACATGAAGGCAATGCATGATCAGGTAAAGAAACATTTGGAAGAGATGAACAACAAGTATAAAGAACAAGTAGATGAGAAGAGAAGATAAGAAATTTGAAGTTGGAGATGAAGTGATGGTGTACTTGAGAAAAGAATGATTTCTAGTTGGGACATATAACAAGTTGAAGATGAAGAAGTTTGTACCTTCTAGGATACTCAGGAAATTTGATTCAGGAAATGCATATGAAGTGGAACTACCGAAGACATTCAGTATTTCACCTATTTTCAACATTGCAGATTTATACTAGTATCATGAAGTAGAGTTCAGTAATAGCCTTGAAGAAGACTGAAGAAGCAGTTATCACAAGTATTGGAGTAGATTGAAGACATTTTGGACAACAGAGTTGGATGCAGCACCAGAGGAAGACAATACAAATAATATCTTGTGAAGTCGAAAGGCAGACCGAAAGAAGATTCATCATGGATTTCTCAGGCTGAGGTGGACTGCCTTGGTTTTCATCTAGCCCCAACAAAGTGAGGGACTTACTTTTTCAATAACCCTGGATGTCTAATGTAGGAGCATCCCTAGTTCAAGAGCAATCTTGCATTAACCAAAAACATTTGCATTTCAGTTTGTTTGCAATTTAGTTTGTTTCTTTTCATTTTCTAGTTTAGTTTAGTCAGAAGTAGTTTCTATATTTTGGTCCGCATTCTGTCGCAGTTACATTTCACATCTTGCAAAGCTGGACTTAGCATCTAGATTCATTCATATACATCATATCCAATTTGCAGAGCATTTGGTTAAGGCACTGAAAAGATATCGCTATCAGAAGATTAACTATTTTCTCAAAACAAAGCATTTTGACAATCTCAGACACATCAACTAGAGGAGAAGACTTGTGGAGCATTCCTTGACTTGTGGAGCCTAACGACACATCATTCATTTCTCTTTGGTTCGTGGCTGACCTTCCTTGAGATCCACACACCATTCCATGCATTTGCGAAGAAGTTCTACATGATTAGGTCCAACCTACCCATGTACACATGTTACATCTCTTCATTGGAGTTTGTGATCTTCCTTGGCCAACATGGAGGAATCTATTGTTCTGGAGATGATATATATTGATGTATTAGATCTCTAGGAAAGAAGTTATCAAGTTCATAAGAGAGATAGTTGATAGTCTAGATTTTTGTGTGAAGGAGCTTCAAAGCTATATCTTGTGCATATTCTGATATTCTATAACCAGGCCTTTGAGCCCTAATTATAAGCCCACATGTTGCTGGCCAGATTGCATTTGAATTCTATGATATACTGAATGACTGAATCTACATTTGTTTCATATCTTTGAGTTTTATCCATTGTATCTACTCTTGTTGCACGATCTGTACAGTTCATTCTGTGAACCCTCCTACCATGCCTGCACCAGTTGATATCCCACTAGGAGGTTTCACTGCTCAGAATGTTGTAGAATATGTTGTACCACCTACCATTGAGCATTCAAAACCAAGAAGGTCAGGTAGATCTACTTCTCAATCTTCTTCCAGTGGTCCACAACCTACCTCATTTGTAGGGACAACCTCCACCAAACATACACATATGATGAAATCCAAGGGTAAACAGTAAGAGAAAAAGAAAGAAACTATTGTAGAAGAGATTGATAGTGATGAAGAAGTAATCTCAAAGAAGTAGGAGAAGGGAGAACATAAAAAGCAACCAAGGGTCAAGGTAAAGGCCAAAAGGAAGAAGAAACAAGGTGTTGAAGTAGGTGAAGAAGAAGAAGAAGAAGAGGAGCCAGCTCCCCCACTCAAAAAGAACAAGAAGGGTGCCACCTAGGTATCAATACCTCCTCCTAGAGAACCTATGTCTCTAGATGCAATCTACAATGCCATTGTTTTCTTCAATTTATTTGTTGAAACTGTGGTACTTCATCTAGGAGCTCCTCTTGAAGATCAAGCCACTATTGAAAAAGCAATTGCTATGTACATGATGAGATACAACAAGTCTCCTAATGAAATTCTAGCCAAAGTACCAAAAAGTTTACAGAAAGCTCTAAGAAGGGATAGAGAAGGAGTTGTTGCTCTAGATGAGAAACTTAGACAAGAAGCTTTGGATAAAGTTGGTGCTTCCCTATCTGAGAAAGAAAAAGAGAAATTGATTCAAAGGCAAGCCCAAAAGCTTAGAATAGAGCATAGAGTAGATATTCTCATGCAGAATAGAAAGGAAGACAATGAAAAGATTACAAAAGAAACTGATGAAATCACTCAAAAAATACTTTATGAGGTAAGAGAAATAGAAAAGTGGAACAACCACATAATTCACCACCACAATCACCACATAAATCTATTACAACTTCTCCGTAGAACATGGAACAGGTTGAAAAGGAGAAGGATGATGAAAATGTGCAAGGAGATGTAAATACCATTGCTAAAGAAAATGTTGAGTCTGCTTCGCAGAACAATGTTAAGGAAGGTAAATATGAAGGAAGATAGAGTGAGGAAATTTCTGAGAAAAATGAACAAGTTAAAAATATTGTGGACAATATTCTTCCTCCTCTGAAGACATTGAGTACTATGCCAAGGACAAAGAAGATAAAGATGCTGACAATTCCCCTCCAGAGAACCTAGAATCACATAATGTCATTGACTTAGGAAAGGAGAAAGTGAATACAGATGTTGGGAGCTCTGCTCATGACTCTGCAGTCTCCCCAATTGACTCCATTAAAAAATTCTTAGCACAACAAAGACAAATCCAGTCTGTTGCCTCTCCACAATTATTTCAGTTACCTACTCTGGAGGGACAAATTAATTTGTCCAATATTTCTCCTATGTAGAAGCTTCAATTGGGAAATGTATTCCAAGCCACTACTCAAGAAGAAATTTTGAAGTCTCAAGTAGAAAGGAAATGAACTTCTGGAAGAAGCAATGAGATCCATTGAGAAAGTGGTATCGGAAGCTAAGAGGGATGTTTCCCTAAATCCTACTTAACAAATGAAACAACTACTGGAGTCATTCAACAATCACTTTGCAATTTTGGAAAAAGAAGCTGAGAAAAGGATATTGGAACAAATAAATAATAAGAGATTGACAACTCTATCAAAAAATGTTCCAATGCACATAATATGTTGGTAGACAGTATGAAAAGCATTCAAAATGCTTTGGAAGAAGCAAAAGTATTATACCAATTTTTCCTAACATGGCCTATGATAACAAAGGGTCTAAAAGACCAAATTGATGGCCTTGAGTTGCAAATATCCAATATTTCTGCAACATATGAACCTTTAAAGGATAAGAATGGAGAATTAAGGGCTCAAATTGAAAAATCTCATGCACTTTTCAAACAACTTCAAAATAAAAAAGAACAGATCAAGGACCAAATAAGTCAACTGAGAGAGATTGTTAGTTTGAGAATGGTTGCATTGACAGGAATGCTAATAAAAGCTAACAAGGTTCTCCAAATGGCAGTTGCACCATCTTTAGTAGAAGAAGAAGAAGAGGTATATATTCATATCATTGGGTGGGTGCAAATACTTACTTCTGCTAAGAAACATTGGGACTCTACACTACTGCAACTGAAAGATATATACAAGAACATTATTCTTGTCGGCAAGTAAGGCTTATTTTTATTATATCTTGATGTAATTTACATATGCAGAAGAATAGAAGATATCAATTTTGTGTACATAGATCCAATTCTAGGATAATATAAGATACCTCTTAGGGGGAGCATGCAAATATAAATGATAAGATCAATTTTGAGATAGGGGAGAAATTTTGTTCAGTATATATAAAGCACCTACTATCCTTGATGTCAAAGAGGGAGAAGTTTTGGCATGTGTTGCCATCAATGACAAAGGGGAAGATTGTTTGCATTTGATTGTCATTGATGTCAATTTAGTGGTTGGAGATTCCATTGAAGACTATCTAAATTAGTTGAAATTGATATCAACTATGTTTATGATACATATTGTATGGATGTCATGCACAAGAAGAAGTATTGCCCTTAGACACAAGTATTGTATAGATGTTGCAGACGAAGACTATTGCATATGTTCTCCTTTGCATTTTCAAGTTGTTGGGACATGATCCAGTATACTTCAGAATACATACTTAGTGTATTTTCATAAGAGTTTTGGGTTACTTCGGATCTGAATTCTACTCTGCACTTTACTGCTATTGAAGATATGACCCTACAAATTTGAGGATAGGAAGATAATGATATTATGAATAGATGTTTCAAATTTCATATCATTTGAACTTGCGGAAGAGTATTTTTGGTTTAGCAGTTTGGAAAACAAGGCTTCTATGTTTAAATAGTCATAAAAGAGAACATATTTTGCTCTGCATTTCTTCACAGTTATAGATAAAGCTTTGTGGCTTGGACAAAAGGTGTATCTAGGTATTTTACATGCTATATCCAAGTAGCAAATGATTTGGATCTCTACAAAATGTTTTTGAAGTATTGAAAGACATAATAGTGTATCTAACCCAGTTTAAAGGAATAGTTCCTCAATTTTCTATCAGTGGTTGTTGCATGAAGTTTTGGTAATGATTTCAAGGACTATAATGATTATATCCTACTTCACATGTTGATATTTTGCACTCCTCTACCGTATAGCTCTTTGAAGGCCAACTAAGATTATTAATCACATGTTTCATCTAAAGGTATTTTTGGTGCTGACCTAATTGAGGCCTTATAGTGTTGCAGAGGACATATATAGAAGTAAATTGGTCATTTGTGAAGGATATGATGAAAAAGAGGAATAAAAAGCATGAAATGCGCTAAGTTAGTATAATGGAGTGATGGTGTAGAAAAGGAGGACTGCAACAACATAAGTTAGATGCTTCCTAGCAACCAATTCATACCTATGTTTTCATTGTAATTCTCATGTATCCTACTATCAGGGGTCATCCCACAATAATGGGTTACACTTTTTGGTCAGACTTGACATTGAAATCAATATTTTGAACTAAATCTTCACTTTCTAACACCTGTAGCCACTAAATCATTAGGAATTTGAAGATGATGTGAACTAGTGATTTGTGAGATTTTGTCTATGGATTCTAAATATATTTTTTTTAAAAAAATTGGAGTTAAATTGTAAAATTATTTGTGTTTCCTTTGATAACTAGTTTTTAATAGTAAACAACATTTTTTTAAAGTGATGTGTATTCTGTCACACATAGCTTTTTTTCTACAAAGGATAAATTTAGATTCTTTTGAATTTAGATTGGTAACATCAATATCTAGAGCATGCATTTGGTTTCATAATGTTTTGTTGAATATTTTTTAATTAAGTTTTAAAGTCAAACTAATTATAATTTAGAAATAGGTGTATTCTGTCCAACATAACTTTTTTTGTATGTATCAAAATTCAATTTTTTTTGTTGGAATAAGGACATCAATACCTAGAGGACATGTATTTTTTAGAATTTTTTTCTCTATTTTCCTATTTTTTGGTATGTGTGAAACAAATACCTTGATGTTCATTGAAAAACCTACATTCACAAGAAATAAAAAACAAATATAATAATGAAATTAAATATATTTAAAATTATACTTTTTGGGAAGCTTATAATAAGGACTACATACTTACAAAACACAAATTTTAAATGAATTCATTTGATCCCCTAAAAGGTAAATCAAAAGTGGTATTTTATCAACATTTTGATAGGTGTAGAGGAGACTCCATTATAGTTATGGTTTAAAACTAGCAGGGTTCTATCCAAGGGGGTTTGAATCTAAGGGGGTTTGATCAAACCCTCTTTAATTCAAATCCTTTAAATGAAACCTTTCAAGGCTTAAATCATTATATTTTCTAAAAATATGTGATTTCAACAAAAATCAGGATGTCCCAGAAAGTGTAACCCATTATTGTGGCAGCACTCTCAGACAGTGAGTCTCTTTAGTAGGTCTTTTGTATCTTGCTCTAAGGTTGTAGCCCTAGTTTACAAGTTAACAGGGAGTAGTAGCTTCCTTTGGTTGTAGCCCTAAAACAAAGTTGCAAATCTTTATAACAATGAGTATTATATATTGTGAGCTAATACTCACCGTGGCTTTTCCCATTTTGGGATTTCCACATAAAAATCTTGGCATTATTGTGTTGATTAATGTGGTGCATGTTTTACTTTCAAAGATCTAAGTAATTTGATTTAATCTATAAATGAAGTAGTTAAATTTTTGTATAGACTGATTCACCCCCCCTCTCAGTCTCTAGATGTGTTTAACAAACAAACTGTAACCTTGGAGAACTATCCTTTCCTTCAAGATTTTTGAGATGTTTTCCCAGATGAACTTTCAAGATTATCTCCAAAGAGAGATTTTGATTTCTCTATTGGCATAATACTTGGATCTAAGTTGATTTCAAAGGTTCCATACTATATGACTACTATGGAGTTGATGGAATTAAGAGCCTAGCTTCAGAAGCTATTGGCTAAAGGGTTGATTAGACCTAGTGTTTCTCCTTGGGGAACACCCATGATCTTTGTCAAAAAGAAGGATGGAACCTTGCATATGTGTATAGACTATAGTATTCTTAACAAAGAAATGATAAAGAATAAGTATCCTCTACTGTGTTTTGATGATCTTTTTGATCAGATACATGGTGCAACTGTATTCTCTAAGATCAATTTGTGATTTGGATATCATCAGCTGAGAATAAAAGATGAAGGCATTCATAAAACAACTTTTAGAACAAGGTATTTACATTATGAGTTCACAATATTATCTTTTGGACTTACGAATGCCCTTGCTACATTCATGAATTTGATGAACAATGTTTTCAGAGATTGCTTGGATAAATTTGTTCTAGTGTTTCTAGATGACATTCTTATTTATTCTAAAAAAGAGGAGGAGCATTTGCAGTATCTGCGGTTAGTTCTGCAACAAATGAGAGAGCATAAGTTGTATGGGAAGCTTTCTAAATGTACTTTCTTTCAGAAAGAGATAAATAATATCTGGGACATATAATATCAACTAAAGGAATTTTAGTAGATTATGTGAAGATCAAAGCTATACTTGAGTGGTTTGTGCTAAAGAATGTGCATGAAGTGCATAGTTTCATGGGGTTAGCTAGATATTATAGGAAGTTCATTTTGATCTTTTCTAAGATTGCAAGCCCAATCACTTCACTTCAGATAAAAGGAAAGCATTTTAACTGTTAGAAAAATGTCAAGAGGCATTTAACCAGTTAAAAGAGATGTTGACAACTGCACTAATATTGAAAGTTCCTAATCCAAAAGTCAATTTGTTGTAATCACTGATGCCTTAGGAGAAGGTTTAGATGGAGTGCTTATGCAAAATGGGCAAGTGGTAGCCTATAAATCCAGGAAGCTAAGAGCATATGAGAAGAATTATGCTCCTCATGACTTAGAGTTAGCAGCAGTTGTGCATGCTTTGCAAGTGTGGCAACACTACCTACTAGGAAAGCCTTTTGAAATGAAGTCGGACCATCAAGGTCTTAAGTACATATTTTCCCAACCTCATCTGAATGCTCGACAAAGAAGATGGTTGGAATTGATATCCAACTATGACTTTGAGATAAGTTATATCAAAGGCAATGAGAATCAAGTAGTGGATGCTCTGATTTGACATAGGCATATCTCTTCAATTATCTCTATCCACTCAAACTTTAAGGATTTAGTGTTGCAAAATTCTTCAGGTGATAAGTACTATGAGTGTTAAGCAGGATCTCACAGTAAATCCTCAAGATGTGATGTATGATGGGTTCTACTTTGAAACAGATGGGTTTTTAAGATACAGAAGAAGGATGTATGTTCCAGATTCGATAGGATTAAGAAACCTTGTGTGGAAGGAAGTTCATTCTGCACCATATTTAAGTCATCCTAGAGTAACCAAACTTCTAGCCGATGTGAAGCCTCTTTATTTCTGGAAAGGAATGAAGCATGATGCTGTAAGACTTTTAGCAAGTTGCCTAGAGTGCTAGAGAGTCAAAGTTGAGCATTAGCATCCAGCAGGACTTCTGTATCCATACGATATTCCAGAGTGGAAGTGGTAGGTCATTAGCATGGACTTTGTGCAAGGCCTTCCAATGTTAAGAAATAGACATGATTCTATTTTAGTGGTGGTGGAAAAACTCACCAAGGTAGCTCACTTTGTACCTGTAAATCTAACATATGGAGCACCAATTTTAGCTCACAAGTTTGTTCAAGAAGCATTTAGATTGCATGAAGTTCCTAAGAAAATTATCTTAGATAGAGATGTACGCATGACATCAAGATTTTGATAAACTTTGTTCTTATTGCTAGGAACTCAACTCAATATAAGCTTGGCTTATCACCCTGAGACAAATGGTCAAACTGAGAAGATAAATCAAGTTTTAGAAGATTTGGTAAGGATGTATTGTATGGATCAAGAATACAAGTGGGAAGATTACTTATCGCTTGTGGAGTTCACTTATAATAACTCCTATCATTATGCCATTAAGATGGCTCCATTTGAAGCATTATATGGAAGAGGATGATGAACTCCTATAAGTTGGGATAATCTGGAAGATAAGATTAGCATTGGTTCAGAAATGTTATCAGAAATGGAAGAACACATCAAGATAATCAAAAATAGATTGGTGGAAGCAAATGATAGAAAGAAAAGTTATGTTGATGCCAAGTGTATGCCAAGGAAATTCTCAATTTGAGAAAAAGTTCTTTTGAGGGTCAAACCTCAGAAGAGTTCCATAAAGTTTGGGAATTCTTCCAAACTAGCTCCTTGATATGTAGGACCCTTCAAAGTTCTTGAAGTGATCAATCAGGTTTCCTACAAAATCACTCTACAACCAACTCTTGCTAGAATGCATAATGTTTTTCATGTTTCATATTTGAAAAAGTATATAACAATTGATAATCATATTCTTGATTGGAATGCTTTCTAGGTACAAGACCTAGGAGTGGTCATGATCGAGCCTCTCAATGTGTTTAAAGTTCACAAGCTTCACTTGGATAACATAGAGGTTGCTTAGTGCAAGGTTCAGTGGGACCAGTATGTAGAGGATAGTGCCACATGGGAAGATTACCATGATTTTTATCAGAAATTTCCTCATTTATTTTATGCTTTTCAAAGTTTAAAAAAAAAAAAAAACTTTACCATATTATTATTTTGGATGCATTGGATCATTGAGGACGATGAATCTTACGGGGGGAGATATGTCACACCCCAAAATTTGACTATTTTAGTTTTACTTGTATGTAATTAGTAGATAATTTTACATGGATTAATGAATTGACATTAAGTGGAAATGTTAGGATAAATCTATGATATCATGAGTTTATATTTATATGTTTAGAATTTAGACATGTGATTATATGATGTCATGATTATTTATTCATAAGGTATATGGATTGACTAATGATACACTAATCCCAGTTTGGTGATTGTAAGTTGTAACCAGGAAATAGGTTTCTGCCCTCTGAGAAAGAGAGGGAGAGCATCATCGGAGATAAGTGAATAGACGTATGGATAAGAATAGGTTTTTTCCATCTAAATCTCATGATTACACCATTTAGTGAAGCCTCATTGAGTTTGGTAAGTTGTGTTTGACCCATTTGGTCTGATTTTGGGTTTCAACTCGATAATCCTCGATTTGTTTTCAAGATCCATTAGCATAGGTTTTGTCAAAGAAACCAAGTCTAGATAGTATGACCATCAACAAGATATGGTTGATAGTCATTATATTTCCTTATGTGATATGAACATAGTTTATATTATTATACCAAATTAAATATTAGTGGTTAAACTATTTCATTATCAGTGATTTTTGATAAGTTTTTCATTATGATAACCTATCTTTTTGGCATTTATGCAAGATAGAGATGGGGAGAATACCTTGACCCCATTCTAGTATCTTTTTGAGTGATAGGAACAACGTAAGTATACATTGTATGTACCTACACTGTGTTGTTTTATATCTATTTAAATATTATCTATAAATTTAAACTTATAGTATGTTGTCGAAGAGCTTTATAAGTAACGTGGAATAGTAGAAATTAATAAAAACCTCATCATTTTTTTATGTGGGCTCTCAAATTCTTCCTCCACATTGGTTTTGGAGGTAAGGAGGAGTTTATGAGTGGTCTTTAAAGAATAGTTACTCCACTACATCTACATGCTAATGTAGCATGAGAATTAGCAAAGATTCTGCCAAGAGCTCTGCAGTAGTTTAAAGAGGTTAAGCATTTTATAAGGCTATATCATCAGGGAGGAGTATATCAAAGGTAGAGGGATATCTTTGAGTTTATAACATGTTTTTGTTCATGCAATGATAAGTGATAGTGCACACTAATACTGAGTAGAGAGAGAGCTTCGTATAAGGAAGCTAGGGCTGAATAAGATAGAGAGCTCAATTTAAACAAAGAGCTTGTTCTTATCTAGAAAATTGCAGGGATAAAGAGATAGATACATATAAGAATAACTGAGGTTGAGCCTGGATAGCTAAGAGATGGTTAGAGCTTTCACAGGCATTGGAAACTGATGACATTTAGAGGTAAGAATGTCTTAGAAAAACATTATCTTTTCATTCTTAAAATGGAGTAGTTTGTTATCATTTGTCTACAAAATAGGAATATGTTATCTTAGAATTGAATGTATAGAGTATTCTTAGTAGAGAAACGTAGTTCAAAGGAAATAGTGAATATGTATTTTATATAGTAGTATAAAAACCACAGAGTTTATCAATCCAACATTATAGTTTTAGCCGAAATAACTGTAGAGGATAACTCTCTCTCATGTTATCATTTTGTCATCAAACTTATAAGTTCATTAGGTTGTTAACTTAGTAGTCCCTGGACACCAAATTGTGGAGAAATGAATTTGAATATCTTTATTTACACAGAGGATTTTAGGGTTTGCAGGAAGACATCTCATACTGAGTTTACACCTGAACAACTATAGTATTTCATTTAGCTAACAAACCCCTCAGGTGAGAATAAAGTTAGTTTATTTATGCAGAGATAAATGGATATTATTCTCACTTTTGAATGCATGCTATTGTAGCTATATCCTATTAAGGTCATGATCTATAACTAGAAAAAGTTATGTATTTGTAGAGACCGAGCCTTACCAAAACTCTAAATTTAATCTAGGAGTTGTGAGGAGTAGGAATGTATAAGTTTTATTATTTTTTCATTCAAATGATTTTGTGTTAGATATACACCTATTGTAGAATATATAGAAATTTTATAAAATATCTTTCGAAACATCTAAGATAATGATATATCATCACATAATCATTCTACAACAATGACAAGTATCGTCATGATATTTAAAGGATATTCTATATGATTTCAAAATCTATCTTATGTAAAGAGTTGAAGGACTCGAGAAGACCAAGAGGTTGGAAAACATTATTATTATAGACTCAAACATATCTAGGTTGAAAGATAGACTTAGTCGAGAGATTAGTTATGAAAACAATAGTATTCATTAACATCTTATATGAAGAGGATATACTTCATGTGCTATATTTTTGCATGTTAAGAGAAATGTGATTCCAACATTGCCCAAGTGGTCAAGAGATGACTAGAGGTTTATGTTTCTATGTTATATTATTATAAACTTTTACTTTTGGGTAAACAAGAGTATTTGTTATTCAATGCGTTGGGATAATGAAGTTATACTCTAGAATCAACCCAGAAGGGTTTTAGAAAATTTTAAGCTCTCAAGTCGGTTATGACTTTGTTTTAGTCTATTGAATGGTCGATAGTAAATGATCAAGAAAATATAAATTAGATAAGAGTTTAAGTAGATGATTTCATGATAGAGTCAAAACTTGACATATAGCACAAGAAGTGCTTAACCTTTGAGTCATTGAATAGAATGACAGGAAGTCATAGACCCTAATTTTTACAATATTTGAACCTGTATATAGCATGAATATCCAAGATTAGGGATTAAATTCTAAGTCAGAATGAATAGGAATTGAGTTTAGTCAAGACAATTCATGTCTAGAATTACTAGTTAAACAAATCAAAATGAAGGATGAGATAGTTTTGAAGTTGAGTTAGAGGTGTGTGAACACACAACTATGTTTATTACAAACTTCTATTCATATAGAAACTTTGGCCAAAGTGATGCATTTGTCTCTGCATGCATTAGTCAGTTCACAATGTTTAGATGGCGTGACCTATCAAAATGATCATACATAGCTAAAAGATTGTCTAGAGTTGTATGGTTGATTGAGTTACATACGACACAACACTAGAACTCAGATGGCAACCTATTGGTTCTTTATGTCTATATTCTTCATGAAGGGCAGGGCCACTTCTAGGAAGGAAGGTGTGTGAGGGACTGTCGGTCTGTGGTTGGAGGTAAAGCACTTGGATGATGCTCTCCCTCTGTAGCAGAAGAATCACTGAGACTTGTGAGATAGATATCAAGATTCTAGATGTAGTACACTTTATGTTATGACTTATGATTTAAAACTTTTCTCTTTTCCAAGTGTAACATATTTGTAAATGTAAAGTGAAAATGTTTTCACTATGATTTATATTTGAATATATTGTATTTCAAGGTTGAAAAACATTCAGAAAAGATATTCTTTTATTTCTTTGTAATTAAGCAAATGATAAAAAAAAATATTTCACTCATGTTTATCATGTTCATTACTTTCTTAGTAAATTTCGGTGTAATTTCTAATAACATGATATGGCATGTTACACTAGGTCCCATAATGAGATGTAGTTTTGATCATTGTTATTTTTCTTGCTTGATGTTTCCTAGTGTTTCCTTTGATTCACATTTTTCCTTTGAGTTGTTTCTTGATTTTTCTCTTGTGAATATGTCTTCTTTGTGTTTATCTTTTGTTTTATCTGTCATATTTTTTATGTCCCATATTTTAGCATTTATTGGTGCTTATATTCATAGTGGTCCTTTTCCTTCATCATTATGTCATTTGACAGCTTATGGGGGCTTAACCTTGATGCTTGTAATTTATTCTCATCACTATGCCTCTTATCCACTTGGGGGTATGATATACTTGTTCCCCTTGTGATTCTTTTATCTTATCATCTTGTGAAGGTATAACCTAGATGTTTCCCTTTTTCATCATTTTCCTCTTTTCTTACATGAAAATCCTTGGCATTCCTTCTTTCTCTTTTTCCTCTTAACCATTTTTTTAAGATGATGGCCTCTTTTTTCTTGGAATATTCTTTTTCTAGTCACTTTAAGGGGGGTATTATCCTGTTATAGTTTAGGATCAATAAGAGAATAATGGCATAAAAAGTGGAGTAAATTGATATAAACAAGTTGTGTACAATCTATATGAGTCATTGGGTCAAATTAGAAGTTGATCCCAGTACTCAATGAGTGGTGATAGTATATTTCCAACAAATGGATAATGAGTGGTGACATGTATCTTGGATGAGTTTAACCATCTCTCCAAATTGCCACATAACCTACCTAAGGTGGCTTAAAGCCATGTATAATTACTTATTAAATAATAAGTAATAACTTTAGTATTTCTATACTAACACCCCCCTTAAGCACAACTTAGGTGGGCACAATAAAGATGGGTCCTGACTACTAGGCCATGTTAGGTACCCATGTACAAGCAATTTCTTAAAACCAGAGAAAAGGAGAAAACCCTATGGGAAAAACCCCTCTCCAAAAGAGAAATGATACATGAAAAAATGTACAAGTGAAGAAGAAGATACCAAACAAATGTACTAGGCACGAGGTTTCAAGGCCAAGTTTAAGTTAGTTTGTTGGTTCAAGTTTTGGATTGGAACCCTTGCCCGATTTGCAAGACTTTTTTGTGCAAGGTGTATTTTTTTGGTGAAAGGTGTCAAAATTCTGAAGGAAGGCAAATTGTACTTTAGTGTTAGAATTAGTCCTTGGGGGATCATGTTTAGCCCTTATATCTTCTTCTTATTCACTTGTACATTCAATTTAACTTTTGTCCATATCATTTTAGGCTTATTACGTGCAATATTGTTTGTGGAAGTATTCTTAGACTTTCTAGTTGATCTTAAATTTGTTTACAATTTTGAATTCCCTGCAAAATTCTGAGCACTTTAAAAAAAATCACTAATTTTCAATATCGTGGGTGAAAGTTATGCCCTATCAAAAATTGTGATTACATTTGGCTTCAGAGGTTAAAAAATAAATAAAAAAGGAAAACAAATTAGTTTGACTTTGTAGCAGTGAAGTACACAACAACACCTTTTTGTTGATTACAAGTTTACAAAAAATGACTCCATAAGACAAAATGAAAAAAAGGCCTACTTGGCACTGTGAAAGGTTTTACTGGTATTTCTTGCATAAAAAATTAGCCACACAGTTTGCTTGTTGGCTAGCATAAAAAGTTTGAGTTACACTTGTTGTAACATGAAAAGTTTATGTAACTTGAAATCCTATGTTTAACAATACTATTAATGCTTACATAAATTGTTACATTAACAATGTACAAACATAGAGATGCTAACATATACGGTTACACTTAATGAAGCTAATAAAAAACAAAAACTTTTAGAAGTGACAAAATTGATGAAGTCAAAAGTTGTCAACCATAACTTGCATATAGAAGACAAAAGAAAAATGAGAACCAAGTGTTAAAAGGGCTGACTTGGCTAGAACGTATAGGCCAAGTGGATGAGTGGAGGTTGACAAGGTCCTGAATGTGGGCCAGATCAGCCAAACATGGTTGATAAAGACTTAATAAGTGTTATGGAGTAAAAAGTAACCTCATGCCTTTTTGCCTCCTAGTTTAGCTCCTAGGTCCTCATGTTTACACTTTGCATGCGTAATACTTATCCCAGAATGATTTCCCTTGAAACCCATGTCAAATGGGGCTTAAGGGCCAGTTTTAAATGCTTAATCAAGTCCTAAATTGGCCTTGGGACTTGGGCGCAGGATGATTTGCTAGGACCTTGTTGGTTGTTTTAAATTCCCAACCTAATCTCAAGAAAATAAATCTATAAAATAGCTAGTCTTAATAACAAATTTGCCTTGAGGGATTGTCCAATGAATAGGAAAGGGGTTTTCAATCCTTTTCCTTTACACTAGGCTCTGCAAGACCAAGGAGGGTGTTCCTAATAGTGATTTTAATTATGGATTTCTTACTATTTTCTCAAATACTGTACCAAACAGATATGTTCTTCCTAAAAATGCTTAAAGAATTTCTGGTATAGTGAAATAATGGGCTAGATCTTCAAGCTTTAACATAATTCTTTGCAAAAGAACATGTAGATGAACTAATGCCTACAACCTACAACTAAAATGAAATTTTTTTTGATATTCAAATGAGGGTGATCAGGGGATTGCATAAAGTAACACTTTTGTAGGATCAGTGCCTAATTCAAGGGTCATAGAGTCAAATAGATATAACTAAAAAAACCAACTATAATCAATATGAACTTAGTTCATTATGACAATAGAATAATGCATTACATTATTAAATCTCACTAGTTTCAAGATCAACTCTACTTAGTTATCCTTTGAAACAAATACTACATTTAATATTCTCTTAGAGCAATTATTTTACTACTTGAGTAAACACCATAAGATAAATATGCATACATAGCAAGGACTGTGATGATGAATAAATTGATCCTTAACCAAATTATATTCATAAATGTAATAAAGTGTACATGAGTAGGAGACAGTGAAATCTAAAACTCAACAATACTTTGTAAAATGAATTGATACTGAAATACAAATAGTTCTGCAAATACATCAAAGTATGAACTTAGAATAACACCCAAATTGGGAAAGCTAACTCTATTTCTATGTAATAGTTATACAAAACTCCTCCAAGATTAGATTGATTCCATACTCTAGACCAAGTCTGGAAAGTATGACCTTGAACCAATGAAATAACAACAAGCCTCGAATTCCCTTTTATAGAACAAGGGAGCAGACAAGCTTCAGGCTAAAAGATAAAGATGTCACATTTCTAGCTAACAAATGAAGTTACAATAGGATGCAGACGTAACCATTTCTTAACTAATAAGAGATGCCTTTGTAAAAAAATACCTCCATCATGCTGAGATATTTGTTTTGATTTGTATGGTTCCTCACTTTGGTGGGAAACTAGGCCAAGATATTGTTGATGGTTGACATCTTGTTAGACACTGTTAGAGCTCGGATGCCCTTCAAGTGCCATCTAATTGTTCAATAAGAGCATTCATTGCTCTGCCTATTCCAGACACGTGCCTAAGAGTGAGAATATCTGCAAGGACCAATATCAAAAGAAAACCCCATTAATTGGAGTTTTCTTTATGCCCAATGTCCTTTGCAGGGGTGTGACTCCTCACTTTTGATTGAGACATTTCCAACCTCCTCAACCAAAAAGAAACCAAAGGAAATCACATAAGGCTAGACATGGCTACACCATTTATCCAGCCAGGAGTGCATTCGCAACAACAACAAAAAATCTTTCTGCCTCCACATGCTTCATCTGGAGGGGCAACACTTTTACACCTAGAGTTGTTGCTCTATTAGGAAAATTAGATGTAAGGGAGGGGCAGAGGAAGAAATAACACCTCTCTGCCTAAGACTTTAATCTGCCAAATCAAGGGAAGTAGAAACTACTATAGCATGGAGACTAAATCTTAAAACCCACATCCAGATGAGAAGACAAGAAGGAGAAAAGATCACATAAGCTCAATGGATGTTTCTACTGACTTAGAATCTTTCCAATTCCCCCCATTCTACAAAAGAAAAATCCTCTAACTCTCCTAATCCTGTAAGGACAGATTGCTAGCCATGAAAACAGAGAAGTGAACCCTACAGAATAGGGGAGCAAAAAGAGCACACAAAACTAGTGAATATCCATACTGTCTACATGAACAAATGGTATATGGAACATCATCAGGATTGCCTATTTATAGAAAATTTGATAGATTTTGCACACTCTAATACGTCCTTGATCAATTTATTCTAGTCATTTCCATGACATACTAGCCATAAATGGAAATTATTTGATGATTGCTAGAAATGAGAAAATAGATAACATTTCATCACATCACATAACTGAAAACATCATTTCTTGCATTGAAGCTGCTAGATCTGTTGCCTCAATTTTAGCATTTCAGCCTAATCATCTTGTCACAATTCATCATGAAGAAGACGAGAGGTCATTTCTGGCAGAAGCACAAATCCCCAAGGGTCAATTTTGCATCATGTCAATCTTTTAGTTAGTAAATTCCCCCATAGTGATAGTGATGGAGACCCAGCACATGCCTAAGAAATTAATTTTGCACCAGTATATCATGCACCACCATATCTCTCTTTCAGAATTTTGAATATAAGTCATTGATCATCGTGGTAGCTAGCCTAAATCAATGGTGTCAATGCAGTCAATAGGGAAAGAAACCACATCATCAAAGCTAGTTGAGCACGGGCTAATAATGGCACACCACCTAGGCTGCCACCAAAGCCATGACCCCGAGAAGAACATTCAAATAATGCTAGCAAGGCAGTATTCCACGTTTCCATGATGAAAAGTTCTAGTAAGAGATGGACTCCTGCAAACTGGCAGAAACTGTTAGATCAACCACATAAGATGGAGTGGATCCCAAAACACCCCTCAGCCCATAAAGAACCCACCACATAATATGGATCGACAAATACCAATCAGCCATCCCATAGAATGGACACATGACACCCTTTCTCTCTTCTACAACTGATTGGTGGAACCCCTGGAGAAGTTCCACAGAATGGTAGAAACCATGAGAAGACACCACCTATCAGTCGGGGCCCCACCATTTGTTAAGAGCCGATGAATGAAACCTACCAGATGGCAACTTTCCACTATTCCACTGATGTTCTTTTCTTCATTATTTTAATCTCAGCAAAATGGCAGAAACAAGTCAGAATTTAGCACCTGCCATCAAAAGATAAAGGGGCATGGCCCTCGGCATACTCCTTTAAAAACAAGCTTTGCCTATTAGGAAAAGGGGGACCACGGGACCATTATGGGGTCAAAAATTTAAAATATTGGCATATTGATAAATCATTAGATACGGGCCGTAGGCGGTTAACAAAAGGTAGGGGGCCAGTCAACAACATGTTCCAAGACATGAGCTTAGCAACTTAAGGAGCTTAGAAATGGGTGACAAGTGGTCAACCTAAAAATATAACAAAAGCAACTCCTTGGCTTGTATTTGAAGGACATTAGGGTTTAGGGTTTAAGGGCCACTGTTTAGAATGTTTTTAACAAGTAAAACCCTAGGCCAGAGACCCTTTTAGTATGATGACAAAAATTTGCGGAAAAAAACCAAAACAAAGGAAGGAAATTTTATAGGGTCCCATCAGTGGCTCTAGTTGGGGACGTTTGTTCAACCTAAACAGAGCAAGATCATAGAAAATCTAGAGAAGCAAACCACAGCACAAATGAAAAATAATGGTTAATAGTCACATGACAACCTAGGCTATCATGCAAGGGAGAAACAATATCTGCCCCCATCAAATACCCTATGTTCTAATGACTTCATTAAGCCATGTCTGAAACCTTCATCAGAATCCATCTTGTCCTCAACATGGATAATTAGATAGCTTGCAGGACAACTAAGTCAATTGTCTTCAAGATATCTCAAGTTCCTTTGATCATTGTAATCAAAAGACAACTGAAATATACCTTCATTGAGTATGGGGCCAACATATGGCTCCATCATATCCAGCCAACTAAAATAGTTATCATGTTTTGCTTTTTAGTTTTCTTTGAGGTCATCAGATAAATTTGGGAAGTGAAAATATTCATATTCCACTGGATAACTTGTATTAGGAGTATCTTCTTTGTTAGTATCAAATCTGAAACACTCATACTCAACTCCTTTATGATGCTCTGATGTTCTAAACATGCGTTCTAGCATTGTGTCTATCACATCAATTTGATCTAAACTAGATGGCTGAAAAGTGTCAATAAGATAGACATCTAGATTTTGTTCTGTCCATAAAGAACTCTTGTCTTCAAAAATCTCTTCATATTTAGCCAACCTTGGCTCATATTCTTTCCACCTTGACAAATCATCACTATTAAATGATAAAAGATCATCAACTTTGTTCTTAGGCTTGTTAATTTCTAAGGATCTCCCTTAATTCTCTTCGAGGAGTACATCTTCTAGATTTGCTGCAAAAAATGGGTTATCTCTGTACCCATAAGGTTCAACATTTCTTATCTCTGATAAATCCAAAGGCTCATCATAAGGTGGATTATGCCTTATATGTATTGTCTCTACACATTTTTCAACTTTATTGTCCTAAAAGCCTATATCGTCATCTGACTCAGAGCTCCCACAACCTTGAGAAGAACATTTAGACATTTGCTCATCATTTTCTATGTTGCTGGTAGAGATCAAATCAACTTGATATTCGTGATCATAATTAGATGACTCAATAGATGATAAAATCTCATTATCTAAAAGGATATATATCCCTTTACAAATAGGAATATCATCCTCTGATTTTGCCACATATTCATGAGACTGAAAACCCTTTTCACCATTTATATAACCGCTAAAATTAACAGATTCACCTATTGTGAGGATATGATCTATTTCTTTATTTATTATTTGCCTACATTCCCCATATGTCTGAATATTATCTATCTCATGAGCTATCTTATTAGGATGGGAAATTGGGCACCTCCAGCCCTTCTGACTAGGGGGTCAAAATAAGTGATGGATTTAGCAACACTTCCTCTTTCATTGCTCAAATTTTTAGCCTCTTTTCTTGACTGGTCAAATGAGGGCTTATTTAAAATATCCTGATATTTGCCTTCTTGGCAAATGATAACATTGTTGGATTCATTTCTCACAACAAAGTTTTTGGTTGTGGATTCACAATCTCTTATCCTCATATGTTTTAGATTGTTCTCAATATCCATGGCCATAGAATATGTCTATCTCATAGTAGTAGGACCTCTGTCTCTTAGAAGATAACTATCCTCTTCATTGAATGCACCTAGATATATAATCAAACATATAGCCTCATTTGGTCTAATATTTTTAGGGATATCCCTTACTACTTTGGTAAATCTTAGATTAAAAGCTGGGACTGATTCCTCTTCTTCTTTTTCAACATGAATAAGTCTTTTGATTAATAAACTATCATTAATCCTTTCACCGAATTGTTCCATAAAAGCTACTTTTAGATCTTGCCATGAAGAAATAAAATGAGTGGGTAGATATACAAACCAATCTCTATCATCTTCTTTTAGGGTTTGAACAAATAATTTCATGACTACATCCTCAAGATCCATTTCATAGTCTCCCATTAAGTCACAAAAATCATGTAGATGGCTACTAGCTATTTTGGATTTGTCATTATTGAACTTTGGTATTTGATCTCTAATTTCATTTGGAATGTGGTTTGGAAAACCACAAATATTACTAAAATTTATAGCTCTATACCTTCCCATGACAAACCCCCCTTGATAACATACATGTGGTTGTATGGTACACATTTTTAATAACTTGATCCTTATAGAGATATATAGACAACACAATTCCCCTATGCATATGTAAACCTTTTCTTTCATCCACTTTGCATTTTACTGTAATTTTGAAAAGTCCTTCAGGCTTTGTAAAATACCTAAAAATTTGTTACTGCTGATGTAAACTTTGTCTTGATATGAAAATCAAGAATGCCAAAATATCCTTCATGTTTTTACCAGGTTCCTTCTTCATAGAGCTTCCACCTCTGCGCACAAAGGAATGAACTTTGAGAGTGTAATGCTTCTTTAAAACTTTATTTTGTTTTGAGTCTTCTCTCGTAGAAGAGTCACAAGAAACATCTTTAAACATACAAATCTCTTATAAAGTATGCTTCTTCCTGACTTAATCAGGAAAGATAATAATAGAGTCACCACCCTTTATAGGGCATATAACAATTGATCTATGACTCAAAGTAAGACACAATACTAGTTCTAGTATGTCCCCAGTAGAGTCACCAATTTGTTGGTTTTAAATTCCCAACTTGATCTCAAGAAAACAAATTTATAAAATAGCTAGTCTTAATAATGGATTTGCCTTGAGGGATTGGCCAACAAATAGGAAAGGGGTTTTCAATCCTTTTCCTCTACACTTTAGGCTCTGCAAGACCAAGGAGGGTGTTCCTAACAGTGATTTTGATTATGGATTTCTTACTATTTTCTCAAAATACTGTACCAAATAGATATGTTCTTCCTAAAAATGCTTAAAGAATTTTTGGTATAGTGAAATAATAGGCTAGATCTTCAAGCTTTGACATAATTCTTTGTAGAAGAACATGTAGATGAACTAATGCCTACAACCTGCAACTGAAATGAAAGTTTGTTTGATATTCAAATGAGGGTGATTAGGGGATTGCATAAAGTAACACTTCTGTAGGATCAGTGCCTAATTCAAGGGTCATAGAGTCAAATAGATATAAATGAAAAAACCAACTATAATCAGTATGAACTCAATTCATTCTAACAATAGAATAATGTATTACATTATTAAATCTCACTAGTTTCAAGATCAACTCTACGTAGTTATCCTTGTAAACAAATACTACATTCAATATTCTCTTAGAGCAATTATTTTAGTACTTGAGTAAACACCATAAGATCAATATGCATACATAGGAAAGACTGTGATGATGAATAAATTAATCCTTAACCAAATTATATTCATAAATGTAATAAAGTGTACACGAGTAGGAGATAATGAAATCTCAAACTCAACAATACTTTGTAAAATGAATTGATATTGAAATACAAATAGTTCTGCAAATACATCAAAGTTTGAACTCAGAATAACACCTAAATTGGGAAAGCTAATTCTATTCTATGTACTAATTATACAAAACTCCTCCAAGATTAGATTGATCCCATACTCCAGACCAAGTCTAGAAAGTATGACCTTGAACCAATGAAATAATAAAAAGCCTTGAGTTCCCTTTTATAGAACAAGGGAGCAGACAAGCTTTAGGCTAAAAGGTAAAGATGTCACATTTTTAGCTAACAAATGAAGTTGTAATAGGATGCAGATGTAGCCATCTCTTAACTGACAAGAGATGCCTTTGTAACAAAATACCTCCATCATGCTAAGATATTTGTTTTGATTTGTATGCTTCCTCACTTTAACAGGAAACTAGGCTAGGCTATTGTTGATGGTTGACAGCTTGTCAGACGCTGTTAGAGCTCATACACCCTTCAAGTGACATCTAATTGTTCAATAAGAGTATTCACTGGTCTGCCTATTCCAACCATGTGTCCAAGCATGAGAATACCTGCAAGGACCAATATCAGAAGAAAACCCCATTAACTGGAGTTCTTCTCTTTATGCCCAGTGTCCTTCACAGGGGTGTGACTCCTCACTTCTGATTGAGATGTTTCCAACCTACTCAACCAGATAAAAACCAGAGGAAATCACATAAGGCTAGACATGGCTATGCCATTTATCTATCTAGGAGTGTAGTAGAAACAACAACAAAAAATCTTTCTACGTCCACATGCTTCAACCAGAGGGGCAAAACTCTTACACCTAGAGTTGTTTCTCTATTAGGAAAATTAGATGTAAGGGAGGGCTAGAGGAAGCAATAATGCCTCTCTGCCTAAGACTTTAATCTACCAGATCACAGGAAGTAGAAACTACTATAATGGGGAGACTAAAGCTTAAAACCTACATTCAGATGAAAAGACAGGAAGGAGAAAAGATCACATAAGCACAATGGATGCTACTACTGCCTCAGAATCTTTCCAATTCCCCCATTCTATAGAAGGAAAATCCTCTAACTCTCCTAATCTTGTAAGGATAGATTGCTAGCCATGAAAATAGAGAAGAGAATCCAGAGTAAAAAGAGCACACAAAACCAGTGAATATCCATCTTGTCTGCATGAACAAATGGTATATGGAACATCATCAGGAGTGCCTATTTATAGAAAAATTGATAGATTTTGCACACTCTAATACATCCTTGATCAATTAATTCCAGTCATTTCCACGGCATACTAGCCATAAATGGAAATTATTTGATGATTGCTAGAAATGGGCAAATAGATAACATTTCATCACATCACATAACTAAAAACATCATTTCTTGCATTGAAGCTGCTAGATCAGTTGCCTCAGTTTTAGCATTTCAGCATAATCATCCTATCACAATTCGTCATGAAGCAGATGAGAGGTCATTTCTGGTAGAAGCATAGATCCCCAGGGGTCAATTTTGCATCATGCTAATCTTTTAGTTAGTAAATTCCCCCATAGTGACAGTGATGGAGACCCAGCACATGCCTGAGAAATTAGTTTTGCACCAGTATATCACGTGCCACCATATCTCTCTTTCAGAATTTTGAATATAAGACATTGATCATCGTGGTAACTAGCCTAAATCAATGGTGTCAATGCAGTCAATAGGGAAACAAACCACATCATCAAAGCTAGTTGAGCACGAGCTAATAATAGCATGCTACCTAGGCTGCCACCAAAGCCACGACCCCGAGAAGAACATTCAAATAATTCCAACAAGGTGGCATTCCACATTTCTATGATGAAAAGATCTCGTGAGAGACAGACTCCCACATAATGGTAGAAACTGTTAGATTAGCCACATAAGATGGAGTAGATCCCAAAACACCCCTTGACCCATAAAGAACCTACCATATAATATGGATCAAAAAATACCAATCAACCATCCCATAGAATGGACACATGGAACCCTTCCGCTCTTCTGCAACCGGTTAGTGGGACCCCTGGAGAAGTTTTGTAGAATGACGGAAACAATGAGAAGATGGCACGTATCAAACAAGGACTGACCATTTGTTAAGAGCTGATGAATGAAACCTGCTAGATGACAACTTTTTGTTATTCTACTGATGTTCTTTTCTTCATTATTTTAATCTCAGTGGAATGGAAGAGACAAGTCAGAATGCACCACCTGTCATCAAAAGATAAAGGGGCCTGACCATCGGCATACTCCTTTAAAAACAACCTTTGCCTACTAGGAAAAGGGGGACCATGGGACCATTATGAGGTCAAAATCTTAAAACATTGGCATATTGATAATTCATTAGATACGGGCCGCAGGCAATAAATAAAAGGTAAGGGGCCGGTCAACAACATGCTCCAAGACATGAGCTTAGCAACTTAAGGAGATTAGAAATGGGTGACAAGCAGTCAACCTAAAAATATAACAAAAGTAACTCCTTGTCTTGTATTTGAACAACATTAGGGTTTAGGGTTTAAGGGGCACTATTCAGAATGTTTTTAATAGGTAAAACCCTAGGCCAAAGACCCATTCAACACGATGACACAAATTTGGGGCAAAAAACTAGAACTACGGAAGGAAATTTTATAGGGTCTTGTCAGAACCAAATTTAAATGTGTCAGCATAGGACCTTTAAAAAGGTTTCCCTCTATCAACCTTTTCAATTTGAATTATGAATGTTAACAAGAAAGCATATATAAGTGAGTTTATGTCTTCATTTTACACCTAGATGGATAATGCAAACTTGTGATATTGAGCTAAGGGATTTCAAGGCTCTCATTGTGTTGCAGAGCATAATTGTGTTGTTATTGAGTTTGTTTGTTGTAGATTTGGCTTCATCAATTCATCTCCTCATGATTTAAAGGATCTTCATCTCCATGAGGGCTTCACCTCCAAGGTGACATCTATTTTTGCTTCAATCATTTTATTTCATCATTGCTTTGGCCTATGCCCTCCAATGGGCACACACTCTATCTAATGGTGTTGGAAGACTTGAATGTCATTCTGAGGCTTGACTGAGGCCCAACCCCCACAAGTCCCAAACCCCTCTCTTTGTGATTGCAAGTTATAGGTGTGGGATTTGGTGAAGTGCAGGTACATAGAATCAATCCAGATGATAAGGATTTAGGATCTAGAAAAAAGTTGTAAATCTACCCTACTGGACTAGGGCACCAACCCCATAGTCCTCCCAATAGGATTCATCCTGAAATTAGGAGCTGAACATCATCCGATACTACTCATTGTTCCAAATCTACAGAAAAGTTGCCCTATCAAACTTGGGTGCCCACCCTGTAGTCCGCAAAGTCTTCACCTCTAGAAATCCAACTTCTAGTAAGTTTCTGATCCTTCCCGAGTGTCTTCATGGTCGGTGATCTGTAGAAGTTTATTCATTTGTACCCGATTTCATTATAATTAGGGTTTGAGGCTTATTAAATTTAGGGTTTGATAAATCTTTCAATCTAATCATTCTTTCCATATCATTCTTGAGTACATCAACCTGTAGTTGAGTCCTCTTCATCTGTAGTGACTTGGCTCGATTGTTGTCCTTGAGTGTTATTGTGAAAGGAGGGTTTGATTTGATAGATCTTAACACTATTCATCATCTTCCCACTTTTCATATATAACATTTTGGTGAACCCATGTTTTTTATTGAACTTGTATCTTGTTGAGTGTTGTAATTAGTCCTTGCATTCATCCATGTCATATTAATCATCTTGCATTGGAAAATTTTGCATACATTTAAATTTTTTTAAAAAAATAAGCATTCTAAGCTTGCATTAAGGCATACTTTTACATATTTTGCATTACATATCCTAAAAAGATTTAATTTTCTGATTTTTATATCAGATCTGATCTCTATTTCAGAAATTCATCATTAATTCATATCAAATTTTGCATTTACAAGTTTCATTTGCTAGGGTTTTTCTTAAAAAGTTACATTTTTCATATAACCTAGTCTTAGCAAAAACTAGGGTTTGTAGACAAAATTTCATTTTTAGATTTTGCTACTCCTTTTCAACATTCATTCAAATCTAATTTTGAAGTGTAGTGTTGGATCATGGTGCATACTTTGCATCCTAGCATTGAAACTTTCACCTTTTGCATTTACACATTGTGTATTTCAACAAAAATAACTACCTTCGTCCTTTTGATTGTGCATTGAGCATTATAGGACTTCAGCATCTTTCTTGCATCAGATATAAGATATTTTACACACTATACCTGATTATATTCCATTTATTCATCATCTTGCATAGTCTCATAACATCTTTTGTGCATTTACATTGAAAAAAGTGAAAAAATCAAGCATTTTAGATTCATAAACAAGCATAGTTTTGCATTGTTTCATTACATATGTCATAAATATCTTTCAATTCAGATCTTGCATTCATATAAGGCATATTTTCATTTCTCATTTGAAAATTTGCATATTTTAAATTACACAATGTGTATTTCAACACTAAGGGTTTACACACTTTATCTACATATTTTTAAACAAACCTTTAAAAACATTCATCTTGCCTTTTTGTGAAGCATTATTTCCATCGTACTCACTTGTTTTGTTGTGAAATTTGTGTGTTTTTCTCTTTAAAAACCTGATTTCCTCAAACTATTGTACACCAAGAAGTTATACTTTCATCATGGATGCATCTTGTTATTCATCTTTGAAAGCTTTGTTTGCATACATCATAGATGTTGATAATTTCTACAAATTCACTGATAAATATCCTCAAGTTCTACAAAAAATAGCATACATTTATGATATTGACATTTCCATGAGTTGCACATATGAAATCCTTTGTTACATAGCTGATTTTGAAAGCTTCGCCACTCTCATGGGTATCTATCCTTCGATCTTGGAAAATCCCACAAATTCCATCTCCATGAAAGATCATGAGGAAGGTAATGATGAAGACATTCCCCCTTCTCTTCCTACATTTCATGATGATATAATGATCATCATCTCTATGACATATTAGGGTGACATAGCCTCATGCATCTCATCCAGTCATTTGGAGTCTTCTCCTAACATAAACTCACCTTGTGAGGATATTTTGGTGCAAGAAAAGAAATCATTGAGACATTCCTTAACACTACTTTGCCATTTCTTCCTACCAATGCTCTCCCTAGCCAAGATGAAGCATTAGATGATGAATACTTTCTTTTTGAACAACTCCTCCAACCTATTGATACTAAAAATTCATCAACTGATCTTAAAACACTTCTTGACTACATCTTAAATAAAGAAACAAATTACCTACCCTTACCCAAACACTTGCATACCTTGGAAACTATTAATACTTTAGAGAACATAAATAAACATACTATTCCTAAGGACCAACTTATTCCAACACCTCCTAAACCGGTTGAAATGGGTATCTTCCTGGCTCTTTCATCACCTCACTTGACTGAAATGGGAATCTGTGAGGCTCCTTCTCTACCATCCTTGCATATTGCATGAGAAAACCTTCGAGAGAGGGGCTCTCCTTTGCCAACTCCTGTGATTCAAGACAATGTTGATAACATAGTTCAACAAGAAAGAAGAACAAGGGACAAAGCCTTGATAATAAATGTAAAGATCAAGATCAAAGATAACAGGTAAGTATTTTTAACCCTTTTGGCCACCTTTCTTGTAGCATATCTTTACTCGCTTACATGGCCTCCTCTTATGTGTTGTGTTCCCCCATGATGTGTTATGTGTTTTTTAGGTCTCCTAGGATGACCCTTAATACTCTTGTAAGGTCAAGGATACTGAGAGACCACCTCTGTTATGACCATTCTTCTATTTGTTTCTACATTCTTCTATCTTTTCTCTCCTCTTTTTATTGTTGTGTGTTGTGCCTTGGGGGCATAACATTGTGGATGATATCTTGGGGGCATCCTCCTACATGGTGTTCCTAAGGCACTTGATTCTCCTGTATCATTTTTATTGTTTTCACTTCTTCAGTGATTCTACCTAGTCAGTGGATGATGAAAACAAACAAATACTGATAAGGACCATGTGTCCCTTTAGTGACTAAGCAAAAAAGGACCTAGTCCATATATGAAGATGGGGTTGATATATACATCCGACACTTGAATAGTAGAATCACTCTATGGGATATATCATATTGTGCTATCTCTTATAACAAACATTTTATAATACTCTCAATCTACTTCATGCACTTTGGATGGTTTTGTATCTCACCTTGTTACACTCGGTTCTGAGATATTTGTAGTATAAGCCCAATGGCTATGCTTAGTTCTAAACCCACAAGTGTAGCCTTGGTTCTTTGATGTAATCTAATTTATGCATAGCTTTCATGATTTTATTTGGTTATTATCTTAGAGTAAGATGTTCTAACCTTATCTCTTATTGATTGTCTTAGCAATTTATATCAATCTGTTTGTGGGAACATTCGGTGATTGTAGCAAATGTCACATTTGGGGGCATGGGCTTTGTGAAGGCTCTTGTTCCCTTGCATGGTTTCACTCTACCTTAATGTGCTTGATACTGGAAAGTGGTATCAACCACCTTAAGGTGGGGGCATATATAATGGCATCTATCTATTTAGTCTAGCACTAACGAAACATGTTTGAAAGCCCTCACCACGAGGCGGGATGGTGTATCTCTTGAGCTAGTGCACATCCTTATTCAAATGCAAGAAAGAAATCCCTCATTACGAGCTGGGATGATGTGTCTCTTGAGCTAGTGCATATCCTTTTATACAAATCCCTTTTGCAGAAGGTAGGATAGTGTATCTCTTGAGCTAGTGCACATCCTTTTATACAAAGTCCTCTGTGGAGGCGAGGATGGATCTTGAGTCATCCACCCTTAAACATGTCTTTGGCAGTTGTGGTAGTGTAGCTCAACTGTCAGGTGTGTTTTAGATGGTGGTACTTAGCAATAAGCTCCTTCCCATTGCCTATGTTTGTCATGTATAAGACTTATAGTGTGTCTATGGCATGCTATGTGACACTCATGTATTTTGTATGTCTTCCTTATGTGCCTATTGTGCCTTCCCCCAAGTGTGGTCTAAAGGTGTGTAGCAATGAGCTCCCTCCACACTTGGGTTTTTGTTTGGTGTGTCTTCCCCCTGGTGTGGTCTAAAGGTTCATAGCGATGAGCTCCCTCCACACTTTGGGTATTATTTTGCATGTTTTTAGCTATCTAAATGCACATAGCGATGAGCTCCTTATGTCCCCTAGTTTAGGATTTATTTTTAGTTGTTAAATCAATGTATTCTTCATGTATTGTGTGCTTCCACTATATTCTCCATGTTTTGTGTGTCTTCTTACTGTCTTCATTATGTCTTGTGTGTCTTCCATGTGTTTTCTAGTGCTTACCTGAGATTGGGGGCTAGAAATAGTCCTCCAACCTTTGGGTATGTCTTAGCTCTATGTGCTTGGTGTGTTTTATGTGTTTGATGTGCTTCGACTGTACTTTAATGCATGTATGGAATCATAAGATCATACATACATTAAAGTGGGGGCTAAATGTTATGGAGTAAAAAGTAACCTCATGCCTTTTTACCTCCTAGTTTAGCTCCTAGGTCCCTGTGTTTACACTTTGCAAGCTTAATACTTATCCCAGAGCAATTTCCCCTGAAACAGATGTCAAATGGGGATTAGGGGCTAGTTTTAAATGCTTAATCAAGTCCTAAATTGGCCTTAGGACTTGGGCGCTCACACCCAAGTCTAGGATGATTTGTTGGGAGCCAAATTTAAATGTGTCAGCATAGGACCTTGTTGTGTGGTTACACAACACGCCCCATTTTGACTTAGCAAAATAGGGACCCAAATTTTGCTGGCTTGTTTCCTTGCTTTTGTGCTCTGGGCGGTAATGATAAAAAATAGCATTAGTCAGTATGTATATGCTTAATGTTAGGTGTATCTGTGATCTTGACGTTTGAACCCAAATTCCAAATTTTGAATCTTTCCTCAGGAAGCCTACCATGTGAAAGAGTGTAAGATTCTAGGTAGGTTTGCCTTTTACATCACCCTAAAATTTGGCCAAATGAGAAAGTTATGGCAAGTCAAAGTTCTAGTCAAACCTGATATTCCTAGGGGGGTCATCTTACAAATATCACCCAATCTTGCAAATATCACCTGAGCGCTAATATGACGATGACATCATCTCAGCCCAATGAACAAAGGAAATCAACATGATGGTGACGTCATTCTTCTTCTACCTCACGGAGGTATGTATCCAATGATCTCCCTATTCAATAATATGACGGTGATGTCATTAAAACACAATGCTTTAATATGATCGTAAACATGCTGGCGTCATCCAGATCTTTCAAAGGGGGGTCATTTTAGTTGTGAGGGTCATTTTTTTAACATCCCCTGATCTTAAATTCATGACCTGATATACACATGGTCAACCTTTGACCACATCACCCGATTTCCTTCATATTAGTGTTATTGCTCAAAGGTGAAAGGTCATGTTACACAGGGGGGTCATGTTTCCAATATCACCCTACTTAGAAAATCCACTATCTACGTATTTGTATGCTCATGTCAAATTTATACCTGAGGATCATCTACCTGTCAAAGTACTCACGCATTCAATGGGCATCACATTCGTCAATATGACTGATCTTTCCTAACATGACGGTGACGTCATTCTAACCTGATATATAAAAAGCTTGACATGACCATGATGTCATCTTATGCGGAGGGTGATATTTCTCAATATCAGGGTCATATTTCTTAACATCCCAATTTCCTTCAGTATGACCATGACGTCAGCCTTTCACATTTTAACGAAGCTCATCCATGATGATGACATCATCATCATATCTTGATCTATGAAGAGAGTCATATCAGTTAATATCCCTCATATTAACTAATGTGCATACCTAGACTTGATAGTTTTATTCAATGGAATTTAGTGAACATAAACGTATGCATATTTGTATGCATAAAGTCTTGTATGTATCCGAGATACAAAGTGATATGCAAAAAGTGCACAAGATACAAAAGTGAGCCTAACAGTGAAAGGGGTCATCAGGTTGAAATATGACGATGATGTCATCATTTCTCATCCGCATAACAATGAACAAAAGCGCATGTATTGCATATGCATGATCTTATCCTAATATCTCGATCTATGAAGAGAGTCATATTAGTTAATATCCCTCATATTAACTAATGTGCATACCCAGATCCGATAGTTTTATTCAATAGAATTTAGTGAACATAAACATATGCATATTTGTATGCATAAAGTCTTGTATGTATCCGAGATACAAAGTGATATGCACAAAGTGCACAAGATACAAAAGTGAGCCTAACAGTGAAAGGGGTCATCAAGTTGAAATATGACAATGACGTCATCATATCTCATCCGCATAACAATGAACAAAAGCGCATGTATTGCATATGCATATGTTGATAACTGAGAGGGGGGGTGAATCAGTTATCCTAATTATTTCCTCTTTCTGAACTTTCTTATTAATCAATGCAACATTAATTCAAACAAGCAAACATAACCATGAAATGGAAACACACATGACACAATATTTTTGACATGGAAACCCTGTTAAGGGAGAAAACCATGGGGTGATTAACCCAAGATTGTATTCTCTGTTAGAAGAATGGAAATACAAAATGGCACTTGCCAATTAGGGCTCACTACCTAAGCACACTACTCACAAGAGGCACATTGCCTACAAGAGACTCACTGTCTACAAAAGGATTGTTATACAAAACTTGAACTGATTGGAAGCATCTATATATGCTGGAATTCAGTTCTGGTTTAGGCTTAGTACACTGATCTGCTGCACTTCATCTTTCCTCTTCTCTTATGTTGCTTTCCTTTCACATACCGGACCTTCCTTATTGCTTCTACTTTGCTCTTCTGCTTTTATTCGCACATTGCTGACAACTACAACACTTCTTACAACCAAATACATCTTGTATATATATCTACACAAGTGATTTCATCACTTTTCATGTCGGCATCCAGAATAGTCAATCTTTTCACAAATTCTGATCTGTTGGCTGAATCTTGCACACCAAGTAATGCGGATCAAGCATATACTTGTAGAAGTCATCAAACATGTCGGCCAATCATAACTTATGTCTTAATAACCTTTACCAACATTAGAAACACATCCGGAATGATGTCTGATGCTCTGCCAGATAGTTCTTCCTCTATTCATACTATCACTTAGGAACCCGGTACTCAAGTATTCATATCTTTTTCCTCATCTATCACCGGAGGCTAAAACCCTGGAATCTATTAGTCAAGATAGTCCTCTTGACTTCCCCAAGTCTACACTTCACCAAGATACTTCCTCTGAGAGATCCAAACCTGTCTGTCGGACCTTGCCACATGCTCTGTTCTTGTTTACCAAACCACAATATTCTTCACTCTAACTTCCGATAAAGACACACCATGTCCTGTGGATGTGTGGGATGAACTTTGTTGCCATCAATGACAACATTCATGAATCCATATAGTGTCTCTTGCCAACAATCTCCCCCTTTGGCATTGATGGCAACACTTAGTGAAAAATGACTAAGTGTTTACACTATGCTCCCCCTTGGCTGATGCTCTGTTTTTATATACATTTTCTAGAACTCCCCCTTAGTTGGATTCCTCATTTCTCACTGCTCCTCACTCCCCCTTTGATATCAATGGCAAAGGGTAGGGTCCGCACACCAAAATTTTCAAAAATATTTAACTACACTTAGCCGCATACTACATACTCACATAAACTGAAGAATGTCTACAAAAGATGTCTTCAATTGGACTAGTTCTGCAGCCCAACTTTGCTTCATTCTATCCAAAATTGATATATGACTGCTCAATAGAAATGCAAAAGCTTCTGCCCTCTGAAGATCTGTCAGATCATTGGTCTGGGTGGTAGTCTGAGCATCACTTATGGCCTCATCCATGGCCTCTAACTTAGGGATAATGATCCGTCTAAGTTCACCCATCCAGCTAATTATGTTCTTTCTTTCCTTCTCAAAATTCTTTATTGCATTTGTGATTGCAATAGTCTGACACTCTTGGTTTACTATGGAGGAAGAGAGAGGATCAAAACTTTGAGACAAACTTAGTAGTTTATCCTCTTGCTCTTTTATTTTCTTCTCAATCTCCATTGTTGCTTTGGACCATGATAAACAAAATTTGTATATTTCTCTGCCATCTTTAAGAGCATTTTCTAAGCTCTTTATCCCAATATTCATATTCCTCTTATCATTACTTGATAATCCTTGTACTTCTGATAATCTTTTTGCAAGAAATTCCTTCCGGACTTTATCTTCTGCTGACTTCTCTAGTGAATCAAAATGTGTGCTAACACTATTGACTAGAGTCTTGAGATTACCTAATGAGGAGGCTATGGAACCTTTTTGAAATGATGGCATAATCTTTTCTAGCACTCCAGAAGCAGCTTCTATCAGCTCACAATCTTCCATGTGAGCCTTTAGGAGTTTTTCTTTAGCCTTTGCATTAGCAAATGAGGCTATCTTCATTGTCTGTACTGGAGAGAGAGAATCAAAATTAAATGGTCCTTGTAGAAGCTCCGGTTCATCAATCTCCATTGATTCTTTGTTCAAGAATTCTTGAACAGTTTTTGCAGTGTCTCTTGCTGGAGACAGTTTTTTCTTTTCTTCTACATTTTTGTCACTGGTATCTTCTTTTTTTTCACCTCTACTTCTTTCTCCTGTAATCTTTCTTCTTCTTTAGATCCGGAGACTGTGGGGGAAACCGGAGGAGAAAGGTTAGTCTGTTCAGGGCCCACCTCTTCTGTCATTTTCTCAGAAGATTCTTCTGCAGCAACAGTACCCAAGTCCTGTATAGTAGGAGGATTAAATCTTTTGAAGGACTTCCAGAGGATCTCTTCTGTGTCCTTGGCTACTTTATCAGTCTCACCAAGCATAAGTTGATTCATCCTTGCTTTGCTTCTGAACTCATCCTTACAGTCTTTGAAAATCATATTCATTATCTTGGGATCGATTGAAGGATATAGCTGAATTGCTATATGTTTCCGGATCTCAAGGTCTTTTGCCATGGCATTAGTCTTTCTCATTTCTAACTCCTTTTCAAGGATTTTAGGAATAAGAAACATTATTTCAATGAAAGCCTTATTGTATATGTTTAGATACCTAACTGCAGCTTCCTGTAAGATCTTTTGGTCGGCCTCATTATAATCATCATAAAATTCGGCCATTGGTTGAAGGTTTCCATCCACAGTGACTGATTTGATTACACTTTCTAATGACAAGGTGGGCTTTTCAACAAATTCCTCTGCGACCTCTTCCTTGTCTTGACCTGTGGAAGGTTCACCGGATCCTTTCTTCTTCTGTTTCTTTATTTCCTTTATCCCCTCATCAGATTCAGTCTCTTCTTCATCTTTTTGACCCGTATAAGACCTTGTGGCCTTAGTCTTGGTTCTTTTCTCTATTTTACTGGATGTTCTTGCTTCTGGTTTAGATGCCTTTGTGCTTTTGGTAGTGACAGGTGTAGATTTCTTTGATGATCTTGACCGGGTGGAGGTTTCTACCGGAGCACTTTTCTTGCTTTCCTTTTCTTTCTTTTCTACCTCAGCCCTTTCCATCTTTTTCCTGTGGGCATCAAGTGCCTCCTTTGAGATGCCAAGGCCTTTGGCAACATGTTCTACTTCTTTTCTCACCTTCCTCTTGATTTCTGGTTCTCTGAGTTCCACATGAATCTTTACACTCAGCTCCTCAAAGGTTCCAAATCTTTTTGCCTTTGGATCCTTTGGTTGACTTAGCATGTGTTGAACATGCAGCTCCACAATTTGTTCATCCACTTCATACCCCATGGGCATGATCCACACAGTTCTTGGTTCTACTACCTCCATTAGGCACTGATCAGTCTCTACCATGAAACAAACTATGTCTTTATATTTCTCAACAAGAGATTGGGGAATCCTTTCTCTTGCATGCATCATGTTCTGAAAGTTCTTGAAATAACCCCATAGGGCTGTATTTCTTTCTTTGGCATCCCCAAGCCCATGTAGATAGTCTCTGATTTGGATGGCAACCAATTTGTCATTCTGCCATGCCCACCCATTGGATCCGGGCAGCTCACTCATGAAGTAGAAGAATAGACGCAATATTAGTCCACCAAATTTAAAGGAGTTCTTCTTGTCCCTTTTTATCTTTTGTATGTTTTCCATTAATTAGCTCAAAATAAGTTCACAGAGATCATATTCTGCATTCTTCCTCAGCATCTCATAGGCAGTATATATTGCAGTTCTGGATACTGAATTTTCCCTACTAGAGTGATATATCTTGTATCCTATTATCATAGATGCAAACTTGACATCCGAGTCAATAATATCTTCAATGGTCATTGCCCTCTTATCAAATTTTGATCTGGTGGCCTCAGTTACAATGTCATTTTTAACAGATTTGAGGACAGGTATCCCTCTGGAGGAGTATAAACCAGTTACTACCCTAATTGCCTTCTTAGTGATCTTGTAAGGTCTGTTCAGCCAGAGGAAGTTATCATGTATCCTACTCAATACATACCGGACCCATTCATCTTCTTCAAAGCAGGGGAAATGAATGAACTAATCAAAATGCTTCTCCTGGATGCCCTTATATTCTGGTTTAAGCTCAAAAGTATCATCTATCAATTGTTTATGATAGATGTCTCTTAGTCTGAATTCCCCAAACTCTTCAATATTTGCATGTATGTAAACCCTAATGTCTTTTGTGTGCAAAATGCCATGTAGAACACTAGAGAATGCACCTAGGGGATCTACCTCCAATGATTTGTATGGATGCTTCTTAAATATGGGGTGAGGTCTATCAGAAATCTTTACTATATTTGGAGTATCCATCATCAACAAATCTAACTGAGAGATATCAAGAACAAGGAATACCTTTTACAATGTTTAGGGCACACATGATGAAATCTGGATTGAGCTGTATGAAGAATTATCTTGATCTTTGGTAGAAGTAGTTGCAGAGCTCCTTTTCTCTTTTCTTCGAATGTGAATGTACAAATGATGAGCATATGAACTCTTTTATTTCTGAGAAGCCCTAATTTTCATTCTGCAATAAATGCGCAACCTAATTCGTTATGATTTGCCTTGTATGTCTTATTCAGAGACAAAAACCTTCCCAGATTACTTGAAGAACTGGATCAATCCTGATCTTTAAACATTTTGCGGATCCTCCAAAACTTAACCACAGTTTGTTTGGATGCTTCCCTTATAAATCCTTCAATCCGTAACTCTTCTTGTGCTAGTTTCGGCACCAATTGACTGGCTAGGGGAACAAGGTTTTCTTTGTGTCTCCCCCTGAGCCAGAGCTCACTTTTTAATTTCCAGAAGGAATATCAGCACCAGAGTCTAGTGTGGATCCAACCTCTACATTCTCTGTACTTTTCTTCACCCAAATCTTGTTCATCTCACTTTTAATTTCATCCACATTCACTTTTTGTTTACCCTTATCTTGATTCTGATATACCGGACCTCTTTTGTCCTAATTCTTGCTTCTACAAAATTTTGCACTGTGACCGGATCTATTGCAGATTTGGCAAACAACATTTCTTTGCATATTTGACTGATATCCTCTTGATTTGCATTGATTAGCCATATGACCTATTCTATTGCATGCAAAGCATCTATCATTGAATGATTTGTTCATTTGCATATTTCTGCATTCAATAGATTTGTGACCATACCTTTTGTAGTTAAAACACTGTCCAGAGAAGGATGAATTAGTTTGATTCATTCTCTTTCTACACTGATTAGCTTTGTGACCAAAGTGATTGCAGTTATGGCAGTATCCATTGAAGGATGGATATCTTTGAGCATTAGGCTGTCTTACCGGAGGTCTTCTAGGCCTGTTCCTTGGATTTTCTGATCCAAAATTCTTCTAACCGGATCTGGAGCTTTCTCCTTTCTCATATCCCAAACCACACTTGTCATCTACCCTCTTTTGACTTCCAAGAAGAACTTCAAGTTGAACAGAACTTATCTTGAATTTCTCCTTATATTCATTTGTTGTTTGAAGATCCCTTTTGAGAGAGACAATTTGATCCTCAAGTTTTTCTTCATTTTCTTTAGCATCTTCAAGATCAGATTCAAGATGTCTGATAATTCTATCCATCTGGTGGCAATCTTCTGATTTCTCCTTGAGAGATTGTCTTAGATTATCTTCAATTTTTCTTTTCTCTTCAACCTCTTGGGTAAACTTCATAACTCCTTATTCCATTTCATGTCTTACCATAATGATTTCTTTTGATAACTTTTCACATAACTTGGTCTTCTCATTTAGCTCTTCATTTGCATCATTTGTTTCACCTTGTCTTGCCAATTGCTGAAGCAGCTCCTTTCTCTTTTTCATAGGGAGACTTAATTTGTCTTTGAGTTCTCTCATGAAATCATCAGCCTATTTGAGTCTTTCCTTTAATTCATTTATTTTAGAGTTTGACTGTTCAAGATCATCAAGGGTAGTCTTGAGTTGCTCCCTGAAACCATATGCATCCATTTGAATTCCTAGATCTTCCTCAAGCTGTTAGGCTCTGTTAGGAGGAACTTGGCTCTGATACCAATTGTTGATAACTAAGAGGGGGCGTGAATCAGTTATCCTAATTATTTCTTCTTTTTGAACTTTCTTATTAATCAATGCAGCATTAATTCAAACAAGCAAACATAACCATGAAATGGAAATACACATGACACAATATTTTTGACGTGGAAACCCTGTTAAGGGAGAAAACCACGGGGTGATTAACCCAAGATTGTATTCTTTGTTAGAAGAATGGAAATACAAAATGGCACTTGCCAATTAGGGCTCACTGCCCAAGCACACTGCTCACAAGAGGCACACTGCCTACAAGAGACTCACTGTCTACAAAAGGATTGTTATACAATACTTGAACTAATTGGAAGCATCTATATATGCTGGAATTCAGTTCTAGTTTAGGCTCAGTACACTGATCTTCTGCACTTCATCTTTCCTCTTCTCTTATGTTGCTTTCCTTTCACATACCAGACCTTCCTTACTGCTTCTACTTTGCTCTTCTGCTTTTATTCACACATTGCTGACAACTACAACACTTCTTACAACCAAATACATCTTGTATATATATCCGCACAAGTGATTTCATCACTTTTCAAGTCGGCATCTGGAATAGTCAATCTTTTCACAAATTCTGATCTGTCGGCTGAATCTTGCACACCAAGTAATGCGGATCAAGCATATACTTGTAGAAGTCATAAAACATGTCAGCCAATCATAACTTATGTCTTAATGACCTTTACCAACATCAGAAACACATCCGGAATGATGTCTAATGCTCTGCCAGACAGTTCTTCCTCTATTCATACTATCACTCAGGAACTTGGTACTCAAGTATTCATATCTTTTTCCTCATCTATCACCGGAGGCTAAAACCCTGGAATCTATCAGTCAAGATAGTCCTCTTGATTTCCCCAAGTTCGCACTTCACCAAGATACTTCCTCTGAGAGATCTGGACCTGTCTGTCGGACCTTGCCACATGCTCTGTTCTTGTTTACCGGACCACAATATTCTTCACTCTGACTTCCGGTAAAGACACACCATGTCCTACGGATGTGTGGGATGAACTTTGTTGCCATCAATGACAACATTCATGAATCCATATAGTGTCTATTGCCAACAACAAAGTGATATGCAGAAAGTGCACAAGATACAAAAGTGAGCCTAATAGTGAAAGGGGTCATCAGGTTGAAATATGACGATGACGTCATCATTTCTCATCCGCATAACAATGAACAAAAGCGCATGTATTGCATATGCATGATCTTATGCATATGATATACACAGAGAGATACAAAATTGAAAATGCTTACATATCATATGAAGGGTCACATTACCCTTGGAACACAAGGAAAGCTACCAGAAGGCGAAACTATTTGCAAAAATTCAGAGAAACTCAAAAAATTAGGAAATTTTTTACCTTCCCCTTGGTAGGGTCATAACTCCTAGCTATTTTATCATAATTTAAACTTTTTGGACTCGTTGGAAAGATAAACTAGTTATCTAGTTTGAGTTGCTCGATTACTTAGGCTTAATGCCAAGTTACCGACAAAGTCTTGAGCCCTAATTTGGCTCTAAAGGCCTCTGAAAATGCAATTTACTAAGATGTAGAAAACACAAAAAATTACATTTTCAATATTTCTATTAAAAAATCACTCAAATGACCTTGGACCTGATCAGATATTGAAGCCATTTTAGGGCCTGATAGCATGTTTTCCAATCAATGATAGTCACCTGGACTCTCTTGATTACCTATGGACATTTAGATACACAAATTTTCACAGATGCTCAATATTCATAACCCGATATATAGGTTTGCACATTCACAACCTGATAAAATATAAATGTTTATTTTCCTACTAGTTATTAAATGATGATACTTAATTCTTGTCTACCTATTGCAGGATGTTGGAACTATTTGGAGTTTGGTTGTATGTTGCAGAGTGAAGTAGCTGAACATTGCAGGGTTGCACACAAAGGTGACATGAACCTGAGTCGAGGGATATTATCAAATGCATTGTTTGCCCGTTGGAGAGTGAATCAAGTCAAAGATGCTGGAATATTCTATGCCAGCTATGCAATTGCCAGCTGGCGAGCATGTGTTATCCATCTTAACCATTGATTCTTCTGAGAGGATCCTAATCCTTGGATCATTATAACCATTTTTTGGACTCTGTCCTATAAGAGGGCTAGGATTTGTCATTATAGAGATACTAAAAAAAGGAGGGAAACAATTTCATATAAGAGATCAGATTACTGAGACTAATGGAGACTGAATTGTTGAAATGTCAAGGTTCTTTCTTCAGATCATTGTAAATATACTTGTTCTAAAGCATACTAGATGGAGATGAAGCTTCATATTACATCTTGATTGTAAACTTTACATAATCTTCAAGTTGATTTCTTGATATGTAATGGTGAATCCTGTGTTCAATAGAAGCACTTTCATTTTATTGCATGTTGTTGTCAACTTTTCCTTTGAAGATTAGCACTGGATCATGCGGATTTGTGAAATATCCTGGTGAAGTATGATTCTAGTTTTCTTCTCTTCATTACATGTATGTGGATCAGTGATCTCAGTCAAGTAATTTTGGGAATCTCATCCTTTAAACCCTATCTTTGTCATTTCATTTTCTTAATTTCATTAAAATCACTTCCATAACTGCAAATCATGATAAATAATAAGAAGAATAGAGAAAAATGTTAACATCCCATAAATAACTGAATATCATTAGTATATTTGAGATAAATGCATGTAGTATTGAAAATATCATGCAAATAATGGTAGAAATCATGCAAATATCAACTTGTAGGCACATTATTTGAGTAAATTCATAGTGCAAGAGGTAGAATTGCTGGAGATTTATGCAGAGCAGTTATAAAGGATAGGATATTTGGAGGAATAATGATGAACTTTGTAGAAATTACTGGAGTATGTAAGGCCCCTAAATGGAAAAACAGCAACACACATCAACCACTGAGTAACGTCAGTAGATTATGAACTAATCAATGGAGACTTGGGATCTTGAATTCTTTGAATGCATCATATCTTTCAAGATGAGTAAAGGTTGTTGTGTAACTTTTATTCTATGTTTGCTTATGACTAATAATCATCATCAACAAACCTTTAAAAAGGTTTCCCTTTGTCATCCTTTTCAATTTGAATTATGAATGTTAGCAGGAAAGCATATATAAGTGAGTTTATGTCTTCATTTTACACCTAGATGGATAATGCAAACTTATGATATTGAGCTAAGGGATTTCAAGGGATTCATTGTGCTGCAGAGCAAAATTGTGTTGTTATTGTGTTTGTTTGTTGTAGATTTGGCTTCATCAATCCATCTCCTCATGATTTGAAGGATCTTCATCTTCATGAGGGCTTCACCTCCAAGGTGACATCTATTTGTTCTTCAATCATTTTATTTCATCATTGCTTTGGCCTCTGCCCTCCATTGGGCACGCACTCTATCTAACAACAATGTTGGAAGACTTGAATGTCATTATGAGGCTTGACTGAGGCAAGCTCCTAAACACCACAACCCCCAAACCCCTCTCTTTGTGATTGCAAGGTACAAGTGTGGGATTTGGTGAAGTGTATGTATAGAGAAGCAATTCAGAGGATAAGGATTCAGGATCTAGAGAAAAGTTGCTATAAATCTACCCTACTGGACTAGAGCACTCACCTTGTAGTCCTTCCAATAGGATTCATTCTGAACTCAGGAGCTGAACATCATCCAACACTGCTCACTATTTCAAATCTATAGAAAAGTTGCCTTATCAAACTTGGGCACCTGCCCCGTAGTCTGCAAAGTCTTCACCTCTAAAAATCCAAGTTCTAGTAAGTTTTTGATCCTTCCCAAGTGTCTTTCTGTCTAGTGATCTGTACCATTTTATTTGTTTGTGCCTGATTTCATTATAATTAGGGTTTGAGGCTTATTGAATTTAGGGTTTGACAAATCTTTCAATCTAATCAATCTTTCCATATCATTCCTAAGTACATCAACCTATAGCTAAGTCCTCTTCATTGATAGTGACTTGGCTTAGTTGTTGTCCTTAAGTGTTATTGAGAAAGGAGGGTTTGATTTGATAGATCTTAACACTATTCATCATCTTCCCACTTTTCATACATAACAATAAGTGACCAAGTCAAATAATGAATAGCCTCTACTAAGTCTCTTAAATGGTGATCATGAGTCAAATGGTGGCTTATGATGAAAGCACTACCTGTAGGCTTGAAACTAATGAACTTTACTTATTGGAGGCCACCCTTTGTGAATGGTGCAACCAGATGTGAATAAGAGACCACGTGTAGTAGAAGGATGCTGGTAGCAAAGGTAAAAACCATTAGCTACAATATGAGCCAAATTGGGAGTCATTGAAGGGATGGTCAAATGAGCCTTTGTGATAGTCGACAGGGAATGCCTAAGGGGTTAAAGAGGCTGAGATTGAGTGTAGAGTATGCTAGGGTCATATCTTAGACTGAATGGGCTGACGAAAATGCCAAAGGGCCAGTACGACTGGAGCTCGTGGTAGGAAGATGGCACCTTAAAAACATGAATTCTCCCTTGCAAACTAAAGTCGACTGATGTGAAGATTGGCAGCTAATATGGAGCCTGAAAAACCTTCAACCATACACAGCAACTAACTTACAATCTATAGCTTCCACCAAACTTTGACTCTTGGATATCGACCTAGTGATGATGTTGACAACGATAATCATCAAACAAATAGATCTACCATGGAGAAAACCATGACTCTAATCAGACAAAGTGTCCCAATCCACCATGAACAAATAAATTGACCACAATGCACCTGTGAAGAAGTCAGCCTGTGAGGTTGACTATAGAGAGTGATTAGGGCCTGTCAAAAATAGGTTGAACCTGTAACAATGAGCCTACACAAAAACTTAAAAAATCACAAAATGGAGTCTTGAATGCTACCCAAAATATATCATGAACCATAAAATGGGCCCAAAATCAAGCTTGCAAGGATTTGAAATGAAGATCTGGGTAGGAACTAAGTGGCCAGAAGAGTGTGCAAGGGCCTGTGAAGAGTTTGCAGAGGCCGAGAGGCCATAGAAGTTGCAAAAAAAATTGGCACAACAAAAAATCTAACCCAAAAAATGAAATTTGCAAGGGGCCAAAGTGCCCTCTACAAAAAGAATTGATTTTTTACAAAAAAATCCATACAAGTATGGATTTGGTTGTATAGGCCATACAAACCCTAGGCATGGGGTAAAAAAATTGACTTTACCTAAAACCCCAAATGGTCACCTTAACTTTCTTGGGCCTTCTAGACTCAACAGTGAGGTTCATTTGGCTTCAGGATGAACTCTTGCGATGGCTTGGTGCAAAAATTGCTCAAAAATGAGAAGCATTTCACCAGTATCGCTTTGATACCATGTTAGAGTTTAGGATCAATAAGAGAATGTTGGAATAAAAAAAGGAGTAAATTGATAAACAAGGTGTGTACAAAATATAAGAGGAGTCATTGGGTCAAATCAGAAGTCAATCCCAATACTCAATGAGTGGTGGTGGTATATTTTCTCCAAGTAGAAAATGAGTGGCGACATGTATCATGGATGAGTTTGACCAACTCTCCAAGTTGCCACATAACCTACCTAAGGTGACGTGGCTTAAATCCATGTGTGAAATATATGTATAATTACTTATTAAATAATAAGTAATAATATCAGTATTTCTACACTAACCTATCCAACATCACTCGCTATTTCTCATTTATATAATCGATCTTTGACCATGACCATTATGACTAACCTGTCTCATTTCCTTTGGCTTGGCTTGGGCTCTTAATCCAATTAGGTAGTTACCTTATAACTATTGATGACATCATTAGTTCCCTATTTCTAGTTTGGGTGACAATCATTAATAGCTAGGGTGGAACTATGAAATAGCCTACTTTGAGTGGCAACCTATAACCAAAGTGATAACTACCAAATAGCCATTTACCCATTTATCTAGTTTCTAGTTCCAATTGGGTTAGCTACCATCTTTAGTTATGGATGGAAATTGCCAATATCCAAGGGTGACAACCTCAAATTTGTTTAACTATTTTCCTTTTTCCTTTTGATTTTCATCATTAGTAGCTTTTATCATTCGCTTGTCTTTGCCTCATTTGTGAGTGGCTGCCTTATAGCCCCTATCATCATTTATAATTTATAGTTCTCTCTTGCCAAGGTGTTCTTCCTCTTTTCATCATGTCATTGATTGATGTGCTTTTTTATCTTAGTTTTTTGGTGGAACAAATCTTCATAGATATTTCTCCCACAATAGAATGGTTAATTTTGTGGGTTGCTTTTAGCATTTCCACTTGCATTCCTTAGCATGTTTTTGTTTAGAGATATGTGTGTCCATGTTGGTATTTCTTTTGTGTATGTTTATGTTTCATTTGAGTGTGTTTCCTTTGTATGTGTTTCTAATACATGTTTGTCTTTCCATTTCCATTGCATATGTTAGCCTAGTTTTCTTTTGTTAGGATACATTAAGTACTTTTTCTATGGATTCTTTGAAGTAATAAGTAAGCATGCAAGAATAAAGAATCTAGACTAGTTGAAGAGCGACATCTCTCCTTTTGGTATAATGTATCCTTTATATTTTATGTTATTTATTGTACCCTATTTTAGTAGACTTCCTTCTCTAGATCATTGTAACCCTACTAAAGTGGGGGCAAACTGTAAGATCAAAAGTTTCATACCTTGCAATTCCCTCTCTTATGTTTTGCGCTCATTTTAGCTTGTGTGTGTTTTCTACTTTTGACCCATTTTTCTTCCTATGCCTAGTCCTAGTGCCCCCTAGTTATTATAACCCCTTTCATATGTGTTTCCTTTTAATTTAATGTTTACCTCCTTTAATTTTCCTTCCCCTAGGTGTTTTCCTCCTTTTCATGTCCCCCTTACTCCTTCCTTATAACCACATTTTGCCAAATCAATTAATTAGGTCCTACCTCCTAAGTCTAATGCAAAATCACATCTTCTTGTATTTTAAATCATGTATCCCAAAACTTATCTCAATCCATAACCACCAACTTTAGAGATCCCTCTTTACCCTTGATTTTCCATAGAAAAATTGAACCTCCTTAGGCTTAGGGACCAGTCCTCAATGTTAGGTGATTACTAGTCAACTTCTAGACTTTTTATCCAATAAAGTTTAATTTTTGATATCACAAACATTTATTTAGGTTTTTTAGGGGGACTAGTTTCCCTCTCCTAAATTCCCTCCAAAATTCCTTAAAATAGGATTCCTTTGCCTCATTTTTAATTAGTAGATAATAAGTTTTCACTTGAGAGCATTGGTTGAGCAAGATTTTCTTAAGGAGCAAGCCCATGTTAAGGTCTAATACATTTATACAATGAGTTAGATTTTTTTATCAAAGTTAGTAGAAGTTTCTAGGAGCACTACATTAAAAGTTATAGCTAATCTCTTTGCTCTAGTATTGATTTTTGTGGTTTTTGTATTATCTTGAGTAGTTTTCATTTGGTTTTACTAACAAATCACCTCCATTTTCCCTCTAATCTAGCTAAAACCTTGTAAACACCTCTCCCATTAGTCCCCATCTATTTACCTTCATATCTATTTCCATTTTGTCATCTTTTCTATCAACTATCCTCTCTTTACCTATTTTTGAATCATAGAGAGACATGCCTTAGGTTTTGCCATCATTTTGCTCTTAGAACTCATAAACCATTTATGTAATCCATGTTAGTCCTTTTCGTTAGTGTCTTAGATTTATGGTCTTTTGTTTTCATTCTTTTTTTTCATCTCCTATCCCCTCCTTGTTCTTTTTGAACCATAGATAGTCTTGCCTTAGGTTTTTTTCCCCTCTTATAGTTCCTCATCTATTTGTCAAATCCCTAAAATTTTCCCTTTACATCAATCCCATCCACTTGTACTTCAAAATTATTTCCTTTTGTTGTCCTCTTCCCTCTCCCTCTCCAACTCTCTCCTTTAGAAACCCTAAAGTACCTAGTTTTAGTCTGTCTCCCAATTTCATTACAAATTCACACTATTTTCCTCTACACTTGTGTTTTCCACTTCATTTCTTAGTCCTGTTTAGATTTTATTTAATCCCCTTTTGTATATTTTTCCATATTTTCCTCATAATTTTTCTCCCAACTTCACCTTCATTGTGTCTTAATCTTTGTTTCCATTTACCTTTTGCCACATAATCCTTTGTTTGTACTTAGATTTAGTTTATTTTTTAAGTATAAAATTTATTTTAGTGTTCTTATCAATATTTTGTGCAAAGTGGATCCATGCTTGAATGTCCAAAGGAGACTAACTAAGGTAGACTTCCTTTTAACCATTCTATTTTGTAGGGTCTCCATAAATGTTTGACTTGCAAGTGAAATACAAAAGAATTGGTGTAGAATATTGAAGAGTGCTAGAATGAAAAGAGTGCTGAAATGAAAAGTTTCTAAGAATGATGCAACTAAGATTTGTGTGTATTTTGGTTGCATTTTGAGTTATTGGACCAAGACAACCACCTAGACTAGGCCATATAGTAGGATGATAGGGTAGGACTAGGTCATCTAGTAGGTCATTGGAATCCTCAATGACCCTATCTTGACCTTAGGTTTTGACAAAATTGAGTTTATAGGTCCCAATTAGTCTGTACTATATGTTTCCAATGTGCATTTGCTAGAATATCAAGTGTATCTCTTTGATTGCATGTTTTTATTTGACTTATATTGTATTTTGGCTTGACATCTACCCATTTTGTTGTTTTAATCTAATATTTGGTCTTCTCCCTAATAGATTGCCATATAAACATTTGCTCAAGAGGTTGTTTCCAAGAATCCCAAAAAAAACTATAAGAACTTTGAGGTATATGACCAGGCTGTTAGCTTGGATACAAGCTCTTACATTAGACATTTGAACTTAGAATTTGACAAATTGGGGTTCTTGAGAGGTCTTGATTATGGATCTGATGATAAAACTAAGATATAGGTGTGCATGTTCTAAGTCATTTTCCTCCCTCTTCCCTAGTCTAGTATGTGAGTTTGTGTTTCTAGTTTGTCACATGTTTTTTTGGGGTTTCCTATCATGTTGTTAGCCCTAGTTCTCATGATTCTCAGTTAGTGTTAAACTAGTTGGAGAGAGTCTTAGGTAACATTAATTTGCATTTATTTGCACACACAATTACACCTTCAAAAAGAACCACCTTTACCATTTTATGCTTATCTTTTAGGTTATTTCATTACCTTAATTTTAAATTAATAAATAATTAACTAATTTCATAGTCAAAACTCTTAAAACATATATTAAAACTCCCAACAAGTTATTATATTAAAAATTGAATATCAATACTCTTACACTAGAATAATGTCCAACAAAAATGAACACCCTATCAAATGTAAGAGACCTATTATTAATTTTTACAAAGAGGACTGATATTTATTAGCTAAATTATCAAGGTAAAATGTTTTGTCGAGTTGTATGGTGTTAGTCTAACCAAACCAAAAAATAAAGATCTCAAGTAATTTTAGAATCAATAATAGAAGAAATTAGTTACTTGTCCTATTAAATTTTAAACTCAATTGGATGCAAATGTACTTGATTATCACTTTGTGGAACTATTGATGATGATGATTAGTCATAACAACATGCATAAAAATTTGCACAACAAACCTTTATTATCTTGTAAAGTACGATCAAGTTGAGATGAATTGATGACTCCAAGGCTCTGTTGATCAAGTCATGATCACCTGACGTTACTCAGAGGTTGATGTGACATGTTTTCCATTTCAAGGGGTCTTACATTTGTCTATATAATGTATGATGTAATCTTATCCTGTAAATTCACTTCACAGAGAGGTTAATTCTACTCTATTCCAAATATCACTATGATATTTGTAAGTTTGATCAATTCTTCTGATCATTGACCATCATGAACTTATACATTCTTCTACACTTCATATTTATTTGAACGATGTGTCTGGAAGTGGATATTCATGTGTTTATGATAGCTATTTATTTGTATTTGCATGATATTTATCAATTTGACATGCTTTAATTCAAAATATGCTCTGTATTTTCAATCATCTACGAGATATCTGCATATTTCAAGTTTATTTTCTCTTGATTGTATGTTATTTGCAATTATGGAGGTGATTTGTAATGAAATTTAAAGAAATTTAAGGAAATACTTCTAATTTTAATGAACCTTTAGTCATTGAATCACATACACATAAGATACGGTCATGAAGAGAAGAAATCAAACCATAATTCACCAGGTTGTTCCATAGCTAGGTATGATTGATGCTAACTTCAAAGGAACAAAGAATGAAAACAACATATGCAGACTGAAAAGCACTCCAAGGGACATAGCTAATCAAGGCATATATCTAGATTCCACTCATAGATTATTCAAGATTTATAATGATTTGTAATCAAAATAGCTTCTCTTTCATTAAGTATGCAAAACATGTACATTCACAATAACTTTGAAATAAGTCTTGAATTCTTCAGCAATCAAATTTCAATTAAGTTTCAAATGACCAAAAGATTGCACTCCTACACCTTTTATAGAATAAGCGAAGGAGGTGGTCACAACTGACCAATGGTCAAGATTTATCAATTCAGATCAACGGCTAATAATTCTCCATTGACTTAGTCAACTCCTTCATTTGTGGTACAAGTGTCAGTTGGCAACCATCTATATGACTTGCTACTTATAAGTTACTCATGCATATGTTTACTTGCTGACGCATCTATACTTACTCTTCATCTCCTTCTTTACTTTCTTCTTGCTCATCATTCTCTTCACTTTCAGCACTTTCACTATCACTATCACTTTGGTAAACATCCTCTCCTATATGGACCTTTACTGTTGTCCTGATTGATTCATATGCTTGCACTATTTTGTCAACCTCTCCCCCATCTTGGAATTTAGCTTTTACTATTGCATGTTTATGGGAGCGGAATTTAGCCTTGAGGGCTCCCATCTTGCCTTTCCTACTATTTAATATCTCATTATATGTTTCCACTTTGACCTTTATCCTCATGATACTATTCATCACTTCTTTCATCAAGTGGTTCAGGGGATCATTTTCTATAGGCTTGAAATTATATGTAGAGCCTTAACAGCAAAATTTGCATCTTGATTTTCAATTTTACCTTCTGTTTTTCCTTCTAAAGCCTCCAAGGTCTCTGCCTCATATGCCATCATGCTATGCAGTTTAACACTGATGTCCCTGAGCTTGCCACTGCATTTCTTTAATACATCACATTCAAACATGATATCTTCATACCATATCCCTGTTAGCAGGGCAGTGTTATTATCCAGTACATTGTTACTTATCAAAATTTGTGAATCAATTCTTCTCATCTCACTCAGAGCAGCTAGGTCCTTTTCCAATTTGAATGACCTTCTACCTGTTTCATTCTACATCTTGTCTACCTTTCTCTTTAAGGTGCTCAAATAATTCCATCTCTAAAGAGAGGTCTTTACCACATCTCCAGCTCCAACAAATGCTAATAACATCCATTTCTCCATCACCATCACCTCATGCTTCATCAGGTCCAATTTGGTAACCTCATCTTGTGATATAATAGTCAATGGGATAGTAGGATCAATAGGTGCATGATCAAGGTTAATTAACACTTTTATAAAAGAATGCAATTGAGCAATGTTCTCTTTGTGTACATTATTCTTCTCCTTTTCTCTCTTTACCCTTTGGGTTAAAGAATCAATAATATCCTTTCCCTCTTGACCTTCTTGGTCTTCATTAGCAAAACCTAGATCAACATTAGTGATCTAAAACTCTTCTAGGCTTATTTTGCCTTTCTCCTTTTCAACTATAAGGAGGGCTACTTGTACGGTCCTCCTACTTGTAGTAGGATCTCTTTTTATTGTGGGTGTTAGCCTAGCCTTTCTCCTTGGCTTCATCATGCTTTCGGCAAACAGGGAAGACACATCAAAATCTGGAACCTCTTCCACTTGTACCACATGTATTTCCCTTCTCAGCCAATGAGGTATATCACCTCCAGATTCTTGGTGATCTCTTCCTATGTCATGGGTGTCCTGCTCTCCTATGTCAGCTTCTATCCTTGGTGGTGAATGCACCTTCTTGATTTCTTCCTCATGCAATTCATCATGGGGGGATCTCGCTAGGGTTCCTCCTGTTGAGAGGCTTCCTTTTGTAAAGGAGAATCTTGTGGAATATTCACATTTTAATCTGATGTCTCCTTTGGTGAACATTCTTTTGGAATTCCATCACCCTCCTTATTTTGTTCATCCTATGACACATTAGCTTCCTAAGAGGCTTGTGCATTTTGACCTTGGAGATCACCCTGATCACCCTTGGTCACATTCTCTATTTTCTTATCAATACCCTAATTATGGGTTATTTTATGTTCTCCTTCTTTTGGTGTACTGATATCTTCTGACTTAGGCCCTTCTTGACCTGATTTTTCTTCAGTCCCTAGTGCTTTTCTTGAATCTCCCTACTCAGTATGTGGTGAAGATGTGCTATGTTCCTACTGAGCATCTTTGTGGAGAATCTCTCGATCATCCTTACCTTGAGGCGATGATGAACCACTTTGGGGCTGACCAACACTATTGTTTGGTATGTCTTGATCACGTCCACTCTGTTGTTGTGTTTCTAATGTCTTTGGGTCATTGGGTGTCTTATTTTGTTCGTGATCCTGATCAAGAGCAGCATTATCTTTCTTTGTATGTCTTACCTCTTCAGTCCTTTTAGGCTCTATGGGGGGATTATTATCTTTATCTGGGCTTACATCACCCCTATAAGTCAGGTCTATTGTTGCAGGGCTTGTAACCTATTCAACCAAATTATCTAACCCTATCTGTTGGGCTATTCTTTCAGGACTATCCTGTTTCATTTCTTCCATCTATTTTTCTTCTTGCAACACCCTCATCTAGGCTAATGGAGTCCCATGAGGGGTCATCCTAGTGTTGGCAACCAAGGCTTCCATACATTGAGAAGCCACATCTTAGACTACCTCATTATCTGATAATTCTACCATATCATCCAGAGGGAAAGGAGTCTGCTTACTAGCCTCGAGCACTTCTCTTGTCTACTCCTCGGTCCTCTCAGTTTTAAACTTAATTATTTCAGGAATGGGGACTTCATGCTGCAGTTCTTTTCTAAAAACCTCACTGCCTATTCCCCTCAACATAATAGGATTAGTGTTGACATTCCCCCTCATGGTCGTTCTCTGTTTCTTAGGTGGTGGTGTTTGCAACACCTTCTTTCTTTTCCTACTTGCAATCAACAAGTCATAATCTCTGGGTTCTTTATCCGATTGTTCTTCTTCCAAGGGGCTATCTTCTTCTAATTCACCTTGTAGAGCTTGTTCTTCTACCTGCATCTCTATGCTCTCAGTAACAGGTCTCAAAATCCTCTTAGTCTTTGGTTTCTCTGGTGATGTTTGTGAGGTGGAGGCATGGGCTGATGTAGATGCTCGGTCATCTTTGGATGCAATTCTCTTTATGAGCACCCCTCTCTGTTCACCTTTCACCTTCTTACCCTTGGTGGGTATCTTCGTTTGTCCTTCAGTGGGTAATCTCTCCCCATTAGATTTTCTCTTCTCTATAAGGAAATCATCATATTCTTCATCAGATAATTCCTGTCTCTTTTTCTTATTGTCAACAGTAAGGCCAATGTCCTTCTTCTTTAGCTTAGCAATTTCTACATCCACCCAGCTTTGGGTCAGTTTTATCACCCCTTGCATTATTTGATCGAAGGATATATCCTCTAGCTATGTAAGATCAGGGGCTGATATGGTGTCATTATACACCTTTTTATCCTCATATTCGTTGGACATTATCTTTCCATCATCCTTATGTAATTGTGCTAGCACTATGATACAGTCAAAGGTTCTAATTTAATTCAAGGTGAGCCTTTGATATTGCCTTCTTCTCACCTCAGCTTCATCATCACAATCAGTCCAAAAATCCTCCAGATGCTTTTGATGTATCTATTTCCCAAGTAATTTCTACATCCTGCCATAAGGGTCATATGATTTGGTGAGAGGAAATGGCTATGGGTACATCAGTTTCAACCCCCCAATAGCATGTTTTATGCTCTCTAAATTTGAGCATAAGTACCACCCCATATACACTGGAAATAAAAACAAAGGAAGCTTCTTATGTGCTTTATAGGCCTCAACCGCTGTAGACAGCTATTTGTCAAACTCCATCAAGATGACCCTATCAGTAGGGTATCTTGGCAACATAAGAGGCTGCCCTCAAATCCCTCAATCCTGATATATGAAAAGGTGGCAAATTGTATAAACCATGCTCCATATTTATAAATGACCTCTTGAGATTCCATGCTCAGCCTCTTAGTCCTACCCTCCTCCATGGTTCTTACTAGATGCATCGAGAATGCATCATGTACCAATTTGTAGTCTTGGAGATATACTTTTCTTTGTAATTGGGGATAATGATCCCATACATGCATATCATCTGCATCACCTCCAACCTTACCTATTATTTGTAGGGCATCAAATGTTCCTCTGAATGCACAAGAGTATACCACATATGAGGTCATGTAAAATAAACATGTCTATCTTCCCAGCTTCCTCATCCCTTCATCCAATGAATCACTGATGATCTTGGCCCATAGGCATTTGTTATCTAAGTATAACACCATTTGGATGATCCCAAACATCTAATTCTCAAAATTACCAGCATGAGGTCTACCGGTCATCCTGCTTAGCAGGGAAATTATATATCGATACTCATCATCAAAGTCAAACTTGTATAGGTATATTGGTAGCTTAGCCGAGGCTGTATAAGTGCTATTATTTGCTCTCCATTGATACATCCTCTTCTTGGCCTCTTTCTTTTTGTTGTTATACTCTATCTCTAGCTTATGGAGATCTACATTGACCACCTTAAATCCTACTGGTAAGTCGAAAGTAGCGGTGAGGCCCTTTGAATGAGAAATCGTCATATATCCTACCATGTTTCTCCACCTGCCTGGTTTCTGGTTTATAATTCCTTGTACATTTAACTACCAATTGTAGGGCATCCATGGTATAAGGAAAACCAGCTGCATGCCACATACCAGAGGTAAACACTCTGTCTAGAATAGGATTGTATGTATCATTATCCAACCTTGTTGACCATGCTTCTAGGTCTGTACTCCATTGATGTGTATCACCAATTATCCCATATCTGAATTGCACCCCTTCTAGTTGCACAAACATGGGCTTCAGAAACTCAGCCTCAGACCTGTTTCTTCTGAAATCGGCCGTTGATTCCTACAATAGACATGATATATTTTATGTTGGGTTAAACTAATTCTTGGTTTAGAGTTAGTGGATTAACCATTAGTGGTCTTTAGCACATGGTTTTGTACTAGTTGTATTGGTCCATGGTTTTGGAGCTCATGGTTTTGAGCCCATGGTTTTGCATGTATAGAAGTCTATATAATGGCTTGGTGACTCCATTGTATGTGTGGTTGGTTGAAGCCTCCAGGCTCAGCCAAGTTGGAGCTGAGGGTTAATATGAAGATCTTCATTACTAGTTTTTCCCCTGTTTGAGGTTTTCTAGGGTAAATCACTATGTTGTGATTGTGTTCTTGTTGCATGTTTGATTTGAGTTTCTGCTGTACATTCTAAATTCTTGGTTGTGTATGTTTCCAACAATTGGTATTAGATCTTGAGTTGCAAGCTCCAACGTTCATGTATGCAGAGGAGTAATGTAGCTCACAATGTGTGGAGATAATGTAGTAGTTATTTTTTCGATTTGGTATTCTTGCTAAAACAGAAGGTTTGAGCATGTGCCTCAGCACTCTAGCTCCCGGAAGAAGGTTGAGCAGGTCTGTGCAAGATTGGTCATGGTTACTACTATAGGCATGTTTCCTAGTAAAAGTCATTGTATATAGGTGCTACAAGTGCCCGTAGCCAAGGCTGGCTATAACAAGAACAAGATTGTAATGGAGTTGTATGTAAAATTTAATACATGTATTTGGGCTGATGGCTGTAAGACCTGGTATGACTTGCTCAATCCCTAAAAGGAAAGGCCTGGTAAGAGAGGAGTTCTCCTAGGTGGTAAGGGGGCTTAGAGTCATGTGGATTCCTAGTTTGATGTTGATCTTTATGACAGAGAGGGCATTGCACTTGGTGCTTGTGGAAGGGGGGTTTGGTGCTAACCCCAAGACCAAGTTTAAAGGGGGGATTGTTGGGTTAAACTAGTTCTTGGGTTAGAGTTAGTGGATTAACCATTAGTGGTCTTTTGCACAAGGTTATGTCCTAGTTGTATTGGTCCATGGTTTTGGAGCTCATGGTTTTGAGCCTATGGTTTTGCATGTATAGAAGTCTATATAATGGTTTGGTGACTCCATTGTATGTGTGGTTGGTTGAAGCCTCCAGGCTCAACCAGGTTGGAGCTGAGGCTTAATATGAAGATCTTCATTGTTGGTTTTTCCCCTGTTTGGGGTTTTCTAGGGTAAATCATTGTGTTGTGATTGTGTTCTTGTTGCATGTTTGATTTGAGTTTCTAATGCATTCTGAATTATTGGCTGTGTATGTTTCCAACATTTTACCCTATGGTACCCATATGTATTTTCAACAATATCATGTATCCTTTATCTATTACCTTTCATTTTACCCTTCTCTATGCATCATCATATGTATTTACCCTAGTAAAGACAAACATTCTACCTAGATTTACAGAAAATGACAACAGGGAGGTTTTGAAGTTACTTACCTGATAACACTTTCCTTTGGGTTATATGAGTGATTACGGGAAAGACTATAAACGTGCAAGGTCACCCGTCTTGTTCTTGGTGTGTGCAAATGATTAATTATCCTCATCTTGAAAGTAAGTTGAAAACATGAGTAACTGGTGCTAAGCTACATATTTTGGGATCATCCCTTATAGCTAATTGGGATAGAGCCTTGCTGCCAGTAGGCGTCCATAGCCCCGACAAGGTTATCTATACAATCCCCCTAAGTAGAGCCTCACTACCAGTAGCCATCTATAGGCCCAGTAGAGTTACTTAGATGGCCTAATTTTATTCTTTTAGATTTTCAATATTTATTTCTTTTGTTCATATGATATCATCATGTAAGCTCAGTATGCAAAGTGTGGTCACTTGCTGATTTAGGTTGGAGATTGTATTGGTAGCAAGGGAGTCCCTTTGGATTTTTCACTTAACACCTATACTTATGTGTTCCACAAACCCAAGGCTATTAGGTGAATCACTGTGAAAATCACCTTAGTTAAGAAAAGGCACTATGATGAAAAGGATATCATAGACCTAATCAAAGATACTCCTCAAAATGAGTCATAACCTATATAAGAATTTTCTCTCATCACTTGAATCCTAACAATTTGGTTAGTTTCTTAGGGTGATAAGGTGCATCATCTTGACTAGCCAAAACAAAAACTCAACAAACAAGAAAACAAACAAAACAAAGTTGTACAAAACAACTATACAATATGCACATTATAATACATTTTACTTACATGACCTTGTTTTAGGCTTGGAAATAATGCTTGAGGAACTGTTTGTTAACTGGTAATGGGACATCCTCACCAAGTAGAGTCTTAAGTCTATAGATACTGTCTCCTAGGATTTTTGAAATTTGAAAAGGACCTATCCAAATTTTGTCAAATTTACCATGACCCCCTTTCTTTTCATGTGCTTTATCCCACATAAGGACTAGATCTGAAATCCTAAAAGCCTTAACTTTGGCTCTTTTATCAAACCAGCATTTGACAACAACCTGATGTTTGGCAAACTGATCGATTGCTCTATTTCTTTTCTCCTCTAGGTGCATTAGCTAAAGTAACCTGACTTTATGTTTTCTATCTATGCCTAGATACTCTTGTGCAAACTGCAATGTGGGGATCTTTAGATTAATAGGGAGGATAGGATCCACCCCATACACTAGATGATAATGAGAGTTTCCCAATGTAGCCTTCATCCTGGTTTTGTCTACCCACAAGGCATATTTTAATAGGGTGTTCCACTCCCTAGGATTTTTCTCTATCAATTTCTTTATGATATTCAACAAGTTCTTATTTGCAAACTCTGCTAGTCCATTCCCTTGAGGATAATAATTTGAAGAAAACTTCAAAATGATTCCATGATCAAAAGCCCAACTTGATAATTTTAATGATGCAAAGGCAAGTCCATTGTCACATACTAAAGCATAAGGAACTCCATACCTGGTTACTATGTTACTCTCCAGAAACTTGATCACATCCTTAGCATTGCATGTCTTACTATTGACTACTTCAGTCCACCTAGTACAATAATCAGTGATAGTCAACACATACCTATGGCCTGCGGATGATGGAGGATTGATGGGTCCTATGAAATCCATACCCCATTGAGCAAATGGGCACATCTCCATCACTGGTTGTAAAGGTTGAGTGGCATATCTTTCTCTATTAGAAGCAACCTGACATACATGACAACATTTAATGTATTTAGTTGTATCCTTAGAAATAGTGGGCTAGTAATATCCTGCTCTGAGGATGGCATGGGTGGTGGCTAAGTGTGATCATGTGTTGTTCCAAACTTGTCATGTAATTATGTTAACACCTTATCTGCTTCTTGCCTTTCTAGGCATCTAAGATATATTCCTTCATAGTTCCTTTTGAAGAGGATCCCCCCTTTCATCATGTATCTTTGTGATCTTATTTTCAAGGCTCTCCTCTATGAGGCTTGCAATTTTGGACATCTTCCAGTAATCAATATGTGTCTGATATCTAAATACCAATCTTCAATTTTTTTTGTATTTATCACATATTGTTGGCTCATGATGTTAGGATCAATTTCTGATATCATTTGGCTCAAGGCTTGTCCTCTTACCAACTTCATGGGTGTTATATCCATATCATATTCTTGGAGAACTGTTATCCATTTAGCTCTCTTCTCACTAGGCTCACTTTGCATCAAGAGCATCTTTACTGCTGCATCTGGTACTACAACAATTACCTTACTTCTCAAAATGTAATGTCTAAACTTCTTGACTACATGGACTAAAGCAAGTGCTTGTCTTTCAACATCCATGTATCTAAGTTCTACATCTCTGAATGGACAGCTCATGAAAGCTATAAGCATTTCTTCTTTAGCCTCATTTCTTTGTGTTAATACTGCTGCAGATGTATGCTCTGAAGCAAATGAGTATATGTAAAAATCTTTTGTATAGTCTGGACTAATCAGAATAGGGGCATCAGATATAGCTTTCTTGATGTCCTCAAAATCTTCTCTAGCTTCAGGTGTCCACTCAATTTTAGCATCCTTCTTGAGCATTGTATTCAATGATCTGACAATCTCTGCGAAACCAGTAATAAATTTTCTAACAAAGTTTATCTTACCAAAGTAAGACTTCAATTCTTTCTTGCTTTCAGGAAGTTGTATCTTCATGATTGATTCTACTCTTGTAGGGTCAATGATGATCCCATTTTCTATTATCAGATGACCTATTAACTTTCCTGTAGTTACCCCAAATATGCATTTCTTAGGGTTTAATGATATGTCGTACTATTCACATTTCTTAAATGCCTTCCTAAGGTCTTCTACATGATTTCCTCTCTCCTTGGAGAAGACTATCAAGTCATCCATGTATATGATTATGCACTTACCAATTAACCCCCTAAAAGCTATATCCATTGCTCGTTGAAAAGTGGCCCCATCATTTATCAAGCCAAAGGGCATAGGCCTGTAGGCAAATATACCCCACTTGGTGGTGAATGTTGTTTTCAATTTGTCTATTTTGTCTACCATCACCTGATTGTAACCTGAAAAACCATCCAAGAATGACATCATCTTTGCACCATTTACTATTTGTAAGACCTCATCCAGTGAAGGTAAAGGATAATTATCCCATTCAAAAGCTCTATTTAAATTTTTGAACTCTACACATAACTTGATGTCACCATTTTTCTTCCTCATCGGGACCAGATTAGCCACCCATGTAGAATTCCTCACAAGGAATATGATTCTGGCATTAAGTAATTTCTTTACTTCTTCAAAAATGATGGGGGGCTCCAATAAGGAATTAACAGGTCTTTGTTTTTGTCTAAAGGGCTTAGCATCTAGCTTCAATGGTATAGTATGAGTGATGATTGAGGTATCATAAGTCTTCAACTCATCATAAGTCCAGGCAATTACATGGATATAATCTTTAAGTGCTTGGGTTATCCCTATCATTTCTTCTTCTGTACATGCCTTACCAATTAGGACATTCCTTTTTTCCTCATCTCATCCTGTGTTGACTGGAGAATATTCTCCTCCATCTGCTTTAGGGAGATCTTTCTACTTCAACATATTATATAAATCAAATGCTCTTTCTAATTCTATCATGCCTTTGGGAATCTTGTTACTGGGTAGATCCATGATCTCTTCTTCCTCCCAAGTATGATCTTCCACATTTCTTTCATCTATGATTTGCACATCAAACACATCTCTATTTGATATGAAGTCCAAAATGTGCTAGTCATCATCAAACACTTGAAGATTGATGACATTATCTGGTATAGAGGGCACTAATATTATTTCAACTAAAAACCTCTTCATACTAGATATGGATAATGGCTCCAAAGTACTTATAGCTTGAGCCAAGGCGTCTGCTCTATGATTTTGCTCTCTGGGCACATGGGTGATGTTAAATGCATCAAAGTCTTCTATCAAATCCCATACCCTGTGTCTATAATTAGACAACCATTTGTAATTGTGGGAGTATATGCCTCTAACTTGTCTTACTACTAATTATGAGTCTCCATAGACATGCAAAATCTTTACTTTCTTTTTGAGTGCAAACAATATCCCATGAATCAAAGCTTCATATTCTATCACATTATTTGTGCATGGGAATTGTAATCTATATGCTGCCAAGTAGGATTTACCAGTTGGGTCAATAAGATCTATTCCTACTCTAGCTCCTTGCTTCAATTTAGATCCATCAAACCTAAGGATCCATGGCTTATCTTCAGTTAGAGGCTTATCTGGACCTTCTCTTTTCTTTTTAGCTTAGGTGGCTACACTACCTGATATCCATTTCAATTTTGGCAACTCATTCTTCTCAAACTTCACCTTCTCTGACTGATATGAAGCTGATATTTGTTTTTCTTCTTTATTATCCAAAGAATGACGTTTTGAACAAAGCATCATCTGCTTCTTCAAAATATGCAAACATAATGAGCAAGTAGTCTCTGAATGTGGTGCTTCATGTAACCTGCACCAAACTTCAATTAGAACATCATGTGGGGAAGTATGCTGTAGCAGCATCTTCTAAATTTGTTTTGATAAAAATTCTTCAAACTTGGTCAAATTACTATCCCCATCTTCATCATGTACTTCGTAATCTAGTTCAATCAAACAATCAGTCCCTAGGGTGATATTCTTGTTGCCCTTATAACTATTCTCAGTGCACACCAAGATCTGTTCTATCTTATGAACATAACTTTCATCATGATATGTGCTTTCTTCTGTACCTGCAGATGATAAACAAGAGTCAGTATCACTGTAACTATTTATATGACTTACCATGGATGATGATGATCCCCTCTCACTGCATGCTTGTTCTAATTTCATCATATCTAAACAAGCATCACAAGTTTGTTTAGAATGTGCTTCATCATGCAACCTGCACCATCCTTCAATTAAAACATCTTCATTAGATATTTTTAACATTTGGCAATGTTGCATCTCTTTGGACAAGTACATCTCAAAGTTCCTAAAATGATCTACTTCCTTATTATCATCTGAACTTTGATCAAATTCTATAATTATTCTATCATCTTGAATATTATTATTATGAGTGTGAACATCATACATGAGGATCTCCTCTATCTTGATGGTTTGGGGTCTGATGGTGTAAACTCCAGGTTCAACATCTACATACATGATCTCATTGGTTTTATTATACTCAGTAATCATATGTTTCATGTCAGGTTCGGCATCTATCCTAATCTGATTGGAAATCCCTTTCCAAGGCAGCCATATGTGACTGAAGTTAGTGGACATGTATCCATTTAGTGTTTTTGGCCAATCCCTACTGAGCAACATTCCATATGTGATAAGGATATCTACTACCTAGATATCAATGTAGTATTGAATTCTTGGATCTGATGCTAACTGCATATGGATGTGAGTTAATTCTCCTACAACACTTAGCTCAGTTTTATCTATGTTACCTTCTTTAGTGACTTTGCAGGATGCAACCCTAAGGCATTACATATGGACAATGGCATTACATTAGTAGATGTACCTGAATCTACTAAGCAATTTTGCAAATTCTTATTGAACATCCTTATGGTCAAGAGAAATGGAGGTGACTCAGTCTTATCCTATAAAGGGTCGTGTGTGAAGTTTCAGCAGCTTGGACAGTGGCTGAAGTTTTTGATTTGACATTAGTATCCTTAACTGCATGATCTTTATTCAAAGTCTAATTTGAGGGATGACTGTCTTCTTTTGGAATAGGGTCATCTAAAGATTTCATGAATGCTCTTTTGATGGCTAGGGTTTTAAGCAATTTTGATAATGATAGACTAATTTTGATCTTTTTTATTGCATCTGCTAAGTATGTGACCAATTTGTCAGAATCTGGAGACTGATTACTAGTGTTTGCCACTACATTTTGTGGTGCTAAGTGTATACACCTAAAAATAACATGACTCTACTCAAATAAATATTTTAAATATTTATTTCATCTTCATATTCCTCTATCAATAAATAAATAAATTTATTTATTTATTTGATTCACTTCCTCCCATTTAATTAAATAAATTACATTTATTTAATTAATTAAAATTCATCTACATCAACTTTATTCTTCTAAATAATTAAATAATTTTAATTATTTAATTAAAATCTTTTATTCTTCCAAATTTAAATAAAATGCAATTTTATTTAAATAAAATCTTAAATCTCCACAAAAAATAAAATATAATTAAATATTTTATTTATTCCTCCAAATTATCTACAAATAATTAAATAAATCTATTTATTTAATTATGTTTTCTTATCTTCTAAAAATCTTCAATATCTTCTAGAAATAAATTCCTCTTGTCATACAAAAGCAAAAGCTGAGTTAAAGCAACTTTAAAGCAAATTTACTCTTAAATTAGAAAAATATATTCTAATTTAAGAAAAACAAAACTCATCCTCATCAAGAAAGTAGTTAACTCAACAAAACTTCTTTTTGAATAACACATGTCCTATTCGCGCATGTTCTCTCAAACATTCTCCTCCATCGATCTTCTCATTTCTTCTCAACCATTGGTCTTCTCTCACACAACTCTATAAATACAACCCTCTTCTTCTTCATCTGATATCTATCCTTCAAGTAAACTTATGTTGTAGGAACTATAGCACTCCATTGGCACCCCCATTTGCATATCACTTAATCATCCATCCATTTCATAGTGTGTTGAAGTTCATCTTCAATCACACAAAGTATCAGAGCCAACTTCTCCTTGTCATCTTGAGGAATTGAAGTGAGGAAGCAAGCTCCCTGAGGGCCATTTTCATCTCCATCAAGATCAAGAAAGAAAAGGCGAGCAATGGAAGGCGTAAGGTAAAGGTTATAAGTATCTCTTCTTTATGATTAAATCCTTTTTACCTTCATATTCCATTGATGTTTTGGGTTTGTTATTGATTTGATTATTCCCACATTTTGGCACCCACTGTGCGGCTCTTGCCCTGCCCCTAATATAATCAAAATCTAAGTTTTCTTAGTGACAGGTTCTGTACAGGTGTCATACAGGCTTCTGACAGGTTCATCTGGTGCATACATCCTCTAATCTGGCACATTTGCCTCCTGTTATGGCACATTCATACTTCTGGCACAAATACTCTCTAGAACTGTGCTTCTACCTTCTATTCCAGTGCCTACGGTAATACGGTACATCCATACTCCTAGACAGTGCTTCTGCCTTCTCTTCCGGTGCCTGTAAACTCTTTGTGCATACATCTTCTGAAACGACACTTTCATACCTTCTTACGGCACATTTGTTAAATTAACGCATTTACATCTTCTTTGTGCATCTGTAAAATGACACATACAACCTCTGTTTCTATGCATTCAAACTATATGGTGGCACATCTGATCTGTCACTAGGGTTTTAGTTTTTTTTTTTTTTCTAATTTTCTGATTAACGCTAACGTTTGCCTTGCAGGACTAGAGGCTGGAATAGATCATTTAGCTGCATTAGGTAATTCACTTAGATTAATTAAGGGAAAAAGTAAAAAAAAATGCATGCAAATTTCACGTAGTCTTTAACTAGGAGGACAATAAATGAACCACTGCTATCTTTGCATTGTTGCTTTCTTTCCTAGTTTAGAACATTGCTATCTCACAAACAGGAATGAATATTGCTATCTTTTAAACACTTCAAAGTTAACAAATGCATGAGTGCACAAGTAGATAGCCCATTTAGTTTTTTTCCTTTTAACTAGGTTTGGATTAATCACTGTCCTCTGTGACTGTTGAATGACAATAGGCTCATGATCTCCCATTTACTGGGTGACCAGAATGCCAGACTTGTTATTCCATCTGTATAACCTTTAGAGGGGCCTGCCCTTGGATGCCTGTCTGTCCAAGTGGGAATGACCTTGAGTGGAAACAGGCTAAAGCCAAGCCCTACCGATCTACTTTAAATAAACTGTGCTTGAAGTGAAAGTTTCCTTCAACGAGTGCCGTTGTGTTACACCGACGGCCAACCTCCCCCAAAACCCTCCAAGGTGTAACCCTTGGAGGTTGGGAGACTCCATAACGGAGAGTAGTGCCTCCGCACATGTAACCACTCGAACGGTTGCCTTGACTACTTAGCCATTTGTTTAGTACACCAAAAACCTATTTGTTGACACAAAGGGTGGAGCCTTTAAAGCGGCCTCGATTCATGTGATTCTTAGTAGAGGTAGCAGGGACAATCCTATGGTTCAGTGGGGGTACGAGCCTAAGGAAACCTGGATCTGGTATGTGTGAGAAGTGAGTGCCGTGGAGGGGAGCCGGTGCTACCAAATCTTGGATTTACACGTTTTGAATATGCACAGCTAGAGGATTCAACAAATACTGTCCTATCCAGCCTAGGTTGTACTTGTTCTTGAGTCAAAAAGTCCAAAATACAAAAAAATAACAAAAGATAAAATCATGAAAACTTCTATGTGTTTACTATGTCTTTGCCATAATTGAAACTCAACATTCAAGAAAAGACCAAGTTTTCACCCAAAAAACAAAAAAATCTTGAAAAATGTTCCAAAACTCTAAAAAATCATCTCAAAAACTAGAATGACACTTTTATTGCGACCTACAGTGCATTTGCTAAGACTTGCAGCACATTTGCTATCTATTGCAGCGCATTTAAAACATTACCAGATTGGCGCATTTGATCTGACTTGTGGCGCTTTTAAACTCTGTTGTGGTGCGTTTACGCTGCGCATCCAATCCAGAGAGAAAATCTGTACCTTCCAAGAGAAAAACTATCAAACTTTCAAAAGCTCATTTAAAACCTGTCTCAGTTGATCCAAAATCTGATTAGAATCATGCAAGTCAACCATTTCCCTCTTTTTTTTCTACACCATAGCTACTTTTGCCACACTACATCTAAAATCTCACAAAATCCTTCTAAAATCCAACAAGGTTAGAACCAAGCTATTCTTGATCACAATCAAACCTCAAACAAACCTAGTGAGTCTCCACTATCAAGGATCACTTATCCTTTTCTCTCAGAACTCCACTAGTGGCTTGTGCAAGACTAGTCCACATCAAGTAAATAGATTTCTATCATCCTTACTTTGACTATCGTTTTGTTCACCCAACTTGTTTGACACCAATTGATCTAAGGAGAACCTTGCTAAAATCTTGTCACATTCTAGCACCTTTGTTCAAAACTTCCAAACTCACTCCATCCCATCTCTAGATCACCTTGCATGGTCTTAACAAGGTCACAAAAATAAAAATAGATTGAAATGGCTGAGAAAACTATTCCAAACTCTCACGAAAGTGATGAGGAAATCTCTATGGAAGAGGTCCTCCAAACATAGCAAGACAAAAGATTTCAACGCATAATGGATAAGGTACTTGCCCAAGATCCTACCAAATTCTTTCTACACATAGCACATCTAGGAGTCAAGCTCCCTAAGGATTTTGATGTAGAGGCTCTAAAAGAAACTGAAGATGAAAGAAACCCTGAGGGAAGCACACATGAGGAAGTACCCATAGATAAAAGCAAAGCAACCATTGACTCTACATATGCCTTGAGCTTAATGACCCAACAAATCCAAGCTTTACAACAACAATTCTTAGACATGCAAATAGGAGCATCAACTAAGCATTACTCCCTAGAGGATATTTTGCCATATCCTTTTGATAGGACCTTGATCATGTTACCTTTCCCCTCTAGATTTGAGGTGCCAAAGTTTGATAAATATCGAGGAAAGGGTGATCCAAGGGACCACATTAGGGAATTCAATGTTGCATGCCTTGAGGTGGCACACAATGACACTTACCTTATGCAACTATTTCCTCGAAGCTTAGGAGGACAAGCCATGGAGTGGTTTTCTAGACTACCACCTGGCATTAGAACTTTTAACAAACTTGTGGAAAAATTTGTCACACTTCTCCTATAATATTGAGCATGACACCTCAATCTTAGATCTTTGTAACACCAAGAAAAAAGGTGGAGAATCTTTCGCCGCCTTCCTACAAAGATGGAGACAGTTGGCAAGTAAGTGCCCACACCAAATGCCTAAAAAACAAATGCTGGAAATATTTGTCCATAACTTACAAACCAACCTAAGCTATCAAATACAAATCCAATGTCCTACTTCCTTTAGCAAGGTCATTGAGATGGGTCTCATCATTGAAAAAGCTTTAATCGCAAAGGGTCAAATAAAGCTACATAAGGACACTCCTAGTACCAACACCAACATAGATAAACCAAGATTCTGGACAAAGAACAAAAACATTGTGGATGATGGGGTGGTAGATGCCAATAATGTGGCACCTAAACAACCAATCTTCAACTTATTGACTCCTCAAAACAACCCCCCACAAAACAAACCAAGAAACACTGAATCACGGTTTACCAATTTTCAAACTAGGAGAAAATTCACACCTTTGGGAGAATCATTGGAAACTACCCTATGAAAATTAGTCACAAGTAAGATCATAACGCTTCCAACTACATGGGAATAAGAACCAAAAGTCAAACCTCCTTGGTGGAACGACAACGACTTCTATGAGTTCCATCGAAATAGGGGGCACAAAACTAACGACTGCATTGTACTCAAACATACTATCCAATACTTGATTGAACAAAACAAAGTGTCACTTGATAGACATACCTCTAATAGTGATCATTAGGCATTCAAGGATCCTCTTCCCAACTATGAGTAGGGAGGACCTTCCAACAACAACAGTGGACCTAACAATGCAAACTACACAAACGTTGGCTTTGACTATGTTGTTAACCATATCTCAGAAAGTGATTCACCCATCAATGTGATCACTATAAACAAAGATCTAGATTGCAATGTTACCACCCACAATAATAGAGTCACTCTTAGAGGAGCCTCCGCCCCTCCAGCTAATCAATACAATATCTTGGATCAGCTACATAAGACACTTGCACATATCTCCATTCTGCAACTTCTGCATCTATCCCCCTCTCATAGGGCCATACTTGACAAAGCTTTAGCGGAAGCCTCCGTTCCAAGGAACCTTGCTGAAGAATAGATCTAAACCATGGTAGGTCACATTACCTCCCCTCACTCCCTATCATTCATTGAAAACGATGACATGTCAATAACCCAACCTCATAACGCCTCTCTTCATATCGAAGCCTTCATACACAAACACAAGATAAAAAGGGTCCTAATCAATGGAGGATCCAGTTTGAATATTTGCACCTTGAAGCTAATCCTTACATTAGGGTTTTTAGAGAAGGCTATAGATCAAAAAAAAAATCACTATCAAAGGCTATGATGAGGAGGAGAGAACTTCCAAAGGAATTGTTACTTTACCAATCAGAGTGGGACCTGTAGTAAAAGATGTGGCTTGCCAAGTCCTCAATATGGAGGTACCATATAACATTCTTCTTGGGAGACCATGGATACATGCTTTGAAAGCAATGCCATTAACATACCATTAGTGTATTAAATTCCCCTATGAAGGCCAAGAGATCACCATCCAAGGTGACCCCAATCCATTTCAGTATGGCAACTCCATTCAATCTAAACCTGAAGTTGTGATTCCTAACAATCATGCTTCTGCTTCATCTTCATCTCGTGTTGACCAAGCTCCACTTGCTTCCTCTTCAAAAGCATCCCAACCTGACCTCAAACTCAAGGATAAAGGCTTGGATGAATACAGAATCTCCCAATCCCTCTGCTTGGCACAACTCCCCCTATCTCCCAGATCATATGGAAGACCTACTCTGAATAAATCAAAAGTAGATAAAACTACCAAAGGTCTGTTTGTCAAATGGGGTAGCCTCAAAGATGAGAGTGATGAAAAAGATATCTTGCAATGGTTACATAAGGATGAAGGCAATTCATCAACACAACATGACCATCACACTATACCAACTAAACAATATGGTCAAGGATTCCAAATGCTACAAAGGATGGGGTATGAAGGACACGGTCCACTCGGCTCAAGAAAGGATGGTATCACTGAACCCATCCAACCTCATACCTTAACAGCCTGAGACACTACAGGGCTAGGCTAAACTGGTGCATCAAGAACCAACAAAGCAAATAAAGGCAAACAACCAGAAACATCTACTAGTAATCTGGTTGAGCAAATTCAACAACTACAACTGGGGAGTGAGACCGGTTCAAACGAATATGAGTGGGATAGTCTCTTGAAGTTGTCCTGTGATGAAAAAGATATCGATGTTGTCCATGAGTATGACCCAACCCATGCAAATGAGAGACAAGGTCTAAGGGCTAGACCACTAGAGTCCGTCCTGCATAATAACGATAGTGAAAGTCATGAGGAAAGAATGACATCCCCCTTGACGGATCTGCTAATAGAGAGTACCATCACAGACTTTGTCTATGCTTTTAACAACTCTATCCTAACCATCAACACCATCGAACTGGACCAACCCAATGACCCCTTACCTTTGGTACACCCTGAACTCATAGATTGGGACCTATAAGGTACTACCCTTGAGCTCGATACCTTTGAGAATGATGAAGCCATCATAGATTATCTTGAGCTTAGAGATCATATACCCACAGGGGACCACAGAGCTGGCTATGCCATTAAACTCAACGAGAAGGCCTATTTTGGAGAGAGTGTCAAGCCTTTAAGTCTCAAAAATGTCAAAATGAAAGAAAGATCTAATGTTGAAAACCATTCTGCAGCAGTGTTAGATCATGAAAAAAGTAAAAATATAGATGTATCCAACGGTGAAAACCTCTCTGAGGCACCGAAGGATGGAAGGCTTGACCCTCTACCCAATATTACACATTAGGAGAGATCTTCTATCTTGATAGAACTAGTAAAACTGATAAATGTCAGCACAGGTGATAATCCCAGAATGATCCACATGGCACAGTCTTTAATAGAACAAGAAAAACTAGCATTTACTGACTTCTTCAAGAGAAAACAAATCAACTTCGCTTGGACATATGCAGACATGCCAGGGCTAGATCTAAATCTCATAACGCATCACTTATCTTTAGCTCTAGGAGCTAAACCAGTTAAGCAAAAACTTAGAAAGATGCACCCGCATGTGGCCCTCATGGTGAAAGAAGAGCTAAAGAAACTGTTAGATGTCAGATTCATCAGACTAATAGACATCCCTAAGTGGGTTTCAAACATAGTACCACTTGCCAAACCAGATGGTAGAGTCTGAATATGTAATGACTTCAGGGACCTAAACAAAGCTTGTCTGAAAGATGATTTCCCACTGCCAAACATTGACATGATTGTATATCTAATGGTATGGCACACTATGCTATCAATAATGGATGGTTTTTTCGGATACAACCAGATAAAAATTGCACATGAAGACCAGCACAAGACTGCATTCACATGTCCTTGGGGCACCTATTTTTGGTGTGTCATGCCCTTTGGTTTGAAAAATGCCGGCGCAACATATCATAGAGCTATGACCACAATCTTCCACGACATGATGCACACTATAATGGAAGACTATGTTGATGACATTCTGGCTAAATCACTCACAAGAGAAGGACACCTGGTAGTACTAGACAAAATCTTCAATAGACTAAAAAAGTTTAATGTGCGCCTTAATCCAAAGAAGTGCATGTTTGGAGTTACCTCAGGTAAGCTACTTGGATACATAGTATCGGCCAATGGAATCGAAGTCAACCCAGCTAAAGTGAAGGCCATCATGGAAATGCCACCTCCTAAAAATTTCACTCAGCTAAGGTTCCTACAGGGAAAACTATAATCTATCAGAAGGTTAATTTCTCAATTGGCAGACAAGTGCCACCCATTCTCTCACCTTCTACACAAGAATGTCCCTTTCAAATGGAATGATTCATGTGTGTAAGCTTTTTAGTAGTTAAAAGAATACCTAATGAAGCCATCTATATTAATGCCACCGATTCAGGGAAAACCTCTGCTACTATACATCTCAGCTACACCAATAGCTCTGGGAGCTCTCCTAGCATAGCAAAATTATGACGGGAATGAATAAGCAATCTACTATATCAGTAGAACACTTGTTGGGTATGAACTACAATACACACCAATCGAAAGAGCATGTCTAGCTATGGTCTTCGCCTCACAAAAGTTGAGACATTCCATGTTGTCACATTCAATCAAACTGGTAGCAAAAATTGATCCACTCAAGTACTTACTCAACAAAGCAGCCCTAACCAGTAGATTGTCCAAATGGGTCATGCTTCTCAGCGAGTTTGATATCATGTAGACAGGAAAGCAATAAAAGGCCAAATACTTGCCGACCAACTGGCAAACGTACCTCTAATAGATGACAGCCCTTTGAGCTTTGAATTTCTTGATGAATCTATCTTTCACGTAAACACAACAACCTGGAAAAAGTATTTTGATGGCTCATATACTCAGCATGGATCGGGGGCAAGTATCTTGTTGATCACACCTAGTGGTGACACCATTCCTAAATCATACAGATTAATGTTTCCCTACACTAACAACGTGGCAATGTATGAAGCCCTAGTCATTGGTATCAAGCTAGCAGTTGAATGGAATATCAAAGAACTTCAGGTATATAGTGACTCACAGCTAGTCATAAATCAAGTAAATGACAACTACCAAACAAAAGATGAAAAATTGATCCCTTACAAATGGATGGTAGATGACTTCAAAGAATACTTCATCAAGATCTCTTTTGAGCAGATACTAAGGATTGAGAACAAAGTTGTAGATGCCATGGCAACGATTGCATCTCTCCTCAACATTCCAGATAATCACTCATGTTACAAGTTCTTGGTAGAGCCAGTGTCCTGTCCTGCATATGTGATGCAGAGGCATCCACACTATAACCTTCGCAGATAGCATGGATGTCTGCAGCCCATCCTCATCATCATCACCTTCGCCATCATCATCATATTCCCTAAAACTACCAACAGCATCATCATGTTTCGCGTTACACAGTCAGCATCATCATATTTCGGATGATCACACTTATCCTCCTGCCGACTACTATTCACCTCTTCCGCCAGTTGCCCATCATCATCATGATATTCAGCGGGCGCAAACATCCTCCGGTTGCACTATTCATCGGGCTCCAAACACTAGCGTCATCATCATGATCTCCGACACTACCTTCGTCAGCAGGATATCCAAATATCTGGTTCTCAAATATCCTGACAACGATCACCTTCAGCACCTTCCCTTCGATGCTCCGCCAGCCGACGACACAAGCAACAACATCATGATCTAATTTCTCCGGTTCTCTCGAAACCTCCTGATGATGCTTCACACTTTCTGCCGATGCCGATACTTAACCACTTAACAACGGCAGGATAAACTCGCACAGGGGGGATATCTCAATATCCTGATGACGATGACGTCATATCCTGATGACGATGACGTCACCCAATATCCTGATGACCTCTTCAACACTTAGTCAAAAAACCTGAACTTTCACTCCCGCATCTACTCGCGATACGCGGGTGTTTGGCACTCCCGATAGATGATCCTGATGCCGATACGCTCCTCCTCGGCTCCTCCAGATGATGATCACCCCGACGAACTCACACTTCATGCACTCGAAAGCATCATGCTCTCCTTCACTTATCCGGATGACGATATCCGAACTGTCTGCAGGATATTCACCAAGATATCCTGATGATGCCGTTTTGACGAACTTCTTCACTTAGCGAAATTTCACTTCGCCGATCCTCCAGGGACGACCTGATCCAACCTCAGGGTGATCTTCCAACCCAAACTTATCTACTTGACCTAGCACATGCCCATGCTAGGGTCTTCAACATCTCTTGACGGCGATCCTGCACACCTGCATGCGAACAGAAAACAACCTACAACCTACCCTACTGTACATTACCATTCCACCGATCAGATGAGTCAACCAGTGGAATGGATCAGTGAATCCATGAAACCACCCAAACCAGCAATCGATCAAGCAATGGAATGCAACAGAGGATGAACACAAACAGGAATACTTATTTGATTTCAAAAGATGCAAATACAATGCTCAGTTTCTCTCGCTCTGCCTCACTCTCGCAAAGTCTGATCGATGATGTGCAATACCATCCGATCCTCATGCTTATAAAGATTATCCTACGAGTACTACTGACCCGACTCCAAGCGGCTGGGAACTCTCCAGGCGGCTGGGAGATCCAACCGAACATACATCATGACAGCTGTTATAACCAACTAACTAAAAATAGCAAAAGCCTGGTCAGCATGATCTTATCATGATCAGCGTGACCTTATTACATGCATTTGGTCTATCAGACCTTCTTGGAAACATAAACAAGACCTAAAACTACTAACTGCCTCATGAAGGCCAGCTGTCAGGTAGGTGCTCCTGCACCATACTCCCCAACAGAAAAGAACTCATGTCCCATGAGTTTAGTATGTGGAAGTCCTCCACCTTTACACTTTGCCTTTGCAATAGTCTGACCTGTTCCAGCTTTGTCCTCTGCTGGCTCTTGGCTTCTCCAAGACTTCTGAACTGTAACTTGCTTTCTGGCAAGTAAATCCTCATGCCTGTTGATGTAGGCCTTTCTCTCACATACCCTGGGTTTGTCAGGTTGTCTGATCAGAACCTCTGTCTGAACTGCCTCTTGAACTTCTGCAATGTTCAACTCTATCTTCCTGTCAATCTTTATAGGACAAGCAATAGTCCCAACTATGACAACATCCTTGTCATTCTTCTGAACTGGTTGCTGTGTGCAAACCGGCTTCTGCACCTGCTGCTGACCTCTGTCAGTCACAACTGAAACTTTCTTCAGCTTGTTGTCTGTAACAACTCCGTTCCCTGCAGTGTCCTTATCTGCCTTCATGCCTGCTCCTCTAGGCATCTGCACATACTCCTTCTTTCCCATTAAAATGATTTGAGCTGCCTTCTGTACTGCAGCTTTTGCCGGCAATGGCATCAACTTAATAATCTTCCCATCCTTCTTGATGGTGTAGGTATTAGCATACCCATCATACAGTACCCTTCTGTCAAATTGCCATGGTCTACCCAACAGTAGGTGACAACATTCCATAGGCAAAATATCACACAAAATTCTATCATGATATGGTCCAATCTGGAAATCCACATATGCCTGTCCAGAGACAAAAAGTGATTGACTATCACTCACCCAAGATGCCTTGTAAGGGTGCGGATGTGGAATCCTTTCCAGCTTCAGTTTATCCACCATTTCCTGAGATACCATGTTGTCTGTTGAACCAGTATCAATGACAACTTTACATACCTTACCTTTGCTCTTACATGTGGTCTTGAAAAGAGCTCTTCTTTGCATCATATCCTTTGATGCCTGCAAACTAATTCTCCTTAACATCAGTGATTCTCCACTCTCTGGATATCCATAATTCTCAGGACCTCTGTTTGAACTCTGTGCACTTTCTTCTACTTTCTCTTCTTGTACCAGTTGTACTCTCTTGTCACTAGTTCTATCATTCTTGGATGATGAACCTTTGTTTTTTGGACATTTGAAAGATGGATGACCAAACTCTCCACAGGTGTAACATTTTCCTGAAAATGTAGTAGAACCTCTACCACCTCCAAATCTTCCTCTATTACCTTTCCATCCACCTCTGAAATCAGACTGTCCCTGTCCTTTACCAGTGTCTTCTTGAACCTCATTGGTTTGCTTTTGTGCAGGGGCTGTTCCTCTTCCCCTATTGTTTCCTCTTCCTCTCATGGACTTATCATGTCCTCTATTCATCTTTTCTTCAATCCTGATTGCCATTTGATAACAATCATCCACATTCTTAGGGTTAGCTAGCACTAACTCATCCTGTATGTTAAACCTCAAACCAGCCAAGTACCTAGCCACCTTTTCTACCTCATTCTCATGATGACCAGATCTCATACTTAACAGATAAAATTCCTCAGTATATGCTTTCACATCCCTATTTTTCTGCTTTAAAAATTGCAGCTTCTTAAACATCTGGATTTCATAATCCCTTGGCAAGAATTTACCCTTGATCCTTGCTACCATCTTATCCCATGAAGTGATCTTAGACTTTCCTTGTTTCCTTCTCTCAGATTGTACATAATCCCACCATACCAAAGCATGACCTCCTAACTTGGTCTTTGCAATCTTTACCTTCTGATCCTCAGCAACATCTTCACACTCAAAGTGATTATCAAGTGCAGCAATCCAATCTAACAATTCATCTTCATTCAAGCTTCCAGTATATTTGGAAACATCAACCTTTACCTTAGGTTTATCATTCTGTACTGCCTTTAACAGTTTTGCCAATCTCTGGTCTTCAGCATCCAGATCTTCAGCTACCTCTTCATACTCTTCAACAGTATCTTCATCTTCTTCAGACTCACTGTCTTCCACTTCCCTCTTTTTGTTCTTTTCCAGGGCTGTCAGCCTGGCTTGAAGTGCTTCAGCAAGCTCCTTCATCTTCCTCATCTCTCTAGCATGTTTCTCCTTCATCTCCTGCAATTCCCTTGCAGTACCACTACCTTTAGGAGGCATTTTGTCAACCTCTCAATCAACACACAACACACAATCCAACTCTACCTCTGCCCTTTCAGTGACAGAATCAACACACAACAGCCCAGACCTTTTACTGAGCTCTGATACCACTATGATGCAGAGGCATCCACACTATAACCTTCGCAGATAGCATGGATGTCTGCAGCCCATCCTCATCATCATCATGATATTCAGCGGGCGCAAACATCCTCCGGTTGCACTGTTCATCGGGCTCCAAACACTAGCGTCATCATCATGATCTCCGACACTACCTTCGTCAGCAGGATATCCAAATATCCGGTTCTCAAATATCCTGACGACGATCACCTTCAGCACCTTCCCTTCGATGCTCCACCAGCCGACGACACAAGCAACAACATCATGATCTAATTTCTCTGGTTCTCTCGAAACCTCCTGATGATGCTTCACACTTTCTGCCGATGCCGATACTTAACCACTTAACAACGGCAGGATAAACTCGCACAGGGGGGATATCTCAATATCCTGATGATGATGACGTCATATCCTAATGACGATGACGTCACCCAATATCCTGATGACCTCTTCAACACTTAGTCAAAAAACCCGAACTTTCACTCCCGCATCTACTCGCGATACGCGGGTGTTTGGCACTCCCGATAGATGATCCTGATGCCGATACGCTCCTCCTCGGCTCCTCCAGATGATGATCACCCTGACGAACTCACACTTCATGCACTCGAAAGCATCATGCTCTCCTTCACTTATCCGGATGACGATATCCGAACTGTCTGCAGGATATTCACCAAGATATCCTGATGATGCCGTTTTGACGAACTTCTTCACTTAGCGAAATTTCACTTCGCCGATCCTCCAGGGATGACCTGATCCAACCTCAGGGTGATCTTCCAACCCAAACTTATCTACTTGACCTAGCACATGCCCATGCTAGGGTCTTCAACATCTCTTTACGGCGATCCTGCACACCTGCATGCGAACAGAAAACAACCTACAACCTACCCTACTGTACATTACCATTCCACCGATCAGATGAGTCAACCGGTGGAATGGATCAGTGAATCCATGAAACCACCCAAACCAGCAATCGATCAAGCAATGGAATGCAACAGAGGATGAACACAAACAGGAATACTTATTTGATTTCAAAAGATGCAAATACAATGCTCAGTTTCTCTCGCTCTGCCTCACTCTCGCAAAGTCTGATCGATGATGTGCAATACCATCTGATCCTCATGCTTATAAAGATTATCCTACGAGTACTACTGACCCGACTCCAAGCGGCTGGGAACTCTCCAGGCGGCTGGGAGATCCAACCGAACATACATCATGACAGCTGTTATAACCAACTAACTAAAAATAGCAAAAGCCTGGTCAGCATGATCTTATCATGATCAGCGTGACCTTATTACATGCATTTGGTCTATCAGACCTTCTTGGAAACATAAACAAGACCTAAAACTACTAACTGCCTCATGAAGGCCAGCTGTCAGGTAGGTGCTCCTGCACCAATATGACACCCCTAAATCCCATATCATTTGCCACATTATCAGAGTTGATTCCCCCCTCTATGGAAAAATATTTGCCTATCTTAAAGAGAATATCCTCCCACCCAATCTCTCTAGTAACCAAAAATGAACCTTCATCCGTCAGGCATCTCAGTATGCCATTGTCGCCAATACCCTATATCACAGAGGTCTCGATGGTACTCTCCTTAGATGTCTCAATAGTGAGGACTATCAAACTGCCCTGAGCGAAGTGCATGACAGTATATGTGGGACTCACTCTAGTGGCCCTACCCTAGCCAAGAAACTCATATGCATGGGATACTACTGGCCAACTATGGAACAAGATTCCTATCATTTTGTAAAGAAGTGCAAAAAGTGCCAAATCCATGGGAACTTGATACATGCACCAGCACAAGAGCTGCAGCCATTAACAACTCCTTAGCCATTCTGTTAGTGGGGACTCGACTTAGTGGGCAAGATTCACCCTTCTTCATCCAGCAGCCATAAATTCATAATCACTACCACTAAGTACTTTACAAAGTGGATTGAAGCCGTACCCTTAGCCAATATCACAGTCAAGCAAATTGCCTCATTTATCTTGAACTATATCATTTGTCATTATGGTGTCCCTTCATCCATCATCACGGATAATGGACAACCTTTCAAAAATCAAGATGTCAAGGAACTATGCGACAAATTCCATATCCAGCACTACTTTTCAACCCCCTATCGCCCCCAAGGCAACGGCCAGGTGGAGGCATCAAATAAAACAACCTTAAAAATTCTAAAGAAGACTGTCAATGATGCCAGCCGAGATTGGCATGTCCAATTAAATCCCGCGTTGTTGGCCTACCACACAAGCATCCGCACACCCATAGGTGCAACACCATACTCCCTAGTCTATGGATCTGAAGCAATCTTTTCCATTGAAGTCAAGATCCCATCCTTGTGAGTTTTGTTAAAAGGCCTCATATCTAATGAAGAGTATAGAGTGTCCAGACTTCAAGAGTTAGAACTACTCAAAGAGAGAAGGCAATAGGCCTTTAACCACCTAAAAGCTTATCAACAAGGATGTCCAAAAGCTATAACCACAAGGTAAAGCCCTGAGTCTTCCAAGTTGGTGATCTTGTCCTTAGAGAAATCCCAAAAATTAGCAAGATTGAGAGAAGAAAGGAAAGTTTAAACTCAACTGGTTAGGTCCCTATGTCATCATTGCAGCTTATGGGTCAGGAGCATATCAATTGGCTACATCTGAAGGTGAACCGTTCAATGATCCTATTAATAGCATGCATCTTCGTAAGTTCTATACTTGAAAACCCCAATGTAAGGGAGTCCTAAAAAAATCCAAGAAAATCAAAAAGTGATAAAAAAACAAAAAAAAAATTCAAAAAAATGGAAAAATAACAAAAAAAATCATCCTCTGGTGAAAACCTGACAAATAGGCACTTGGGATAGGTACCATGATGAAAACCTGGCAAATAGGTGTCATGTGTACTTTTAGCTTCCGTGCAAATAAAAGCAAGTGGTGAAAACCTGGTAAACAGGCACTATCTATGACAAACCACTTCCTCCATCTATTGTGACTTCATGTCTCTTGTGTCCATCATATCATTCATCTTGAACTAGTCCTTTGAACAGTTGTTGAACTACGTTGCCTCTGAGCTATCACGTAGGTAAGGCCATTCTTAATGCGCCCCCAAGGCTCCACTCCACTCCACTCCCCTTCTTTCCTGCCCATTCTGTCCCATGTCTAGTCCTTCTATCTATCTGAGTCCATACCATTTCTACATCTTTTCCATCACCTAGGTCTTAGGTCCATCAGGTTCACCCTGAACTATGTTGCCTCTGCATCGTCACGTAGGCAAGGCCATTTAGCAATGCGCCCCCGAGGCACTAGGTCAGTCCCTTAGGGTCTGTCTCTCCATGTTTGTTTGTCGTATCACCCATAATAAGTCAATCCTTTGTCTAAAACTTGGGGCAACTCCTCAACCTGGTTACAGATTTGGATTCTTGAATGTCACTGTCCTAAGAGGATACCAATAAAGGATTGTGATACCTTTCACTAGACAAGCAAGCACAACAAAGCAAGCTTCCCAAAAATAAATATCTTGGCACGGAACATCAACCTATCCAAAGCAAAACAGAACACCATACTAAAACACTCCAACCAATTCTATATCAATTATGGCAAAAAGACACATCTAATGCAAGAATGTTTGGTGAATAGGTTAACTTACAAAGTCCTGGATTTTTGTCATTATGTCTTCCTATGCTACTCAAGGATGCCAAAAGCTAGAGATACTATGATGGGGGCATAATCTTTTTCTTTGTTTGTTGTTTGTGGAGTAAACTTTAGTAATGTGACAACTTTTGTCTAATGACATGATCAGCAAAAGATCATCAAGGACTTTGGAGGTCTGAACATGAAAAGGGGCAATCCTTGTCTGTTGAAATGCAAGTACTCAGGGCATCTAGATTCAAGTTTGACTAGATGCTTGTATCAACTTGCTATATCAAAATCCATGTAAGGAATAATTAGGTCATCTCGGTTTAATTATACTTAGATGCTTGTATTCCCTTACAACATTTCAAAAAGAGAAAAATACTAAAAAGTTCCCAATGATGAAAGAAAAAGACGTGCAATATCAAGATGACAATCCACATCCATCCCATATCCAAAAATCCATATCAACCATGCAATAAGAAGATTCTGTAGTATATCAAATGAAAGCATGTATTTCTTCATTTCTTCCCTTTTACATATCTATATCATCTCTGTGTCAATTGAGTACATTTGGACATATCAAAAACATAGCCTAGGTAGCATATCATATCACAGGAGATAGTCATTCACATGATTAAATCATTTGCATACATAATAAAGTGCATTAGGTCATCCACATGCATTTGCATCCACATATCATATCAAAAATCAAAAACATAGATAAAATACATATAGAGCTGCATAATCATAACCATAGCATGTCATATTTACATTTTCATATCAAATCATCCTACAATCCATCTAGTGTGCATCACATATACCAAACATCCTAAGATAGATTACATCCATAACATATAAACATAGAACATCTGCATGTAGAACATCAATAACTATATCATCATATAAAGCATAAAACATGTCCAAATGTACAATATATCAAAAATATCTGTCCATCTCTCATAATCATACCATAAAATGTATACAAAGTACAACAAGATAGTGATACATGTCTCGGGGCAAAATAGTACATATACAGGCTATCTTAGCCATAAAAAATGTGTACATCAAATCAAAAAAATGGTACAAGTGTCTAGGTCTGGCTAACCCTACTATAGTGGAGCACTGCTCCTTGTGCTGTCCTTTCCTCTGTCTCCCTCTGACTATTGTGGGCCCTCACTGAGCCTATAGATCGAGACCCACCTACCCTCTAGGATGCCATAGACTAGCTCCTAAAACTAGGCACACGCTGATCCGCTGACATTGCCCCGTAGTATAAACCTCTGTAGTACTGAGCCTGAGCCTATGCTCTGGCAAGCTCACTCTAAACCTGGGCTAACTGTGTCTATGCTTGCTACACCTCTGAAACTAAAAAGCTAGAGGTACCATCTATACCCATAGCTGCCACGGCTGCATCTCTCTCTGCTCTCATCACCTGCATGCTAGCCAAGGCTGCGTCTCTCTCTCTGGCTACCTCTGACAGCCGTCCTACATCCGCATCTCTCTAAGACTTTGTTGCCCTCAAATGGGCCCTCAGCTGCCTAATCTAACCATGTAATGTCGTAATAGCTTGCTGCTGTAAGTCAGACTATGGAGCCTACTGTGCTGGCACCTGCCCCTGTACCTGCTGCTGTGCCATCTGCTATGGTGGCAACATCTACCTACTGACCTAAAGGTCCCTCCCCGGACCTCCTCCTCTATCTAGGTCTACCACCTCCTCCTCCATCTCCTCCTCCTCCATCATCTCCCTAACCTCCTCTCCCCCTCCTTCGTCCTCCTCTCCTCCTGCTAGCTCCACCCTCATCATCTGAATCCTCCTCGTCTATACAAGGAGCTAACTCTCCAGGCCCTGAGTATCTGGGGAATGGATGCGCCGTGAACCACTCCTCATAATCTAGCATCATGCTAGCGTCCACTATGTCCCTCCTCATGGACCAAGCTGCATGAGGAATCTGTTGAAAATCAATCAAAGCCTCCTCGAATGATACCACTGGACCCCACCTATATCTCTCTACATGGGTCCTCGCAAAATGAGCCTACCCCTATGGCATGTCCTGTACTCGGCCAAACTATCACTTTAACCTACTCACAATCTGTCGCTCTAATATGTATCTCGTTCTGCTAATGAGCCACCGAGTTTGGAAGTAATATGGAAGCTTGTCCGCCTCATCATCCCATACCTCGCAATATAGGTATGGGTGCCAGACAACCTGATCTACATTATAAAATACGTGTCTCCAATACTCGAGCTTCCCTAGCTTGTGCTGGGAAATCACACCTGCATAGCCATAACTATAGGGCTCACCCCTCTGCCTATGAAAAAGACATATAGGTTGTGTGATAGCTATGTGCTCCCACAACCAAAACTGTAAAAGAGACACACCTGCTGACAAACTAGCTCCTCGGTGATACACTACCTAGTGCATATCTCTGTATAAGTGTGCAATCACGCACACACCTAATGCATACCGAGTCCCGTCAGTGATCATGCTCTCTAACACCCTCTCCCAGCCAATCGGGAAGCCATGTGACCTCCTATCAGGGCATACTATGCCACCGATCAATCCCGCCACTATCCTCAAGAAGTAGTCATAGCAGTCATGAATGTCCTACCACAAAATCACCTACTCAACCAACTCTGGGTCATCAAACACGTGTCTGCACTCTGCCAATCCAGCGTCCCGTTGTGACTCATACTCGACCAACTCTCCCTGAATAGGGAGGTGCAGAATCTGGTACACGTCCTCAAGAGTGATCACCATCTCTCCCGTCGGTAGATGGAATGTCCCATCCTCACTGTGGAATCACTCCACTGTTGTAGTCAACATAGCACAGTTCATACGAACATCAGGCATGAAGCAAACATAGTGCAAACCCATGGCACCAAGCGCCTCGTAGTCAATCTCTGTCAACATGTACTACTACAATAACGACAAAGGGAACTGCTCTCATGACATAAGGGTATCTCAGATATCCTACTGCAACCAAGCAAAGCATAATGTCAAAGAAATCCATATCCAAGCAAACCTACTCAAAGCAATCAAACTATCCTATCATTGACTTAACATATAAAATTAATCAAAACAAGCATATCATCTCTTGACTAGATTCTTGGCAATCTTAGAGATCGCTTATCAATTGACGCATCGATTAAGGTGTCAATTGGGTTAATTTCGTTAAGTCAACTAATTTTCCTAGTGCAAATGTGTCGATCTAGGTGGCAAATGCACCGATCCAGGTGGTAAATGTGCCAATCCATATCATATGTGCTGCTTCACTGTGAATGTGCCAATCCTTGACGTATATGCGCCATTCTAGCATATGCACCGCTTCTAGTGTCACATGCATCGTTCCCTAATGGATGCGCCAATTCATAGCATATATGTGCCAAACTATCATATGCACCGTAAGATCTCTCAAATGCGCCACTTAGCAACATATGCGCCATTTTGGAGCATATATGCACCGAACTGCCGTTCGGCGCATCTGTCCTAGCTTTTTTTCCTAAGCATTTATTGCCCTAATAAATGACTTTTAGCGAGTTTTGACGAACTACATACCGGTGGTCCTGCCTCCACTGGCCGATCGAACCATTAGACTCACTCAAACTAGTGCTCCTCACGTGGAATATCCATTTCTCTATCGACTGCTCTAGCTGTCATGCTCTCCTAAGCTCTCAAAGACCAATCAACTAAGGACAAGTGTCCAAATGAATAGAACTTGTGGACTCAGCTCCTATATATAGCAAGTGAAACCATATTTGATTGTGTGACAACTGCGACTACTTCCCATGTCTGTTCCTCCAAACCACATCCCATTTTTCTCCATCCTAACCTGCTTTTTGGCTTCTTCTTCATGAGATTGTCCATCTCATGCTTTCGGTCGTCTTCTCGTCCAATCTCTCGAGGGGGCATCCTGTCATTAAACTTGTACCAAGGGCAAACTGGGGCATGTATCACTGTCAAAAATTCTTATTCTTTGAAACAACGTGATAAAACACATTGCATCAAAGATGGGCAAAATGTATACACCTAAAAATGACATGACTCTACTAAAATAAATATTTTAAATATTTATTTCATCTTCATATTCCTCTATCAATAAATAAATAAATTTATTTATTTATTTGATTCACTTCCTCCCATTTAATTAAATAAATTACATTTATTTAATTAATTAAAATTCATCTACATCAACTTTATTCTTCTAAATAATTAAATAATTTTAATTATTTAATTAAAATCTTTTATTCTTCCAAATTTAAATAAAATACAATTTTATTTAAATAGAATCTTAAATCTCCACAAAAAATAAATAAATAAATATTTTATTTATTCCTCCAAATTATCTACAAATAATTAAATAAATCTATTTTTTTAATTATGCTTTCTTATCTTCTAAAAATCTTTAATATCTTCTAAAAATAAATTTCTCTTGTCATACAAAAGCAAAAGCTGAGTTAAAGCAACTTTAAAGCAAATTTGCTCTTAAATTAGAAAAATGTATTCTAATTTAAGAAAAACAAAACTCATCCTCATCAAGAAAGCAGTTAACTCAACAAAGCTTCTTTTTGAATAACACATGTCCTTCTATTCGTGCATGTTCTCTCAAACATTCTCCTCCGTCGATCTTCTTATTTCTTCTTAACCATTGATCTTCTCTCACACAACTCTATAAATACAACCCTCTTCTTCTTCATTTGATATCCATCATTCGAGTAAACTTATGCTATAGGAACTATAGCATGCCATTGGCACCCCCATTTGCATATCACTTAATCATCCATCCATTTCATAGTGTGTTGAAGTTCATCTTCAATCACACCAAGTATCAAAGCCAACTTCTCCTTGTCATCTTGAGGAATCGAAGCGAGGAAGCAAGCTTCCTGAGGGCCATTTTCATCTCCATCAAGATCAAGAAATAAAAGGTGAGCAATGGAAGGTGTAAGATAAAGGTTGTAAGTATCTCTTCTTTATTATTAAATCCTTTTTACCTTCATATTCCATTGATGTTTTGGGTTTGTTATTGATTTAATTATTCCCATGTTTTACCCATCATACTAAGTATTGCACATTAACTTTGGGAAAACTAGGGTTGTTACTTGCCTTAGGATCAGGAGGAGTGTTAAAATTATTTGGAGGCAAGGATGTAGTCAACGGACTAGTAGGTCTATTTGAGTTATTCATCAGGTTATAGTTATGTCTACCCATATATTGATGCTGATAAGCATGCACTTCCTTATGTTCAGCTGATGGCTCATTCTCATCTTCAAAAGTAAAAACATAGTTTGTTTCAAAAGCCATAGCTATTTCTTCACATGCTAAGGTGTAGTTCTCATAGGATGATGACATCTGCTGATGAGGATGATTGGTGAAACTTTCTAATACAAAAGCAAAGTCATAGCCACATGGGACAATTTCATTTCCTTCAATAGAAGGTGGATTACGTGCAGTATTTGATACTTCCACTTGAAATATACCAGCTGCTATCCTAAATTGAGGGCAATCCATCTCCTCATGAGCATTGGTATTATGTATCCTACACCAGTTTGTAAGGGTTGCTTCTGCTAGGTTCACCCTTGTGGTTTGCTTAGGTTCACTAGGAGGCTGATTATCTAAGGGTGATGGCAAGGAACCATTGTTTGGTCTAGTGCTCCACACTCTAGGCTGTCTAGGAACATTGTTATTACCACTGTTATTATTATTGTTGTTGTTATATCCCCTATCAGAATATCCAAATCTATCATTATTATATCCCCTCTTCTGATTTGGTTGGGAATAGAAATTTAGACTCCTCAGGTGAGTGATTTTAGTTGTCAGTTTCCTTAGTTGTGCTGATATCTCTTTAATTTCTTCCTTTTCTTCCTGAACTTTGGCTACTACGTTCTCTGTTTGAGGTTTGAAAAAGGAAGAACCATTGTTATTACTATTTTGTCCTATATCCTGAGGTACTTGTATATTTTCTAGATATTGCACCATCTAACCATTTCCATTTGGAGGTGGCATGATGCTAAGTGGAGGTACTTGTAAAGGACCTAGCATTATAGCTAGAGACGCCATAGCTCCATTGGCCTATTGTTGAGTAGGATATGCATGATATGCAAGATGTGTAGGAAATGTAATGTTAGGTGTTAGAGCAGAAATCAACTGCTGATTGAATTTTGTGGCTTCTTAAAAGCTCCAGCCAAGGTTGTGACACCACGATGTGTTCTCTTGATAAACATAGAAGTCACGGGATCTAATGTTGAGTAGTATATACTCCTAGCAGCTTCATCTGCTACAGTATAAGGAGCGACCAGCTTTGAAAGCATATTTTGGAATCTAGCATTGAAGTTAGCAATAGGTTCTCCTTCAAATCTTTTTATTGTGGCAAACAAGTGATAATTCATTGAAGAATCTATAGGTATCTTGAATGTATCCTTAAAAGCTTTCTCCAAGGTAGCCCATGAACCAACTGAACCTTGACCAAGACTGATATACCAATTATATGCCTCTTCCCCTAAGGAAAATGGGAATAATCTACATACCACCTCATGATGTTCAATTCTCGCTCTACAACAAGCTTCCTTGAATGTTCTGATGTGATCATCAGCATCTTGATATGGATGATACTTTGGACAAATCTTGTCAGGATTTTTAGGTAAAGGATGATATGCAATGAAGGTCAGAGGTGACTTTGTAGCAAAGAATGACATTGTGACTAGTGGAGGTTGGACTAGAGGTGTTATAGGTGGTCCTGTAGGTGTTTACAGTCTGACAGGAGTTATTGGAGTACGTTTTGGTGAAGGTTCTAATGTATTAGAACCAGGAGTGTGATGAATATCTACAGTTCTATGTATGAGTCCTTGGATAGGCAATTCCTCAAAGAGTCTGCTGGATCTAGACTTGGTATTTGACCTGAGAGCCAGGATTTCTACAATTTATGAAAATTTGGCTTGGTTTACTGTAAATTACTCTTGCAAAGGATATATTTACTACCAGAATCCAAAACTAACTGGATATTTAGGCAATACTTGCAGAACTGATGCAAATATGAACTGATTAGAGACTTTCACATGCAGGTATCGAGATATTAGGTATCACAAGAAAATTACTTCAAAGATTTAATAAGCAATCCTGAATAATGACCTATCTTTCGACAATCACGGGAATTGACTACAAAGCTTAAGATATTTATGCTTGATTTTGAAATATTTGTGATGAATAGGCATAAAAAAATCAAAACAACAAATCTTTGCAAAATATTTAAAGCAATTATCCTTGAGAACATTACCTCACTTTTGACACAGGAAAATACACATGCACTACTAAATCACCTTCTAGACAGTGAAGATAAGCCCTCCTTCTAGCACCAATTTATGTTGATGATGATGATTAGTCATAACAACATGCATAAAAATCTGCACAACAAACCTTTATTATCTTGTAAATATGATCAATTTGAGATGAATTGATGACTCCAAGACTCCATTGATCAGGTCATGATTGTCTGATGTTACTCAGAGGTTGATGTGACATGTTGTTTTCCATTTCAAGGCCTCTTACATTTGCCTAGATGATGTATGATACAACCATATCCTGTAAATTCACTTCACAGAGAGGTTAATTCTACTCTATTCCAAAGATCACTGTGATATTTGTAAGTTTGATCAATTCTTCTGATCATTGACCATCATGAACTTATACATTCTTCTACACTACATATTTATTTGAATGATGAGTTTGAAAGTGGATATTCATGTGTTTATCATATCTATTTATTTGTATTTGCATGATATTTATCAATTTGACATGCTTTCACTCAAAATATGCTCTGTATTTTCAATTATCTACGAGATATCTACATATTTCAGATTTATTTGCTCTTGATAGTATGTTATTTGCAATTATGGAGGTGATTTGTAATGAAATTCAAAGAAATTTAAGGAAATACTTCAAATTTTAATGAACCTTTAGTCATTGAATCACATACACACAAGACATAGTCATGAAGAGAAGAAATCAAACCATAATTAACCAGGTTGTTCCATAGCTAGGTATGATTGATGCTAACTTCAAAGGAACAAAGAATGGAAACAACATATGCAAACTGAAAAACATTCCAAGGGACGTAGCTAATCAATGCATATATCTAGATTCTACTCATAGATTAATCAGGATTTACAATGATTTGTAATCAAAACAGCTTCTCTTTCATTAAGTATGCAAAATATGTACATTCACAATAACTTTGAAATAAGTCCTAAATTCTTTAGCAATCAAATTTCAATTAAGTTTCGAATGACCAAAAGATTGCACTCCTGCAACTTTTATAGAATAAGGGAAGGAGGCGATTACAACTGACCAATGGTCAAGATTTATCAATTCAGATCAATGGCTAACAATTCTCCATTGACTTAGTCAACTCCTTCATTCATGGCACAAGTGCCAGCTGGCAACCATCTGTATGACTTGCTACTAATAAGTTGCTCATGCATGTGTTTACTTGGTGATGCATCTATACTTACTCTTCATCTCCTCCTTCACTTTTTTCTTTCTCATCATTCTCTTCACTTTCAGCACTTTCACTATCACTATCACTTTGGTAAACATCCTCTCCTATATAGACCTTTACTGTTGTCCTGATTGATTCATATGCTTGCACTATTTTGTTAACCTCTCCCCCATCTTGGACTTTAGTTTTTACTATTACATGTTTATGTGAGTGGAATTTATCCTTGAGGACTTCCATCTTGCCTTTCCTACTATTTAATGTCTCATTATATGTTTCCACTTTGACCTTTATCATCATGATTCTATTCATCACTTCTTCCATCAAGTGGTTCAGGGGGTCATCTGCTACAGGCTTGAAATTATCATGTAGAGCCTTAACAACAAAATCTACATCTTGATTTTCAATTTTACCTTCTATTTTTCCTTCTAAAGCCTTCAGGGTCTTTGCCTCATATGCCATCATGCTATGCAGTTTGACACTAATGTCCCTGAGCTTGCCACTGCATTTCTTCAATACATCACATTTGAACCTGATATCCTTATACCATATCCCCATTAGCAGGGCAATGTTATTATCCAGTACATTGTTACTTATCAAAATTTGTGAATCAATTCTTCTCTTCTCACTCAGAGCAGCTAGGTCCTTTTCCAATTTGAATGACCTTCTACCTGTTTCATTCTGCATCTTGTCTACCTTTCTCTTTAAGGTGCTCAAAGAATTCCATCTCTATAGAGAGGTCTCTACCACATCTTCAACTCCAACAAATTTTGATAACATCCATTTCTCCATCATCATCGCCTCGTGCTTCATCAGGTCCAATTTGGTAACCTCATCTTATGATATAATAGTCAATGGGATAGTAGGATCAGCAGGCACATGATTAGGGTTAATTAACCCTTTTATAAAAGAATGCAATTGAGCAATGTGATCTTTGTGTGCGTTATTCTTCTCCTTTTCTTTCTTTACCCTTTGGGTTAAAGAATCAATAATATCCTTTCCCTCTTGACCTTCTTGGTCTTCATTAGCAAAACCTAGATCAACATTAGTGATCTGAAACTCTTCTAGGCTTATTTTTCCTTTCTCCTTTTCAACTATAGGGAGGGCTACTTGTGCAGTCCTCCTACCTATAGTAGGATCTCTTTTTATTGTGGATGTCAACTTGGCCTTTCTCCTTGGCTTCATCATGCTTTCGGTAAATAGGGCAGACACATCAAAATCTGGAACCTCTTCAACTTGTTCCACATGTATTTCCCTTCTCAGCCAATGAGGCATATCACCTCTAGATTCTTGGTGATCTCTTCCTATGTCATGGGTGTCCTGCTCTCCTATGTCAGCTTCTATTCTTGGTGGTGAATGCACCTTCTTGATTTCTTCCTCATGCAATTCATCATTCGGGGGATCTTGCTGGGGTTCCTCCTATTGAGGAGCTTCCTTTTATAAAGGAGAATCTTGTGGAATATTCACATTTTGATCTGATGTCTCCTTTGGTGAACTTTCTTTTGGAACTCCATCACCCTCCTTATTTTGTTCATCCTGTGACACATTAGCTTCCTGAGAGGCTTGTGCATTTTGACCTTGGAGATCACCCTAATCACCCTTGGTCACATTCTCTATTTCCTTACCAGTACCCCATTCATGGGTTATTTTCTATTCTCCTTCTTTTGGTGTACTGATATCTTCTGACTTAGGCCCTTCTTGACCTAATTTTTCTTCAATCCCTAGTGCTTTTCACGAATCTCCCTGCTCAGTATGTGGTGGAGATATGCTATGTTCCTACTGAGCATCTTTGTGGAGCATCTCTTGATCAGCCTTACCTTGAGGCAATGATTAACCACTTTGAGCCTGACCAGGACTACTATCTGGTATGTCTTGATCACCCCCACTCTGCTATTGTGTTTCTGATGTCTTTGGTTCATTAGGTGTCTTATTTTATTCTTGATCCTGATCAAGAGTAGCATTATCTTTCTTTGTATGCCTTACCTCTTCAGTCCTTTTAGGCTCTACGGGTGGATTATTGTCTTTATCTGGGCTTACATCACCCCTATATGTCAGGTCTATTGCTACAGGGCTTGTAACCTATTCAACCAAATTATCTATCCCTATCTGTTGGGCTATTCCCTTAGGACTATCCTATTTCATTTCTTCCATCTATTTTTCTTCTTGCAACACCCTCATCTGAGCTAATGGAGTCCCTGTCATGCCCACATTTCCCATGCAGTCTCAACACACAACACACGTGTCATGTCCACATTTGCCATGTGGTCATAACACGAATTGCAAAAAAAATTTCTACCTATCCCTAGGAACCCCCTTGCATGCGTCTGCGTGCTCGGTGGAAATACACATAAGGCATAAACATGTCAAACATAACTACGTGATGATAGCCATCTAGGGGGTATGCGACACGAAGTGTGTCGCTTTAGGGGTTAGAATGGTTTTAATCCTAACCCTAAGTTTCCTAGCTGTGAAGATGAATCCGCCAGCTTCAAAATCTATCTCTAACTCCGGTCAAAAATAAAATTGAAAAAGGATTAAGAAAATGATGGAATTGATGGTTGCATGATTGAAGTGGAATGATTGAATGAAACTTAATAAAATATCATAAAATTAAAACCCTAAAAATCTAGGAAAATTTTGACAACATAATGCGTTTTCAATAAATGCAAAGTAAAATTTAAAATAAATCATCAATGAGAAATTAAATAAAATTTAAGAATAAAAAATTAAATTAAAACTTAAGAACAAAATCAAAACAATTTAAAGTATCAAAATAAATTTCCTCCAAGGTCGAATAAATCGTCCTTGTATAAAAAGGTTAAAAATTTGAAATAGTATAATAAAATAATAACCGCCAAATTGGATTTCAAAAATTGAATCCATTAATAAATATAATTGCAATAATACATTTATTAACAAACTCGAATTAATGAGGAGGAAGGAGATTAAAATACTCCTTCCTGTAAAATAATAATAAAATCGATAAATAATTAAAGTGATAATTAAACTTGCTAAGGAGGAAATAAGATAATTTAATTAATTCAACTAAAATGAAATTCAAGACAAGGGAAAAATACTCTTCCCAAATAAGATAAATTCCATTTCCCAAAAAAAATAAAATAAAAGATCTCATAATGCAATGAAGCAAACAAATGCAATTTCCCCATTTAAAATAAAACCAAAAATTAAAAGGGGCACTAAAAAAAGATTAAGGACAAGTAAAATACAAGATTTAAATTTAAATAAAAACAAACATCCTCACACACTCCTCACAAATAACATATTGCCTTCTAATTTGGAATAAGCCTTAACCTCTATTTTAAAACTTGTTATCTAAAAGAGAACCCTAATTACTTTTATCCTCTTATTTTCTACTTCCATGGTTGCCCTAATTCCATTTTAGAAAATGATAACCCTAGAAGAAGCCCTAATTTCTTTATCTTTTGTTTTGTTCTAGTTCATCCACTTGTGTTGCAGGTCTAGGGTTAGAACCTCCATGGCTGCCGTGGAGAGGTAACTAGAAGAGCATGTAAGGGTACTATTGTTTTAGGCCCCTTTTTTTATACGAAGAAGCTATTATCATTTACATAAATATATTTTTTGACAAGGAGAATGATATATGTATAAACTGTAAGTGATGAAAACAAACTTCAATCTGTAGGTTGGAGGAGCAGCCGGGCCGGACGACGGAGGGGCAGGGCATAGTAATGACAAAGGGTGATGATGGTGTAGCGGTGAAAAACACGAAAGAGAGGGGGTTGAAGGCGGTGGAGGGGAGAAGACACCCGCGGGGAGAAGGTTGCAATGGTGACTAAATGAGACAGGTTGTCGGCTTAAATCTTCTAACCCCTGCTGATAGTTTAAAGGGGGGGTTGAAAGGGTAATGGGGTGGGGGAAGCAATCCCCCCACCCACCGCCATCAATAGAATAGTCTGAGGGGGAGAGTGGTGGCTTGGCCGCCGACCCTCCCTTTCATGTTTCTTGTTTTTTTACACTATATTCAAAGGCAACGGCCACGCGGCCTGAATGCAGTCCGCCGATGGATCAGAATAACAGCAGTTTTCTCTGTTAATATAAATTTTGTTTTTAATATATATATATTATATATATATATATGTAAATGTATATATATATATATATATATATCTTTTTAGCAAGATACCTATAGTCTATTAAAACTATCACTGTATTTTTTTGATTTTTGATTTTTTTTCTCCCTATTATAGTATATAAATATATGTATATACACTTATTATATATATATATACATATTATAATATATACAACAAAACATGTAATATGTAATCTTTTCTCCTATATTTTTTGTATATAAACACAATATTTATAAGAAAGGAAGGAAAACACAACTAGATAAAAAAAAGGATGAAATGTATATATATATATATATATATATATATATATATATATATATATATATATATATATATATATATATATATATATATTATGTATGTATATTTAAATATATACTCAATAATTTATCTTCACATAGCAAGGGCTTAAATACCCAGAATATTAATTTTCGACTTTATAACATAACTAGATCAACAACTTTCTCTTTTTAAAAAAAAAAAAAAGGAAACATGAATTTGCATACATTAATCTATTTTTTTTTTTTGAAAGAATTTATATGAGGTAGAGAATGCATCTTAATCTAAATTCTATTTTCTTTACAACAACAGCTAATTTAAAGGAACTTTCAATATAACAAACAGATAACAAATCTCAGTTTCATTCTTTTTTTTTTGCAAATAATAAAACAGTCATATTTCTACTTTTCTCTTTCTTTGTTTTGTAAGCAACAAACTTCATTCTACAACGAATGAGTAATCTATTCCTTGAAAAGAATAATGATAGAATAAATATGCTTGAATTCAATGCATCTTTCCAACATACCAACACACAAAAATAGGAATAAACAACTTTTAAATAAAATAGAAGGAATGTTTTCATTACAATATTTACCACATCCACTTCAAGGCAAAGAAAACTTAACAAATTTTACAATAAGGCCACAATGGCCATGGCTCAAACAGCCAATAAAAATACTACTGTAGCCACACAAGAATGGGCTTCTCATCCACTCCAATATTTCAAAAATGCACCTGCAAATAAAACACCACAAAAAGAACAACCCAGCCACTTCAAAATGCCCTCCTCCCTACTGTAGACCTGCAAGTGGGTCACCCCCGAGCTAAGGAGGTAGGGATTCACATGGGTGTAAACACTCCACAATAAGAAACAAACAACATCAACACAAAACAACCACAAGGATAACACATAACTCAACTCATGAAAATGAGTTTGATGAGGGTAGGGAATGGACCCCTCTACTTCAAAGGCCACCAAAATAATAAAATACCAATCTCATGGCCTCAAGCCAAAAATCTCCAAAACCACCACTCCCCACAAAATCACAAAATAACCTCCATGGCACTCTTGCCATTCAAATAATTTCCTCAACAAGTAAAAGCACTCAAGGCATAAATAGCACAATATGGGAGTGACCTCAAGGAGGTTCCTTTCCCCTACCCAAACAAGTTGAGCCTTACCTCCAATTGGAGGTGCTCTTACCATACTCCTATCCCACACCAAAAATAATGAAACAACAAACAACCAAAAATACAAACACATCACAATAAATAAGGAAGGGTGAAGAAACTTAGTTCATGAGGCTTACCTTCAAGGCCCTATAATGGTAGCACGTTTGGTGATGAGCTCCAAGCTTTCCCAAACCTTCCAATCTTCAAGGCTTTCTCTAACTTCCCTAAAATTGCACCAAAAATAGAAAGAAACTCCAAAATGCAAGAACCCCACACTTCTCAACAAGAGGAGATCATACAGGCCATCAAATTTGGCCTTGAGAAATGAGAAGGTGACACTTGTCACCTTCTCCTTCCTCCTCCAATGCCACTTGCAAGGGGAGGAAGTGTGAGGGTGACAAGTGTCACCCTCTAATTCCATCTCAATCCTCACCTTATCCACTTGTGCTCTCAGACATGTGTGAGAGGACAAGTGGTGAGGTGGCATTCCCACTCAAACCTCCAAGAGGATAAGGGATGCCATATGGCATCCTCTTATTCTCTCAAAGAGCCATCTCCCTCCAAGATGCTCTCACACGTGTGAGAGTCTTGGAGGAAGATCCCACACACTTGGGAGTCTTGGAGACCTCCCAAGTCCTCCTTGGGAAAGGATTCCCAAACTTTGGGAAGGGAGATGAGTCTTTCCCAAAGCATGACTCATCTCCCACCTTCCCTAATTTCAAATTTCGTCACTTTGACTAAACCATAGTTTAGAGTGACTAAAAGTGAGTTAATCCAAGGGTTAGTTAGTCAAACTTGACCCTAGACCCATGGGTAACCACCTAGGGTAACTTTTGGGACACTAAGGTTCACCAAGGGGTCATAAATCCACTTTAAATGGCCTCAAAAATAAAAACAAATACCAAGTGGTGTAAGTCAAATAAAATTATACAACACTTAATATTAATAAATTAAACAAAGGGGTACTAGGCCAAAATGATTAAAAATTAAATCAAGCACTTAAATCACATTCAATTTCAAACGTGATCATCATCCCTCTTGGGGAATGGATCGGTTTTATAGGGGATAACATTGGTGTGAATTCTACCTCCAATTTCCCATGGCTAGGGAATGTAAAACCTACACATCTCGATCAAGTGTCAATCATATCATGATAATCATAGCCGAAGCAATTGGAATTAAATTCACACCATAGAATACAACAATAATCATCAATAACATAATGTTGAATTAAACTGTATTTTTCAATGACATGTCAAATAGTCAACATCACATAAATAACTAGAAATCTCATCACAAAGCATCATCAAATATATATCTCATATGTCAAATCATAAAATAACATCAAATATGATCAAATCGAATCACATATGTCTAATCAAGGTCCTATTATAATCAGAAGATATAATCAAGTCTGCATAATGAAACCATAGTCACTAAAAGTCTGATAATATCATCAACCAAAAAGCATAACAATCAAAATAAGGAAGGTAAAATAATCGGCCTCACATCCTCCCCCCTAAGACTAAACTTCCTCTTGGAAGTTGTCAAAAAGGTGAGGATAGAGTGCCCTCAAACTAGCTGCATCCTCCCAAGTCGTTGTGACCTCATCATAACGATCCCACTGGACCCTAACCTGGTCTAGCTCTCGACGTTGAAGGCATAGCGTCTGATGAGCCAATATGCGAATTGGTTCCAAAGCCAATTGCCCGTCCACCTCTACCTGCAAAGCACTCTAGTCCAGTACATGAGATAAATCAGATATATATCACCTCAATACAGAAATATGAAAGACATCGTGGATACGTGACAGGCTAGGTGGTAACACTAGATGATAGGCAACTGGTCCTATCCACTCCAAGATATCAAAGGGTCCTACAAAATGAGGCATGAGCTTAGAGCCCTTTCCATAACGGATTGGACTCTTGTGTGGCCGCACTCTAAGGAATACCCTATCACCCACTAAGAAGCTCCGATCAGTCCTCTTAGCATCGTCATACTTCTTCTGTCTATCCTGTACCTCCTACAGTCTCTGTCTAATCAGTGTGACCTGCTGCTCCATATTCTGAACTAGCTTTAGACCAATGGCAACTCTGTCCTCTATCAGATCCCAACTCAATGGTGTCTTGCATGGCCTATCGTATAAAGTCTGAAAGGGAGGCATACCCAACGAGCTGTGATGCCCATTCTTGTAAGCAAACTCAACCAGATACAAATACTCCTCTCATCTAGACTGATGGTCCATAACATACATCCGAAGCATGTCCTCCAACACCTAATTCACCTGCTCTGTCTATCCATCTGTCTTGAGATGATAAGCGGAGCTGTGTTCCTAACACCTGCTACAAGGCTTTCTAGAATGCTGAAGTGAAAACTAGATCTCTAGCAGAAATGATGCGACAAGATACTCCATGTAATCTCACAATATCGTCTAAGAATACCCTTGCCACTACTAGTGCATTGTACGTCATGCGTATAGGTGAGAAATGTGCCACCTTGGTCAACTTGTCGACTATCACCATGATGGCATCATGGCGACACGAAGGCATAAGAAGACCAACAATAAAGTCCATGGAAATGGTGTCCCATTTCCACTCAGGTATATCATGTGAGTATAAAAGACCCGCTAGATGCTGATGCTCAGCCTTGAACCTCTGGTACTCAAGGCATCGAGCAACAAAATCTATAATATCTCACCTCATACCCGCCCAATGGTATAGTTGTCATAGGTCAATATGCATCTTCTTCACCCCTGGATGTGCCGTATATGGTGCTCTGTGAGCCTCTAATAACCCTACAGTACGTAGGTCACCTGCACAGGGTACATAGATGCATTGTCGATGATGAAGTAGCCCATTTGCTTCAAGTGAATACCCTGCAAACTTGCCCACAAGGGCCCTTTGTGAATTGATCTCCTGCTGCACCTCAAGAAACCACTCATCCTCTAGCAGATGCTGAATAATGCATCCTCTCAAGTCCACACTTAGAGTCAAGGTCAAGAGCTCGTGGTGCCTCTGACTCAATGCATCAGCAACCACATTCTCCTTCCCTTTGATGTAGTGGACATCAAAGTCATACTCGCAAAGGAACTCCATCTAACGCTGCTGACGGGTGTTCAGATTCAGTTGTGTAAAGATATACTGAAGGCTGTGGTGATCTGAATGGAGCTCAAAGCGATGATCCAATAAGAAGTGCCTCCAATGAACTAGAGCATGAACCACTTCCGCTAACTCCAAATCATGTGTGGGGTAGTTTAGCTCATGGGTCTTGAGCTTTCGTGACTCATACACGATCGCTCTACCACCCTACATAAGTACGGCTCCCAACCCCTCAAATGATGCATCCGTGCAAACCATAAAATCTATTGCAGGATCAGGAACCGCTAAAATGGGAGTGCTGGTAAGACGCTCCTTGAGGACCCCGAAGGCCCTCTCACACTGCTTAGTCCATAGAAAGCTCTTCCCTTTCTGCTGAAGGGAAGTGATGGGGTGTGCTATCTGAGAAAAACCCTCAACAAAGCGATGGTAATACCCAACTAACCCCATAAAACTCCTAACCTCTGTCACACTAGTGGGTGCTGGCCAGTCCCTAATAGCCCTGATCTTCAATGGATCTACTGAGATTCTATCTCCAGATAGGTTATGCCCCAGATACTGAACCTTTGTCCTGAAAAATGCACACTTCACCAAGTTCCCATAAAGATTTTTCTCCCTCAAACACTGTAGAACCTGACGAAAGTGCTCCTCATGCTCCTCATTGGTCCATGAATAGATCAAAATGTCATTGAGGAAAATGATCACAAATCGATCTAAATAGGTATGAAACACCCCGTTCATGAGACTCATGAACACTGTAAGGGCATTCATCAAGCAGAAGGGAACCACAGTGAACTCATAGTGGCCATATCAAGTCTGAAAGACAGTCTTATGGATGTCTGCCTCTGTGATACGTAGCTGATGATAACCAGACTTCAGGTCAATCTTAGAAAACACTCTAGCTCCCTACATCCAATTGAAAAGATCATCAATCCTAGGTAGAGGATAACAGTTCTTCACCGTCACCTTATTTTACTGCCTATAGTCCATGCACAATCGAAGAGACCCATCCTTCTTCTTCACAAAGATGACAGGAGCACCCCAAGGTGAAACGCTTGGTCAGATGTGCCCCTTCTCGAGCAAGTCCTCCAACTGTAACTTGAGCTCTGTGAGCTCATGTGTGGTCATCCTTTAGGGTGCACGAGACACTATATCAACACCTGGCACTAAGTCTATGTGAAAGTCTACCTCACGATGGGGTGGCATCCCTGGTAACTCTGCTAGAAACACATTGGCAAACTCTCTAAGGATGGGATGATCATCTAAAGATGCCTCAAGCTCGTCATCTGATCTGTCACTCACTCTCATGGCAAACATCTAGCATCCCTTCTGCATGCAGCACTTAAGCTACTGAATGGATATCATATGCACTGTTGTGGGCTTCTGAATGCCCACTATCTCAACTGATGTACCGTGATCGTCTAAACAGCTGATCACCTTTCGATGACAATCTAGCTTGGCTCGATGAGCCGCAAGCCAATCCATACCCAACACCACATCATAGAATCCTAATGTCATGACTCTAAGGTCACATACTGTTGTAAAGGGTCCCAAAGAAATCTCACAATCATGGACTAAGGCATCAACTGTCATCTTGGCCCATGAGGCCAACTCAACCACCCACCTATCACCCTGCCTAGAGGCCACCAGCCTGCAACGCTCCACTAACGATGGAGATATGAAAGAGTCAGTAGCATCAGAATCAAAGAGAATATAAATGGGGTTACCCCCAATCATACCTGACGTCTCAATCACTGACGCCTAAAATCAGCCTGGTGGTTATCAATCACTGCGAACATACGGGTGGATCTACCCACATCACCAACAATCTACTCAGATCCTCCTACACGAGGCTGTCCCCCTATTGTAAAACCCTATGGACACTCTCTGGCTAGGTGTCCTACTCCACCACAAACATAACAAGGGCCCCTAGCCTGTACCTATCCAGTCTGAGTCCTACTCGACTATTGTTGTCCTGATCTGCCAATAGACCCCTATGAGCCCCTATATGACTAATGCGACCTCGTGAGTCCCACAGGTGGTCCCTGTTGCCTCTAATATCTACGCAAACCCTGCTACTACCAACCTCTATTATGTCCCCCATGTGCCCTCTGTTGTGTCCTAGCTCTTTACTACTACTGTGGCTGCTGCTGCTGTGGGGGCCTAGGAGGTAAGGGTGCGGAACTAAATCCTCCCCTATGAGGTGGCTGTGATGGTCTGCAGAAACTCTACTAATGCTGCTGTTGTCCACGATCCTAGAACTGAGGGTGTGAACTCTGCACTCATCCCTAAGTCTCCTTAGCGATATATGCCTTCTCAGCAGCATCACTCAAAGTCTGGGGGTCTGCCATACGAATAGACCCTGCTATACTGTGGGTCAGTCCTCTAATAGACTTATGAACTAGGAGTTTCTCGTCATGGAGATACTCCACATAATGGGATAACTTGATAAATCTACCCTCATACTGTGCCACTATAAGTCCCCTCTGTTGAAGGTCATGAAAGTTGTCTATACAACGCTGCCTGTAATGATCTGATAAGTATCGCGCATTGAAGTGCTCAATGAAGGTCTCCCATGTGAGATGTCTAATGAAAGGTGATGCTTGCACTCCTCAGTGCGCCACCAAGTAGCTGCTGCATCTCGCAATAGGTGTACTACTACACGAGCCTTCGTGTTGCCCTCGTAAAGATGCAACATGAAGCATCTGTCTAAGCTGACGAGCCAGGCCTCTGCCTCGGCTCCCTTTGTGGTCCTGACGAATGTATGAGGGTTCAACCTCAATAAATCCCTAATGGGATCTCCTTTGTCTCTGTGCCCTCTGATAGACTCATCTATGTAATAGTCATAAGGCCTGTGAACAATGTGCTCTACTCGTACTGCCTCATCATGCCTAGCATGACATGGAGGGCTCCTGCTACGGGCCCTATCAGTCAAACCAACCTCCTCTGCTGTTGTCTCTGGCACCTCAACAAAAGGCTCCACATGTGGTGTCCCTCGCAGCTCAACGCGGGGCTCCACATGTGGCTCGACACGGGACTCAGCTCGTGGCTCCACGCATGGCTCCTCTTGCGGATCCTTGCGGGGCACTACACGTGGCTCTACGCGCGGCTCAGCTACTGCTAGTGGAAGCCTATCTAAAACTGCCTGCAAAGCCTATAATATCTGTGGCCCATTATCTAGTAGGGCTGACGGTGCCTGTGGTACTAGTAAGTCTGGCTGTGGCTATAGGACTGGCTGATCTAATCCCTCAGCTGAAGAGTCAGTGTACACCTCAGCAGGTGGAGTGCGGCGGGACTGCGCTTGTCGAACTCATCGGGGAGGCATCCTACAAAAATGAAGTAACCACAAATTAATCAAAGTTGCAGAAATAATAATGCGCCCAAAACAAGCCCAGTGTTTAAACTTAGGCTATGATACCAAATGTCATGCCCGCATTTCCCATGCGGTCTCAACACACAACACACGTGTCATGTCCACATTTTCCATGTGGTCATGACACAAATTACGAAAAAAATTTCTACCTATCCCTAGGAACCCCCTCACACGCATCTGCGTGCTCAGTGGCAATACGCATAAGGCATAAACATGTCAAACATAACTATGTGATGATAGCCATCTAGGGGGTATGCGACATGAAGTGTGTCACTTTAGGGGTTAGAACGGTTTTAATCCTAACCCTAAGTTTCCTAGGTGTGAAGATGAATCTGCCAACTTCGAAATCTATCTCTAACTCCGGTCAAAAATAAAATCAAAAAAGGATTAAGAAAATGATGGAATTGATGGTCGCATGATTAAAGTGGAATGATGGAATGAAACTTAATAAAATATCATAAAATTAAAACCCTAGAAATCTAGGAAAAATTTGATAGCATAACGCATTTTCAATAAATGCAAAGTAAAATTTAAATAAATCATCAATGAGGAATTAAATAAAATTTAAGAATAAAAAATTAAATTAAAACTTAAGAACAAAATCAAAACAATTTAAAGTATCAAAATAAATTTCCTCCAATGTCGAATAAATCGTCCTTATATAAAAAGGTTAAAAATTTGAAATAGTATAATAAAATAATAACCACCAAATTGGATTTCAAAAATTGAATCCATTAATAAATATAATTGCAATATTACATTTATTAACAAACTCGAATTAAGGAGGAGGAAGGAGATTAAAATACTCCTTCCTATAAAATAATAGTAAAATCGATAAATAATTAAAGTGATAATTAAACTCACTAAGGAGGAAATAAGATAATTTAATTAACTCAACTAAAATGAAATTCAAGACAAGGGAAAAATACTCTTCCCAAATAAGATAAATTCCACTTCCCAAAAAAAAATTAATAAAAGATCTCATAATGCAATGAAACAAACAAATGCAATTTCCCCATTTAAAATAAAACCAAAAATTAAAAGGGGCACAAAAAAAGATTAAGGACAAGTAAAATACAAGATTTAAATTTAAATAAAAACAAACATCCTCACACACTCCTCACAAATAACATATTGCCTTCTAATTTGGAATAAGCCCTAACCTCTATTTTAAAACTTGTTATCTAAAAGAGAACCCTAATTACTTTTATCCTATTATTTTCTACTTCCATGGTTGCCCTAATTCCATTTTAGAAAATGATAACCCTAGAAGAAGCCCTAATTTCTTTAGCTTTTGTTTTGTTCTAGTTCATCCACTTGTGTTGCAGATCTAGGGTTAGAACCTCCATGGTTGCCGTAGAGAGGTAACCAGAAGAGCATGTAAGGGTAATATTGTTTTAACCCCCCCTTTTTTTTATACAAAGAAACTATTCTTATTTACATAAATATATTTTTTGACAAGGAGAATGATATATGTATAAACTGTAAGTGATGAAAACAAACTTCAATTTGCAGGCTGGAGGAGCGGCCAGGCCGAACTACGGAGGGGCGGGGCGCAGTAATGACAAAGGGTGATGATGGTGTAGCGGCGGAAAACACAGAAGAGAGGGGGTTGAAGGCGGCGGAGGGGAGAAGACACCTGCGGGGAGAAGGTTGCAGCGGGACTAAATGGGACAGGCTGTCAGCTTAAATCTTCGAACCCCCGTTGATAGTTTAAAAGGGGGGGTTGAAAGGGTAATGGGGTGGGGGAAGCGATCCCCCCAGCCACTGCCATCAATAGAACAGTCCAAGGGGAGGGCGGTGGCCTGGCTGCTGACCCTCCCTTTCATGTTTTTTTTTTACACTATATTCAAAGGCAACGGCCACGCAGCTTGAACGCAGTCCGCCGATGGATCAGAATAATAGCAGTTTTCTCTGTTAATATAATTTTTTTTTAATAAATATAATATATATATTTTATCTATATATATATTATATATTTTATATTATATATATATGTATATACATATATATATTATATATATATGTATATGTATATACATATATATATACATATACATATATATACATACATATATATATATATATATATATATCTTTTTAGCAAGATACCTAGAGTCTATTGAAACTATCACAGTATTTATTTTATTTTATTTTATTTTCTCCCTATTACAGTATATAAATATATGTATATACACTTATTATATATATATATACAAATGTATATACATATTATAATATATACAACAAAACATGTAATATGTAATCTTTTCTCCTATATTTTCTGTATATAAACATATTATTTTTAAAAAAGGAAGGAAAATGCAACTAGATTAAAAAAAAGATGAAATACCCAGAATTTTAATTTTTGGCTTTATAACATAACTAGATCAGCAACTTTCTCTTTTTTTTAAAAAAAAGGAAACATCAATTTACATAGATTACTCTATATATTTTTTTTAAAAGAATTTATATGAGGTAGAGAATGCATCTTAATCTAAATTATGTTTTCTTTACAACAGCAACTAATTTAAAGGAACTTTCAATATAACAAACAAATAACAAATCTCAGTTTCTCTCTTTTTTTTTGCAAATAATAAAACAGTCATATTTCTACTTTTCTCTTTCTTTGTTTTGTAAGCAACAAACTTCATTCTACAACAAATGAGTAATCTATTCCTTGAAAAGAATAATGACAGAATAAATATGCTTGAATTCAATGCATTTTTCCAACAAACCAACACACAAAAATAGGGAATAAACAACTTTTAAATAAACTAGAAGGAATGTTTTCATTACAATATTTACCACATCCACTTCAAGGCAAAGAAAACTTAACAAATTTTACAATAAGGCCACAATGGCCATGGCTCAAACAGCCAATAAAAATACTACTGTAGCCACACAAGAATGGGCTTCTCATCCACTCCAATACTTCAAAAATGCACCTGCAAATAAAACACCACAAAAAGAACAACCCAGCCACTTCAAAATGCCCTCCTCCCTACCGTAGACCTGCAAGTGGGTCACCCCCGACCTAGGGAGGTAGGGATTCACATGGGTGCAAACACGCCACAACAAGAAACAAACAACATCAACACAAAACAACCACAAGGATAACACATAACTCAACTCATGAAAATGAGTTTGATGAGGGTAGGGAATGGACCCCTCTACTTCAAAGGCCACCAAAATAATAAAATACCAATCTCATGGCCTCAAGCCAAAAATCTCCAAAACCACCACTCCCCACAAAATCACAAAATAACCTCCATGGCACTCTTGCCATTCAAATAATCTCCACAACAAGTAAAAGCCCTCAAGGCATAAATAGCACAATATGGGAGTGACCTCAAGGAGGTTCCTTTCCCCTACCCAAACAAGTTGAGCCTTACCTCCAATTGGAGGTGCTCTTACCATACTCCCATCCAACACCAAAAACAATGAAACAACAAACAACCAAAAATGCAAACACATCACAATAAATAAGAAAGGGTGAAGAAACTTAGTTCGTGAGGCTTACCTTCAAGGCCCTCTAATGGAAGCACGTTTGGTGATGAGCTCCAAGCTTTCCCAAACCTTCCAATCTTCAAGGCTTTCTCTAACTTCCCCAAAATTGCACCAAAAATAGAAAGAAACTCCAAAATGCAAGAACCCCACACTCCTCAACAAGAGGAGATCATATAGGCCATCAAATTTGGCCTTGAGGAATGAGAAGTGTGAGTGACAAGTGTCACCCTCCAATTCCATCTCAATCCTCATCTTATCCACTTGTGCTCTCACACATGTGTGAGAGGACAAGTGGTGAGGTGGCATTCCCACTCAAACCTCCAAGAGGATAAGGGATGCCATATGGCATCCTCTTATTCTCTCAAAGATCTGTCTCCCTCCAAGATGCTCTCACACATGTGTGAGAGTCTTGGAGGAAGATCCCACACACTTGGGAGTCTTGGAGACCTCCCAAGTCCTCCTTAGGAAAGGATTCCCAAACTTTGGGAAGGGAGATGAGTCTTTCCCAAAGCATGACTCATCTCCCACCTTCTCTAATTTCAAATTTCGTCACTTTGACTAAACCATAGTTTAGAGTGACCAAAAGTGAGTTAATCCAAGGGTTAGTTAGTCAAACTTGACCCTAGACCCATGGGTAACCACCTAGGGTAACTTTTGGGACACTAAGGTTCACCAAGGGGTCATAAATCCACTTTAAATGGCCTCAAAAATAAAAACAAATACCAAGTGGTGTAAGTCAAATAAAATTATACAACACTTAATATTAATAAATTAAACAAAGGGGTACTAGGCCAAAATGATTAAAAATTAAATCAAGCACTTAAATCACATTCAATTTCAAACGTGATCCTCATCCCTCTTGGGGAATGGATCAGTTTTACAGGGGATAACATTGGTGTGAATTCTACCTCCAATTTCCCATGGCTAGGGAATGTAAAACCTGCACATCTCGATCAAGTGTCAATCATATCATGATAATCATAGCCGAAGCAACTGGAATTAAATTCATGCCATAGAATACAACAATAATCATCAATAACATAATGTTGAATTAAATTGTATATTTCAATCACATGTCAAATAGTCAACATCACATAAATAACTAGAAATCTCATCACAAAGCATCATCAAATATATATCTCGTATGTTGAATCACAAAATAACATCAAATATGATCAAATCGAATCACATATGTCTAGTCAAGGTCCTATCATAATCAAGAGATATAATCAAGTCTGCATAATGAAACTATAGTCACTAAAAGTCTGATAATGTCATCAACTGAAAAGCATAACGACCAAAATAAGGAAGGTAAAATAATCGGCCTCACAGTCCCATGAGGGGTCATCCTAGTGTTGGCAACTAGGGCTTCCATATGTTGAGCAGCCACATCTTGGACTACCTCATCATCTGATAATTCTACCATATCATCCAGAGGGAAAGGAGTCTCCTTACTAGCCTTGAGCACTTCTCTTGTCTACTCCTCGGTCCTCTCAGTTTTAAACTTAATTATTTCAGGAATGGGGACTTCATGCTGCATTTCTTTTCTAAAAACCTCATTGCCCATTCCCCTCAACATAATAGGATCAGTGTTGACATTCCCCCTCATGGCCGTTCTCTGTTTCTTAGGTGGTGGTGTTTGCAACACCTTCTTTCTTTTCCTACTTGCAATTAGTAAGTCATCATCTGTGGGTTCTTTATCCGATTGTTCTTCTTCCAAGAGGCTATCTTCTTCTAATTCACCTTGTAGAGCCTATTCTTCTACCTACATCTCTATGCTCTCAGTAACAGGTCTCAAAATCCTCTTAGTCTTTGGTTTCTTTAGCGATGCTTGTGAGGTGGAGGCATGGGCTGATGTAGATGTCGGGTCACCTTTGGATGTAATTCTCTTTATGATCACCCCTCTCTATTCACCTTCCACCTTCTTACCCTTGGTGGGTATCTTCTTTTGTTCTTCAGTGGGTAATCTCTCCACATTAGATTTTCTCTTCTCTATAAGGAAATCATCATATTCTTCATCAGATAATTCCTATCTCTTTTTCTTATTGTCAATAGTAAGGGCCATGTCCCTCTTCTTTAGCTTAGAAATTTTTGTATCCACCCAGCTTTGGGTCAGTTTTATCACCCCTTGCATTATTTGATCCAAGGATATATCCTCTGGCTGTGTAAGATCAAGGGATGATATGGTGTCATTATACACCTTTTTGTCCTCATATTCGTTGGACATTATCTTTTCATCATCCTTATGTAATTGTGTTGGCACTGGGATAGAGTCAAAGGTTCTAATTTGATTCAAGGTGAGCCTTTGATATTTCCTTCTTCTCACCTCAGCTTCATCATCACAATCAATCCAAAAATCCTCTGGATGCTTTTGATGTATCTGTTTCCCAAGTAATTTATGCATCCTGCCATAAGGGTCATATGATTTGGTGAGAGGAAACGGTTGTAGGTACATAAGTTTCAACTCCCCAATAGCATGCTTTATGCTCTTTGAATCTAAGCATAAGTACCACCCCATATACACTAGAAATAAAACCGAAGGAAGCTTCTTATGTGCTTTATAGGCCTCAACCACTGTAGACACCTGTCTGACAAACTCCATCAAGATGACCCTATTAGTAGGGTATCTTGGCAACATAAGAGGCTGTCCCTCAAATCCCTCAATCCTGATATATGAAAAGGTGGCAAATTGTATAAACCATGCTCCATATTTATAAATGACCTCTTGAGCTTCCATGCTCAGCCTCTTAGTGCTATCCTCCTCCATGGTTCTTACCAGATGCATCGAGAATGCATCATTTACCAATTTGTAGTCTTGGAGATATACTTTTCTTTGTAATTGGGGATAATGATCCCATATATGCATATCATCTGCATCACCGCCAACCTTATCTACTGTTTGTAGGGCATCAAACATTCCTTTGAATGCGCAAGAGTATACCACATATGAGGTCACGTAATATAACAAGCCTATCCTTCTAGCTTCCTCATCCCTTCATCTAAGGAATCACTGATGAGCTTGGCCCATAGGGGTTTGTTATCTGAGTATAACACCATCTGGATGATCCCAAACATCCAATTCTCAAAATTACTAGCATGAGGTCTGTCAATTATCCTGCTTAGTAGGGCAATTATATATTAGTACTCATCATCAAAGTCAAACTTGTACAGGTATACTGGTAGCTTAGCCGAGGTTGTATAAGTGCTACTCTTTGCTCTCCATTGATACATCCTCTTCCTGGCCTCTTTCTTTTTGTTGTTATACTCTGTCGCCAGCTTATGGAGATCCACATTGACCACCTTATTTCCTACTGGTAAGTTGAAAGTGGCGGTGAGGCCCTTGACCGAGAAATTGGCATATATCCTACCATGTTTCTCCACCCACCTGGTTTCTGGGTTATAATTCCTTGCACATTCAACTACTAATTGTAGGGCATCCATGGCATAAGGAAAACTAGCTGCATGCCACATACCAGAGGTAAACACTCTATCCATAATAGGATTGTCTGTATCATTATCCAACCTTGTTGACCATGCTTCTAGTTCTGTACTCCCTTGATGTGTATCACCAATGACCCCGTATCTAAATTGCACCCCTTCTAGTTGCACAAACATGAGCTTCAAAAACTCAACCCCAGACATATTTCTTCTGACGTCGGCCATTGATTCCTACAATAGACATGATATATTTTACTCTATGGTATCCATATGTATTTTCAACAATATCATGTATCCTTTATCTATTACCTTTCATTTTACCCTTCTCTATGCATCATCATATGTATTTACCCTAGTAAGGACAAACATTCTATCTGGATTTGTAGAAAATGACAATGGGGAGGTTTTGAAGTTACTTACCTGATAACGCTTTCCTTTGGGTTATATGAGTGATTACAAGAAAGACTGTAAACGTGCAAGGTCACCCGTTCCATTCCATTACTCTGAAGGATCCAGTCCGCTGGCAAGTAGCTAATAAGGGTTTGACTTCTGGAACTCTATAATTTTTTATTTATCGCAAGGTGAATAAAAATGACCTTTGAATTTCTCTTTTAAACAAATCGATAAGACGAATTAGGGTAAAATGTGTTGTCTTGATTAAATCCGTTGATCATTTGCATGGAATTCATAGATGTCGCCAAGTGTTTGATTCGTATTTATAATCGGCAAGATTTCATCTACCACGTTAAATGCATTTAATGTTAAGGGGGTGATCTTCGAAAGATCAGGGATATTTGGAAATATGACTCCCTGTGGATAATATGACCCCCCCACTTGTGCGGGATAATCGTGTACAAAAGATCGGGTGACATGGTCAACTTTTGACTATGAAGCATATCGAGTCATGGAATTAAGATTAGGGGTGCTTCAAAATATGACCCCCCCCGCGGGGAATAAATCATGATGACATCATCATGTCATTGATGTTCTTTAGTTATCAGGTTTAGTGATGTCATCGTCATATTAAGAAATATGACAGATATTGGATATATGACCTTCTGTAGGTCAGATGAGATGATGATGTCATCATCGGGGTGATTTCTCTCGTTCATTGGAATTGGATGATGTCACCATCATATTGGCATAGGGTGATATCTGCGAAGAGGTGATATTTGTAAGATGACTGATATTAGGGAATATGACCCCCCCGGGATAATACATGAAGTTCTTTGACGGGTAGGTCCCAGTTCTTATTTAATTTTGATGTTCGCGTATCGTGCACCTAGTGGTTATCGGGTGATGATTCTAAGTATGGGTGATGTTATCGAATATGACTGATGTTAGAAATATGACCCCCTCGGGTAATATCAGATTTGACCAAACTTTGACTCAACATAACTTTCTATCCTTAGACCATATTAGGGTGATCCAAAAGGCAAACCTGCTTAGAATTTTGTGTACTTTCCAACCATGAGGTTAATAATAGCAACTACTGACTTTAACAACTGACCTCATCTAGTGGTAGATCCACCTTCTCAAAGGTGACATATATGACTGATTTTACCAAACTGCCCAAAGCAAGAAACAAGCAAACAACAAGTAGAAAGAAAAGTTGGGTCCCTATTTTACTAATGCAAAATGGGGCGTGTTGTGTAACCACACAACATGAACAAGTCATTAATTGAAGGTTTACTCTTGTAATTGTGAAATTTGCATATCCATGTCATTTCCAATTTAGTTTTGTGCTCACCTTAGTGGAATGGCTTAAATGCAATAACATGTTGACAAGTGGCATATTCTTATGCTAGGTTTGACTCATTTTCCAATCCTTGTCCATACCCATTTTATCCCTATTTAGATGTATTTTAACACATTCAACATTTACTCATCATTTATGTTCCCTCATTTGCACCTACTTCCATACATTTGTTCCTTACCTCAAAATTACAATTTTAGGCCCAAGGTTCATTTTTTAGTGGCTTAGGATTGACTTGGTTCAATACCATGATGCATGGGAATGTACTTGAAATTCAAGTCATTAAATTCAAAATTCAATTTTCCCATCGTTTTCTACTAGTTGTTGTGAGTTGACTTAATACATGTTTGTGCGACATGTTGCTATGTCATTATATTTTGAAGACAATCAATGTGCAGTTAATGTCATCCAAAAAATAGAAAGCAAACTTACAAGGATAAAAAGGCCTAGTTAATATTGTCCATTCAATAAAAGAACTAGTCTTCAAGGGCTATGTTGGTCTTTGAGTATCAAGGACCTTTGATCAATATTTTTTTTCTATTTTCTAATCAACAAATGTTAATTTGCAAGAATGAAGTCTTGTAACTCAGTTCAAAGGTTGAAAAAGGCAGTTAAGGGGCTAAATAACCTAGTGGACGCATCATCAAGTGTAAGATTGCTGAGAGTAGTGCAAATCACACCTTCATGGGCCGTGCACTAGTCCTCCATATCATCATCGAACTACCATATAAGTCCGTGTGCTTTTAGTGCTTACAGATCCCCAATATGGCCACATTGACTAAGACAAATTACCAAAAAAAAACTCAAATAATTCTAAAATCAATACTAGAAAGAAATTCAAAACTTGTACTATTAAAGCTCAAACTTGTACTATTAAAGTTCAAACTTAATTGGATGCAAATGTAATTAACTATCACTTTCTAAAACAAATTACTATCCAATCTCGTAATTTGAATGTTTATAATGTTGTGTTTGAAGTGCCTTTTGAAACATTCATCCTCTTTGTGGACGGGGTAAACAACAATAACTTGATAAAAATCTGCCATAATCCATGTGGTGGCCCTTCCTTATTCGATGGAGAAATGTGGAGAAGCATTTGAGGCGTGTAGGGATAAAAGTAATGAATGAGTCAGCACTATTGTATTTAGTGCTAGGTACGTAGATTGCGTGACATCTCTACTTACCCATTTCATTGACCCCACCTTGGTAGTGAAATGTCAATGAATATTTAATATGTTTTTGCCTCCGAAACAAGAAAATTGATCTCACGAGGAGGGAATGTGAACCCCAAAATTTGTTAAAAAATGTTTGACATGCTAATCTTTGGACTCTTTTGACATGATTTTTTTAAAGAGACTTGTGATGGTGAGAAATCTCTATATGCATGTCAATATATCCATGTCAATTGTCATTTAGTGTTTGGATATATTTTGATGTAATGGTTTAATATAATTATATATTGATTAATGGTATATTTTTGTGTAAAGTTGGATTTATTTTTTTAATTTCTTTATTTATATTTATATGAAAAATATATTTCATTTTACTTATCTATATATTTCTATACATTTACTATTTACTATGCCATGTTCATACATATTTCCATATATTCATTTACCACTTAGAAATCTACACTTCATCATCCCATGTCAATCCCACGGTATGTGAGTGTGATCTTATGAGATCTCATGCCACATGAAATTGACCCCTTGAATTTAAATTTTGTCAAATCTTACCTACTCCACTAGTCATTATAAGCTAACTTTGTACATGTTTATGTAATTAATTGTTATGTCTTCGTATTTAAAGGCGTTCAATGTGCATTCATTCACAAGCAAATCATATATGAAATTCCTAAGCATTGAAAGAGAACCATTCTAGGAACACTTCACTTTGGAGCACAAAAAGGAACCGAATTTTGTATCAAATCATTATAGGACATTTGCATGACTAAAGAGTGTTGTCTTCAATCTTTTATGTGATTATAAAGGTTAGTCCAACAAAGGAGATAGACCTAAGAAAAATCGGCCCTTGTAATCTAGCAATTTCTCCAAGGTATTTTTAAACACTACCAATACTTGACAATTAGTGAAGAACAAAGATTTCAACAACATAAGCTCTAGGAGTCCATAACCTATAGGGTCACTTCCACACAACAAGTCAATTTTTGTAGGGGGTAGGATTGACCCCACACAACACAAATTTGACCTCTAAGTGATTTCTTATTTGTTATGATCCAAGGAGATTTCTAGACAAAAGAGTATTATTTTTTAATACTGAGACAAGTGGAATTCAGTGTTGCATCAAGTTTTATTCTTCATCATTGTTCCCAAAGGTAAGAATCCAAGTCCCCTGCATTTACTTTCCTCATTCAACATTTTGATTTATACATTTTATCATTCATATCTCAAATTAATAAATCTAGGTTAATTTATGCTTGATTTGTGTACATTATTCAATTAGCCTAGATTAAAGTTTAAAAGGGAATGGTTATTTTCTTTGAGTGTATAAAATAAATAAATAATTGAAAAATAAAAACTTAATTTGAAATAAAATTGAGAAAATAATTTTCAATACTATTTCTCTAAATAAAATTTAGGTTGTCAAATATTTTTGCTTAGTTGTTTAGAGGTGAAAAATGCATTACTTGTACTTTTCCCCACTCATGCTTTGACCCTTTGTCCTTAATGTAATAGTCTAGTGTTTAAGTGGCATATTTCTATGCAAAAGTTGGCATTCATCCTAAACCAAAGTGGAACTTGAGTCTTATTCCCTAGTGGACCTAGATCCCATCCTTAATCTACTTATTATGAACCCTTAGTCACAATTACAGGTGTAACCCTAAACTTGGTTCAAGATTGTAAGTGCGATCTTGAGCCCCATTTTCCAAACATCAAATTAATTATGGGCCCAAGCCTACTTGACCTCAATTAGTCATTACCTACTTACTTAAGTATAAAAAATTTAAAATTGAATACTACGATGTTGTATAAAAAGACAAAGACCTATCATTTCGACATCAAGTGATCCTAAGATTATATCATATTATCATTATGTACTTAATATAAAAAATTGCATATCTTGCATCTTCCCTATTACACTTTTGTCAACAGTTTAGTGTTTGTTTGTCTAATAAATTATAGGCCCATTTTACATCTATTTTCTACCCTTTTCAATGGTTACAAGTTGGCAAGGCACCTAACAAGACTTTAGAATGATCATAGGAAGCTACTTTGAAAATTTTGACCTCATATCATTAAATGTCAGGCACACCTAAGTGCCATAGTCAATAGGACAACTATATAAACCTAATCCAATCAATTTTGTTGAATTTTCTCTCCAAATACTACCCCAGCCTTCATGACCTAAATCTAACTACATTTTTGGAATTCACTGCCATAAAACTTAGCTCAATGTAACATATAAGCCTATTTTCTCCATTTTTCACTCATTATGCCATTGTACACTCAAGCTTTCTCTCTCCACATATCTCCTAAGTGAATTGTAGGTACATAATCAAGAGTATAAAACTAAGGACATAGAGTTGCATTGTAGCTTATCCATAAGAGAAGATGGTTAACAAAAGAAGAGGTGGCCAAAATTAGAGAACACAACATGATGATGAAGATGATCAAAGGGAGTGGCAAGATGGCGAACCAACCAACATTCTAAGAGCTATTGAAGAAAGGTTGGGATCCCTTGAGACTGTACAAAGGAAAAGGATGGTTGAATCTAAAGATGCCAGTGGTGATGAAAAACCAATCCAAGAACCATGTAATGATGAAGCATCTAATTTGGGATAAGAATCGAATGTGTTGGCAAGTAAGGTACGAATCAGAGATTATGTTCTTAGGTACTTCAAATGTTGTATTTATACCCTAGTGTTAGGGATAGGAAGAGGGTCAGAGTGAGTGTGGTGGATTACAGAAGGTTGCAGTAGAAAAGAACATGTGCAAATAATAAAATAATGTTATTAACAACTATATCATACATCATAACACATCATGAGTAAGTCTCACCAATCCGAGGTATCATATATATAATCAACCAAATTTGTTACATTCAAATATTGCAATGCATTTGTATCATTTATTGTTCCCTCTTACACTCATACTCGTCCTCTTATCTCTTCCTATATTTTATATATCCTATCTATTACATATGTTCTATCCATGTTACATTTGTTCTACATATAGTGTATATCTTCTTCATTCTGTATTTTACATTTGTGGAACCTTTAATTATATCCAAGTATAAGTAAAGGGTGTGTCTCTTTGTTTTCCTTGTGTCTCATGACTGAGTTGATGTTGCAATCGTTTCATGGTGGGTGATTCTTACTTCCATGTTGGCTCTCCTAGGAATATTATTAAGTAGTCTAAGTGCCAAAAAACACTCAATAGCTCCAGTATCAATTAATATAGAAATGAGACAACCAAAAAGTGTACCTGAGGTTTCAATCAAAGCAATCTAGAACTCAACTTGGTAGTTATCAACTATTGCATGGATTCTTTGCTAAAAAGATGTTTGTTGTGATCATAGAGGATTTCTAAAGTTTTTTCTCTGATTCTTACTGTGAACAAGGAAGACAAATGAAGTTAGAAATACAAACTAAATGCATAAATACACCAAGTTATACCTTCAAATGTGATCCCTTTCCTTTGATAGGGTGGAAGGAGTTGCACCCAAACCCCTTAGATTTACCCAAGTAGATGAAGAATGTGGATTGCTCTTGCTTTCAACACAATATGATGAGGGATTGGAGGATAGATTGATAGGTTGGATAGAGATGAGAGATAAGGCTAGAGTGATTTTGGCATTATGAGGGTATGATGAGGAGATTTGAGAGAAATTTGGGCATGATAAGGATGCAAGAAGAAGTTCCTCTAAATGGCTTGGGTGAGGGTTTCATTTATAGATTTTTGGAAAATGGATGAAGGGTGAGGATTAAAAGATGAGATCAAGGGCTAGAAATGGTTGAGAGTTAGGGTTTGGATTGAAGTCATAGCCTTGTGACAAGTGTCACAAGGGGAGTGGATGAGAGAGATCAAGGGTTAAGATTTGGTCAATGGATTTGGAGGGCTCTCATTATTTGTGAATTTTAAATTCACATGGGGAAAGGTGTGGAGGATAAAAATGAATTAAAATTTTATTTTTGAGAAGAATGCATATGACAAGTGAATTAAAAATTCAACTCATGGGGGAGTGTGAATTAAAAATTCACTTTTATGTGGAGATGTGAAAGTTGAAGGACACATGTACACTTACATGTGTAAGAGGGTGATAAATGAGGTGTAAGGAAGATTTGACCCTTTGAATAAAAAATTAATTTTTATTCAAAGGTGTGTGGGAGGATGGGCTAAGCAAGGTTAATTAAGTGTTTAGCTTAATTAATTTAGGTCTAGGGGATAGGTAGACTAGGGTAGCTAATTAAATAATTGATATTTAATTAACTAGGACAGGGATAGGTTGATTAATAGGGTAGATTAATTAGATAAGCAGATTTATCTAATTAATAGGGATTAGGAAGATGGACAAATTAGCTAAATAAATATTAGGAATATTTATTTAATCAATGAGGATATAGTTATAAGGTATAGTGATAAATTAAGTGAATTAATTGATCACAAAGGATAGATGATAGATGGTTAGGGATAAATAAATTAAATAAAATGAATTTATTTCATTAATAGGAGGGATAATTGTTGGTGTAGAGATACAAGAAATTGGTTTGCAGAGCAAGTCAATTTTAGGTGTCTACATTTGCCCCTCTTTGAAATGGTGTTGCGATTAAGTAACATTATTTCAAAGAAGTTAAAATATAGAATTGGATTGGATAGAAAAAAGATTTTGGCTTAGAAGAATAGGGGAAGGTTTAGGGATAATTGGTAAGGGGGATGCCCCTTCAATAGGATAGGTGGGTTGCAAGAACATGGTTGTGCTCTTGAAATGGATGGAACAGATTGGTAGAAGTGGTTGGAGGATAAGGGGTGAGATGAAAGAATGATGATGGATTGATGATTAGATGATAGATGGATTGGAAAATGGATGATTATTGTGTTGAAAATGATTTAGAGCAATCCTAGGTTTGATATAGCAAAGTGGATATTTTCACCAAGGTATAGAAGACCAGGGTGATGTTTATCCAACATTTGCATGGACTAGACATGCAAATAAGAGGGTGATCCCATGCATGCCCAAGATAGTACAACCTTGTCTAGATGAGGTAAGGGGACTCATAGCATAAGCTCTTAATACACAAAAGGTATGATGAACCTTAGATGCACAGGGAGATCAATATGCTAGAATCGACCCTACAATCCACAAGATATGAATACTAGCTTGGAGTAATCAAACCAACCCACAAGCACATCATAGAAAAGCAAGACTATGCCCCATTCTAGATCTTTTTGCCACATACCATGATATAGTGAGATCAAGGTAGTTTTGATGTGATCTTCGAATAGGACAAAAGATAAAAAGTCAAAAATGAAAATACCAATGAACCAAACAAGTAGCCATTGTATCTCTTGCCAAGATGGATGATGATAGGATAGATTTTGCCTATTGTAGGAACGATATAGCCTAAGGCAGGAATCGATTGATGATTGGATCATGCCTAGTTGATGTCGTAAGATTGGCTCAAGATATGATGGTTACAAGTTGTGGTTGACGCTGATTTGATAGTTGATGACTTTGATTAAGGGATGATGCTTAGATAGGTCATGTGATGCTTGGATCTAGTGTAAGCTGAGGGGCTAGGGGCCATCCAAGCGGGTTAGATGGGTGCATCTTATGTACCTGAGTACTGGAAACTTCCTTCATATTCCAGACTACCTACATTAAGATGCAGATGGTGATGATATGTAGTTCTAATTTGTGATGGTGATGTGGGATGATTGAGGATAGATGTGATGATGATGAGATGTTGATGGAATGATGTTGATTTTGGGATGGATATTTTTGGGATTTTATGGACTTTTGATTTTTTTAGATTTTTGTGATTTTAGAAAGGGAATGGTTTATTATGAGACAGTTGCATTGGATTTAGTTTAGATAGCCTTTGCGCTAGATACCAATGACAAGGGAACACCAAGTCTAGAGGTGAAGGTGATGGGGTTGGGTTGGGGGATTGGCGATGAAAGGATAATGGATAGGAGATTTTGACAAATGGATAGATACATGTGGATAAGGGGTAGGATGGGGGATAAAGGATCAGGTAGGGATACATGATAAGTAGATGGAGGAATTATCAGTGGAAGGTGATAGAGAGGAGATTCATGATAGATGGATTGGAAGATAGAGATAGGGATGCAAGATAGATGGATGAGAGATGGGGATAAGGATTTACTCCAAGGGCTATGGTGCAAGAAATCATATGCCCCAATGCTTAGGATTTTGCATGATGGGTTCATGTTTGAATGGATGGACTTTGTAGTGGATGGATGGAGGATATGCTTGGAAAGGGAGTATGCCGAGAGGTGTCCAAAGCAAGTTGTTGATATTTTGCCCCTTGTCTTTATCAGGATCTAAGGAGGGGGATATAGTGGATAGAATGGATGGGGAATGATAGTATAAATAGGGGATAGGAATATGATAGGATAAATAGGGGATAGTGGATAGGAATATGATAGGATAAGGATAAGATAGTGGATAAGATGTGCAAAGGATAATATGGATGTGGATGAAGTATATGGGTTTTCTCCCAAGTGTAGGGATACAAAATCGATGGAGAAGGGATTATGCATGATGCCCACAAGGGGTTTTCATCATGGTACTTTCCCAAGGCGCCACGAGGAGTGGTTTTCACCATTAGACGGATTTTTCCTCTTTACTATTTTTTTTGATTTTTTGCTTTTTTGATGGAATGGGGACTCTAGCGTCTGTTTCCATAGCAAGGAGAAGATGGTCCCATGTTGGATGGCATTATGGATGATGATTGCATGGATGTCGGTGGATAGTGGGTCATGATGTGGATTATGCAATAGCATGGACCATAGGAATGTGATGGGGAAGATATGTAGGATAGTGGATGAAAGATGGAGAAATGGGGGTATGTGGGAATGTCAAGTGGTGGAGGGGACCCAAGACCAACGGTTGCACACACCGTGATGTATTTGGAAGCTTGTACTTTGGAAGTGGAGTTGGGAGTAATGAGGATTGGGGTAGGGGATTTTTTGATGGTTGATTTGGGGTTTTAGGGACCCAAATAGACTTAGGATTTATGGGATTTTCATATCGGGTGTGAGATGTTTGGGATTTTGGAGTGGATTGGGAGGTGGATGCCTCATTTGTTTTGATTGATCTTTGCTTAGGGACCCACACCATTTTTGTTTTTACTTTTTCTTTTGATGGTGGGGGTTTTGATAGCCTTTTGGATTTTTCATTTTGATTGAAAGGGATAACATTTTTAGGCTTTTGTGCTTTATGAGTAGGGGCATTCAAATTATTACTTTTGAATCCCATGGATTTGATGGAAGCTTCATGTTTGGATGATGTGTGCTTTTGTTGGTCTTGATTAGGGATTTTAGGGGATTTATGGGTGGAGGGGTTAAAAGTGGATTTATGGATAAATGGATGAGGGGATTTAAGGATAAGGATGTTAAAAGTTGGGAGGATAGGAGAATGAGAGGATTTGTGGATAGGGGTGTTTGGTGTTGGTAGGATAGGAGGTAAAGTGGATTTGATAGGGATATTTGGAGTTGGAAGTAGTGGAGGTAAATTTGATGGAGGGAGATGGATGGTCACATGCTTTTGCAAATGATAAGATGATGGAAGAGGGATGGCAACATATGTTTTGGGAGTGTGATGAGATGCACCATGTTTGGGATTGGATGAATGGATTTTGGAAGGTGGGTGGATGGTATCAACATGTTTAGATTGTTTTCCTTGGGGTGTATAGCCAAGGCCATGCGAGGATGGATGGAATGTGGTGTGGATGGGCTTCAAGATGCCTTGTTCGTGAAGGCCTAATCCTTTGCCTTGATAGTTCATATGTTGGAGTATACGACATGCGATGGGATGTTTGGTGCTTTGGAAACAAGACGTGAGTCTATTATTTGTTGGAAGAGGATAGGTGGTGGAAGGGATTTGTTCACCTCCTACAAGGGAGTCACTGCGGATGAAGGTGCTTTGTGTAAGTGGATAAGGGGATGGATTTGGATGGGATTGGTAGATGGAGATAAAGGATTAATGTGGGACGGTAAAGGGGTGGTAGAAGAAGGGGTGGGATCAATAAGTTGATCAATAGATGGGAGGGGATCGGGGATGGGATTAGATGGGATGGTTAGATCTTGATTAGGAGAAGGGATTGATGTTTCAACATGCTTTGGATTTGATTCTTGACATAGCTCATGTGTTTGGGTAGAAGTGGAAGTGATTTGGATAGATGTGGTGGATGCTTGGATAGATGTGATAGGTGCTTCGATGGGTGTTGGTTTGCATGAGGGTGTTTGATTCCTTGCTAATAGCTAATGGATGGTATCTTTCATGAGTGTATGAGTTGATGAACAATGTAATGGATGGATAATGATGGTGGATGATGTGGGATTCAGATTGGGAATGGATAGGTGGGTAATGGGATTGGGTTGTGATGGTTCATGGATGGGTTCAAGGATAGGTGTTAGACTAGATAGTGGTGTTGGAGGGGTGGAGGATTTGGGGGATTCCTTTACTTTGCTTGGTGATGTTCTTTGGAGGAAATCCCACAAGGATTCTTTAGATGTCGTGGTGTTAGGATTTGGAAGATTTGATGGTGGATTAGATGGTGGATGGGTGATAGGGATTGGTGGATTGGGAGATACATAGGGTGATGGATTAAGGTTGATAAGTTTGGAGGAACATTGTGTTGGGGGGGTTGGGATTGAAGGATTGTAAGGTAGGTAGGGTGATGGATTAAGGTTGATAGGATGGGAATTAGAGGATGGGGGATTTGTATGGGCAAATGGATGTTGATATAAGGTCTGGATTTCAGAGATAAGGTGTGCAAGATTGGTGTTCCCTTGATCAAAGTTAGCATGACAAAGGTTGGAGGATGGATAAGGTGGAGGTATTGATTGGTTGGATAGGTATGATGGCATGGATGTGTAAGGGGATGGAGATTGATAGGAGGTTGATGGTGTGGATATGTAAGATGTAGGTTGGTATGAAGGTTGAAAGAATAAAGATTGATATGATGTGGATGGGGATGATATGTAGGGTGTTTGTTGATATGATGAAGGTTGGGTAAGGGCTTGGGATTCCCCAATGATGAGGTGAGCTAAGGGTATATCTATAATGTCATTTTTGCATTTTTCCTTAGCATTAGGGTCCATGTTCTCATAGACTTTTCTAGGTCTTTGTAATTGTTGCATTGCTATATAAGGATCCATGTTGTTGGAGAGGTATGGGATGAAATGGACAATTGTGATGTTGGGGATCAAAATTCAAGACCTTAGGATGATTTGATTTGTTTCAAAGGATAGATGATTCTCTATACTTAAGGTGGACTAATGACACTTAAGTGATAGAGTTGATTTGGGTTGATTGGATTGGATGATCAATTAAGGCCTTGATTTTTGGTTGGCTTGATTTGGATTTGGAGTTTGATAATGATGTTGGGGGATTTGGATAATGGTTGGGATTGATGTTGAGTTTGGATTGGATTTGGAATATGGTTTGGAAGATTATGGATTGGTGTTGGTTGGATTTTGGATTTGATTCGGATGAGATGGGATTAGAATGATGTTGATGAATTGGATTAAGGATGATGAGAGTGATTAGGATAAGATTGGATTGAATGATTTGGATGATGATGTGGATAAGATAGGTGGTTAGGATGATTAGGATAGATGGGTGATTGGATTAAGATAAAGTGAATAAGAATGATTAGGATGATGAAGATAGATTATGACTAGAGAGAAAGTGGATTAGAATTTGATCAAGCTCAAATAAAGGGATTGGATAAGCTCAACTTATGGGGTTTGATAGATGGGGGGATGGTTTAGTGGTGTTGGGAGGAAAAACTGGCCTGACATGAGGGGGGTGGGGGGTGGACGTGACCCCCCGCTGACAGGGGTTTGGGGGCGTAGCCCCCGACTGGAATTTTTTTGAAAAATGGGCTTATAAAATTGATGTTTTTGATGGAAAAATTTGATATTTGGACATAGATGAAGAAGGTGCTAAAATAGATGGAAAATGATGCTAAAATAGAAGAAAATGGCACTAAAGGATGAGAATGGTTGGGTTGATGGATGAATTTGATTTTTCTTAGAAAGTAGACAAACAATCAAGCAAGAAAACACAATTGCCAAAGGTTTGATTTATGCAAAATGTGATAATCAAGCATGTACAACCTAAGGCGAGGAAAGGACAATACTTGTGGGACAAGTAGAGGGATTTGGGCCACTAAAACAAAGGTTCGTAGTGGAGGAACATCTGGGGGATTGGCACCTTATGAGCATCTGATAAACCACTTAAGGTTTTGACTAGCTCTACTAGGGGTTTCATATACACAAGGTACTACTCCCTTTCAAGCTAGGATCGAATGGTAAGCACTCATACCGATTTGGACTTGGATTTCACCTTATCCTTTTTTGTATATCGGACCAGATGAAAGTACCACTTGGGGTCGCTAATGAGTTCTTTGAATGGATGTGTCTCAAGGGCAAGCCCACGTCTTAAAAAGAAAAATAGAATAGAACCATTTCTCTTCACCCAAGATCCTTTTGAAGGCAAGGGGAGAGGATACTTTGATTCTACCCTATGGGATAACATAAACGTGCAAGTGTACAAGACATGGCAAACAAGAGATAATGTTCGTTTTAAGCCCAAATAAAAAATGTGCCTAAAGTTGTTTGTTGCAAGCAATGATTAATTTTAGTTACACCAAAATCAAATGTTCTTTACACTAAGGCACACAAAGATTCTTTTTTAGATGCACCAAGATGAAATGTTTGATTGTAGATTATTTTGCAAGCAAGATTGATTTTATGCACCAAATTTAAGTGTTTTCTAAACCAAGCACACAAAGGTTCTTTTTAGGTGCACTAAGATAAAGTGTTCTCTATGCTAAGAAATCCCTGCAAAAGATGTTAGTAGCTCTGAGATGGTGGTTTTGGATGATCTAAAATATCATGTAGAAAAGAGACCCAACCCTGCACAGATCCCTAAGATAGTACATAAAATAGCGCCAATCCAGAGGCAAGATAGCACTAATACAGAAGATAGAGCTAATATACAAGATAGCACCAATATAGAGGCAAGATAGCACCAATATGAACTATAGTGCCAATACAGATACGAGATAGCACCAATATACAAGATAGTGTCAATATACAATATAGCGCCAATATACAAGATAGCGCCAATACAGATACAAGATAGCGCCAATACAGATACAAGATAGCGCCAAACTATGTTTTTGCCTTAGTTTATCTTTTGTAGCGAGAAAGATAGCACTGAACTGGGTGTGTTTAGCACAAAAATGATGTAGAGATGGTCAAGGGTCTGATTTTAGGAAAAGTTTCCCATAGTCTCCCCTTGTTTCTATGTAAAACCTGCAAAAACTGAGAGCTAAAATGCTAGAAAGGCCAAAAAAACAAGAAGACAACGATTAGATCTAAGTCAAAGATGTGTGGGACTGTCGTGTTAAAATAGCGCTACAACAGATAGAGAATAGCACCAAAACACAAGTAAAATGGTGCCACTGTGCAGAGAGATAGCGCTAATCTACAAAAAATACATCTTTCCCAACAAAAAAACTCACAAGATAGTTAGATTGGGACCTTGTGGGTCCCACCGGGCGTGCCAATGTAGATTAGTGATCTCAAAATGAAAGTAGAAAACATAAAACAATTGCATAAACAAGCATTATACCTTTCACAATGAGTCACAAATCCTTGATAGGGTGGAAGGAGTTGCACCCAAACTTCTTAGATTCACCTAAATGGATGTAGAATGTGGATTGCTCTTTGAGATTCAACACAATAGGAAGAGGGATTTAGATTTAGATGGAGATTGAGATGGGGATGATGAATGATTTTGACATTATGATGGTATGATGAGAAGATTTGAGAGAAATTTGAGCATGATAATGATTCAAGAAGAAGTTGTGAATGGCTTGGGTGAGGGTTTCATTTATAGATTTTTGAAAAATGGATGGAGGGTGAGGATTAAAAGATGAGATCAAGGGCTAGAAATGGTTGAGAGTTAGGGCTTGGATTGAAGTCATAGCCTTGTGACAAGTGTCACAAGGGGAGTGGATGAGAGAGATCAAGGGTTAAGATTTGGTCAATGGATTTGGAGGGCTCTCATTATTTGTGAATTTTAAATTCACATGGGGGAAGGTGTGGAGGATAAAAATGAATTAAAAATTTATTTTTTGGAAGAGTGGATATGACAAGTGAATTAAAAATTCAACTCATGGGGGTGTGTGAATTAAAAATTTACTTTTATGTGGAGATGTGAAGGTTGAAGGACACATGTACACTTACATGTGTAAGAGGGTGATAAATGAGGTGTAAGGAAGATTTGACCCTTTGAATAAAAAATTGATTTTTATTCAAAGGTGTGTGGGAGGATGGGCTAAGAAAGGTTAATTAAGTGTTTAGCTTAATTAATTTAGGTCTAGGGGATAGGTAGACTAGGGTAGCTAATTAAATAATTGATATTTAATTAACTAGGATAGGGATAGGTTGATTAATAGGGTAGATTAATTAGATAAGCAGATTTATCTAATTAATAGGGATTAGGGAGATGGACAAATTAGCTAAATAAATATTAGGAATATTTATTTAATCAATGAGGATATAGTTATAAGGTATAGTGATAAAATAAGTGAATTAATTGATCACAAAGGATAGATGATAGATAGTTAGGGATAAATAAATTAAATAAAATGAATTTATTTAATTAATAGGAGGGATAATTGTTGGTGTAGAGATACAAGAAATTTGTTTATAGAGCAAGTCAATTTTAGGTGTCTACACTTACTTGGGTAGTTGCTGGCATAATGATCACCTCCATAAGAAAAATATCCTCCAGGAAATCCTCTCTTGTTAGACCTCTTTTCCTCCTTATTTTTGTTCCTTCCCTTAGACTCATTATTCTTTCCTTGAAATCCTAAGTCATTTTTATTATTTGCACCATTTGAATTATAGTTCCTATCTCACTTCTTCTTTTTGAAAGTTGAAGATTTTGAACTTCCAAACTTTTTGTGGTACTTATCCCTAGTGGCAAAAATGGACTTAATCTCATGTTCTTTCTTTATGTCCTTTTCAAATACTTGATCCATGGATGAGGTTACATGAACATCTACTTCTCCTCCAATTGGGGGTTTAATACCATGATGACTTTTTGTATTTTGAAACACTCATCGCACTAATATTGAGGAACATACTTAAGGAGTTGGGTGAACTCCCAATATTTAGTTACTGTCATATTTCTTTGCCCTAGGTTTTGAAAGTCAATTAAAAGTCAATTAGTTTTTTATCAAAGTACAACTAGGGGAACCATCTTTGCCTAAACAAGGTCATGAACTGATCTAAAGTGTAATTGGTGGAATCAATTCCCATTTATGATTTTTTACTAGCCCACCAAGTAAAGGCTTCTCCTAGGGCTAATACACTTCCCAAACAAATTTCATTATCTTAGAATAGTTGCAGATCTTAAAGTATTTTTCCATTTCACTAATCCAAGTTTTTGCTCCATCTTCCATAATTGTGCCATTAAATTTAGGTGGGTTGACCTTTTTCATTTTCTAATCCAACTCATTTGCTAGACGATCTCTTTTTTTTTCTTGTCTTCCAATTTCTTCCTAGTTGGGTTGAGGTTCATATTTTCTTTCATTGACACTAGGGTCTTTCTCTTGATCTACTTCATCTTCTTGATCTCTAGGTCCTTTAACTTGATGTTCCAAAGAAACTATTCTTTCCCTAGTCTCATTTAGGGTAGAAATAATTTGGTCTAATTTAGTTGTAGGATCATTTGTAGCTTGGTTTGAATTGTCAGAGCCACTTCCCATTTTCATCCTAGTCTGTACTATATTGACTTGGTACAGGTAAGCTATCACGCATTAGAACAAGTAACTCACTTTATTAAGTTTGATGTTCAAGACAAAGATCCATCACACAAATTCTTGAAAGAAAGAGCAAAATTTTATTGATAGAAAATGGATATTACATATCATTATTTATAATAAGGTTTCTTGGTTACAATTTTCCAAAATATTATCCAAGCATTTCACACTCCTCGGGATCTTCATCCTCTAATTTTACTTCCACACTTCCAGAGGTAAGATGTACATGTAGGTACTTCTCCAATACCCCCTTGCTTATAATAGGAGCATAACATCCATAACTAAAAGGCATTTCATGCACTACTGATGGTTTCTTTGGTTTAGGCTTAATCTCAACCTTGGGTTTAACTCGTTTCTCTTTGTTCAACTTTATATGACCCATAGAAATGCTAAGTCTTAGTATTAGATAGCCATATGTTGTCTTCCTTGAGAGGTAGTTGGGTGGACTTTCCCCTTGATAGGGTTTGAATCTTTCTCTCCTTTCTAGATCATTTCCTTGATTTGGATCCTCCCATCTCTATAATTAGAGAAAGAGAAGCTCTTTGAATTAGCCTAAGTTTTCTTAGTTTCAAAAGTTTTTGCATTCAGACATAGCAAGCTCATAGGCCCTAGCGTTTGAAACTAGGCTCTAATACATCTAATGAGCCACCAAATTTTATAATAAAAATTAATGAAAATTTTGAAATTAAATAACACATAAATGCCACAATTTTTTAATATCTTTTTATTTCAAACATAAATAGATTCCACATTTCAAATAAAGATGCCATCATTACATCATTACATATTTTGTCATAATATAAGTTACAATTGAAAGATTAATAAGATACAATCTCATATTAGGACAACTATCATTCTAATCCACTTAAATGTACATCAATTATACATGTTTGATTTTTCATTACAAATTTAGTTGACCAATAGCCGTAATCATCTCATCTGAATGCAAGAAACATCATTGATCAATTGTAGGAGGAACAACATCATCCAAGCACTTTACCACCAACCACAAGCCTGGCAGTCCCCCACACATCTTCCTACTATAAGAGGCCTAACCTTTTGATGAGGGTGATAGATGAGGACATTTGTAGTAGAACTAAATCTAAGAACTAAGTGCAAATGTGAATACCCATCACATGTAGTCAATTAGGCAGCCCCTAGATACCCTCTAGTTACCATGATTTCTAACTATCATTAGTCTAAGGATATAGTGAACTGACAATGCTTACAACTATTACATCACTTTGGTGAATGAGTTCAATATTTAATCACATAAATATGGGTCATCCTTTCACCTGCTACTATCTCTTGGTTGACTCTCCTAATGACGAATTACTAACAAAATGCAAGTATAGGCTAAAATGTATATTATTCATTAGACACCAATCTCCCAGTATTCCCTACTCTAAGATGGTCCTACTATACTTTTTCTATAAAATATGGCCTTAGATAAGTATATAACCATTGAGTCCCAATCTCTCAATATTCCTTACCCTGAGATGGTCTCATTTTTCTAGAGCTTTCTAAGATGAACAATGACACAATATCTATTGTTTTTATATCTCCCAATATGCCCTACCCTTGAGATGTTTTATTGAATGTAATAATATAAGAATAGGAATAATTATGTTTCCATTCTCCCAGTATACCACTACCCTCAAGAGGAATACAATAATTAAAGAATAACTTTAGTTTATAGGTGTGGGGCTATACCCACACAATAACATTGACACTAATGATAATTCTTTATATAACTGCAAATAAATGCTAACCTAGGCATATGAAATTATATGGGGATGTATGCTATTAATGAGCTCCTTATGACCCATAAGGACCAATACAATATCAATGACTTATAAATAATCACATCTAACCTATCCATATCTCTTAAAGCATTCACTATACTATTTCCTTTACCAGAACTAGGTAGCACTACACATCATCAACTTGAGTGATCCTTTAAACTACAAGGTTGAATAATATAAATGCGAAGGACAATAGAAGACAAATATTATTTAAGGAGTCTATTCATAGACCAAAGTGGTGAGACTAAACTTAACAAAGACCTGTGACCTTCTCATACTAGGTTATGAACTGTCCCATACTTGGACTCACATGGCCATTACAATGCATCAACAACTCTCTAATAACACAAACATACAATGACTTATGATCAACCTTGAACTTGCCCTCAATGATCCTTTATATGCCAAGATGACATTTCTTCACAACACACAGGTGTAAGGAGATTCATACTCATCTTCACATGGGAACACCAACTTAGGGTTCTTTGAACTTACCAATAGTAATTATCTATATAGCTAATAGAGGTATCGACTCCAACTGAGGATCTAGATTCCTTCTATGGTAGCAACAATCAATATGCATGAACACTCAATTTATATCTAGTTAGTAATCTCCAAAAAAACTAGGAAATGGTTACAACAACCACTCACATGGGCTGATAGGTCTTGAACAGTGGTAACAATAACATCTATAGAGAGAAAATTGAATGACATGAAAGATAACAATATCAAAGAGTGATAACATATGGGGCTAAGTACTACAAGGTCCTTCCTTGGCCTCAAATCCACAACTCTCTATAACACATGACACATGATTGTGAGCCTCTCGTAACCTTTAGCCACAAATCACTATAATAACACAACATGACACATGACTTTAAGCCCCTCACAACCTTAGCCACAACTCACCAAAATCTTAGCATAATATATTTATATGAATAACATTCAATTCTCTTATGGCCTAAGATAAGGTGAACTCAAGGCTCCACAACTTAGCAATCGTATACAAGGTAATACCAAAGTATAAAAATTAATAACTCAATATAACGAGAGAATATATTACACTACTTTGATAACCAAATTGACTAATGCAAAATACATATACAATCAGAAAAAATCTAATGGAAATATCATGGTATGGATAAATCAACTAAAATGTTCATACTTGTAGATTCTCCTATGACCTACTTGGTCTTCACACTGACCATCTTTCTCCTCCAAATCAATGTGACATTACCAGAACTAATCCATTCAAATTATCATATCTAAATAGGGATTATATAGAATCATACCCATGCAAAAATGAGTCTCTTCTTGTAGACTAAGTCATGGCCTGAAAAAGGAAAATGAATGAATGTTTTGATTCCACCTCCTTGTTACTTATTTCCCCCCACTACCATTGGCTATTTTTAGCCTCTACCACCATATATGTTCCTTAATGGCCCCATATTCCCATTTGGTAGTGATTACCAAATGCAAGTAAATAAAATAAGAAAATACTTAATATCATAGGCTTTCTATCATTAGTAATAAATTTGAAATAAGATCATACTCATAAAACAATATTATATTTATAATCGAATCGACTATAATGATACTAGGCTTACGAGTGCCTACCCCACAAATATTGTTGAACACACCAAGATACTGAGAGGGGGGGTGAATCAGTATCTAAACAAACTTCAAATCCTCTAGAGCAGATTAAAACTTAAGCATTACAACATTCACATAAACATGAAGGATCAACACAATGCAAATAAACACATAACACTAGCTATACATGGAAAACCCAAAAAGGGAAAAACCACGGTGAGGATTAACTCATAATATATGAAGCTCAAAATTACAACTTTGTTTTAGGGCTACAACCCAAGGAAGCTACTACTCCCTGAAGAAAGGTTTTAGAGTCACTCCCAAGGAAGCTACAACTTCCCATTGACTTTGTTTTAGGGCTACAACCCAAGGAAGCAACTACTCCCTAAACTAAGTATGAACTTAGAAATGATTATAGTATGATAGTCCTACTGTCTAAAAACTGACATTAAAGCTCACACCTTTGATGATTGTAATTCTGCCTCTTCTAATGATTAGATCAATTAGGCACACTCTTCACTTCCCTCTGTGTATGAGGAAAAATCGATTAAATCTAAACTAAATAAAACCAAAGAACCCAATAACATAAAGGAAACGAATCTAAGTAAAAGCCATAAATCACAAATCAAAGACAAATGAAAGCTCTTACCAAAACCTGTATTGTTCCCTTTTGGAGATATGTGGATTGCTCAATGTAGTTGCAAAGACATGGCTGCCTCAAGCAAGTATGTGCTCAAGAGATCAATGTCAAAAGATCGCTATAGTGCTCAATCAACGCGTTGTGTATGCCCAAAGCTCTGTTAAGTATGCCTGAGAATACGATCGAAGAGAGAGGCTATGAAGGAGATGAAGGGGGTTTATATAGATTTCAAACATGATCAATCAACAGTCCAGATAATTCAGAAGAATCAATGGAGGAGAATAGTTGAGGAACGTGCAACGAATGAGAAGAAGACATGTGTCTTGCTTTCTTTTGCATGAGAGGAGTTATCAAGAATAGAAGAATGAGTTAAAGCAATTAACAGAATGTAATGATTAGTTAAGTGATTTAAAACAAGAAGAGGAGATTTGCATGAGAAAAGAAGATATTTTGATTTATTAAATATAGAAATATTTAATTGATGAGCAAGAAAGCTTGAGTTATTTTAGAGATAACTCAAATTAGAAGAAAAGCAATTTAAATAAATAATTGATTTATTTAAATTTAGAGAAGATATTTTGGAAGAAATAATTAAATAACTAGAGTTATTTAATTTAGAAGATTTAAAAGCAAATTAAATAAATAAATTTATTTAATTGTTGTGCATGATTTTGGAAGAATGATTTTGATTTAATTAAATAATTAAGAATTATTTAATTTTAGATAAGAGGGAATTGTTGAATTAATTAAATAATTGGATATATTTAATTAATGTAGATGTGAATTTTGGGAAGAGGATAATTAAATAATTAAAATTATTTAATTGTGGAAGAATATAGAGGAATTTGATTTAATTAATTAAATAAAGAGGATTTATTTAATTAATGTCGAATTCAGGAGATTTAGAAGAATTTGATGAAATTAATTAAATAATTAGATTATTTAATTAACGTTGAAATGTAGGTGATTAGACAGATTATGAAATGCAAGTGATTTGACGACACGGTCATTTTAGGGTGTCTACATTTTGCCCCTCTTTGATGCAATGCAGCATGTAGCGTTGCATCAAAGAAAACGATTGTTGAAGATGTAATACAATTTTTTGATGCCCCAGTGTAGGTAGTTGCCCCAGTGTATGCCCCCTCAAGCGGGAAGATAGGAAAGCGACAGTGGAAAGGGGTTGACGCTCGACCAGAAGAGGACGCGACGAGGCAGACAGAAAAGCAGAAGAAGGGATGGGAAAGAAAAACTAAGGGGGGGGAAAGAAAAACTAAGGGGGGGACACTATAAATAGGTCCCATGGGGACCATAATCCTCATTTGCACCCTTGGCTAATCTAAATTTAGAGAGAAGAGAAATTCCAACCTAGGTGGAGTGAGTTGAGCAGCCAGCGAGGAGAGATGCCGATTCCAGCGCACAGTCATCGGGCGGAGTTGGTGCGGACCTACAGACGACCAGCAGGAGCTCCGGCAGCGGTAAGTGAACGAAAACCCCCTTGTCATTTGTCGTTTAGGGTCGTTTAGGGCTAGGTTTAGGCAAGGTCAGTCATGTCAAGCAAAAGCACTTTAGGAAGCCGCAGCATGTTTGGTATAGGATTGCAGTGCGTTTAACGCGCTGTAGCACGGCTGGTAGTCGCCTGCAGCGCATGTGGTAAAATTGCGTCGCTTTTGGTGTTAGGTGTCCGCGCCGCAGCGCAGTTGGGAAATCCCGCAGCGCACCTGGTTAGGCAGTGGAGCGCACTTGGTGAGGTAGTGCAGCGCAAGTGGGGGAAGGGAAGAAAAACGCGTCGCGTCTGGTATGACAGAGTGGCGCAGTTGGTAGGACAGTATGGCGCGGTTGGAAAAGCAAGGTGCATTTGGTTCAAAAATCACAGTGCGGTTGGTTAAACAGTATGGCGCGGTTGGGGTAGAGGGACAGCGTATTTGTACAAAACAAAGCGCTTTTGGTTTGAAAAGAAGAACAGTTAGGGTGCAAGTAGAAGAGTGAGGCTGCCAAAGAGGAAAGGGCAAGGTGGGGGTTGTAGGGACCTGATGGTAGATAGGTTTTGAGGGATTTGGAATAGAAACTGACAAGTGATTTGTTATGGATGCAGAGGATTTTGCCACCACTGATGTCGCGAGAGCGACATCACGCGATAGCCCATGAGGTGGTTCAGCTTACATGGGAGGACACATTCTTGGAGCATGCGGGACTGTGGCACATGGCACACTTGATGCACATTAGGGCGAATCTCACCCTAGTGACAGCAGTCGTGGAGAGGTATCACAGCGAGACCTCATCATTCCACTTTTTGACAGGGGAGGCTATAGTGACATTGGAGGATGTGTACCGCATCCTGAGGATCCGGATAGACGGGGAGATTGTTGACTTTGACCCAGCACGAGGTGAGGTAGGCTTGGAGGAGGTCTTCTGCACAGACAACCTATGGATCGAGGATGGGGAGATCAGATGGGCAGATGTCCCGAGACTTTGCGATAGGATCAGATGGATCGTTGCTTCGTTGATTGGTGGCTTCCTGTGCCCGGACAGGAGATCAAGAGGACTATCAGTTGGCTAGGGGACAGTTCTATCAGGGATGTTCACCCACGGCAGATAGTATGCATGGGGACCTTGCGTGCTAGGCCAGCTTTACCATGATATGCACCATTGTGTGTACAGGAGAGGTAGGAGCCTCTCAGCAGGTGTGACCTTGTTACAGGTATGGGCGTGGGAGCACATTCCAGTCATCCGACCCATGGTGCAGCGCCACCGAGACAGAGGGGAGCCATACGCATTTTTGTATGACGGGGTGATGACACACCGGAGGATGGGGTCTGTGAGCTACTGGCGGCGACAGATAGATGAGATGGACATATTCATATGGAGGCCCTGGTTACTGTGCGAGGAGTGGCCTGATGAGCATGAGCAGCTTATGTACTGTAGACAGGCTCGCTATCTATTCGGTAGACGAACAGATATGATAGAGAGATACCTACCCGAGCGAGTCCTTAGGCAGTTCGGGTTACTGCAGGGGTTACCAGTGGGGGAGGCCATGCATGCCAAGACACGGAGGGAGGTAGGCGACTGGGATGCTGAGATCCCATTGGCGACAGCATTGGCAGAGGTGCGGGGACTTATCCCCGTGAGATGGGATTGGGATTCTGGGCTTGCAGACCCAGGGACACTGCCAGAGTACGATCAGTACTGGCAGACACACAGGCCTATGAGATTGACTACACCAGGTGTAGCAGGGGCAGTGGGAGAGGTGCTAGTGCTTGGTGGAGAGGCCAGGATGAGGCGGCAGGCCAGGGCAGCTAGGCAGCAGGTAGGCGGAGAGGGCAGCGGCTAGTAGGCCGATGTGGAGATGGCAGAGGCAGTGGGCCCAGTTGTAGAGACCGACCTACAGAGAGTAGAGAGACTGCGACAGGAGGAGATAGCCTGGAGGACTCGCTTAGAGCTCCGGATGGCACGACTCAGGAGAGATAGCGATGTAGCGCGGGCTGAGGTGAGGCAGGCAAAGGCCACAGCCCAAGCACAGACACAGGCAGCCACAGCAGCACAGACAGCCCTAGCATAGGTGCAGGCATACAGGTAGCTGCAGGCCCAGATACAGGCACAGGCACAGGCACAGCTGCCAGCCGCACCAGCAGCAGATGCAGATGAGCTAGCTCAGGCTGGGAGAGAGAGAGATGCAGAGGTGCAGCTGCGTTTGACAGCAGAGGCCACACTATTCAGAGTGAGGCGGGAGAGAGAGGAGGCACGCCGTGCGCTGGGTGCCGATCAGAGGACTTTGTACAGCGAGCTCATCCGAGTGCAGGGTGAGCTTGTATCAGCGGGCAGAGAGGCGGAGTACTACAAGGGCCTATATGTGGGTGCGGTGCCGGCAGCTCAGCAGGCACCGAGCTATAGAGACAGGAGCAGGTCGGGGGCATTAGGATCTCGGAGGACAGGGCAGTCAGCGTCCTCAGTTAGAGGACCACTTTTGCCGCCAGGGGGAGGAGGAGGACCATCAGGGGCGGCCTCCACCGAGCACAGGGGGAGGCCAGGGGCCACAGCAGGAGGGCAGCTCCACCCACTAGGGCACATGTGTTTGTATTGTATCATACTGTATCATTTTGGACAGATGCCTACGTGCATTCTGATGTATATTTGGAGGGCTCTTGATAGCCTTGATGTACTATATTGGTGTATATTTGGATGTATACACATTTTTGTATTATTGATATAGACACAGACACTTTGTATTATGACGGTCATTACATGTTATATATATATGATGATCTGTTCGACTCACTGCTGGTCATGCTTTTATGTATGCATTCCTTGATGTTATGGATGTGATGATATGTATGTATGATTATGGATTCATGTGATGACATATGCAGTTTATATGATGCTTATAGATGTATGATGATAGAGATATATGATGATATAGATGTGATGACTAGTGATATCTGACATGTGGGTTTTGCAGATATGCACCAGAGAGGAGAACAGGAGGAGATGGAGACTGTTGATCGATTACTGCAATGAAAGCAATATAAAGGATGTGGAAATGGATGAATGAGCTTGTTGCAAGGGCTTCGCATTTGTATATAAAGAGCAATCCCTAGTTTGATGTAGCACGTGGATAGTTCGCCACCAAGGTATAAAAGACCAAGGTGCAGTAATATCCGAGTGCGTGGATATTGACTCTGCAAGCAAACGGTTTGAACCTAGATCCCTTTAGACATAATATAACCTTGTTGGAACATGTGAATAAGCCATAGTCTTGAACATAAAATAAACTTCAATACATGTAAATGCAAGAAGAATTATTAATATGTAAGATGCTAGGGTGTAACACACACAAGATAAATAGAATGCTAAGAAAGATACTAAAGATCATTCCTCAAACACGGCACATAGAAAGCAATGACTATGCCCCCAATCCATACTGCATCGCAACATACCAAGATTATAGATAAATCAAGGTAGCTTTGAATAGGTATGGGAATAGGGAACAAAAGATAAACCATAACACAAATTGACTGACTTACAAAGTAAACATACAGCCAACATTTTCTCTTGCCAAAGAGGTTGCTCAGGATAGATTGGATAGGAAAGATAACAGCCTTATCGTAGGAACTCTGTGTCCGTTAAAGGGTGCTATCTACCTAAAAAGACAATATCTCGCTGCAGGCAATGCCACATGTCGTAGGAGACGCGTGTGTTGGTCTCGACAATGGAACACTTCGCAGAAGACAAGCTTGTGGATCTAGGGCTTGGTTAAGTGGTACTTAGCTGATGTTTGCAATCGGTATGCAGGACAGTAGATGACTCTGAAAGTAGGCCTCTTTGCTTCAGGTTTGCGAAGGACTATTGCTTGGAATGGGTGCGCTAGCTTGCTGCTTGAGTTAGTCAAGTCGAGGCGAATGGATTTTGACAAACGGAAGACTAGAAGGATGGAATGCTAATGGATTGGGATGGGTGGAGAATGATGGATCGTGTGTGCCTGAGTACTGGATACATCCTTCGTATTCTAGACTGCCTACATACCCTGTATCCACGAGATCAAGGCACACGACGATGAAAGATGAAAGTGATAAATATGTAGTTCTGGATAGAGTGATGAGAAGGGTCAAGCTAAAGAGGAGGGGATCTTATGTACCTGAGTACTGGATACTTCCTTCGTATTCCAGACTGCCTACATACCCATATCCATGGGATCAAGGTACCTTAAGATTAAGAAGAGATGATATGTAGTTCTAGTAGATGTGATGATGTAGAACAAGTGTTGAGAAGATAACAGCCTTATCGTAGGAACTCTGTGTCCGTTAAAGGGGTGTTACCTGTGGAAATGAGAAGAGATCGAAGTATGCGTTGCGAACCATGAACAAGGAACCAATCCTAGACCAAAGCTAAGGAAAGAGTTGCCCCCATTCTGGTAGAGGAAACTGTAGGGGTGACCGCCAAAGAAGACACAGAACGACTTGACCTAGGACAAGACAGTGTTAACTGTAGACACAGATCACGACATGGGAAGATGATGATGGACACTGACAAATTTCCAAGCTATACTAGATAGGGAGATGGAAATGCAAACAAGGTCAATGGTTTTATTATGGATGGATGGATGAAGCATGTTGCGAACTGGACAAGGAGCGGACATGACTCGATAGACGATGGATGCTGACTCTACACATGGTGCCTGTTTGCCAGGTTTTCACTATGGTACTTATCCAAGGTGCCTGTTTGCCAGGTTTTCACCAGAGGACGAATTTTTTTGGATTTTTTTTTTTTTTTTTTTCTATTTGGAATTTTTTGGAATACTCTGAGGATCAGGCATAGAACTTCTTGAGATGGACACTGTTAAGTGGCTCATCTAAAGGAATGCCGTCAGGTGTAGCTAAAGTATAAGCTCCTGATCCATATACTGCTGTCACAACGAAGGGACCTAACCAGTTAGGCTCAAACTTGCCCTTCTTCTCTCGAGCTACTTGATTTCTCTGATTCTCCTTAAGTACAAGATCACCAACTTGAAACCGTCTTTCTTTGATCTTTTTGTTGTAATTACGCTGGAGGCGGTTTTGATAGACATGGAGATGATTAAGCGCGGCAAGGCGCCTCTCATCTAGTAGTTCAAGCTCAGCTAATCTGGAAGTACGATACTCATCTCCACCGATCAGGTCCTGCAGGGATACTCTGAGTGATGGGATCTCGACCTCTATAGGTAGGATGGCTTCAGAGCCAAAGACCAAGGCATATGGTGTGGCACCAGTGGGTGTTCTGATACTAGTGCGGTAGGCCCATAGGGTAGGATTGAGTTGTAAGTGCCAATCCTGACCAGCTTCATTGACTATTTTCTTGAGGATTTTAAGAATGGTCTTATTGGAAGCCTCAGCTTGGCCGTTACTCTGCGGATAGTAGGGAGTTGAAAAGCGATGTTGGATATTGTATTGTATGCATAAGGCACGAACATCTTGGTTCTTGAATGGTCTCCCATTATCAGTGACAATGGCTTGGGGAATACCATACCGGCATATGAGGTAGTTTAGAATAAACTTGGCTATTTGCTTACCGGTGATATAGGTCATAGGAATGGCTTCCACCCACTTCGTGAAATACTCAGTGGCGGTAATGATAAACTTGTGGCCATGTGAGGAGGAAGGGTGGATTTGTCCTACGAGGTCGGGACCCCATTGAGAAAAAGGCCATGGAGTTGTCACAGGTTGTAACTCATGAGCTGGCGCGTGAATCAAATCTCCATGTTGCTGACATTGTAGACACTTCTTAGCAAACTGTGCAGCATCTTGCTCTAATGTAGGCCAGTAATAACCTGTTCTGAGTATCTTCTTAGCAAGATTAGGACCGGTAGAATGCGCACCACAGACACCTTCGTGTATGTCTCGTAAGGTAGCTTCGGCTTCTTTTGCGTTAAGACATCGTAGGAGGATACCATCGAGACTCCGGCGATATAGTGTATCACCCAGAATGATGTAACGGGAGGATCGACGGATAAAGGTTTTGCGTTGGGTGGATGATAGGTCAGGGGGAAAGGTATTGTTCTTGAGGTATTCATAGATATCTTCATACCATGGGGAATTAGGACCAACAAGTTCGCAGATGATTTCAGTAACAGGAACATCAACGGCTGGTATCAACAATTGCTCGATCAAGAATTCACACTTCTGTGTATTAGCAGGCATGTCAATCAGTGACCCTACAGAAGCCATAGAATCTGCAGCTTTATTATGTTTTCTTGGAATTTACTCAAATGTGATGCTAGAAAAGTGTGGTTTGTAGGCATCCACTAGTTGTTTGTAGGGGACCAACTTTTCATCCTTTGTTTGGTATTCATCCGTGACTTGGCGAATGACTAGCTGTGAGTCTCCATATACTTGTAATTCTGTAATGTCCCATTGAACTGCTGTATTGAGACCTATAAGGAGTGCTTCATACTCGGCTATGTTGTTGGTGCAAGGGAATGCTAGCCGATATGACTTTGGAATGTAGTCATTCTGAGGTGTAACAAATAAGATGTCGGCTCCTGATCCATGCTGTGTGTAAGAACCGTCAAAGTACAACTTCCACATTATGGAGTTAGAAAGAGTGAATAGATTCTCATCAGGAAAGTCTGCTACCATAGGATGTGTATCTTTCATAGGTGCATCTGCTAGTTGGTCCGCGAGGGCTTGCCCTTTAATTGCTTTGCGATCTGTGTATTCAATGTCGAACTCACTAAGGATCATGACCCATTTAGCTAGTCTACCTGTGAGAGCTGCTTTTGCTAGTAGATACTTCAAGGGATCGATCTTGGCTATCAGATTTGTATGTTGGTTCAACATGTAATGTCGCAACTTTTGGGAGGCAAACACTACTGCTAAACAAGCCCTTTCCATTGGTGAATAATTGAGCTCGTATCCCACCAAGGTTCTACTAATGTAATAAATTGCATGCTCCTTTCCTGTGTCATCATTCTGTGCTAGCAGGGCCCCTAAGGCCGAGTTTGTAGTGGAGATGTATAAGATCAAAGGTTTGTCCGCAACTAGTGGAACCAATACAGGAGGTGTAGCTAGATACTCTTTAAGTTGATCAAACGCTGCTTGACACTTGTTGTCCCATCGAAATGAAACATCCTTTCGAAGCAAGTGTTGAAAGGGTTGACATTTATCTGCTAGCTGTGAGATAAAACGCCTGATGGACTGTAACCTTCCTTGGAGGCTCCTTAATGCTTTCAGGTTCTTTGGTGGAGGCATCTCCACTATAGCCTTTACTTTCGCTGGATCTACTTCGATGCCTCTACGAGATACGACGTATCCCAATAGCTTCCCTGATGTTACACCGAATACACACTTCTTTGGATTGAGTCTTACTTGGTATTTTTCAAGCCTGTCAAAGATCTGTCCTAGGACCTGTATGTGATCCGCCTGAGAAGATTTAGCCAATATATCATCAACATAATCCTCCATGATGTGATGAAAGAGATCGTGGAAGATCACTGTCATTGCTCTCTGATAGGTTGCTCCTGCATTCTTCAGACCAAACGGCATGACACACCAACAATAATTGCCCCAAGGACAAGTAAAGGTTGTTTTATGTTGGTCTTCTTCAGCTATCCTTATCTAATTGTAACCCGAGAATCCGTCCATGAGAGAAAGCATCTCATGACCTGCTGTCAAGTCCACTATAATGTCAATGTTTGGTAGTGGAAAGTCATCTTTAGGACATGCCTTATTGAGATCTCTGAAATCATTACACATGCGGATGTGCCCATTAGGTTTAGACACAGGTACAATGTTTGAGACCCAATCTGAATAGTCAATAGGTCGTATGAACTTTGCATCTAATAGCTTTTGTACTTCCACCTTCACCAAGAGAGCTATCTATGGGTGCATTTTTCTCAATTTTTGCTTGACTGGTTTCACCTTGGGATCAACTGTGAGATAATGAACCACCAGCTTAGGGTCTAGCCTTGGCATATCTGCATAGGTCCATGCAAAGTTGATGGTTCGTTGCAAGAAGAAGCTATTAAGATTTCTGTGCTCTGTGTCAGATAATGATGCCGCTAGGAATGTTGTCTTTGGATTATGTTCTGTACCCAGGTTGATCTCTGTAGAATCTTCCACCAGGAGAGCTGATTTCTCTTGATACTTAGATGGTAAGGGAAGGTCAAATCCTCCATCCTCAGGTGCCACAGTTGGGTTTTCACCTTTGGATACATCCTTTATTTTTACTATTTTGTGATCAGGAGGTGCCATAGTGTGGTTTTCACCTAGAGATCTGTCTTTATTTGCACTTTTGCGACTGGAGGATTTGGCATTCTCACCAAAATAAGCCGTGGGCTCTAGTTCCATTACAAAACCTACCTTGTGATCACCAAGAGGGATACCTTCCCGAAGTCCCATGAACTCAGCTAGAGCTTTGTCATTCTAAAATACATCTATAACGGGGGCCCCTTGTTGGTCCCAATCGATAAGTTTAGGGTAGACAAGCGTGACATTCTGGGTGCTGGTGGTGGAAGTTAAGGATACGGAGGATAGTGTAAAAATGGAGGATTCTACGAATAGATTGGTCATGTGGAGGGAAGAGTCATCGATGATATCCTCTGTAGACGTCGTATCGGTGGGAAAAGTGTCAGCTACCTCGTCGAGGATATACTCGATGTCTGAGGCGCGCGGTACCTTCTTACCAAATCCTAATCCTTTCTTGTCTAGCTTCTTTGTTACCACAATGGGCTCCATAGTGCCTTGATTTTGTTTCCCAAGGCCACCTTTGCCTTTATAGCCAATGTTTTTCACTATCCTTAAGCCATTACCATATTGCTTGACTGGTATCATGACTGGTTCTTTCTCCTTGTAGAGCCAAGAAGAGATGTCCTCAATAGTTTCCTCTTCCAATAACCGTCCATGTTGGAATTGGGTTAGGAATGTTGGGGGAGGAATAGCTGCTTTTTTGGTAACATTGGCAATGGGTGGTTTGCCATAAGATTTTGGAGATAAAGGCATCCGCCCTACACAACAAGATTCTGAGATATCATAAGTGCCAAAGCCTATATCTCGAACGCGAGCTGTGATTTTGGGGAGGGGTGTAGGTTCACTTGTAGAGGCTTGCATGAGAGTTTTAGGGTCAACATAGAGAGGGGAGTCAAGGGCTTTGTCATTTTTAGGCACTTGGTTGCAATTCTTATAGCTTCCTTGCAAGACACGGCAAAATTCAAAAGGATTAGGATCTCCTGGGATGGTGATCTCTGTACCATTGTATGGGAACTTGAGGGACTGATGGTACGTGGAGGGAACAACTTTCATTGCATGGATCCATGGGTGGCCTAGGATAATGTTGTAAGGCAGCTCAATATCAAGAACTTGACACCTGGTTTCAAGCATAACGGGGCCCAGCTGTATTGGCAAGTGAATAACACCTTCTGAATGGTGTTCTGCATCATCATATCCCTTGATTGTAATACTATGATCAGTGTTGACGTGATCCTCAGAGTATCCCAATTGCTTTAGTAACTTTAAAGAACAGATGTTGAGACCAGCACCACCATCTATGAGGATGCGTTTGATTTTGCGCTTATGGATGAGAATTTCAATATGGAGGGCATCGTTGTGACAAGGATCATGGGAGGGGAGGTCTTTCTCAGAGAAGACCACGTTGTAAGGCAAAGCAATATTACCCACTATAGTTTGGAAATCTGTGACTGCTATGTTGTTAGGAACGGAAGACTCTTGGAGGGCTTTTTCTAGCACCACTCTATGTGCAGGTGATGACCGTAGAAGGTCCAAAATAGAGATCTGGGCTGGTGTTCTCCCTAGATGTTCGACAAGATTATAATCAGACTGAACCGAAAGCCTGGGTGTAGGCGCACGGATGGTGACATGACCTCGACGAGTAGTAACAGCACAATCCGTAGATTTACCTTTGATGGTGAGGGTAGACACTCGACTCTCTTCAAAACGACCTACAATGGAATCGAAAGATGTGGAAGCGTGATTGATACCTTTACCTCTATCCTGAGGAGGTGGTGGACCATGATGAGGGAATGGTTCCTTGTACATATCGAGATCCTTGTTCATGTGTTGCGCTGGTGATTCATTCTCGAAAGTGATTTGATTACCGTCGATGAGGTTTTGGATGAGGTGCTTAAGCTTCATGCAAGATGCAGTTCAATGACCTTTGCTCCTATGGAACTCACAATACTCATTGTCTCTGTAACATGCAGTTTTGTAGACAGGTTCTCCATAGGGAGGAGCATCAGGTAAGGTGATGAGCCCTTTCTGCAAAGCTTGCTATAAGACCGATTTGATGGGCACTCCCAAAGGAGTAAATTGACGTCGCGGAGGGTAATCTTGTTGGGGCCGCTCTTGTTGTCGTTGCTGTTGGTTGGGATAAGGTTGCCTTTGTTGCTGCTGTTGTTGAGATGGATTTTGACTTGGTTTGGAGAGTTGCAGTGGTGTTTGCAATGTTTGGACATGCTTAGTATCGACCACCCCATCGTTGACCACGTTTTTGTTCTTGTTCCAATATTTGGGTTTATCGTTCGACTGCTGATGAGAAGGGCTATCTTTCGTCTCCTTAAAGATTTTGACCACACCCTTAGCAATGAGGGCCTTCTCAATGTTGATACCCTTGTATGTGATTTCATCGAAGGTTGTAGCACTAAGAATTTGCAAATGGAAACCTAACTCTTGGTTGAGGTTCTACACAAATATGCTAACAAGCTGTTTCTCCAGAATCTTGAAAGGGAATTTACTAGCCATTTGTCTCCATCGTTGGAGGAAAGAAATGAAAGTTTCACCATTTTTCTGTTTATTGTTGCATAGGTCCGTCATGGAAATCTCATGCTCTGCGTTGTAAGAAAAATAGGTGGCAAACTTCTCTGCTAGCTCGTTGAAAGACTTGATACCCGTAGGTAAGTGTGAGAACCATTCTATTGCTTGACCTCCAAGACTGCGAGGAAAAAGACGCATAAGATATGTGTCGTTGTGAGAGACCTCGAAGCAAGCAAGATAGAATTCCCAAAGATGGTCTTTAGGGTCACCTTTTCCTTTGTACTTATCGAACTTGGAAATAGTGAAATTTTGAGGAAAGGGGATCATTGGTAATGACCGATCAAAAGGATAAGGGCACACTTCCTCTAAAGAGAAGGTCTTTTTGGTGTGGCCAAACGTAAGATCAGATAGCTGTTGTTGCACCTCCACAATCTTTAGTTCCATAGTCATGGGAGGGGTTGGTAACATCTTATGTTGTCCAAAAAGCGGTTGGTGTTGCCCATATGGAAGATTATAATGTGAGCCATGCGCAGTGGTATTATAAGGGTCACAAGATTGATTGGGATTGTATGGATTGTACGATTGGTTCAGATTGGGTTGGAATTGGAGGCCTTGATTAGGCAGAGGTGGAGGTGGCACTAGGTAAGAATGTTGGCTTTGCGATGGTTGAAGAAAAGTAGTGGGGGGAGGAAAGCTAAAGTACGTTTGATTAGGTTGTGATGGTGGCACATAGCTTTGGGAAACCTGATGTTGGGAATGTTGAGAGTGGCTAGGCAATGTATGAAAGAAGTTGAGTGTGGATGAACGTTGTGGAGGAGGAACATAGGTAGAAGTGATTTGCGACGGTTGGGGTTGCTTAAAGATGAAAGTAGAAGAATGTTGTGGTGGAGGAGCATAGGTAGAAGTGATTTGCGATGGTTGAGGTTGCTTAAGGATGAGAGTAGAAGAATGTTGTGGTTGGGGCTGCGTGACTCCAATTGGTTGAGAGACATGCAGGTGTGATGATATAGGAGGTGGCATTTGTTGAGACCCTTGTTGCATGGCTACATAAGTGTTCCCTGGATTGTAATTAGGTGGGAAACCTACGCGTGATGGGGTAACCAAGATTCCGCTTGTGCTTGGGGTGGACACTTTAGGAGGTGGTTGCACATTCGATCAAGCTAAGGTGGCTTGCGTAGCTAACTCTACTTGACGTTGGAGAGTTTCTTGTTGGTTTTGATAGATCGCCATAGGAGTCAAAAGCGGTGATATGGGCCTCTCCTCTATTGGATTTTGGAAAAGGGGATTCCTATACTACGAGCCTTGAGTAGGTAAGGGCGTAGTCACTGCGGACATGGTTTGCACCGCTTGTATGGTTTCTTGGGTGTTGGTGCTCTCCTTGAGAGTGGACACATCAAAATCTTGAGGTAACTTGGTGCCTTGCTTTGCAAGCAAGCGAAAGAAATGATCCTGATTCTCACTAAGGATTTTATCAAAGGCGGCTATAGCTCTAGGATCTTGTATAAATTCATCAAGATCTTGCCCATCTTCTTGAGAGGATTGACCTATTTCAAAGTGTCGCTCTTCTTGAGATGGGGTTTGATCTACGATGTAACCTTGTGGGACAAAATCCGGAGGCAAGCCTGTGGTATACTGCGGTGCATTTAGCAAAGGGGTTCTATCCTCATGAGGATTACTTAGTTCATCTATGTGCGGCATGTTTGGAGAGCTGATTGGTTTTGCCGCGAGTGTACTAGGAGTCACCTTGGGAGTAATGTTGAGACGACCTGATTGTGGTGTGCGAGGGGGCGACTTGTGCTTCTTAGGGGCAACTTGCCTAGACTTCATGGTTTGCTGTAGCCTAGTGGTGACCATGGGATTCACTTAGGCACAATGTAATGCTGGGAATCTGTGAGATGCTTTTTGAAGAAACGGACAAACTCTGATGCACAAAGTACTGGACCAAAGGCGCTATACTGTTTGACCAGAGGCGCAGGACTGTGCTACCAAAAGTGTGCTACTGTGGACCAGAGGCGATGGACTGAGCTACCAATAGTGAGTTACTGCTGTGCCAAAGGCGAGCTACAGTGACCAAAAGCGAGCTACTATTATACCAAGGGTGCTGAAGTAGAGTTTTGCCAGAGGCGGGTTACTGCTGACCAAAGGCGATCTACTCTACTACCAAAGGTGAGCTGCTGTAATACCAGGGGTGCTGAAGTAGTGTCTGATGTTTTTCAAAGGCAAAACTTTTCTGTTTCTGATTGGATTGGTTTGGCAAGAGAAAACACAGCAAACAAGTGGTCAAAAAAGGCACAAGGACTGACATAACAGATAGTGTATGTTCAAGGCTCCAAACAAGCCCAATGTTTCCATAGGTCTAATACAGTTGCAATCAATAACAAGCACTTTTTATCCCTAGAGACAAGGTTTCATTATAGTAGATCAGCTCACAGCTTAATACTCCGTCGATAAAAATATCATTCCATAAAGGTGTCAGATATTTAGTATCTTTGCGAGAGACGATAGGTAGGGATATCTCACCCTCCCCTTGGAAAGCTCAAGTAGGTCACAAGAGCTTTATGTCCAAGGGAATACTATCTCTTCTCAAGGGAGCCAATGGTGAGTATCTTAAGGGTTTAAATCGATTTCCCTTGCACTGATGATTACCGCAATGTTCGGAGGTAGGTCGGGTAGTCTCTATCTAAATTGGTTCTTAGTGACTTTGAGGGACCAATGCCTTACGAGCAATGCGACAAGCTACTAAAAGCTTTAACCAATCCTACTAAGAGTTTCAAACACTTCGCTCAATGTGAAAATTGTTTCCACAAAGAGCTAGTACACCTCTTTTCAGTTTGGCACCACAAGGTAAGGCTGACGTCGGTTAGGACTTGGCTTTCGCCTTATCCCTCTTATATAGCGGTTCAAAGGAAAACTCTGCTTAGGGTCATCCCTTTTGGATGAATCGCAATCCAAAAGCAAGCCCTTCTAAAGGAAGTACAAAAAAAGTAAAAGCAAGCACGTCAAACAAAGGTTCAATTGTCCCGTTATAAGAAAAATAAGGTGCAACTAAGCTATGCACACACACGATTGTAGTTGTAAATTGTCCCTTATGAAATGAAGTGTTTGGCATTCATGTCCATTGTCCTTTAAAAAATTGAGGTGTTTGTTCATACATGTCCATTGTCCCTTAAGGAATGCAGTATGTTCCTAAGACTTAGATTGCAAGAAAAGATTTGTTCAATTATCCTTTTAAGCATGCAATGTGTTTCTAAGACTTAGTGAGGTAAATCAAAAGAGGTCTTCAATGCTCGTCCTGCATGAACATATTTAGAAAACACCTATTGGCTCTGTGTGAGTAATAAGAAGCTGCAACAAGTGAGTTAGTTCCACCAAAATTTCACAAGTTAGTAACCAACAAATCAACTTTAACCAAAAGCGCTGCACACTTTTACCAGAAGTGACGTACTATATTCCCAGAGCGCTGTATTGTAGACCCGAAGCGCTGTAAAATATTACCAAAGGCGCAGTAAAATAACCAGAAGTGCTTCACTGTGTTTTCGAAGGCGCTGTGATGCAGACTAGAAGCGTAATATAATAATACCAGAAGCGCTGAATAATAGCTGTAAGCGTGACACTGTGTTACCAAAAGCGTGAGACAATATAACCAGAAGCACCACGCTGTCTTAGATCACAAAGAGGGGAATTTTTTCAAACTAATCAGATCTAGAGTAAAAATTCCATGATTGAGTGACTGATCTGAGAAATTATAGCTGAGAGATCTGTGCTCGAAATCGTTTAAAGAACTCAAAAAAGCTGTAACAACACCAAGGATTAACACAAAAGCCGAAGGCACTCCTAAATAAATCAGCTTAGGATGTCCAACAAGCAAAACTGGTTTATCTGACAAATACAAGAACTTGTCATACAAAGTAATAAGATAGATGGCGTAAAAATCCTATAAAATAGTGAACAAGGTCAGAAACCTAATCAAGCCAAAAGCGCTGTAGAATACTGCCAAAAGCGCTGTTCTGTGATGCCAGGAGCGCTGCTCTGCGCTGCCGAAAGCGCCGTAGAACCTCCAAAAGCACTGGACTGTGTCTGCAGAAGCGCGCAAATATCCGGCCAGAAGCACTGTGGGGTGTCGTGTGCGCTGTTCCGTACTGTGACTTCAAAAAAACAAATTTCTCAAAGAAACAAAGGGATTAGTGGGTCCCACCGGGCATGCCAGAATGTGTATAAGGAAAAATTGATTAAATCTAAACTAAATAAAACCAAAGAACCCAATAACATAAAGGAAACGAATCTAAGTAAAAGCCATAAATCACAAATCAAAGACAAATGAAAGCTCTTACCAAAACCTGTATTGTTCCCTTTTGGAGATATGTGGATTGCTCAATGTAGTTGCAAAGACATGGCTGCAACAAGCAAGTATGTGCTCAAGAGATCAATGTCAAAAGATCGCTATAGTGCTCAATCAACGCGTTGTGTATGCCCAAAGCTCTGTTAAGTATGCCTGAGAATACGATCGAAGAGAGAGGCTATGAAGGAGATGAAGGGGGTTTATATAGATTTCAAACATGATCAATCAACAGTCCAGATAATTCAGAAGAATCAATGGAGGAGAATAGTTGAGGAACATGCAACGAATGAGAAGAAGACATGTGTCTTGCTTTCTTTTGCATGAGAGGAGTTATCAAGAATAGAAGAATGAGTTAAAGCAATTAACAGAATGTAATGATTAGTTAAGTGATTTAAAACAAGAAGAGGAGATTTGCATGAGAAAAGAAGATATTTTGTTTTATTAAATATAGAAATATTCAATTGATGAGCAAGAAAGCTTGAGTTATTTTAGAGATAACTCAAATTAGAAGAAAAGCAATTTAAATAAATAATTGATTTATTTAAATTTAGAGAAGATATTTTGGAAGAAATAATTAAATAACTAGAGTTATTTAATTTAGAAGATTTAAAAGCAAATTAAATAAATAAATTTATTTAATTGTTGTGCATGATTTTGGAAGAATGATTTTGATTTAATTAAACAATTAAGAATTATTTAATTTTAGATAAGAGGGAATTTGTTGAATTAATTAAATAATTGGATATATTTAATTAATGTAGATGTGAATTTTGGGAAGAGGATAATTAAATAATTAAAATTATTTAATTGTGGAAGAATATAGAGGAATTTGATTTAATTAATTAAATAAAGAGGATTTATTTAATTAATGTCGAATTCAGGAGATTTAGAAGAATTTGATGAAATTAATTAAATAATTAGATTATTTAATTAACGTTGAAATGTAGGTGATTAGACAGATTATGAAATGCAAGTGATTTGACGACACGGTCATTTTAGGGTGTCTACACCCTCCTATCACAAAAAATGTCTCCAAAATGGATCAAGATAGTCCTTATTGCTTCTACTCTTTCTCCTTCATTCGCACATCATAATGCATAACATGTTCATATTCTACCCTTTAACACACTCATTTATTCATCTTTGCAATCATGCTTCACCTAGATCAACTAGGTTCACAATATATACATGATATTACATTGATTTCATTACAAGTTGGCCAATACAACAATAATATTACATTTTACAAGTCGGCCAAAGATCACAACATGAAACATGTATAGGGCAAGCCCTATCATGGACAACACGCTACTCCAAAAGAAAACACATGCCTTGCAGATTCTAATACATGATTAGTCCAGTCCTAAACATCATTCACAACATCATTCTTCAAGGAATAACATCTTCACATCACACCTATTTGAAATAGGTTGCCCTTAAGTAAGAACACATGAAGTTTGTAACACAATAGTTATTTCATCTTGGCGGTACCCATAGAAGATTAAACATTACTTGTGGTACATCAAATCACTAGATACTCTACAAAAGTATGCATTGAGCCTTTCTGAACATGTTCACAAAGTTTTTTTAATAGATCTTCACATCCAGAAGAGTGTGGAACATTCTAACAAGTCTTCATCATCATTTTATTCTTCTAGAACATAGACCAGAACTCTGTCACACATAACTTTTATTACTGAAGGTCTAAAAACATTATTTCTTGGATATAACATCTTCTTAGCATACTGAACTTGGATATTAAACCGCATGATCATATCTGCAAATGTGGAGGAATGCAGAGCAATTTCCCAATCAATCTCCTAGGTAGCTTTCTATGGCAAAAGTCTTCATCACTATTTAGAGATAAAAACCTACTTGTGTTCTTGTGATAGCTCATGCAGACGTAGAAACATACATTTTAGTGCTTCTAATTCCCATATTAATATATCTGCTTGATGCTTCTAATTCCCATCTTAATATGTCTTCTTGATGCTTCTAACTCCCATCTTAATATGTCTTTTTAATCCACTCTGCATTGACCATGGCACGACATCCAACCATGAACTTTAGCAACCACATTACATCCAACATGAGCGATGTATCAGACAATCCAAATTGAGTGTTGACATCAATGACGACCACATCACAACCTTAGGTATCATATGTGCAACAATCTCCCCCTTTAGCATTGATGGCAACACATACCTGCACATTCTCGCCCTTTGACATCAAGGACAAAGGGTAACAATCTCTTCTTTTTCAATTTTCCATGTCAGTAACACCTACTACCTGCTCCCCCTAAGAGGTAGCCACCATCAATCCAGGAAAAAGAATATAGCATGAACTCCCCTTGGATAGATGCACCACTATGCATCTAGCAAGAAGGAGAGGCAATTACCCCTAACCTCTGCCAGAGATCCTCAAAAGTGTCCTTTGCAAGAGCCTTTGTGAAAATATCTACAATTTGATCCTTTGTTGAAACATACTCAACCTTACTTCCTTATCTGCAACCTTCTCTCTCAAAAAGTGATACCTGATTGCTATATGCTTAGTTCTAGAATGCATTACTAGATTCTTGGAAATATTGATAAAACTTGTATTATCACACAAAATAGGAATAAGCTCATCATACAGTACCTTGATATCCTTCAAGGTTTGTTTCATCCATAATACTTGTGTACAACATGATGTTGTTGCAATATACTCTACCTCTGTAGTTGATAATGACATTGAATCTTGCTTCTTGCTCTGTCATGAAACTGATCTACTTCCTAAAAAGAAAGCACCACCACTTGTACTTCTTCTATCATCAACACAACTAGCCCAATCAGTGTCAGTGTAGGCACTCAAATCAAATTCATTACCTCTTGAATACCATAATCCATAATCTAGAGTTCCCTTCAAGTATCTGAATATTCTTTTCATTGTCTTCTCATGTGTTTTCTTGGGATTATCTTAATATCTGGCAACCACATACTAAATTCATGATATCAGGTCTAGAAGCACTCAAGTACAACAATCCTCCAATCATAGATCTATAGGAAGTCTGATCAACCTCTGGAGACTCATCATCCTTTCTCAAGTGACATCCAGTGACCATGGGAGTACTCATTGGTTTAGAGTCCTCCATACCAAATTTCTTCAATATCTCTTTGACATACTTAGCTTGAGAAATGAAGATACCATCATATAGCTAAGCAATTTGAAGTCCAAGGAAGAAAGACATCTCACCATCATACACATCTCAAACTCTTTTTGTATCTCCTCTGCAAACCTCTTACACATATCATCATCTCCACTAAAGATGATGTCATCAACATACACTGCAACTATCAATATCATATTTCTTTCTTCCTTGATGTAAAGATTGCTATCTATAGTACCTTTCTTGAAGCCTTGCAGAAGTAATTACTTATCCAACCTATCATACCAATATCTAGGTGCTTACTTAAGACCATACAAAGCTTTCTTAAGTCTACACACCATGTCTGGATCTTCTGATAACTAAAAACCATCTAGTTGTTGAATGTAGACTTCCTCCTCTAGATCACCATTCAAAAATACTGACTTGACATCCATTTGATAAACCTTAAAGTTCTTGTGAGAAGCTAGAGAAAGAAACATCCTGATTGCCTCCATCCTAGCTACTAGAGCATAGGTCTCCTCAAAGTCAATGCCTTCAATTTGTGAATATCCTTTGCATACCAATCTTGCTTTGTTCCTCACAACTTCACCTTCTTCATTCAGCTTGTTTTGGAACACCCACTTTGTTCCTATAACATTCTTATTGGCTAGTCTGGGAACCAATTCCCATGTCTGATTCTTCTCAATCTGATTCAATTATTCTTCCATTGCCTTTATCCATCCATCATCTTTGATAGCATCAGCAAAGGTTTTGGGTTCTACCTTTGATAATAAACACAAGTTTACTTGCTCATTTTCTTTTGCAAGACTTCTCTAGGTTAGCACACCTTTATCCTTGTCCCTAGTGATCTAATCTGTTGAATGATTCTTCTGAAAATACTTTGCTTGAGTCAGGTATCTGTACTAGTTCTTGCTCCTTTTCTCCTTTCTCTTCTTCTTCTTTATTGCATGGAAAAATATCAGATTCGGAGTCTTCTAGTTCTTTTGAGATCTGATACAAATCTTCATCTACTTTGACATTTGTGCTTTCAATCATCTTCCCCAATCTCTTATTGTAGCATCTATAGGCCTTGCTTCTAGTTGAGTAACCAAGAAAGATCCCTATATCACTTCTTGAATCAAACTTTCCTAGGTCTTCTTCATCTCTTCTGATATAGCATTTTCTGCCAAAGATCCTAAAGTATCTGATAGTCAGAGGTCATCCATACCATAGCTCATAAGGGGTCATAGTGCCATTGACCCTTAACTATACCCTGTTAGTTAGATAGACAACAGTGTGAATTACTTCCTTCCAGTACATGTCAGGTAGATCTACATCCTTCAACATTGCCCTAGCCATCTCTTGCACAATCCTATTCTTCCTCTCCACTACCCCATTTTGTTGAGGGGTCCTAGGAGTTGACATATATCTCCTAATACCATGATCTTCATAAAACTTATCAAATTCATTTGAAGTAAACTCACCTCCTCTATCAGACCTTAAACATTTGATCTTAGTATCCATTTCATTCTCAACCATAGCTTTGAAAACCTTAAACTTATCAAAGGCATTTGATTTTTCTCTCAAGAAAATAACCCAAGTCATTCTAGAATAATCATCAATAAGTAACATGAAATACCTTTCACCTTGTTGACTCTTTACTCTTGTAGGACCAAATAGGTTAGTATGAATTTGTTGGCAGGTGGCGACTGATCAGGAAAGTACTGTACACTAGCCATGTATCCTTGTTGGGGTTCAGGGCCAGGCCGGGCCCCGAGTGGGGGTTTGGGGGCGGCAGCCCCTGAGAAGTAGGGGTTCAGGAGCGTAGCCCCCTCTAAATTTTTTTTAGAGCCGACATAAAAAGCCCTATTTTTGTAACCGACACAAGGCTTGATAAAAGTGGCTAGGGGTTAGGGTTTTGGTTGAGAATTGTATTGTAGCATTTGCAATGGTATTGAGTTGCAGGGATTGCTAGTTGTAATCAGTTTGATTTACTAGATAATAATATTGGACTCTCTATTGGTGGATGTAGCCCGAGTTTGGGTGAACCACATTAAAACTTGTCTCTCATTGTTATTATTTTTGTGTATTTTTCATTCCTCTATTTAATCTTTATTTGCATTTAATTGATATCTTCTACTGGCTAACCCTAACAAGTTGTATCAAAGTGGGTTGTGTTTGATTATCGTTTGCAGGAAAGTCTCACGGTTGAGTGGGAGCAATGGTAGACGAGGGTAAATTGAAGGTCGATAAATTCAATGGGCAGAACTATCAGTTATGGAAGATGTAGATGGAGGATTACCTCTATCAAAAGGATTTATGGATGTCGTTGGAAGGAGTAGCCAAGAAACTGGCAACAATGACTAATGAGGATTGGAATCTTCTTGACAGAAAGGCACTGGGAACCAGTCGGTTGTGTCTGGCACCATCAATGGCATTCAATATAATAGAAACGAAGACAACAAATGGTCTGATGAAAGCTTTGGCTAAATTGTATGAAAAACCCTAAGCCTCAAATAAGGTATTTCTCATGAAGCGTTTGTTTGATCTGAAAATGGTTGAAGGTGGATCTGTGATAGATCATTTAAATGAATTTAATATGATTGTCAGTCAATTAACTTTTGTAAATATAAAATTTGATGAAGAAGTTAGAGCTCTCTTGATATTATGTTCATTGCCTGAAAGATGGAATAGTTTGGTAATGGTAGTTAGTAACTCTATTTTTGGTTCAAATACCCTAAAATTTGATGATGTTCTTGGTGTTATTCTGAGTGAGGAAATTTGTAGGAAAAGATCAAAAGGGTCCACATCAGGTAGTGTTTTGAATGCAGAACACAGGGGTAGATCAAAGGAGAGAGGAAAAGGTTATGGAGGTCATGGGAAGTCATGAGGAAAATCAAAGGATAAGAGATCCCAAACCAGAAGACAGAAGGATTGCTGGTATTGTGGGAAACCAGGTCATTTGAAGAAAGATTGCTGGTCTCGAAAAAATAAAGCAGACAAACAAGAAGGCAATAAGGAGGCAAATGTGGTAAGTAATAAATCTGAAGATAATACTTTGATTCTTTCCCTAGATAATACTGATGATTCATGAGTTTTAGATTCAAGGGCCTCATTTCATGCTACGCCCCATAGAAGTTATTTTCTTGATTATGTCCAAGGGGATTTTGGACTGGTTTATTTGGGAGATAACGAACCCTATCAGATTGTTGGAAAGGGAAGAATCAAGATTAAGTTGTAGAATGGGAATCATTGGCTACTACAAGAGATAAGGCACATTCCAAGGCTCAGTAGGAATTTAATTTTAGCAGGGCAGCTAGCTGAAGAAGGTTGCATTGTTACATTTACTAATAAAAATTGGAAGGTTTCAAAAGGTGCCTTAATAGTAGTGAAAGGTGTGAAAGTAGGCACATTATATCTTTGTACATGTCATACTGTTCCTTCTACTTTAGCAGTTACAGAGAAAAAATAAACAGGTTTAGGAACAGTTGCTATAGATTCGCAGGAAGAGACTGAAATAGTTGCTACCAGTTTTGAGACAACGCTGTGGCATAACAGACTTGGGCATATGAGTGAAAAAGGTATGAAGGTACTTCATTCTAAGAAAGTTTTACCAGGTCTAAAATGTATTAATAAGGATTTCTGTGAAAGTTGTGTATATGGTAAACAAAAGAGAGTCAGTTTTCTTAGAGATGGGGAGCAAAAGAAAGATGAAAAGTTGGAGCTTGTGCATACAGATGTATGGGGACTAGCTCAGGTATCTTCTCTTGGTGGCTCTCGGTATTATGTTACATTCATAGATGATGCAACTAGGAAGGTATGGATTTATTTCCTTAGGTATAAATCTAATGTATTTGAAATATTTAAGAAATGGAGAAGCTTGGTTGAGAATGAGATGGGTAAAAGATTAAAATGTCTTATAATGGTGGTAAGTATTGTAGCAAAGAATTCGAGGATTATTGTTCCTTTAATGGAATTTGTAGGCAGAAAATGGTTCCAAGGACTCCACAGGAGAATGGAGTGGCTAAACGCATGAATAGGACAATAATGGAGCATGCAAGGACCATGAGATTGCATGATGGGCTGCCTTTAAACATGTGGGCAGAAGCTGTCAAAACTGTTGTATATTTAATTAATAGAGGTCCTTCAGTTCCTTTGGGTTGTGCTATTCTAGAGGAAGCATGGATAGGTAAGAAGGTGAGTTATTCTTTTCTCAAAACCTTTGGATGTGAAGCATTTGCACATATAGATTCTAAAAATAGAACCAAGCTGGATGCAAAATCAAAAAAATGTACCTTCATTGGATATGGCATTGATGAATTTGGTTATAGGCTTTGGGATTTTGAAAATTAGAAAATTGTTAGAAGTAGGGATGTTGTATTCAATGAGAAGGTGTTGTACAAAGATCAGTTGTAGTAGCATGAGAAGAAAGAAAAAGATTATGTGGTGCTGGATGATACTCCAAATAGTGATGTTCTAGTGGTTCCTCATGCTCTGCAACAACAACCAGAAATACCACAAAATCTAGTGAATGTTAGATAGTCAACAAGGCTAAGTAGACCTCCTGAAAGATTCTCTCCCTCTTTGTATTCTATTTTGTTAACAGATGCTAGTGAACCAGAAGGGTATGATGAAGCTATGTAGGTGGATACACAGGTTCAGTGGGAGCTTGCAATGAAAGAAGAAATGGACTTCTTGCTAAATAATAAGACTTGGGAATTATGTAAGTTGCTTGCAGGTAAAAAGGTTTTACCAAACAAATGGGTTTATAGGCTGAAAGAGGAAGATGGAGGTAAGAAAAGATTTAAAGCCAGGTTAGTTGTAAAAAGATTTGCACAGAAAAAGGGCATTGATTTTGATGAGATATTTTCTTCGGTTGTCATGATGACTTCTATTAGTACTATTTTAAGTATTGTAGCTGCTAAAGATTTGTATTTAGAATAGCTAGATCTGAAAACTACCTTTCTCCATGGTGACTTGGAGGAGATATACATGGAATAGCCCCAAGGATTTAAGGTCAAAGGTAAAGAGAAACTGGTGTGTAGATTGAAGAAGAGTTTATATGGCCTAAAACAAGCACCTCGGCAATGGTATTTGAAATTTGATAGTTTTATGGCTAAGTAAGGCTACAACCGGTGTAATTCTGACCATTGTGTTTATTTTAAGAGGTTGGATAATGACAGCTACATTATTTTATGTTTATATGTTGATGACATGCTTGTAGCTAGGTCTAACATGGATCACATAAGAGAGTTAAATCAACAATTAGCACAATCATTTGCTATGAAGGATTTGAGGGCAGCAAAACAAATCCTTGGTATGAAAATTTGCAAAGATAGGAAGAACAGAAAATTGACTCTATCTCAGGCTGATTATGTTGAAAAGGTGTTGCAGAGATTCCATATGGAGAATGCAAAAGCTGTCAGCACACCTTTGCCTAGTCATTTGAAATTGACTAAGGAGATGTGTCCTAAGACACAAGAGGAGGAAGAGAAAATGTCCAAGGTACCATATGCTTCAGCTATAGGAAGTTTAATGTATGACATGGTATGCACGAGACTGGATATTGTACATGCTGTAGGAGTCATTAGCAGGTATATGAGTCATCCCTGATTGGAGCATTAGAATGCAGTAAAATAGATTCTCAGCTATTTGTGAGGTACATCCAATAAACACTTATGTTTTGGGGGCTCTAATACTGATTTAGCAGGTTATGTAGACTTAGATTTGGCAGGGGATATTGATACCATGCAGAGTACTACAGGTTATGTCTTTACTATAGGTGGGACAATAATGAGTTCAATTTCTAGGTTGTAAAAGGTGGTTGCTTTATCCACCACGGAGGCAGAGTATGTAGCTGTAACAAAGGCAAGTAAGGAGATGATATGGCTACAATCTTTCATGGAAGAATTGGGCAAACAATAGGCTAACAATTCTTTGTATATAGACAGTCAAAGTGCCATACATCTTGCAAAGAATTATGCCTTGCATTCAAAGACCAAACACATGCAGTTGAGGTATCACTTTATTCGGTTGGTGTTGGATGATGAAAATCCTACAGATATGTTTACAAAGGCAGTGACAAGGGAGAAGCTGAGCTCCTCTTCAGCTTCGATTGCTCTTCAAGACTAAAAACAACAAAAAATAGAACAATAGAGTCTAGGGTGCTTATTTCCAGTGGGAGCTATAGGGGCAACGATGTTGTCTAGGATCAGTCTCCAAGTGGGAGATTGTTTGGTGTGGAGCCTGATCAGTCTCCAAGTGGGAGATTGTTGGCAGGTGGTGATTGATCAGGAAAGTACTGTATAATGACATAAAAAAACCCTATTTTTGTAACCAACATAAGGCTTGATAAAAGCAGCTAAGGGTTAGGGTTTTGGTTGAGAATTATATTGTAGCATTTGCAATGGTATTGAGTTGTAGGGATTGCTATTTGTAATCAATTTTATTTACTGGATAATAATATTGGACTCTCTGTTGGTGGATGTAGCCCGAGTTTGGGTGAACCACGTTAAAACTTGTCTCTCACTGTTATTATTTTTGTATTTTTCATTCCCCCGTTTAATCTTTATTTGCATTTAATTGATATCTTCTACTGGCTAACCCTAACAGAATCAACTCCAAAGGAATTGAAGAAGAGTACTCCTTGCTCTTGAAACTTGTGTTTGTCTGCTTTCCTATTTGACATTCTTGCACAATGTGTTTGTAGGCTTGGTTATCTTTGGCAAATCTCGCACCGCATGAATAGAGTTGATCTTTACCATATTATCAAAGTTGATGTGCCCCATTGTCTTGTGTCACAACCAACACTCACTAGATTGATCCAATAAGAAGGTTCTTCCATTTACCTCCTTCAGATGATAGATGTCACCATATGACTTAATGCCTTCAACAACTAGTTTTCTAGACCCTGCCTTCCTGATTTCACAACCTTTGGCATGAAAGGTAAGATTGTATCCTTTACTGCACATCTAACCAACACTAAGAAGATTATGCTTTAGCCCTTTGACATATAGGACATATTCAGTCCTGCTCTTCCCATCAATAGTTATAGCACCCTTTCCATAGATTTGTACTAACTCATCACCACCAAACTTAACAGCACCACCATTCCACTTCTCAAGGTTGATAAACTTCTCCTTGTCACTAGTCATATGATTGGAGCAACCATTGTCAATTACCCAAGCCTTGGCTTCTTCTTTTGCATGAAAGTCAATCCATACAACCATTGATCTATCATTGTTTTGGTTAGCTTGCAAGGTATCAGTCTTTACACATTTTTCAATATCATCCTTTTTATTACTAATATTCAAGGCCATAAAAAGTGTTTCATCTTCTAAAGAACAACTGCTCTCTATGGAATACAGGATTCTTTTGAACTTGTCTCTCTTGTTACTACCCCTTGATTATTTAAAAGGAAATTTAGAAGCAAAATGACCAATCTTTCTACAATTAAAACATTTGAAAGGTAACTTACCTTTGTATTTGCATGTGCCTTTCTTTAAGGTTCTTACAAAGTTTGCTTCTACTTCATCAAGGTCATCATCTTGATCAGCTACTTCATCTCTTGTCTTCTTACTTACTTTGAATGCAGTCTCCTTCTTTGGAATACCTTTGTCAAATTATCTCATTTCGAAGGTTGTGAGAAAGCCAAACAATTGATCTACTATATATGTATCGAAATCCTAAGTCTCCTCAATGGTAGATACCTTATGACTGTAAGATCTGGGAAGAGTTCTCAGTACCTTCTTCATAATTTCATCTTATTTCACTTCACCACTGGGACTTGTGATGCCATTAACTATTTCATCCACTTGGAGCATATAACTAGCAATATTTTCATCTTCTGTCATCCTGAGGGTCTCAAATTTTCTCTGGAAGATTTGCATCTTGGCTTGCTTCACTTTGCTATCTCCTTCATAAATGCTTTCAAGTTTTCACTAGTACAAAAACAACAATATATGATTAAAAAAACTACTAAAAAATGCTTATAAATGACTAAACATGGTCATGTGACTGTTAGTAGTTTATTTCCAGTCATTTATAACATGACCGAATTGATGACTAAACCATTTTTAGTCATTTATTGGTTGCTTTGATTGATCGATTTGGTAGTATATTTAGTCGTTAATTTAGTCATTGATTTAATCATTTTAATCATTATTTTTCCATCAACTGGTCATATATTTAGTCATATTTATTCACTGGTTTCTATCAATTGGTAGTATATTTAGTCAATTTAATTATTAATTGACATTAAATAGTAGTATATTTAGTCATTTTAATTGACTAATATTTGAGGATTTAAACATAAAACACAGAAATATGCATCAATCATCAATTACACACAATAAGACAACCATTGAGAAGGCAAAATCATTGAACTTTATTAAAAGAAAGGTGTTCTTACAACTTGCACAAGTCTGAAATATCTATCTTGCTTGAAAAATGCTTAGAAATAGAGTATTACAATGTTTATTTTCAGTCACAAGACTGAAAATCTGAGTTACAATGCACATAAATGACAAGAAAGAATCTTCTCCAAGTTTACAATGCTTTGCCAAAAAGTGAACTATCGGTAACTAATTCTCAACTAGCCTAACTGCTAACATGGGTCATCTAATCTGCCCCATCAGTCTAGCACTTGTCCTTCTTAACTGCAACTAAAGGAAATGCACTGTCATATGTAGTCAGGTCTATGATAGGATCATAATGTGAAACATGGACTAGACTAGGCTTCCTTAATGGAACATCATTGTATTCTTGTGTCTTGTACTATCATCAACACTACTTATGGGACATGTTTTTATTGAGTTTGAAGATATCAGGTCCTCTTAGGGCATGGAATTAGATTCTTCATTCAATGCATCTTCAAAAGCCTCTTTATGAGTCTAAACCATTCACTTACCCTGCCTCTATTACATTGGACACTTGGTAGGCAATCATATTTAGTGTCCTTGGTCTTCACTCATTGTGGTGACTGAATTGTGCATACTTACTTTCTAGATGATTGTCTTGCAACTTTCATACACTTGCCTTTTAATGCTAACAATGCACTCCTTTGTTCCTTTGCTCATGCTACTAAAACCATGCTTACTATGCCTATATCCCTAGGAACCATTGACCATTACCACTCACCATGAACATCTTACCTCTATGCACTCATTATCTCTCTGTTATAGAACAGTCTGATGGTGCCCACATAGAGTCAGGGTTTCAAGCTAAAAATCTGCAGGCTTTTTCATTTAAAACCTAAAAAATTTTAAAGTCCATCGGCAGGAGTAGACCTTTGTCTCAGCAATCACGTTGTTCACAGTGGTTTGTTCCTTGCATCGGCAAGACAGTAACCATCAACGTCTCATTTTGTGTTCTCACCGACAGGCCGATGGAGGTTCAAACAAACATCCAAATTGCACATCGCCGAGACTTTGCCTATCGGCGACTAAGCTAAGTGTTTCTCTAACAGACCGATGGGATATATGAGGCTGGTCATTGGTGTGACAATGATTATTGGTGGCCTAATTCCTACTTTCCCCAATGGCCGAAGAAGACACAAGCAAGTATCCAAGGTGTCATTAGCAAAACAATGCACGTCGGCAGCCAGGTCTGACGTCCTACCGATAGGGCGATGAGATATGCAAGGTGAGCCATTCGCGAGATAAGTCTTCATCGGTGTGCTATGGATATTTCACTGACTGTTTGGGTCACAACGACAAAGTTGATCGACGAGATATGTGACATCGGCGTGCCTGGAGGGTGTCACTCTGATTGCTTGGGTCACTCCGATGAGGTCTTGGCATCGGTAGGAGATGGAGTGATAGGCCGCTAGTGGGTAGATCACTGGTCGCGTCAGGGAAAAGTGTGTGATGTTAGGTATACCAGTGGTCTGGTATATAAAGCAATCAAATGATCACTGTAGGATGAATGTGGGATAATTAGATCTCACAAATATGAAAAGTCAGTGAAGGAAAAGACAACTGAGTGGCACAATTTCATTGGTCGATGACTTTTCAGTGTGGGTGACTGGGATTGTCTAATCTAACAGAAGCCATAGATCTTGGAGGGAAGGATGAAATTGATGGCCATCATTCAATTTTTCATGACAGGAGTAATTTCTATGTGTTCGTGACTGCATTCCAAGTGGAAGAAATTTCAAAACAGCAAACCTCTGCATTTCAAAATAGGTAGGTCAACCATTATGACAGAATGGTAGATGTATGGGTCGATGAATGACAGACCAGCTACTTTCTTCAAAGAGGAAAATCTTCAAGCGGCTGCACATCTCCCGAGTTCAGCTGCTCCTTCTCTCCTTGTCTCCCGGCTGCATTCAATGTTTTGGGTGCCATTTTGATGGTGCGTTGTATCTGGCAAAATTTTGAAATGACCTTGTAACTTGATTGTTGAGTACACATTCTTGCTGTATAAGTGGATTGTGTTACTTGATTTTTGGTGGGGGAAGACTTGGGTAGAATTTTTTGGAGAAATAATGAAAAATAGAGCTTTTTGGCTATTCTGTCTCTTTTGGAGTGTATGAGTTGCATTTTGAATGCATGTTGCACACATGTTCAGTTTCATTGTTGTATGTGTTTAATTGTTTGTCTCTATTGCTGTATGCATCACTTCTTCTGAATTTGGTTGCTAAGGGTTCCTCAGATTCTAGAATATAGACTTTTTGTATTGCATGCTTGATCTGTGACTTCCATTCAAGGAGTGGATTAAACTATTTTAGGTCAAGTATGAAGAAGAATGTATGTCAGCTAGGATATTTGTAAGTAGAGGCAGCTAAATACTCAGTCTTGGGTGGTGTTTGTAAGGCAAATACCAGTCTTAGCCCCTTGAAACTTGAATGCCAGTGCAAATCATTCATTTGTATACATCTAGTTGACTCCTTGCCCTAAGATAGGCACCAGTCTCCTCCCTGTGTTGCGTTATGTTTCCAAAACCCCTGTCTTGCATCCCAAAATATCAAAACAAATCATTTCAAATTTCCAATCTGTTAGTTTGTAGGAATAGAAATAGGACCCTTGAATACTCTCATCTTCAACCAGTTAAATATGTCCAAGAATGTTCCCAAACTTGTGATTTATCATAAAAATCTTGGTCCAAACATGAGAGTATTCTGCCTATTGCTGTAAAGCTAAATCTTTAGCTATAGGGATACCCCCCTTGGTGTGGCAGAACTAGAAGTGAAGGGGAGGCAGCTCACGCAACCTCCTATATTTGTTGGCTGAATCTGCATGTGCATTGGAACTAGCAAACCCTTTGCTGATTCAGAGAGAAAGAACCAACAAAGTGGTGACTCTGCTGGGGAGGAGTCAAGTGGTTTGAAGATTGGAAAATCTAATTTCCAGTGAAGTTGTTGCAACAAAACCAAATAAAGACCATGTGGTGCTCTGCTAGTGTGATGAATCCAGAAAACAAAAGTGCCTTGTTGATATTTTGTCCTCTCTATGAGAGGTGGTGACTTTGTTGATTGAACCAATCCAAAGCTGCAACATATTTCTAGGTATTCCATCTTTTCACTTGAAATGATTCAAATAGAGAAATAGTCCTGGTTGAGCTCTCAAAGAAGACCATTTTTTATTGAAAGATATAGAGCCCTAAGTTTCAAAGGAATAAATGGTTACCCAAATGTTAGTCCCAATAAGATCAGAAAATGTTTACCGAAATATAGAGGATCAAATTCTAAGTCTGCAAGCAAACATCTGCAAAAATTTTGTAATTTGATAGAGGATTATGAGGTAGAGGCTGAAGATGTAGTAATGAGACTCTTTGTCCAATCGTTAGAAGATGATGCTAGGGTCTAGTTTTCAGACCTGCCTGTATGTTCAGTTTCTTCATGGGTAGATTTAGAAATTGCATTCCTAGAGCAGTTTGGTGAAAAATTTGATTTGGCCTCATTGATCATACATTTCATGAACATCCAAAAGGAAGATGATGAATTGGTTCCAGCCTTTAATCTTAGATTCATTAAGTTGCTTAGGCAGATCCCTGAATATATGAGACCTAATGATGCATTGTGCTTGACAATTTATTTGGCTGCATTTGATGAAGAAATGGGTTATTTATTGAGAAATAAGGAACCGGTCACACTTCACTAGGCCTACAAATTTTCTATGGATATTGAAAATAATCAGAAATATGGAATGCCAGTAGGTTTCATGGCTGCAAGTTTTCAAAACAGTTTTCAAAGTGAATATATTTCATCTTTCCCAGTGTGTTCATTGAAAGATGATTTTGTAGAGGGAAATATATTTTAGAACAATATGTGTAGTCATGATGTGATGCATAAACATGAAGAAGATGTTGTAGAAAATGTAGGCACATCCTATAATGGTGAAGACAAAGATTGTTATCAACCTCTAGAAGAGAAGCCTGCAGATGCAAAATGCATTTCAGATGATAAAATGAAAGATATACATGAAGTCATGTCTTGCAGTAATAGGCATATCCCAGTTATTCCTAAATATTTATATGAGGTGGATATGCAGACCTTCACTTTGAACATAGAAGATACAGATTCAAGTAATGGTAGTGAATATGTTAGTGATTGTCAGCATTTAGATGCATATGTGAGCCTTTCAGATGATGAAATATATATGGATGCTAAATATGAATGCTTCCTTGAAGATTATGACCACCTTTACAATGTAGAGGTTGAAAAATTTGCTTTTGATCATCAGGGCATTGGTGAAGAGGAAAAACAGGGTCATTATTCGGATGTGAATGGACAAGTTGCAAATGTTCATGCTGATATAGATGGGGATAGTGTTGGTTGCACGGGTGACTATGAAGCTTTTAGTATAGGGCTGCACTCTGAGTTGTTTATGCCTTCTCTTGAGACATTCCAGGAGGGCCTTAATGATAAAATTGTTGAGCACAATGATGATGGATATCTAAATGTTTATAAAGATGAATCTAATTATGAAGTGTTGCTTGTGCCTGAATATTGTGTGTTCAATACAGAGGAGCTCTTATTTTTTGAAGAAGGGCAAAATTCTGATGTGGATTCATTTGCTTCATATGAGTTTGTTATTTTTCCAAGCAACATTGGTGACTCATATGATGATGACATTCTACAGCTGATGATAATGTATGCTGATGAAGCTTGTTGTAGATTTGTTAAAGAGAGGGAAAGGAGCAGCAGCACAAACAATTGCAAAGCAGGTTGGTACAGACAAGAAAATGTTTTGAGGCTTCACTTGAAGAAATCAAAAGAAAATTGGATATTTGATAAATGGAAATTTTGGTTTTTCCTTTTTGGTGGCCCTGGGCCACCAAGTAATTTTTAAGAAATGTGTGGTTTGTGATGCAAGTTGGTACAATGTTTGACTCTGTAGCCCAATGGATAAGGCTTGGTCTGCATCCCAGAGTTCTGGTGTTCTTGCCATGCCTGCAAGAGGCATGCATCCCCAGACAGAGCCAATGATGGTGCCCACATAGAGTCAGGGTTTTGAGCTGAAAGTCCACATGCTTTTTCATTTAAAACCCAAAAATTTTTAAAGTCCATCGGTAGGAGTAGACCTTTGTCTTAGCAATCACGTTGTTCACAGTGGTTTGTTCCTTGCATCGTCAAGACAGTAACCATCGGCGTCTCATTTTGTGTTCTCACCAATAGGCTGATGGAGGTTCAAATGAACATCCAAAGTGCACATCGCCGAGACTTTGCCTATCGGCGGCTAAGCTAAGTGTTTCTCTGATAGGCTGATGGGATATATGAGGTTGGTCATCAGTGTGACAATGATTATCAATGGCCCAATTCCTACTTTCCCCGATGGCCGATGAAGACACAAGTGAGTATCCAAGGTGTCATCGGTGAAACAATGCACGTCGACAGCCAAATCCGATGTCCTACCGATAGGCCGATGAGATATGCAAGGTGAGCCATCGGTGAAATAACTCTTCATCAGCGTGCTATGGATATTTCACTCTGACTGTTTGGGTCATAGTGACGAAGCTGATCGATGATATATGTGACATTGGCGTGCCTGGAGGGTGTTGCTCTGATTGCTTGGGTCACTCCGATGAGGTCTTGGCATCGGCGGGAGATGGAGGGATAGGCCGCTAGCGGGTAGATCACTAGTTGCGTCAGGGAAAAGTGTACGACATTAGGTATACCAGTGGTCTGGTATATAAAGCAATCAAAGGATCACTGTAGGATGAATGTGGGATAATTAGATCTCACAAATATGAAAAGTCAGCGAAGGAAAAGACACCTGCATGGTGCAATTTCATTGGTCGATGACTTTTCAACGTGGGTGACTAGGATTGTCTAATCTAACAGAAGCCATAGATCTCGGCGGGAAGGAGGAAATCGATGGCCATCATTCAATTTTTCATGACATGAGGAATTTCTATGTGTTCCCGATTGCATTCCAAGTGGAAGAAATTTCAAAACAGTGAACCTCTGCATTTCAAAATAGGTAGGTCGGCCATTATGACAGAATGGTAGAGGTATGGGTCGATGAATGACAGGCCAGCTACTTTCTTCAAAGAGGAAAATCTTCAGGTGGCTACACATCTCCCGAATTCACTTGCTCCTCTCTTTGTCTCTCGGCTGCATTCAATGTTTTGGGTGCCATTTTAATGGTGCGCTGTATCTAGAAAAATTTTGAAATGACCTTGTACCTTGATTGTTGAGTACACATTCTTGCTATATAAGTGGACTGTGTTACGCAATTTTTGGTGGGGGGAAGACTTGGGCAGAATGTTTTGGAGAAATAATGAAAAATAAAGCTTTTTGGTTGTTCTGTCTCTTTTGGAGTTTATGAGTTGCATTTTGAATGCATGTTGCACACATGTTCAGTTTCATTGTTGTTTTATATGAAAAATGCACTATTGCATGTGTTTAATTATCTGTCTCCACTACTATATACATCACTTCTTCTAAATCTGGTTGCTAAGGGTTCCTCAGATTCTAGAATATAGACTTTTTGTATTGTATGCTTGATCTGTGACTTCCATTCAAGGAGTGGATTAAACTATTTTAGGTCAAGTATGAAGAAGAATGTATGGCAGCTATGATATTTGTAAGTAGAGGTAGCTAAATACTCAGTCTTGGGTGGTGTTTGTAAGGCAAATACCAATCTTAGCCCCTTGAAACTTGAATGCCAGTGCAAATCATTAATTTGTAGACACTAGTTGACTCCCTGCCCTGAGATAGGCACCAATCTGCTCCCTGTGTTGTGTTATGTTTCCAAAACCCCTGTCTTGTATCCTGAAATATCAAAACAAATCATTTCAAATTTCTAATCTATTAGTTTCTAGGAATAGAAATAGGGCCCCTGCATACTCTCATCCTCAACCAGTTAAATATGTCCAAGAACGTTCCCAAACTTGTGATTTATCATGCAAATCTTGGTCCAAACATGAGAGTATTCTTCTTGTTGTTGTAAAGCTAAATCTTTTGTCATTGGGTGAGTCAAGGTTAAATCTTTAGCTATAGGGATACCCCCCTTGGTGCAATAGAACTAGAAGTGAAGGGGAGGTAGCTCACACAACCTCCTGTATTTGTTGGCCGAATCTACCTGTGCATTGGAACTGGCAAACCCTCTGCTGATTCAGAGAGAAAGAACCAACACAGTCACCCATAAGTATACATAATTTAGACTTTTATTTGTAGACTGTCATAGGTTTATGAAACTATCTTATTCCTGCAACTATACTGCCATGTAGAATAGATGCCTTGTAATAATAGCATTATTAGTGGCTATCCTTTTTTCTATTTAAGACTTCTATAAAATTATCTACTAGTTGCTTCCAAAGTCTTGATGAAATTCTAACATCATCACCTTATGACTGTAATCTTCCTCATTGATCTTTGTGCATTGCCAACTCCCCTTAATCCTTTCTAAAAAACTAACACACTACCCTTGATCACAGCAACTTAATACTCATCTCACTTTTTCTATGGCATGAACTGTGTACTTTATCTCTTGCTCACTGTCATTTATGCTCCTTGAGTCTTCATGACATCTCATATATGAAGCTCTCTCCTTTATGAAGCTCTCTCATTTATGCTCCTTGAGTCTTCATGACTGGGTGTTGATCGTGTCCCGTATATGAAGCTCTCTCCTTCAATGCAACCAACAATAACCCTAGAATCTTTCCTCCTTTATATGCAATGTGCCATATGATATAAGCAACAAGGTGCTGCCTTTTCTGCCATGAATGAAGTTGTGCCTCAATACAACCAACAAAATTACTATTAGTCTTAGTTCAGAAAGAATAAAAGTGCATTGTATACTGTAAGTTTACAAAAGTAAGTTCAAACACAGCAAAAAGATAAATCAATTAAAAAACTATAGCCTTGTCAACAGTTGCCTTAAGCAGAGTGTTCAACATAGGCCTAAAATAGTTTTCAGTACCAGTGAATTTCTCAACCAAATCCCCAAGATTAACTTCTATTAGCCATTCACCATATAAAGCAATGATAAAAATATGAATAAGTGAAAAATGCTTCTCAAATTCATTTAAGTGTATAGCAAGGCTCTTTTCAGCTAAAAAAATTTAATTCATCTGAAGAGAATAGGACAATAAGAAGAATTCAACAAGAATCATTGGTACTTCACAGCCTGAAATGTTTGATCAAAAAAATTTCTAATACCAACCAAACAATATTTTGATACATACCCTAATCAAAAAAATAATCTCAACATCAATTAAATACCATCCAACAAAGGAGAGAAGACTTTAAAGGTATAATTTAACTAGCCTTTGACAAAGGGTACTAAAAAATGACATCCTTCCCACAAAATATTCTATAAACCACAGTAAAGGTTTTCAACTTGTATTCTGTGTTATTTCGCTCCTTAGGATCTAGATAGACTTGAAAATGGGAAATCACTTAGCTAGTCAAAGTTTAATATGCATAGATATAGCTTGGAACAAGTCCAAAGAAATAGATATACATGTTTCTTTATCACCAATCATCTTACCGTCATTATCTTGGAGGCATCGACATGGTATCTAACTCTCTTGCCAACAATCTCTGTAGGATAGACAACATCTTCCAAGGTGGCCTTATGGTTAGTAGTAAATGTTAGAAGAAAATGAAGTAAATATGCCATTGTTCACTATACATTGACAATATAACTGGCCTTTGAATGATCTTTCTACAAACCTTAGTGGGATCTTTACAAATATTTGCATAGGAGTAGGATAGGCTTTCATAAGTCTCACAGAGGTTAAAGTTATGCAGAGCTTAACCTAGTTCATAGAGAGGTCTTCTTAAGATTTGATGGACCTGAATAGATACCACACACTATTTTGATACCCTTTTGATGATCCTCTATTATCCTTTTACAAACCCCTTAATATTTTATAAAAAAATTATATAACATCATACGATTGTAAGAAAATAGAGGTATCAATACAAAACTCCACAAGATATCAATACAGTGCTATGATTTCTTCCATCAAAGCATAAAGGATAGAGAAATTTTGTCAGATGTTGTAGTGGCAATTGCCCTGGTAGACATGAATGCAAAATGCGGAAACATAAACAAAGCAAGTGAACTGTTTGACAAAATGCCTCAAAGAAATGTGGTCTCATGGACTGCAATGATTGCAGGATATGCACAAATTGAACGTTTTGAGAAGACATTAGAAACTTTCAAGCAAATGCAATTGGAAGGTGTAAAGCTAGACTCCACAACCTTTTCCAGCATCCTCCCTGCCCATGCCAAAATGGGAGCTTTGGAATAGGGTATGGACATCCATGAAAGCATGAAGGATAGAGGAATTTTGTCAGATGTTGTAGTTGTAACTACCTTGGTAGACATGTATGCAAAATGTGGAACCATGGACAAGGCACATGAATTGTTTGATAGAATGTCTCAAAAAAATGTGGTCTCATGGACTGCAATGATTACATGATACACACAAATTGGATTTTTTGAAAAAGATCTAGAAACTTTCAAGAAAATACAATTGGCAAGCATAAAGCCATACTACACAACCTTTGCCGGCATCCTCCCTACTTGTTCCAAAATGGAAGCTTTGGAATAGGGAATGGGCATTCATCAAAGCATAATGGATGGAGGATTTTTGTCAGATATTACAGTTGGACAAAATGCCTCAAAAAGATGTCATCGCTTGAACTGCAATTATTGTTCAATATGCACAAAATGGATTTGTTGGAAAGGCTTTACAAACTTTCAAGCAAATGCAATTGGTAGGTGTAAAGTCAAATTCCACAACATTTGCTAGCATCCTTCCTGCCTATGCCAAAATGAGAGAAATGGAACAAGGTATGGACATCCATCAAAAAGTAATGGATACAGGAATTTTGTCAGATGTTGTAGTTTCAACTACCCTAGTAGACATGTAGGCAAAATGTGGAAGCATTGATAAGGCATGTGAACTATTTGGCAGAATGCCTCAAAGAGATGTCATCTCATGGAATGCAATGGTTGTGGGATATGCACAAAATGGATTTGTTGAAAAGGCTTTAGAAACTTTCAAGAAAATGCAATTAGCAGGTGTAAAGCCAAATTTGACAACCTTTGCTAGCATATTCCCTGTCTATGCCAAAATGGGAGCTTTGGAACAGGGCATGGACATCCATCATAACATAATTGAAGGGGGTTTTTGTCAGATAGACATGTATGCAAAATATGGAAGTATAGATAAGGCACATGAACCGTTTGATGGAATGGCTCAAAGAGATGTCATCTCTCAGAATGCAATGATTGTAGGCTTTGCACAAAATGGATTTTGCATGGATACCCTCAAAATATTTGAATTAATGAAGCACTCAGGAACATATCCTAACATTGTAAACTTTGCTTGTGTTCTATGTGCATGCAGCCATGCAGGTTCAATGGATGAGGGTTGTACATACTTTAATCAGATTAGTAACCCTTATTGCATTACACCTACAAATGATCATTATGTGTGCATGGTTGACCTTCTTGCTCATTTTGGCTATCTTGAGGACACTCTAAACTATATCATTAAGATGTCATTTAAATCTGTCATGGTTGTGTGGATGTATTTTCTTGGTGCCTATAGATCACATATGAATGTAGGGCTAGGAGTATTTATAGCGATGCTACTTTTTTATTTGGATCCTAAAAATGCTGCGACTTATGCTCTTCTCTCAAACATCCATGCAGAAGTGGGCAAGTGGGGTGAGGTTCAAATGTTAAGAAGATTGATGAAAGATAGAGGAGTTAAAAAGATTCCTGGATGTAGTTGGATTGAAGGCCATAAAATGGTAAATTATTTTTGTGTGGAAGATAGATCACATCCACAGACACAGAATTTATGCAAAGTTGGAGAAATTAGCTTGGAAGATGAAGGCAGGAGGGCATTTTCTAGATTCGGGACATTTACTAAATGATGTGGAAGAGGAGGAAAAGTAATTATCTCTGCCGCCATAGTGAAAAGTTAGCAGTTGCATTTGGCTTGTTAAACACACCCCCTAGAACAACTTCTAGAGTTGTAAGAACTTTCAAGTATGTGTCGATTGCCACCCTACAAAATTTATCTCCAAGTTTGTTACAAGATAATTGTTGTGATAGATGCAAATTATTTCCATCATTTTAAACAGGGACAATGTTCTTGAGGAGATGATTGGTGATGCTAAATGAAGCAATTTGGAAAATAGGTTTGCAATATGTTGTAGTGGTAACCTCCCTGGTAGACATGTATGCAAAATGTGGAACCATAGACAAAGCACATGAACTGTTTGACAAAATGCCTCAAAGAAATGTGGTCTCATGGACTGCAATGATTGCAGGATATGTACAAATTGGACTTTTTGAGAAGAAATTAAAAACTTTCAAGCAAATGCAATTAGCAGGTGTAAAGCTAGACTCCACAACCTTTGCTAGCATCCTCCCTACCTATGCCAAAATGGGAGCTTTGGAATAGTGTATGGACATCCATAAAAGTATGAAGAATAGAGGAATTTTGTCATTTGTTGTAGTAGTTGCAACTACCCTGGTAGACATGTATGCAAAATGTGGAACCATGGACAAGGCACATGAATTGTTTGATATAATGCCTCAAAAAAATGTGGTCTCATCAACTACAATGATTGCAGGATACACACAAATTGGATTTTTTGAAAATGCTCTAGAAACTCTCAAGTAAATGCAATTGGCAGGTGTAAAGCCAGACTACACAATCTTTGCTAACATCCTCCCTGCCTGTTCTAAAATGGAATCTTTGGAATAGGGAATGGGAATCTGTCAAATCATAATGGAAGGGGGATTTTTGTCAGATATTACAGTTGGATAGAATGCCTCAAAGAGATGTCATCTCTTGGATTGTAATTGTTGCTGGATATGCACCATAAGCATCGTCGAAGCGACTGCACCGTATCGACAGGAGCTACTTTCAAGTCTCCTTGATAAAACAAACATCATCGGCAGGAGATAACCATATCGGTAGGTGCTACTTTCAAGTCTCCCTGATAAAACAAACATCATTGGCGGGAGATAATTTGTATAAAAGAACATCATCGAGGAGAATATAACATATCAGGATAAGAAGTTTTAAGGTCCCTCCGATGGAAGGATCCACATTTAATAACACAGTACATGGAGGAGACTACATTGTATCAGATTGAGGTGTTTTGAAGTCCCTTCGATGAAGGGGCCATGTTTAACAAACCAAATGCAATTGCTAACTTTTCACTATGGTGGCATATGAAGTCCCTTCGATGATGTGCCTCAGGAATCCTAGTTGCACTGCATCAACAATTTTGATCGATGGTTCAGGCACATGCCTCTTGATGACATCTAATTTCACTAGTGGGTATACCTCATTGAATATTTTAAGCATTTCATATGTGAAAGTGTGTGGGCCAGGTCATTCTATGTCTCTGCTATCTAAACCTTAAATGAAAGTTGAGACTTCCTCAAAGCTATTCATAGTTGGACTAATAGTAGGGGTCATAGGTGTTGTAATTGTAGTGGTGGTTTTTGAGGTAGGGATTTGGTGGATCTTTTGTAGAAACAATCCCAGGTTTGCAAGATTATCAACACAGTATGCACTTTTGGAATATGCATCTAAAGCTCCTATTCAGTTTTCTTAGAAAGAACTCTAGCAATCAACAAAGAATTTTAGAGACAAAGTCAGTTCAGGTGGGTTTGGAGCAGTCTATAGTGGGGTGTTGCCAAACAAGACCATTGTTGCAGTGAAAAAGCTTGAAGGAATTAAGCAAGGGGAGAAACAATTTCGCATGGAGGTGGCAACCATTGGTGGCACTCACCACTTGAACTTGGTTAGGCTGATAAGGTTTTCCTTAGAAAGGTGACATAGGTTGCTGGTATATGAATTCATGAAAAATACTTCTCTGGATACCTTTATGTTTGGGTCAATAGGGCAATCTAGAAAGCTTAATTGGAAAACTTGTTTACATATTGCCCTTGGAACTGCAAGAGGAATCACCTATTTGCATGAAGAGTGTAGAGATTCCATCATCCATTATGATATTAAACTTGAAAACATTCTCTTGGATGAAAATTTCACAACCAAGGTCTCTGATTTTGGACTTGCCAAACTCATTAATGTGAGAAATCACTGAAACAAAACATTGAGTACAGTTAGGGGGACTAGAGGATACTTAATGAGGGTGAACAAGATCAATGGATAGTTAATAGTCTTTTCATAGGGTAGGGATATGATGTTGCATGGCATGTGACACTGGAAAGTGCAACACAACAATTACTTGCAGCAACAGTAAGAGCAAAGAACAAAGGTGAAATTAAGAGCATTGTAATGACATGATGACAGTAACAGAGGGCAGTTATAGGATTGTCTTAAGGAAGGAGAACACTCACAAAAGATAGTGACATTGGTTTTCATAGAAGACACTATTTTACTAAGAAATAAGAACCAAACAAAATTTAGCACCTATGACCAACATGCAAGAACTTGAGCATAATTTCCTTTGTAGTATGATTAGTCCAACAACATGGTATAAACCACATAGTTCATAGCGTAGTTCTAACTAAAGCATACAGAACAAAAAAAATTAATCAATACAATTGAAAAGAGTCTAAAATAAGGAATGAAAAATAGAAATGCTTACAGGGCCAAGATATTTTATGCACTATTGTTGCATCTTGCACCAAGGGCAATAGTGAAGATTGAGATCCTTACCATCTCCAACATCTAGCCTGCATTAAATTTCTTCTTAGAGTGAGAAGAAAAGTTTTAAAAGTATGCCAAATCTAGTTCATATAATATGCCATGTTAAAGTGCTTTGTATTAATAAAGCTTCTGAATCATTAATGCAATTGGAGCTTGAACTCTAATCACAAAAAACAAATAAAGTTGGACTGTTATATACTTAGATAAGATAAGGATATTAATTTGTCATTATTCTATCCTTAATCAGGATGTTTGGAAAGAAAAAAAATGTTACTTGCCCTATGGATATTTAATTAGTTTGAATTCCTAGAAAAAGGTATCATTGGTGTTTCACAAGATGAAACGATGCCAATCAAGACAGGCATAAATAGTTAAGCATTCTAAATCTGCAGTGGATGATCTTAAGATTCCACTAGATGATATTTTATTCTATAGAAATAATATTTGACTCTCTAGAAATGAAATTTGAAAAATAAACTAACTAGTAGAAAAAAGGTTAAATTGTATTAGTATCAAACCACGCATCATAATAGAAATGTAGATTGTGTCCATAACAGTGTCATGGGTCAATCTACATTAAAGAAAAGCAATCATCACAATAACATGTGAGTAACAACCATTTGAGAAGTAATCTCCAAATATAACCTCAAAATTAAGTTAACATTTATAATTTATTTTATATTAATCTTTAGATCATCGATATGTTGCATGTTCTTCCATTATTCTAGACTACAAGGAAACAATAGTGTATAGAGTACCCCATGCTTCCCCTATCCAAAAGTAGACTCTTGTAAGAAATTTAGAGTTTCCATAGGGATCAAAAACTTACAGCCTCAAGCTAGCATTGGAAAGCTAGTTTTCGAGCCTTGTCATCCTTAGATAAGCCCTTTCCAACCTGTGGAGGAACTTTTTTTGTTTATTTTTATTTCCCAAATGTAGATTTCAACGTCTTCTATTTATTTGGTAGTGAATGCCAACAAAAATTTTAACTTTAAGATTCTCTTGTGGAAGTATAATGTGTGGTAATGGAAGCATAACAAACACAATAATAGAACCCTTAAGTAGTACTACCTTTGCATCCTTTATTCTTGCTCGTGACCAACGAGAAATTGTAGTTTGTGGTTTCTCAATATCAAAAAATGAAACAGTACTCCGCTTAAGAGTCACAAAATCAATTGCTTGCCACATGCATTTTGAAATCAACAGTACTGTCATTCAAATAGCTAAAGATAAATGGTAAAATATTTCATTTCCAAGAAATTAAAACAGATCTAAAAATGTGCAGCCCCTGTCATATGCCGATGCAATTTATGCCTCTCCAATTCCTATGACCCCACTCTAAATCTCACACGCCTTCTCTACCCTCTAACTCACTGCCATTCACTACAATTTGTGGAGAAGGCAATGAGAAGGCATTTCCTACCTCACAGAAATGACCAACCCAAAATCCCCAAACATGGTGTAGTATTGCAGTAACTCACATTCTTCTCATGCATTCCCATAAAGAACCAAGCAATAAACCCTAAGAACAGTGCAGTTTTGCGGTGAAGAAATGAGTGAAAATTGATGAGGTTCTGTGACAGTCCCAAAAACTTTTCTTCAAAAACAAAAAGGCTTTCATTTCTATGCATATAATACATGGGAATGTTCATAAGAAAGTGCAATTGTGTTTATAGCATGTGGTGACTGCCCTAAATGCCACAAAAGGTTTTGAACTCTTAACAAAGATATTATTTGCATTTCTTATCAGAGATTTAAACTTTGGGAAAAATAAGGCATACCTGTCATATTGTGAAATCCAACACTCCACCTACAATGTGCCTGAAATCCCTGGACCTCAACAACATGGTGAAACTAATAAATTCCTTTATGCTCCCAATATCCACACCTCCTTCTCAACCAACAACGTGGTTCAAGAATCTCTCCTAAACTTCTACAACGTGCTAACAAAAATCTTTAAACTCCTTCAATATCAACATTGGAGCTCCTTTCACGCCAAAACTAGGAAACCCTAGCCCTTTGTGATGCGTGGGTCTCACAAGGTCAAACCTGGAAAAAACTCCTTTTCACTTTTGGTGCCCATCTTTTTTTATTTTTGGCATCCATCCTTTTCACTTTTGGCACCCATATTTCTTTAATTACCCACTTTAATATCATATTGTCTAATTTTTATTTGTGTGACTAATTATTTAGTCATTTATAGTCATGTTGCAAAAAATGATTAGAATTTAGTCACTTTTAGTTGTCATGACTAAAAGTTTTAGTCATGTAGTCATTTATTTGCCCAAATTCTACTAGTGTTTAACCAAACATCCTTAGTAGATTTGCAACTCATTACCTTTAGAAGTTCTATATCCGCTAGTCCACTCATGATAGTAATATTTTCCTTAGCATTATTTTCATACAACCTCATCTCATCAGCATCTGTAGGCTCAAAACTAGGAGCAATGTAACCCTTCACAATAGCTTGCCATACACCAAACCCTAGATAAGATAGATAGTTTTCCATCCTTAGGTTCCAAAAGGAATAATGTGTTCCATCAAACATAGGTACCTTGTGAGATCTATTAGGAGACATCCTGTACCTTTCTCAAGCGGTTAAGCTTCTTTTGATTAACTTGGCTCTGATACCAATTGTAGGAACACAACAGGATACTGAGAGGAGGGGTGAATCAGTATCTAAACAAACTTCAAATCCTCTAGAGTAGATTAAAACTTAAGCAGTACAACATTAACATAAACATGAAGGATCAACACAATGCACATCAACACATAACACTAGATATATGTGAAAAATAGAAAAAGGGAAAAACCATGGTGAGGATTAACTCACAATATATGAAGCTCAAAATTACAACTTTGTTTTAGGGCTACAACCCAAGGAAGCTACTACTCCATGCTGACTTTGTTTTAGGGTTACAACCCAAGGAAGCTACTACTCCCTAAAGAAAGGTTTTAGGGTTACTTCCAAGGAAACTACAACTCCCTCTTGACTTTGTTTTAGGGCTACAACCCAAGGAAGCAACTACTGCCTGAACTGAGAATGAACTCAAAAAGGATTACAATATGACAATCCTTCTACTGTCTAAAAACTGACATTGAATCTCACACCTTTGATGATTGTAATTACACCCATTCTAATGATTAGATCAATTAGGAACACTCTTCACTTCCCTCCTATCACAAAAATGTCTTTAGAATGGATCAAAATGGTCCTTATTGCTTCTGCTCTCTATCCTTCAGTCGCACATCATAATGCATAACATGTTCATATTATGCTCTTTTACACACTCACTTATTCATCTTTGCAATCATGCTTCACCTAGATCAACTAGGTTCACAATATATACATGATATTACATTGATTTCATTACATGTTGGCCAATACAACAAGAATATTACATTTTACAAGTCAGCCAGAGATCACAACATGAAACATGTATAGAGCAAGCCCTATCATGGACAGCATGCTACTCCAAAAAAAAACACACACCTTGTGGATCCCAATACATGCTTAGTCTTGTCCTAAACATCATTCACAACATCATTCTTCAAGGAATAACATCTGCACATCACACCTAGTTGAAATAGGTTTCCCTTAAGGAAGAACACATGAAGCTCATAGCACAACTATTATTTCATCTTGGTGGTACACATAGAAGATTAAACATTACTTACAATACACCAAATTACTAGATACTCCACAAAAGTATGTATTGATCCTTTCTGAACATGTTCACAAAGTTTATTTGACAAATCTTCACATCCAGAAGAGTTTAGATCATTCTAACAAGTCTTCACCATCATTTTATTCTGCTAGAACATAGACCGGAACTCTGTCACACATAACTTTTATTACTGAAGGTATACAGACTTTATTTCTTGGATATAACATCTTCTCAACATACTGAACTTAAATACTGAACCACACGATCATATCTACAAATGTGGAGGAATGCAGAGTAATTTCCCAAGCAGCCTCCTAGGTAGCTTTAGGTGGCAGAAGTCTTTGTAGACACCCAAAATTGACTTAGTATCAAAATATTGCATTAGCTATCATCTGCATTTGTCTAACACACTTGAGCAATTTCCCTATTTATTCTATTAATTAAATAAATTCATTATCTATTTCTTCTAATCTATAATTAAATAATCTTTAATTATTTAATTATCTCTATTTCTATCTATTTTAATTAAATAAATCTTATTTATTTAATTAAAAATCCCTTCATAATCCCACTTTCCAATTAATTAAATAAATTTTATTTATTTAATTAATTTCTCTTATCACTTATCTTCGTCTTTTATCATGAGCCAACATGTGTGAATCTTTTATTTAAAAACATGTGTCGTACATCTTTTTATTTAATATCTTTCATATGGAGTACTTTTTATATACACGGTCACACATAAGCCTTATCTTCCTTCCACTTGTCATTTACACATTCACCTATGATTATCAATTCATCCCAACCATTCACATAGCCACCAAATCTTTACCGTTGATTGATTTTGGTTGAGGTCTATATAAACACCCTCTCATTCTATACTACATCTATCCATCATTTTTCATATAGCGTCTACATTATCATCTTGAGCATATTGAGCATTTTATCATCCATCTAGCATATTATAATTATCATCCATCCATCATGGTAGCTTTTATCTTCAAAATTGTTCATTGTTGAGAAGCAATCCACATCATAAACAAGGAATCATACAATCTAGGTGATCTTGTTCTTGAAATTGAATGCTTTTGGTTTCACTTGGATTCGATTCCTTGATGGTGGTAGGATTAGGTTTTCAATTATATGCTTGATCTTATTAACCTGATTTTTACCTATCACATTATGGCATGCCCAATGGGACTCACATCCTTGATTAACTTTGTTGTTTGAAGTTGTTTTTGAGAAATTCAAATTTTTGGAGCACTTACAGTAAATTGTAGTCGCTTTTAAGCGAAAACCAGTCACCTTCTGAATTTATGCATCACTTTTAAGCTATCAGCCACCACTTTCAGCATTTTACAGGTCACTTTTAAGCCAACAGTGGTCGCCTCTAGTCAAATTTGCATCACTTTTAACCTGAAACTGATCGCTTCTAGCTGTATGGGTCACTTCCTGCAATTTAGGGTTTTCTGCTGACATCTATTTTTTTCTTTATACATCTGGTAGAAACAGGTCGCTTTTAAGCATTAATAGTTCACCTCTAGATTATCTGTATTACTTCTAAGTAGTAACGATTCACTTACGATAGAATAAGAATTGCTTTCGAGCAACAGTCAACCAGCTCTAGTAATTATGTGTTGCTTTCAGTTTTATCATTCACTATTGGGTTTTCTTGGTTATTAATCATCTCTTTGTGTAGCATCTTATCAATTGTCCAAGAAAAGGAGGTTGTGAAACTACTAACATATCTGTTGCAGCTTCGATCGGTCCAAGACACTTCACTTTTATCACTAATTTAGGAATATTTGGGCTTGGTGCTTAAAAAGAATCATTGCTTGCTCCATGCTTGTTTCATCTTTTTTTTATTGCTTGTTGTGCATGTTTGTAACCCAAATTTAATAGCAAAAGTATCCTCTCCCCTTGCCTATCAAATGGATCTTGGGTGCATGAGAACTTGTTAGTATCTTTAGAGGGCCTGCCTTCTTGGTGTGAGAAGGGGTACAACCCAAGCGGTAACGGGCTAAAGCCAAGTCCTTCTGAACCGCTATATAAGAAAAGTGTTTGCATCGAAAGCCACAAACAATGGGTGCCGTTTTGTCACACCTATGAATGTTTCCCCCAAAACACCTTAGAGTGTAACCTCTTTGGGTTGGAAAGCCTCCATTAACGGAGTGAATCGCTGCACGTGTAGTCACCTGAACGGATGCCCTTACTAGAAACCTTATGTAGGAGCCAAAATCCCTCTATTTGTTGATGCAAAAGGTGGGACCTTTGAAGCTGCCTTGATTCTCGTGGTTCTTAGTAGAGATAGCAGGGACAATCCTAAGGTTTGGTGGGGGGACAAGCCTTGGGAAACATTGATCTTGGTATGCGTGAGAAGTAAGTGCTATGGAGGGGAGCCAATGCTACCAAGATTTTGAAGCCATCTGCTTTGAATAAGAATGGCAAGGGGACTCAACAAATACAATCCCTTCCTAGCCTAGGTTGTACAAGTTTGTGATTGTTGTGGGTGTGAGTGACTAAAATCACTATTTTCTTGTCAAAAATATCATTCAAACACATCCTCTAACAGACACAGATTGCCTCTGAATAATAACTGCTCGCTTACAGAAACCCAGATCACTTTTAAACAATAATTGCTTGCCTTTTGCAAAATCTAGATCACTTTAAACCAACATCTGCTCACTTTTGGTAAACATTGTGTCACTTTTAAACTATAACTTGTCACCTCTAGTAAAACTACTCGCCTTTGGTTAATATTACAGTCTGTCATCTGAAACACATCCAGATCACTTATGAGCTATTACTCATTGCTTTTAGCATTTTCTGAGTCACTTTTGAGCTATTACCTATCGCTTTTAGACAAAACATCAACAATCTATATCAACCCAACCAAATTGGTTACACTTTCAAACTTCTCAGCTCTATCCCTAGCTTTCAAACATTCCTCTGAGCACTTGCAGCCACCTGAACATCGCTTCCTATCTTGAAAATATCAAAACTATTGGATTTTCCATCCTTTAAGACTCCAAACAACAACCAAACATCAAAATAATTAACTTAGCAGTAGCAAATATCATCCCTTTGGCTTTACTTAGCCCCAACAACACTAGAAAATATCATCAACAATAGCTTTTCCCTTGAGTTTGTGAGCTATTCTCTAGGGAGTTTATCTAACACCAACAACAACAACCAACAAACTAGCAAAACAAAGCATCAACAAACAAACTGATGCAGGAGCATCCAGTGGTGTAAGGGCAATCTTGCATCACCCAAAAAAAGATGTGTTTAAAAATTGTTGATGTTCTTTCCATTTCTTTTCAAAATTTGTGGTTCTGGTTCTATAATTGCTTGAATAATGATGTAGAACTTTCAGTTTTTCCAAACTGCTAAAAATAGCAACCTGCTATTTTTAGAAAATTTACATTTAGACACAAATTGAAGTGAAAATTTACAGGAAGATTCATAATGGAAAAATAAGACCTTTGGCGAAGGAATCATGCAAAGATCATTTGCGAGATGAAAGATATTAAAGTTTTTGTTTCCTAAAAAATGCCTGAAAATTTATTCAAACTCAGGTTTGAGGCACTAAACAGCTCTGTACAGGCCCAAAAATGGTTGGAACTAGAAAAGTGGGTTCTTAGTGCAAAGAGCACTCCACAAATTTTCTGACGCATAAAACGGTTCGTCAATCGGACACCCAGATCAAAAGTTATGGCTCTCAGAAGTTGACCTATTTTTGGAGGGAGATGCAAATTTTAAAATTAGGTTGTTGGCCACCAAAAAGGTTATTGATAACCATTTTTGGGAACCCTAGGTAGTAGTAGAGTTAAGGGGGGAAGTGTAGAGTCAAGAATAGGCAAGCAAATAGAAACCCTAGCTGATTTGGGGTTACAAAAGGTATATGATTCCAGAGTCTTGTGGTAGGAAGTTGTAATGTGTTGCAGCCTGTGGAGGGTTGATTCCTCTGATTGTATTTGAGCTTCTGTAATGTAATAAGTTGTCCAAATCAATCAAGAAAGTTCTATTTTCTGTGTCTAATTTATGTTGTTGTGTGTTTTATGATTTACCCCCTTTATTAAGTGGTATTAGAGCCAGGTTTCTTGAGTGTGTAGACAGATCACCAACTGTGAGGTAGTTTGCACTAGGACTTAAGGTTGTGGGTTTGCTGTAGAGATCAAGATACCTCCATGAAGAAATCATATTGGGAGGAATACTTTGATGGAAGAGGGTTTTAGAGCCCTTCAAAGGCAAATCGATGCATTGCAAGAGGAGCTACGAAGAGGGTTTGATCCAAGAACAAGAGAAGAAAGTGAGGATGAAGCTAAAGGAGAGCTATCCAAGGAAGACCAAGAAGCTGCAAGAGATCCTGCAGAAGTTAGGTTGTTGAGGGCCATTTCTAAGATTGGAAAGAGGTCCAGGATCAAAGTTTCTACATATTCTGGAGATTTGAATCCAGAACAGCTTATTAATTGGGTCAATGACATGGAGGAGTAGTTCGAGTATGAAGATGTGGAAGACCCAGATCGGGTCAAGTTTGCTAAAATAAAATTGAAGGGCCATGCCAATATTTGGTGGAAGGAGGTCCAGTTAAAGAGGAATAGAAGAGGAAAAGGAAAGATCACCAAATGGGATTGGATGGTGGATAAACTAAAGAAGCAATTCATTCCTGTGGACTATGATATGGAGTTGTTGAAGAAGTTGCAAGGGTTGAAGCTAGGTAACAAGTCTGTTGAGGAGTATACAGAAGAGTTTTATAAAATTACTATCAGGATAGGCCATGCAGAGCCCAACAAGGAAAAGGTATCCTGTTACATTAATGGGTTGAGGCCAAGTATTCAAGAGGAGCTAAGTCTGGTCAGAATGACCACCATAGAAGATGTATACCAGTTTTCCTTGAAGGTGGAAGAGAAGTTGAACAAAAGATTTGATAGTAAGCAAAGGGGAAGAGGTCAAGGTGGAAGGACTAGTGGAAGACCCTATGGGGGACGAAATGAAAATTCAAAGAAAAGTGAAGAAGCCAGCACCAGTCAAAATCAGAGAGGAGATAATACCTACTATCCTCGTGACCTGAACAATGGTGAGCAAAGAGGAAGAGGAAGAGGCAGACTTGGGAAAGAACCTAGAAGAGGAGGTTTCAGAGGAACCTGTTTCCAATGTGGAGAAGAAGGGCATTGAGCATACGAGTGTCCGCAACATCAAGGAAGGACAAATAGAAGACCTAAAGGTAATGCATGAATTGCATGTGTAGATGAAGATGTGCAGTCTAAGCATTCTGAAGATGTTGAAAGGGGAGAAACCCTAGCTGTCAGAAGAACTTTGTTGAATGAGGAGAAAGGACCCAATCAAAGAAAGAGTTTATTCTGCACAAGGTGCAAATGTGAAGGTAAGTGTTGTGATAGAATTATTGACAATGGAATTATTGACAATCTTATTTTAGAGGAGATGGTTGACAAGTTGAATTTGACAAGAAGAAAGCATCTGCATCCATACCGGATTGCATTGTTGTAGAAGGGCCATAGATCTTTGGTCAATGAGTAGTGATTAGTGAAGTTCAAGATTGGTGACTACCATGATGAGGTGTTGTGTGACATCATATCGATGGATGCATGTCATATGTTATTGGGGAGGTCGTGGCAGTATGATAGGAGCACTATCCATGATGGTCGTACAAACACATATTCCCTAACAAAGGATGGAGTTCGTCATAAGTTGAAGCCCTTGAAGGAGGTGGAAAAAAAGGTATGTAGTATTGCCATAATTTTCTTAGTAGATGGTAGAAAATTTTTGGAGGGTATGAAGCAAGAGCATCATTGTTTTGCATTGATTCCTAAGATTAGTCAAGAGAAATGTGAAGATGTACCAGCAAAAGTTTCAGATATGTTGGAAGAATTTTTGGACATTATCTCTGATAATGTACTAGAGGGTTTACCACCAGTGAGGAAGACAAGTCATCAAATAGATTTGATACCAAGAGCCAGTTTACCGAATAAGGCAGCCCATAGAATGACTCTAGCAGAGAGTGAAGAGTTGAACAGACAAGTTTAGGAGTTGTTGAGGAAGGGATTGATAAGAGAGAGCCTAATTCCATGTGTGGTACCTATGGTACTAGCACCAAAGAAAGATGGAGAGTGGAGAATGTGTATAGACTCTCGAGCCATCAATAAGATCACAATCAAGTACAGATTTCCATTACCCAGAATGGATGACATAATGGACTGTTTGAGTGGAGCCAAGTACTTCACAAAGATTGACCTGAAGAGTGGATATCACTAGATCCGTATCAGAGAAGGAGATGAGTGGAAGAGAACCTTCAAGACAAAGGAAGGTTTGTATGAGTGGTTAGTCATTCCATTTGGGCTAACCAATGCACTGAGCACATTCATGTGGCTCATGAACAAGGTACTGAAAGAGTTTTTGGGAAGTTTTTTTATTGTTTATTTGGATGATATTTTGATTTTCAGTAAGTCTTGGGATGAGCATTTGATGCATATCAGAAGAGGTTTAGAGAAGTTGAGGGAGGAGAAGTTGTTGATTAATCTAAAGAAATGTACTTTTGCAAAGGAGTTGGTATACTTGGGATTTTTTGTCTCAAAGGAAGGTCTTAAGATGGACCCAGAGAAGGTGAGAGCTATCCTTGAATGGCCTATGCGAAGGAGTGCCACAGAGGTAAGATATTTTCATGGTTTGGCAAGTTTTTACAGAAAGTTTATCAAGAATTTTAGTAGCATTTGTGCACCCCTAACTGAGACAATGAGAGGGGATAGAAAAGAGTTTAAATGGACTAAAGGAGTAGACAAAAGATTTGATACATTGAAGCAGAAAGTCACAAAGAAACCTATTTTGGCACATCCAGATTTCAATAAGGTGTTTCAGGTAGATTGTGATGCTAGTGGTAGTGCTATAGGAGTTGTTTTGAGTCAAGAAGGTAAGCCCATTGCCTATTTTAATGAGAAGATTAATGATGCCAAGAAAAAGTATTATATTTATGATCAGGACTTTTATGCAATAGTTTAGGCTTTGAAGAAATGAAAACATTATTTGTTGCCAAAGGATTTTGTTTTATATACTGATCATCAAGCTTTGCAGTATCTTAATAGTCAAGGAAAGTTAAATCAAAGGCACTTAAAATGGGTTGAGTTTTTGTAGAGCTATACTTTTGTTTTGAAGCACAAGAGTGGGAAGTCCAATAGAGTTGCAAATGCCTTGAGTAGAAGGCAAAATTTGTTGACAGAAATGAAGATATAGGTTGTTGGGTTTGATGAGCTCAAAAGTTTGTATCTTGAAGATCCAGATTTTGCAGAGGCCTAGAAAGCTTATTTGGAACCTGTTACTTTGGACAGGATAAAATTGTTGGATTTCATAATCTAAGATGGCATGTTAGTTAGAGAAAGCCAATTGTTCATTCCAAGGAGTTCCATGAGAGAGAACCTGATTAAGGAGTAGCATAGTGGAGGATTGGCTGGACACTTTGGTCGAGATAAGACCATTGCTATTGTTGGTGAAAATTATTATTGGCCACAGTTGCACCAGGATGTGAGAAAATTTGTGCAGAGTTGTAGAGTATGTCAGATGGTGAAAGGAGCAAGTCAGAATACAAGTCTATATCAGCCACTACCTGTACCATAGAAGCCATGGGATGATATTAGTATGGATTTTTTTCTTGGTTTACCAAGGACACAGAGAGGACATGATTCCATTTTTGTGGTGGTGGACAAATTCTCAAATATGGCACATTTTATTCCTTGCAAGAAGACTAATGATGATGTCCATATTGCTGAATTATTTTTCAGGGAGGTGGTGAGATTACATGGTCTACCAAAGAGCATAGTTTCAGATCAAGATACCAAGTTTGTTGGTTATTTTTGGAGGACACTATGGAAGAAGTTGAAGATAGTTTTGAAGTTCAGTTCTGCACACCATCCACAAATTGATGGACATACCAAAGTGGTGAATAGGAGTTTGGGTAACCTGCTACGATGCTTAGTAGGAGATAAGCCCAAGGGATGGGATTTAATTTTACCATAGGTAGAATTTGTTTACAACAATTCTGTCAATAGGAGTACTGGTAAATCACCATTCTAGATTGTATATGGGAATAGTCCAAGAAATGCTTCAGAGTTAAGGAATCTGGACAAAGGAGAAAAGACAAGTGCTGAGGCTAAAGACTTTACAAAACATATGAAGAATTTGCATGAAGAAGTGAGGAAGCACATTAATAAGATAAATATTCAGTACAAGGCTAAGGCAGATCAAAAGAGGAGATACAAGGAATTCTAGGTAGGAGATGAAGTCATGGTTCACTTGAGAAAAGAAAGGTTCCCAATTGGAACATATAATAAGCTAAAAATGAAGAAATTTGGACTATGCAGAATTTTGAAGAAACATGATTTAGGAAATGCATATGAGGTGGAGCTACTGAGTGAGATCAACATTGCTGATTTGTCAGAATATCATGAAGGTGGAACAGAGGATGAACCAATAGAAGAATAGTGGAGTATTCCAGCATCTACTTCAATAGAGGAGATAGAAGAGATCTTAGATAGACGTGTGGGAAGAAGTACTCAGAACAAGCAATATGAAGAATATCTAGTGAAATGGAAAGGAAGGCATGTTGAAGATTCTTCTTGGTTGTCTAAGGCAGAGGTTGACCATTTGGGTTTTCCTCACACAAACACCTAAGACATGGCAGGGTCACTTCTCAAATTACCCTGGGTGTCTAATGCAAGAGCATCTAGTGGTGTAAGGGCAATCTTGCATCACCCAAAAAATGATGTGTTTCAAAATTATTGATTTTCTTTCCATTTCTTTAGAAAAATTTGTGGTTCTAGTTCCATAATCGCTTGAATAATGATGTAAAACTTTTAGTTTTTCCAAACTGTTAAAAATAGCAACCTACTATTTTTAGAAAGTTTGCATTTGGGCACAGATTGAAGTGAAAATTTATAGGAAACTTCATAACGGAAAAATAAGACATTTGGCTAAGGAATCACACAAAGATCATTTGCGAGCTGAAAGATATTAAAGTTTCTGTTTCCTAAAAAATACCTAAAAATTATTCAAACTCAAGTTTGAGGAACTAAATGGCTCCGTACAGGCCTAAAAATGGTCAAAACTAGTAGAGATGGTTCTTAGCGCGTAGAGCCCTCTGCAAGCTTTTTGACGCATAAAACGGTTTGTCAATCAGACAACCGGATCAAAAGTTATGGCTCCCAGAAGTTGACCTATTTTTGGAGGGAGATGCAAATTTCAAAATTAGGTTGTTGGCCACCAAAAAGGCTATTAATAACCATTTTTGGGAACCCTAGGCAATAGTAGAGTTAAGGGGGGAAGTGTAGAGTCAAGAATAGGCGGGAAAATAGAAATCCTAGCTGATTTGGGGTTATAGAATGTTGATGATTCCAGAGTCTTATGATAAGAAGTTGTAATGTGTTGCAGACTATGGAGGGTTGATTCCTCTGATTGTATTTGAGCTTCTGTAATGTAATAAGTTGTCCAAATCAATCAAGAAAGTTCTATTTTTTGTGTACAATTTCTGTTGTTGTGTGTTTTATGATTTACCCCCCTTCATCACAAACAACAAACCATCACCTTTTGGGTCTCAACCTTGATGAGCTAGTCCAATCCAAAACATCAAACATCATGCCTTAAACTCGGAGCCAATATAGAGCTGAAATGGAAGCAAAATTGCGAGATAAGATAGAAGCCAAAATGCAACAATCACAATCAACTCCCCTTAGAGATGCAACTCAATTCACAACTGGTATGCCTTCTTACATGTTTGTGCTCGAAGGATACACTGTTGGACCATCATCTTCACAACAAGTGCAACCTCAAACATTTTTAGAGACCTATGAAGAGCAATCCCAAGATGACTTATCAGAATTTAGAGACACACACCTATGGGACCAAGTTGAGAAGCTTGTTTTATCTGATCCTAATCGCTATTTCTTGCAATTAGGTTGTATGGGAGCCAAGTTACCAAGTGACTTTGACAAATCCGCTATTCGAGAACATGATCCAAACACTCCCGCTATTGTTGCAAAGGGACCATCCACTATAGCCACACCATCTCATACTATATCCATGCTACAAAATCCACCTTCCAACCCATCTCCTTCATTGTCTATTGCTACACCATCAAACCCACCACATTTGGAGTACACTCTAGAACCTTTGATAACTCCAACTGAGGTACTCCCTTACCTTTCACAAAATTTGAGCTTTCCACCTTTCCATGTTTCACAACATAACCCCGCTCCTACCATGACCGTATCCATGCCTCAAGTTTCACAAGCCATCCATGCTCCACAAGCACAAATTCCTCAAGTTTCACAAGCTATCCCAATACCACAAGCTGTCCAAGTTTCACAAGCTATCCAAACACCCCAAGCCATACAAGTCTCACAACCATTACAAGTCTCTAATCCTATTTCATCACATGTGGAAACCACACCCCAAACTAATATCCCTATTACCTCTAATATGGTCTCCATGATTTCCATGAATCCATCCAACACACCATATAACCCCAATGTTAGTCTCATCGACATGACTGACCCACCTATTGTCTCACAAGCCAATCCTAGCACCACTGTCTCTTATGTCAATCAACTTACATCACTCGCTCTACCTCCATATAATCCTTCACAAAACACCCAAGGATTACCTATTGTCACCCAACATATGCCATATACCAATCCGTCTCAAAGCACTCATGTTGTCCATGTTGGCACTAATTTTGGTCTGGATCTGAGCACAGATGTTGGAGGGTTTTTTCTTTTTGGGCCCTAAGTTTCCTTGTTCATCGCTGTGACTTTCTCTATCGGCGAAACTTCTTTTTGAGTGCTCAGATTATGATTGAACCATCGTTTTGAACCACTGCGTTGAACCCTTTTGGTTCATGGTTCAATGGTTCAAGGCTTTGTATTTGTGTTCGGCAAATGTTCTTTTTGAAGTGCTCCGTTCGGCGTTGAACTTCTCGATTGAACCATCCGTTTGAACTGGTTCATGGTTCAAAGGTTCGGAGCTTTATGTTTTTGGTTCATTAGAGTGATCGACATCATCGACGAGCTATTTTTTGTTCCCTCTGATGTGTTTGGTTTGGCCGATGGAAATGCCATCGGTGTGATATTCATCGTCGGCAAGCTTCATTTGTGTTTGGCCGATGGATGTTATCGGCGTGACTTGTGTTGTCGGCGAGGATGGATTGTGGTGGGCCGACAGTGGGAGGTCTTGCCGATGAAGGAGCAGAGTATAATTCGTTGGTGCATCGGTGAGAGTGTGGTCTATCGGCAGAGGGATCTTTTGCTTGGCCGACGGTATTGGTCTGGCCGATAGGGGATTGCGGTGGCTTCATCGGTGTAACTGATGAGATTGGCGAAGGTTTGGATGGTTGGCCCGATGATGCATCTCTGGCTGATGGGGAAGCGAAGGTAGCGGTCAGCGAGACCGTTGAGATCGGAAGGAGAATTCTGGGGTGTGTCGATGGCTTGGGTTTTGGCGATGGGCTTTTGGAGAAGGCTTATGCGTCGAGTGCGGCAAAAGGCGCTCGGCACCTATTATGCTCGCGACCATGTTTTTAAGGTATTGAAGGAGTCTCCGCGGCACCAATGTGGGACTATTCTTCCTACACATTTGAAACTTCAGTAAAGTACATTTTGGTGGGAACTTCTGTTTAAACGCAGCGACGGTTTCCAGGTAGGCCACGGGTGGTTGAGGCCTTTAATGGCGATGGTGCAGAGGTATGGGCAATGGTACACATGATCATGTCACCCAATTTTTTAGTGAAGACTCCCAGATGGTGGCACAGGGCTCGAGGCTTCTCTTGTCTGTTGCTGCAATAACTTCTGAGCGCCATTCCTTTGTGGAGTCTGTATCTGGCGGATTTTTGATTTTTGACCATGTAATTAATTACTGCGGGTACACTTTCTGGCCAATATAGGCAGACTGTGTTACCATTTTTGACGTTGTTGAAAACTGGATATTTTAGCTCTGTAATAAGATACAACTGGTTTTGGTTGCTCTGTGCAGCAAAACTTGCGAGTTTATGTATCTCCTGTTGTACGTTTGTGCATGAATCCACTGATTTCATGGTCAATTTTATATGAATAATGCTATGTTTGCATGTGTTATGCTGATTCTGTCTCCAGTTTTGCATGTATCTTTCTTCTAAGTCCAGGCATTCAAGGAATGTCTAAGATTCTAGAACATAGAATTCCTATGTTGAATGTTTAATCTTTTAACTTCTGCTCAAGGGGTAGATTAAACTATTTTCAGATTGAATATTTGGAAGGGTATACTGCAATAGGGATGCCATAAGTATAGACAGCTTAACACTCTGTATTGGGAGATATCTGTAAGGCAGATATCATGTATATCCCCCTGAAATCAAGTTTTAGTTGTTCATGCTGATCATTCACAGGTGTATGTCTACCGACTCCAAGCCCTGGATAGGCACCAATCTAGCTCTGTGTTGAGGTTATATACCATGTCCAGCTTTGCATCCAAAAATCAAATCAAACCATTTCATCCTTCCACCTGTTAGTTGTAGAAGTAGGATTAGGATCCCTACGTACTCTCATACCCAACCAGACATATATGTCCAAGAATGTTGCCAACCTTGTGATTTGTTATACAAATCTTGGTCCTTACGTGAGAGTATTCTGCCTGTTGCTGTCAAGTTATATCTTTCTGTCATGGAGCTAGTCAAGGTCATACTTTTATCAAATAGGGACACCCCCCTTAGTGCGGCAGAACTAGAAGTGAAGGGGGGGAGCTCACGTAACCTCCTGTATTCAGTTGGGTGAATCTGCCTGTGCATTAGAACTGGCAAACCCTAATGCTGATTCAGAAGAAAAACCAACAAAATGGCGACTCTACTGGGGAGATCAATGTCATATCCATGAAAGTTTGAGTCTACAAGATTGAAGAATTAAGCCTGGATGTGTTTGTTGCAGCAGAGAAAAAGGTTGTATATGTGACTTTGCTGGTGGATGACCCAGAAAGAAAGAAATCAATTTGCAGCTTCAGCTTGTTTGAAGCTCATTCCTCTTCAAGGAGGTGGCGACTCTGCATCAAAGAATCTGATAAAAGAACAAAATCAGTCAAAGAAGAATTTGCAGCTCCTGCAACATATCCAGGTATTTCATATTGTTTGACAGACTCCCTATTTGGTGAGATAGCACTGGTTAAAAGGGGAACATTGGTGAAAGCAGAGCTTGCATGCTTTTATTAGAACTTATTCTGTATTTCAAAGGGCATGCAATGTTGCTAAAAAGACTCATTTAAAGGACTTTAGGAAAGTTTGAAAAAATAGTCTAAATTTTGAGTGCCTAAAGTCATTGTTTGTAGAAAATTTGAGTAGAGAGGAGGGTTGCAAAAACATAAAGGATGTATTATCAGCCTATGCACCCTTGTGAAGTGTCAAGTGCAAAAATGTATAGTAGTCAGTCCCAACAATGTAATAAAAGAAGTTTCAACATAGACAGATATAAGCCCATAAATTTCAGTGGCATTTGTCGCTATCCAAACGCTCTTCCACCTAAAATCAGAATTTTTTTGCCTAAATTTAATGGTATAAAGGATGAATCAGCTGAGAGACACTTGCAGTAGTTTATGAATGTGATAGATGACTTTGAGATTGAACATGAGGATGTGGTTATGAGATTATTTGTTCAATCTCTAGATGAAGATGCAAGGGACTAGTTTTCCTACCTTCCAGCTCACTCTGTCAGCTCTTGGTATGGTTTTAAATCTGCATTTCTAGTACAATATGGTGAAAGAATCTCTGAATATGCAGTTATTAGTAATTTTATGTACATCCATATTGAAGAAGGTGAGTTGATCCCAGCCTTTAACCTCAGATTTATGAGGGCATTGAATAGAATTCCAGAATGCATGAGACCTAATGATGCACTGTGCTTAGTTGTCTATTTGGGAGCTTTTGATAAGAAAATGAGTTACAGATTAAGAGACAAGGAGCCCACCACATTGCATCAGGCACATCAGTTTGCAATAGATATTGAAAACAATTGGAGGTATGGAATACAAAAGGGTTATTTTTCTAAAAAAATTTGTTGTCCTACAGCCCCCGATGTTAATGAAAGATTTAATTCAGGAGTTGACAATGAATGTCAAAGTATTCACACCCCTGTTGTCCTAGTTTTTGCATCATTTCAAGTTGATGATGTTTCTGTTATAAAGGAGGATGTCTTGTTTTGCCCAACAAATGAAGTTGAAAACAATGGTTTTTCAAGTAATATTTACATACTAGCCCTTATCAAAGAGCCATCATGTTTAAATGATCCAGTTGTGCAAGGTTGTGATCATGTGGATCAACAGTCAGTATCAGTTTCATCAGGAAGTATTAGAGGGATGGAGAATGATGCAGATAGCTCAACTTCAAAATGCATTGAAACAGCAGAAATCTTGTATATGGGGCAATCAGTTGATAGAAATGATATCCATGATCAATTCATGGATCAGGTTTGTTCTTCTTATGACTCTGGATCTGATAGTACTAAAGAAGAATTGGAGTATCATGAAGAAGAAGTAGAGGCCTTTGTGGTGAGTGTTAATCCCCTTTATGATGAGTCTACAAATGCCTTTGATGCTGTGAATCTTGACTTTCAGTGGTGTAGGATTAATCCTCTTTTTGAGGATGATGATGAATATAAGGAGAATGTTGACCTTGGTGTTACATCAGTTTGTGAGTGGGGGGCATATGAATCAAGTATCTTCAATTCATGTGAAGATACTATGGATTTGCAAACTGTAAATAATGGATGCTCATCATCACCTGGTTTAGATATATGCAACATTGGGTGTGTGGATCAGGATTTGTTTTCAATATCAGTAGATATTGGGGGTCTCATTTTTTCTAAGTATTTTGAGTTTTTGGATCAGCTGGATGAGTGCCTGATGGTGTGCAGTAGCCAGATAAATGATGAAGACTGCCAAGAACAGTATGATGTACCATCTGAAGAGTATAACATGCATATGTTGCTTAATGCTGAAGGATTTTTTAGCATGTATGGTTGCATGTTTGATTTTGAAATGCAGAGTGACAGAGGCAATACTACAAGTGGCAAGCTGTCAAAGGTGGTGGAATATCTAATTGAGCAAATGACCTTATGGACAAACTATGCCAATTTTTTTAATTGGGATTGGGATCTTTCAGTTTGGAATCAGGCATTTGGCAGGAAAAAATTTTGGTTCTTCCTTTTTGGCTACCCGGGGCCACCCAAGTGATGACTAAAAATATAGTTTTTGTGCAGGTTGGTGCAATGATCGACTCTCTTGCCCAATAGATATGCCCCAATCTGCGAAACTAGAGATTCTGAGGTCCTCGCTGCAGTTTTGCACCTGCACGTCCCCAGGCAGAGCCAGTGTTGGCACTAATTTTGGTCTGGATCTGAGCGCAGATGTTGGAGGGTTTTTTCTTTTTGGGCCCTAAGTTTCCTTGTTCATCGCTGTGACTTTCTCTATCGGAAAAACTTCTTTTTGAGTGCTCAGATTATGATTGAACCATCATTTTGAACCACCGCGTTGAACCCTTTTGGTTCATGGTTCAACGGTTCAAGGCTTTGTGTTTGTGTTCGGCAAATGTTCTTTTTGAAGTGCTCTGTTCGGCGTTGAACTTCTCAGTTGAACCATCCGTTTGAACCGGTTCATGGTTCAAAGGTTCAGAGCTTTATGTTTTTGGTTCATCGGAGTGATCGGCATCATCGGCGAGCTATTTTTTGTTCCCTCTGATGTGTTTGGTTTGGCTGATGGAAATGCCATCGGTGTGATATTCATCGTCGGCAGGCTTCATTTGTGTTTTCCCGATGGATGTTATCGGCGTGACTTGTGTTGTCGGCGAGGATGGATTGTGGTGGGCTGACAGTGGGAGGTCTCGCCGATGAAGGAGCAGAGTATAATTTGTTGGTGCATCAGTGAGAGTGTGGTCTATCGGTAGAGGGATCTTTTGCTTGGCCGACCGTATTGGTCTGGCTGACAGGGGATTGCGGTGGCTTCATCGGTGTAACTGATGAGATTGGCGAAGGTTTGGATGGTTGGCCCGATGATGCATCTCTGGCCGATGGGGAAGCGAAGGTAGCAGTCGGCGAGACCGTTGAGATCGGAAGGAGAATTCTGGGGTGTGCCGATGGCTTGGGTTTTGGCGATGGGCTTTTGGAGAAGGCTTACGTGTCGAGCGCGGCAAAAGGCGCTCGGCACCTATTATGCTCGCGACCATGTTTTTAAGGTATTGAAAGAGTCTCCGCGGCACCAATGTGGGACTATTCTTCCTGCACATTTGAAACTTTAGTAAAGTGCATTTTGGCAGGAACTTCTGTTTGAACGCAGCGACGGTTTCCAAGTAGGCCGCGGGTGGTTGAGGCCTTTAATGGCGATGGTGCAGAGGTATGGGCAATGGTACACATGATCATGTCACCCAATTTTTTAGTGAAGACTCCCAGATGGCGGCACAGGGCTCGAGGCTTCTCTTGTCTGTTGCTGCAATAACTTCTGAGTGCCATTCCTTTGTGGAGTCTGTATCTGGCGGATTTTTGATTTTTGACCATGTAATTAATTGTTGCAGGTACACTTTCTGGCCAATATAGGCAGACTGTGTTACCATTTTTGACGTTGTTGAAAACTAGACATTTTGGCTCTATAATAAGATACAACTAGTTTTGGTTGCTCTGTGCAGCAAAACTTGCGAGTTTATGTATCTCCTGTTGTACGTTTGTGCATGAATCCACTGATTTCATGGTCAATTTTATATGAATAATGCTATGTTTGCATGTGTTATGCTAATTCTGTCTCCAGTTTTGCATGTATCTTTCTTTTGAGTCCAGGCATTCAAGGAATGTCTGAGATTCTAGAACATAGAATTCCTGTGTTGAATGTTTAATCTTTTAACTTCTACTCAAGGGGTAGATTAAACTATTTTCAAATTGAATATTGGGAAGGGTATACTACAATAGGGATGCCATAAGTATAGACAGCTTAACACTCTGTATTGGGAGATATCTGTAAGGCAGATATCATGTATATCCCCCTAAAATCCAGTTTTAGTTGTTCATGCTGATCATTCATAGGTGTATGTCTACCAACTCCAAGCCCTAGATAGGCACCAATCTAGCTCTGTGTTGAGGTTATATACCATGTCCAGCTTTGCATCCAAAAATCAAATCAAACCATTTCATCCTTCCACTTGTTAGTTGTAGGAGTAGGATTAGTATCCCTGCGTACTCTCATACCCAACCAGACATATATGTCTAAGAATGTTGCCAACCTTGTGATTTGTTATACAAATCTTGGTCCTTACGTGAGAGTATTCTGCCTGTTGCTGTCAAGTTATATCTTTCTGTCATTGAGCTAGTCAAGGTCATACTTTTATCAAATAGGGACACCCCTCTTGGTGCGGCAGAACCAGAAGTGAAGGGGAGGAGCTCACGCAACCTCCTGTATTCAGTTGGCTGAATCTGCCTGTGCATTAGAACTGGCAAACCCTAATGTTGATTCAGAAGAAAAACCAACAGTCCAAAACATAAATCCAAATGTCCATCCTTCTTCATCCACCAATCCTTCCAATGCTTATCATAATCCACATCCAACTCCTAATCTACAACCATTGACCAAGGTCAATCCATCCTCTACTTCCCATGTGATGCAAAATCTTGGAGTCAATCCATCGCAATATATCCAACCACCACTTGTGCCTCAAGGACATCAATCCTCAAACACATATGTGTCGCATACCAATCCTTCGGCATATAATGTGAGCATACAACCTCAACAAATGGTCATACCCTCATACATTCCACAATAGCAACCACAATATACACCATATTACATTCCACCTCCAATCCATCAACCCCCTTTGCAACAACAATTATCTCAAGTGGATGTTGAACAAATGATTAACAATGTAGTAGGACAAAACAAGAAGACATTTTCCTTGGGAGACATACACTCTTATCCATTTGACAAGTCACTTAATATGACACCTTTTCCGCCACACTTTGAAATCCCACAATTTGACAAATACAAAGAGAAAGGAAATCTGGATGACCATCTTAGAGAATTTTATGTTGCATGTCTCTATGTCACTCAGGATGATGCATATCTTTTGAGACTATTTCCCTAAAGCTTAGCAGGACAAGCTCTTGAATGGTTCTCTCATTTACCTCCGGGAATCAAGACTTTTGCAGAATTAGAAAACAAATTTCAATCCCATTTCACTTTCAACATTGAACATGAGGTGACTATGAATGACCTTGTCAATAGCAGACAATGCAATGGTGAATCTTTCTCCTCATTTACCCAATGATGGCATAACATGGCTAGCAAACTATCATTGCAAATACCTGAGAAATAGCAACTTGACATTTTTGTCCAAAATCTTCATCTGGAGCTTTCATTCCAATTGTAATTACAAAGTGCTAGCAGCTTTGACGAACTTATTTCCAAAGGAATCACCATTCAGTGCGCTTTAATAGCTAAAGGCACTATCAAGATTTTCAGAGACAAGGACAATCCTCAATCCTCCAATGACAAATCTTGCTTTTGGAACAAGAACAAAAATGTTGTTAATGACGATATTGTGGATGCAGAGAACATACAAATAGTGAAATATCCCATTAACTTTCAAGCCACATCTACAACTAATCAACCTTTTCAATGAAATTGACCAAGAACAAACCCAACACCTAGACAATAATTTACTCCTTTAGTAGAACCCATGGAGGTAATCTTTCAAAAACTTGTCCAAGTGGGAGATATCACATTACCTAAAGCTCCACCTAACACAGAACCTATCTTAAAAGATCCTTGGTACAAAGAGAATGGATATTTTGAATACCATAGAGTCAAAGGACATAAAACAAATGGTTACATGCGCTTAAAACATGTCATTAAAGATTGCATCAATCAAGGTCTAATTAAAATCACACCACCAACATCACAATTAGCACAACAACCAACTTCAAACTATGACCTAGATGCTTTCAAGAATCCACTTCCATCTCATGATAAGACAAGTAACCCTCATACCGGGAATGCTATCCATTACAACTATGAGTCATCCATGATTGGCCGCATTGACCAAGGTCACATTTCTACCATCACTATCTAAGGCAAAGCACCTGATTGCACTATAACTACTAGAAGAGGTCGTGTTACCATTCAAGGAGCACATATCAACCCTCCTCAACTACCTTCTAGTTATAATATCCTTGATCACCTTGGCAAAACTCCTGCACACATCTCCATTCTAGAATTGCTTTGCATATCCCCCACCCATAAAGCTATCCTTGAAAAAGCATTGCAAGAGTCTTTGGTGCCTAATGATATCGATACCACATAATTTCAATCTATGGTAGCCAACATTGTAACCCCTTGCCATCTCACCTTCTCTGACAAAGATCTTCAACCATCCATCAACCCATCACATAATGAAGCCCTCCACATAGAAGTATTTCTAAACCAATGCCATATCAAACAAATCCTAGTGGATGGTGGAGCTAGTCTCAATATATGCTCTTTAAAACTAATAAAACAATTGGGATATTCTGAGAAGAACATAGACACTTCCAAGGTCATTACTATCAAAGAATATGATGATGCTGAGAGAGATATTGAAGGAGTCATCCACTTGCCTATCCAAGTTGGTCCTATTACTACTGACACCCACTGTCAAGTCCTTGATATTGAGCTTCCCTATAACATCATCCTTGGTCGTTCATGGATCCATGCCTTTAAAGCCGTTCCTTCCACATATCATCAATGTCTCAAGTTTCCACATAACGGTGTTGAAGTCACTATGCATGCTGATCCCAATCCATTTGAGTTTTGTCATGCCTTTCAAGCCAAATATCAAAGTCCTAATCGTATTCCTATCAAAACCGAAGCTTATCCATCTTTATCCTATGTTGACCCATCCACCTTACTCAAGCCATCGTCTATCCAAGCCACTTCAAATCTCTATATCAAGTACACTGAACACAGTCTAGGTGAGTACACATTGCAAGAATCCTGTTGTGTTGGAACTCTTCCCTTATCTCCCAAATCTCATGGCAAACCTTCTACATCTAAGGCATCTTCATCCATAGCCATTATAAAAGCTCCACCAACCGTATTCATCAAAGGTGGATTCCTTGATGATCAAGACATTGATGACATTAACTCTTGGATATTCTATGATGAGAATGACCAAGTATAACTTGAAGTGGAAAGATATAACAATGGGTTCTGCATCATTAAAAACATGGGTTACAAAGGACATGGCGGATTGGGATCACAAGAACAAGGACCTATTGAACCCATTGTTGTATCTAAGAAGTTTAATAAGCAAGGCCTTGGCTATCAGCCGGAGGTACCACCTTCCAAAGATATTAAGTGTATTTCTAATATAGAAGCTAGACCTTCTTCGGTAGGAGAGACTTCTAATTCGAATACCATCGACGAATCCTCCCTTCATACCACTGACCTTTTTCAAGAAACCTCTATCTTCATGATCTCTACCACCTCATCTAGCCATAACCCTTTAGCCATTTCCCTTTAACTTGTATATCTTGACCTCGTCAATTGGGACCAACATGGGGCACCGATATTGGACACATTTGAAAATGATGAAGCTATTGCTGAATTCATAGGTTTACGACAAGGCATTCCATTGAGTGATCACAAAGTAGGCTTCATGATGGATATCCCTAAACTAGCATAATTTGGTGGAAGCATCAAATCCTTCAATCGCAAAAGTGAAATAAATAGAATAAAAAAAGATAGGTCACTAGGTGAAAATCGAAAGTCACCTCTTGACCACAAAAAAGTAAAAATAAAGGACATATCCAAGGGTGAAAACCTCTTTGAGGCACCCGAGGATGGGGGATTTGATCTTCCTGTCACCACTGATTATCAAGAAAAATCAATAGTGCTAGTTAAAAAATCTCAAGAAATGAACTTAGGCACAAAGTAGAATCCGAAGATCACATTCTTAGCAGCATCACTATCGAAGCAAGAAAGAAGAAACTTCACAACATTCTTCATAAAAAGAGCTATCAATTTTGCATGGACTTATGCTGACATGCTGGGTCTAGATCCATCACTTGTGGTACATCATCTAGCAGTATCTCCCAATGCAAAACTGATTAAATAAAAGCTGCGCAAAATGCAGCCGCAAATAGCTCTTTTGGTTAAGGCAAAGATTCAAAAACTATTAGAAACAAAGTTCACAAGGCCTATTGATTATCCAGAATGGGTTTCAAACTTGGTACCTATGGCAAAACCTGATGGACGAGTTCATTGTTGCACAAATTTTAGAGATCTCAACAAAGCATGCCCTAAAGATGACTTCCCATTACCAAGCATAGACAACATTGTAGATCTCACAGCTGGACATGAAATGCTATCTTTGATGGATAGATTCTCAGGATATAACCAAATTAGAATAGTAGAGGAAGACCAAGACAAAACATCATTCATTTATCCATGGTGTACATACTGTTGGGTTGTAATGCCTTTTGGTCTCAAGAATGTTGGAGCCACTTATCAACAAGCCATGACAGTTATTATTCATGACCTTTTCCACACTATCATGGAAGACTATGTTGATGATATTCTAGGGAAATCCAAAACTAGATAAGGACATCTACAGGTACTAAGACAAATCTTTGATCGACTAGAGAAGTATCAAGTCAGGATAAACCCAAAGAAATGTGTATTTGGTGTAACATTTGGCAAATTGTTGGGATACATTGTGTCTCGACAAGGAATAGAAGTGAAACCTAACAAAGTAAAAGCCATCATGGAAATACCTCCACCATCAAAATTGAAGTAGCTTCGTAGTCTACAAGGAAGGTTACAATCCATTCGCAGGTTTATCTCACAATTAGCATACAAGTGTCATCCTTTTCAACATCTCCTTCGCAAGGGTGAACCTTTTAAGTGGGATGGAAAATGTCAACAGGCCTTCGACAAAATCAAGGAATATCTAGCAACACCTCTTGTGTTAGTACCTCCTGTACTAGATTGACCACTATTACTCTATATATCTTCAACAATAGTAGCATTGGGTGCCCTTTTAACTCAACATGATGATTCAGGAAAAGAACAATCCATTTACTACATCAGCAGAACTCTTGTGGGATATGAACTTAACTATTCAACTATGGAAAAAGCATGTTTAGCATTGGTGTTTTCTTCACAAAAGTTACGACATTACATGCTGAACCAAACAACAAAGCTCATATCTAACTTTGATCCACTCAAATATCTTCTCTCCAAAGCAATTCTTATGGGAAGACTAGCAAAATAGGTTATGATCTTAAGTCAATTTGACATACAATATGTGGATCAAAAGGCCATAAAAGGACAAGTTATCATCGATTAATTAGCTACAGCACCTATCACAGATATTCATCCAATACATCTAGAGTTCCCTGATGAAGAATTGTTCAATCTAACTTCACCAACATTGCGGAAACTATATTATGATGGATCTTACACACAACATGGATCAAGAGCAAGGATATTGTTTGTCACCCCTCAAGGAGATTGTATCCCAAAGTCATATAGGATTGCATTTTCATGTACCAACAACATAGCAGAATATGAAGCTTTAATCATAGGATTGTGCATGGCAGTGCAGTGGGCTATTAAATAGTTATAGGTCTTTGGTGATTCCCAATTAGTTAAATCAAATAGGTCTTATATGAGTATCAAACAAAATATGAGAAGCTCATTCCATATAAGGTAATGGTTGATGATTTCAAGAAATACTTTGAGAATATCACCTTTGAGCAGATTCTAAGGATACAAAACAAAGAAGCAGATGCTATGGCTATGATTGGATCTCTTCTAGACATGCCCTCCAATACACATAATTGTGAGTTTTTGGTTGAATAGCTGCTAATCCTAGCATTTGAAGTTCCACAGTCTGAGCTTATATGTGAGATTGTTTGCCTTGGTATGAGGACATATACAAGTATCTCCGCAATCAAACCCTACCCTTCCAACTATCTAATACCCAACAAAAAACCTTTATCCATCGAGCCTCTCACTACACTATCCTAGGAGACACCCTATATCATCAGAGTCTTGATGGTATCCTTCTTAGATGTCTTGATTCTGAGGAAGCAAAATTTGCCTTACGTGAGGTACATGAAGGTGTCTATGGATCGCATTCCGCTAGCCCTAGTCTTGTTAAGAAACTTCTATGAGCTAGATACTATTGGCCGACTATGGAGAAAGATTCACAACAATTTGCAAAGAGATGTCTACAATGTCAGAAGCATAGAGATCTAATACATGCACCAGCACATGAACTTCAACCTATCACTACTCCTTGGCCATTCTCGTAGTGGGGACTTGATCTCATAGGTAAAATCCATCCTACCTCTTCAAATGGTCATAAGTTCATCATCATCGCCACTGAGTACTTCACAAAGTGGGTGGAAGCAATACCAATGACCTACATCACTAGAAAGCAAATATCCAAGTTCATCTTACACTATATCATTTGCTGATATGGAGTTCCACAAGACATTGTCACTGATAATGGTTGTCCCTTCAAGAATCAAGAGGTTAGAGATCGTTACAACAAGTTCCATATCCAACATAGATTCTCTACAACTTACTATCCTCAAAGTAACGACCAAGCTGAGGCTTCTAAAAAAACAATCATCAAAATCCTTAAAAAGACAGTCAATGAAGCTGGTCATGATCAGTATTTACAACTTAATCATGCACTATGGGCTTATAGAACAAGTGTCTGAACTCGCACTAGTGCTACACCTTATGCCCTTGTGTATGGCACTGAAGCTATTTTACCTATTGAGGTTGAGATTCCCTCACTGCGAGTATCTCTACAACACACTATCTCAGATGAAGAATATAGATTATCCAGACTCCATGATCTTGAGCTATTAGATGAACAACATATTATAGCACTCAACCATCTTCAAGTTGATCAAAATTAGCTACGTCGTAGCTACAACAAAAAGTTTAGAGAATGAAGCTTTCAAGTTGGAGATCTTGTCCTTAAAGAGAGTCAAAGGAATCAGCAACTTCATGAGAAACAAGGTAAGTTTGAACCTAATTGGCTTGGTCCTTTTGTCATCACATCAGTCTATGGATCAGGTGCATACACCCTCTCAACACCTGAAGATATTCCCTTAGATGAACCAATCAACAGCATTCATCTACAAAAGTTCTATCCATGAGTCTTACATATTCTAACTAAAAAAACCACCCAATAGTGAAAACCACTTTGTGGCGCTTTAGATGACAAAAAAAAATAGTACAAGATAAATAATTCATCCTTTGGTGAAAACTTGGTACACAGGCACCTTGGATAAGTACCATAGTGAAAACCTGGCAAATAGGTGCTATGTGTAGAGACCAACCTCCATCATTTGCTTCATTTGTTTGATCACATCTTTCCATAGCATCATCTACTACCTTGTCTCCATAATCCATATCATAATCCACTATCATTCCTATCCATACATCGCAAGCCATTATCCCTTATCCATCCATAATAAAAGCCTTTTTCACTCTTATCTCTGCCATGCTAGTTGTCATCATTTGGACTTTGTTGAGGTTAAGATATCATTTGGCACCTTAGCATACTATCTGCATAAACACATCCATTGCAGCATCTCCCTAATAAACTTCATCCCACACTAGGGGCACTCGTTGAGCCTTATTTGGAATTGGATATCCATAGCTCTAGCTCATACCATCCAAACCAAAACCAAAACACAACCAACATCCAAAAAATGCAACCAAGGCATAGCAATCATCCAAACCAAAAACATCAAAACATAGCAAAAATCCAAAATAATCAAAACATCACAAAAATCCAAGCAATAAAGTTGAGCCTTTGACATCAACCATCAACACAATAAACAAGAACTACATCACATCTCTATCATTCAAAGCCTTGATCCCCTAGATACAGGGTATGTAGGAAATCTGAGATGCAAAGGAAGCACTCTGATTCAGGCATAGACGATGGCCCCTCTCTCATCATCCATCTTTCATCTTTCTTCTAATCATCCTCCAATCTTTCATCTTCCTTTCTTCTATCTTTCATCACTTACATTATCAATAAGCCCAGAACTACATATTCATCATGTCTCATCACTATTGTAAATGTGTTTTGATCCCATGGACACAGGATATGTAGGCAGTCTAGAATATGAAAGAAGTATCCAGTATGCAAGTACAGATGATCCACCCCATCTTCATCTTCTTTCATCTTCCACCTTCTTCTCTTTGACTAGCTCAAGCAAGAAGCAGACTATGCATATCAGCGAAAGCTCAAGCACTTTAACAAATCGAGGATAAGCTGAAAGTTATTTGTCTACATGCCTTAAGCCAAAATTTGCTATACCATTTTATCAACATCTTTAGCCTTCAACAGGATACAACTTTCCTCTCAACAAGGTGCCAGCTTAATCCATCCAAGAGCACTTAATTTTGGCAAGAGAACACGATGACAGTATCTTTTGTTTTATCTTTTGATTTGTCTTTTGTCCCTTTCTTATGCCTAAATCAAGACTGCCTTGATCTATCTATATCTTGGTACGTTGTGATGAAGTACGGAATGGGGCATGGTCATATTGCTTTTGTATGCTGTGGCTATGGGATGATCTTATTCTCTTCCTATGTGTATTGGTATCTTGTATGTGTTGGGATTAGCATCTTGCATATCAATATCTTTTGCATCTAAGAAGCTAAACAGTCTCTTATACATTGAGACTATTCTATGCTAAAATTATTTCCATACATATAACTAGCAAGGTGTCATTATGTATAGTGGAGATAAGCTCAAACCTTTGCTTGTAGCATCAAAGTCCATCTCAAAACACTAGTTTCTATTCATATCTTGTGTATGTTGGTTCAACATCTTGACTTCATACGTTTAGACAAGATTGTAGTATGCTAGTTATGCATTGGATACCTTGACACCTTGGTCTTCTATACCCTAGTGCATAACATCCATATGCTATATCAAACATAAGGATTGCATTTCTTTACTTTTGAGAAATTACTTTAAAAGTTGTCATATCATCTATCCATTCCAACATAATCCTATATAGTCCTCAACCAAGATCAATCTTTCCCTCCATCGTCCTTCCTGTTGGGTGAATATTTTGTCTTCAACTAACTAAAGGCAAAATGGTTATATCGACCACAGTGTAATGAGATAAATCTCTCCTCTCAGCAAGGGGAGGTTCCCTATAAACTGTCACAAACTAATTTAAACTAAATACTAATTTAGGGGTGAGACCATATTATCCATTTCTCTCTTTTTAGAAATGATGTTTACAAAATAAAAGAACACTTTCTTGATACAAACTGAATAACCAAGAAACCCGCGAGAGCACAAAGTCTATCATTGCTTCTTTTGCTGATTTATAACTTAGAACACAGTAGAATGAGGTGCAGCCCAAAGTCTTCACCTAAAACTACAACAAAATAAATGATCACAAAAGATAATAGTAGTTCAAAGCCTTTCTAATATCTTTCACTTCAAAACACTAAATCATAAACTAAAGATAATTGATGTAGCACAAAGTCTCCACAATCAACTTTAGAACATCTCCCAGATTATTCTCACTCACACTACTATTTAACCAAACAGATAAGATCGTATTAAGAAAAGGGCATAAGAACAATTTCCAATACACCACAAGTTATTTCAACACAAAGCTTGAATGATCACTTGCTTTCTTATTCACTTGAGAAAATTTGATTTACAATTTGAACACAAAGTCTCAAAATGCTCTTCAATTTGGCAGAGTTTCACTTCAATAACTAAAAGATAAAATTTACAATAGAGGGCCTCTTTATTTATAGGGAGGAGCCTGGAACAAAAATAGGAAATTTACAACTACTTTAACTTATTCAACAAAAGAGTCCTATTTGACTTGGGACTTCCTTCGTCTCACATGTAATTACATTTTGGAAAATTACATGTGAAAATGTCCACAACAAAATTCAAATTGACATATCATATACAAGAAAAATAAACTAAGGCACTAGCTTCCTCTGTCATTCTTCTTTAGAAAATTCTGGTACATAGCCTATATGGCTACCATCTCACATGCATCTAGTTTTGCTATGTTTTCTGAGATGGTATGGGCCCAGAGAATTGAGTCTTTTACCGCCTTTATTGCCTTTTCGTGTTTGTCCAGATTATCCTTCAGGTTCTCTAAAGTTGAATGTTGATCATATAGATTATCCATGGAAAGCACTGAGGGCACCTCCTCTTCAAATTTCCTTTGGACCATCTCTTCAAAGGAACTTACCATCTCCTCTGCTGAGAGGAACTTGTGATCTTCACTTGTTAGGATGCATGGAAGTTCTTCTAGCCAATGTAGAAGTGTGACATCGCTACTTCATTGGCTTCTTGGGCTTGACATAGATCTTCAAGTAAACCCTTTATTATGTGGATACGATGAGCCAGAGTTTCTTTGGTTTTGAGATATGATTCTCTGTTTGCGATGACTTCGATGGTGATCAGATTCTTTATCTTAATCTTTTTCATATCTATCCACTCCTCCAAACTCTCTTCTTGATCTTGTAGCTCTTGTGAGAGTAAATCTACCAGGTTGTCCAGCTCAGCTTTAGCTTTGTCCATCTTCTCTTTTCTCTACAGTGGTTTTTAGCAGAATTCATCCCTGAGCTAACAAACGCTCTACAATATCTCCCACCACCCTTCCTCTAGCTTGTGCTTTTTCAACCTTCTGAATCAGGGGATCTTCTATAGTCACTGCCATGGGTTCTACAATTTCTGATGACTTCACTATCTTTTGAAGAATAGCATCAAGTTGTTCTACTTTGGCTTTATACTATTCTTTCTCTTTTTTGACTTCATCATACTTTTCAAGTGAAGTGCTAGCAGTAGTTTTAAAATCTGCTTTTATACCCTCATGAGTTAGCTTGCCCAACTCAACCTTTGAAATGACATAATCACTCATGTCAAAATTATCAATGGTGGCATCTTCAAGTGGTTTAGCAATTTCAGCGTATCTGATTCCTTTCTCATTGACAAGCCTAGAAACAGTCTTAGGCTTCTTCTTCTGAGTCTTTGCTTTTATAGGTAACAACTTTTCAATATCAATCTCATCAGGCAAAATAGCTTGCTTCTTCCTCTTTGGAGTAGATGCAGATAACCATGGGGGAAGAACATAAGTGCCAACAACCAGAGATGAGTCTACCACTTGTTTTGCCGAATCCATATTTATACCTATTATAGTCACAATAGGACTGGTGTTGGTAAAAACCACACTTGTATCAACAACCTTTTTTGAAGCATCTAGGAGATTCTCTAAAACAGATTGTTCACCAATGTCAAAAGATGGAGAAGATAAACTTGGAATGGAACCGAAAGAATCAAAAACAGTCCCAAAACTGGTTTTCACAGAAGCAGGGGTATTATTAGAAGAAACAACAAAAATAGGTGAAAGGGGAACATTTGAAACCACTGGGAATCTACCAGAAACCAGAGTATGAGGAAGAGGTGAAGAAACTAGTGTTTCAGTGGGAAGATCTTTCTCAGGAGATTGAGGTGAATCAACAAGTTGTTCCTTTTCTACATCCTCATCTTTACCTTGTTCAGTTTCATCTTCTTCATCAGATTTCTTAGATACTATTATTTGTTGAGCATCCTTAGACTTTTGAATATTTTGTTCTTTAGCCTCAACATCTTCAATCTCCATTTGATCAACATTAGTATCCTCAACATTTGATTTAGTGACATTGGAAGTTTCTGCAACTTCCTTCTTCTTCCCTCCTTTGGACACAAACTTAATTTTTGGTTTGCGTATCTTAGAAGAAGAAGGGGCGTCACTCTTGTTTTTAGTTCTATTCTCTACCTTCTTGCCTATCTGCTCCTGTGTTTCAGTTTCTGATCCTGTGAGGAACTCTTTCAATTTAATCCCTTTACTTTCCAACCATACATTTGTGTTGGCCAGTATTGGTTGAAATCTTTTCCTTATGGATGTTTCTTCTTTGACTGACCATTTTACCTCTAGAAGAGGTGAGGCTTCAACATTCTCAGTATTATATCTGGGATCTAGAACATCCCCATCATCCTCCATTCCATTTGGAATATCAGCGAGGCCCAACTCTTCAATCTGACTCAGGTGAAGTCTGCAATAGTCTAGCTTTCTGATCTCGTTCTATGTCCTGAGATCAGCCCAAATATCTTCAACCATTGGTATATGAAAGGTTGACTTCCTTTTGATCTTATCTTGAACTCTTCTGAAGTCAAAATGGTCTCTTTTCTTGTAGGTTCTCATAGTAACCAGCTGTAATTCAAAATCAACTATTTTTATTTTATTAGCTGATTGAACTGAATACCTTCCAATTTCAATGGGAACTTTATTCCTAACTTCTTCAATTCCATCTATTTATTGTACACTACAATCAACTGTCTGCATACCTCGATAAGAACAATACGATCACTAGGATACCATAGAAGAATATAAGGGTAACTGGGATAATACCCTACCCTGAGATATGTGAAAGTAGAGAATTACAAGAACAAGAAACCAAAAGAATTCATAACCTGCCAAGCTTCATCTGAGACCCTTTTCTGAACAAGTTCATTGTCCCATAGGCACATGAATACTGAAAAGAAGGCATCATTGACCCTTCAAAAATGATGAATTGATCCCCTCAAAGTAATTTGAGGGTGATACTCATATACAGGGGTCAATCTCCTGTCTCCTACCTGAGTCAAACCTGGAAAGCTTCTCATGCTAGCAGCAACATATACAAGATATGAGGTCATATAGAATTTGAATGTTGTATTGACCTTCACCAGTTGCTCATGCAATGCATTACTAATTTTCTCTCCCCAGAATATTCTCTATGTACCTCGAAGAATCACCTTGATGTAAGTGTACATCCATTCTTGGAACTTGGAAGTAGAAGGGAGTCCTCTGATGTGACTCAAAAGAGTGATCAAGTCACAAACTTCTTCTACAAAGTCACTCCTAGGAAGATCCTTTGGCCATCTGGTCAAATTACTTCTAGGGATTTTTAACCATTTGTTGTTGATGTACCTTCTAGCAGCTTCCACATCTTTATCATAATCCTATTGCCCCTGAGCAAAGTCAATCTGTCTAATGTTTTCAATAGGTGGACACATGAAGATTTTATCGAGGAATTTTGCATCCAGTCTCATGATTACGTTCCCGTGAGAATCTGTCACAACTCTAGTGTCTCTATTGTAATGGTTGGCTACTTGGAGAACGAACTCATGATTGTGTGCAGAAACTGAAAATGATGCAACCAAATGAATATTACTGTCAATAATTTTCTGCATATGCCTAGAAGGATTTGTCTGTTTTGGTCTATCCACAAATTCTGCCATGTCCACATGTCCAATTTTTGTATCTCTGATTTCATCAATATTTGATTACACTGCTATCACCAGAAAGACACCTTGGTACTTATACTTCATGATTTTGGCCTTTGATGGATATGGCTCTGACATTAGCTCTAGAGAGAACTTTGAGATTGATATTTACCATGAGCACTGGTTGAGAACTGCAAAAGACCATGATCTCATAGTTAGGGGAAAAATGGATAAACTGGGATAACTGCAATTCGATGATCATGGACAGGAAAGCATGCGTTGAAGGGCTTGAGTGCACGCAAATAGAGGCAAGGGCAAAAGTGGGTTAACAGGCCTTGAAAGGTGAATTTCCCCAGTGTTGGAAAAAATTTAGGAAAAGATGCATGAGTGGTTAAAATGACCACTCCTGCATGAGGAAATACTTGCACGTGTAAAGGCAGATGTTTTAGCTGCTAGTGCATATGTTTGGGAAGAACATTCATTATCATGTAAAGTCAGTGAAAAACACCGACATTACATGTGTATTCTTTCTTGGAAGAATGTTGTACATGTAGGGGTGGTCAAAATGACTGCCCTTACATGAGGGTATTCCAGTAAATTTAAGGGCACGTGCATGGTCGGCAATTGCAACCGCTCCTACAGGTATGTTGAATTGCATGATGCTTTAGCGGTGAAAAATGCTGACACTGCATGTAAGGGGGAGTGATAAGTGTTCGAGCAGTGGTTTCAACTGACTCTGCAAGTTTGGTATTTCAATCTTCTATGTAAGGGTAGAAAAATTCGCTACTCGTACACCTTATGTTTAGATAAACTTTAAAAGGCTTAAGCAGAAAAAATGTCGACTTCACATCTGCTCGCAAGCTTATGGAATTGTTTATCAGCAATTGTAGCCGTCATGACATCTTGTGATCACACAGACATCAATCCTCTCATGAGACGAAAACATGGCGAACACTCACAAGAAAATATCAGCCAAAGGGGTTTAAACAAAAATAGGGTTGTATGAATGACACAAAAAAAGAAGAAAGACATAAAACTTAAGATTTTGTTTTGACCAATATGGGTCAAAACTGTTTGTATATTGGTCAAAACAAAATTTGGTAAAGTCCCTAGATCTTACTAAAATCTCTGCAGGACCCTATCCCCACTGCCATACAACTAGCTATAATCCCTCTTTCTCTGCCAAAGCTGTATCAACCACTATCTCTAGCCCCCAATCAAACACCTCCTATCGCATCCTCCCAAAAATGGCATCACCTACTGGTACTGTCTGTGGTATCCCAAACTGCCTCAACACCCTCTTAGGCAAATAGCACTCTATAATATATATGTCGTGACCAAAAATATATGTAGCCTGCCTAACATAGACAAGCTCCGCATCCTCCTCTCATCTCTCACAACCAAGCCATGTCCTCCATATAAACATATCAACCTCATCTAGAGTTCACCTCCAGTACATTATACCCCTGCGCTGTCAATAGGTAAGAGCTCCCCTATACATCCTCGCATACGGCTCTCTTGCTACCCTAGCCACCCATCCATCTAGCCTCGTCACTGGAATGTGCTCATATGCCCATACGTGCAACACTGTAACCCTCACAGACATACTAGCTCCAAACATATATGCACAATCATGTAGATAATGATACAGCTATCCTAATACACACTCAGCCTATGCATATCTAGTCCCATATGAGAACATCCCCTCCATCACTATCCCCCATCCAACTAGAAACCCTCTCGCTTGTCTGTCTCCAACCAGCCATCTGATAATAGCTACCACCACCCATTATAGCCTATCACAGGGCTCCTTCATTCTCACCATCAGAATCTCTGAGCCCTCAACCCCAATGTCTGGAGTCTCGAACAATCATCTGAATGCAGCTGGACCCAAGTTAGGATCATAATCTACTCTATCTCCATCAATTGGGATGTGCAAAATCTGGAACACATCCTCCAGTGTAATCGTCACCTCTCTTGTCAGCAACAAGAATAAACTGTGCTTGCTCCTCCATCGGTCAACCATCACTATCATAAGTCCTTGATGTGCCTGCACTGGCTCTAATCTCAACACATGCTCTAAACCAATGATATCTAAGAACAACCACTCCTTTGCATCTAACAATCTGACCAATCGCAAATCCCTAGGGTGTGGCTCTCGCGACAATAGCGATGATAGTATATCCTACATCATTCCACTCACTGTATCAGTCTCTTGTGCAAAAAAATTAACTTTTGACTATTCAAAACTGCCTATTTTTACTACAAGTGACCCACTTTTCTACATGTGCAAGCCTTTTGATCATAAGCAAACCATTTCCCTATAAGCACATAGTTTCTGCTTACAAGTGACTTAATTACTATAAGCGCGCTACTGCTAGTTAAAAGTGAGTTGAATAACTATAAGCATTCACTTTTTTCTTATAAGTGACTAGATTTTACCATATCTATATTTCACTTTTCTACCTAACCTAGCTGACTAGAAGTAGCCTCATTTTACTCTAAGTGACTACTCCGCGCCTATAAGCAACCTATATTACCATAAGCAATCCCTTTTCATCTAAATGTGACCTACACTACCTATCCTAAAACTGATCGCTTCTGGTGATGTGTGTGTATTTATTATGCTTTTGACCTTAAAAAATTATGCATTTAGTAAATGTTTCAGTACATACCAATGTACCTACTCCTGCTGGTTGCCCATGTGTCCTCACTCGCTCAGCACGATGATCACTGTGTGGAATCACCACCCTGATAGCTCTCTGACACCCTAAGCACTATCACACTTTAGAGCTCTAGATTTCTCCAAGCCAACAAGCACAAATGAGCCTATTTTCCCTTGAGGGACCTACTTATACCCCTTTCCCAACCCTAATTCTTCTATACCAAAGCCTATTTTCTGTTGAACCATCCCCATTTATCCCTCCCAACCCCTATTTTCTTCATGTCAACCTTGTTTCTAGCCTTCCATCTTATCGTGAGCCAACCCAGCCCTTCTTGGTTAGCCTGGCTTAGCTCTCGAGGGGGCATCCCTTGCCAGTTACATTGGGGCATCATCTTGTTTATCGAGTGAATCATTGTATCTTCTTTGACATAACGTTCTAATGAACATTGTATCAAAGAGGGGAAAAATGTAGACACCCAAAATTGACTTAGTATCAAAATATTGCATTAGCTATCATATGCATTTGTCTAACACACTTGAGTAATTTCCCTATTTCCTTTATTAATTAAATAAATTCATATTTATTTAATTAATTCATTATATATTTCTTCTAATCTATAATTAAATAATCTTTAATTATTTAATTATCTCTATTTCTATCTATTTTAATTAAATAAATCTTATTTATTTAATTAAAAATCCCTTCATAATCCCACTTTCCAATTAATTAAATAAATTTTATTTATTTAATTAATTTCTCTTATCACTTATCTTCATCTTTTATCATGAGCCAACATGTGTGAATCTTTTATTTAAAAACATGTGTGGTACTACATCTTTTTATTTAATATCTTTCATATGTAGTACTTTTTATGTACACGGTCACACATAAGCCTTATCTCCCTTCCACTTGTCATTTACATATTCACCTATGATTATCAATTCATCCCAACTATTCACATAGCCACCAAATCTCCACCGTTGATTGATTTTGGTTGAGGTCTATATAAACACCCTCTCATTCCATACTACATCTATCCATCATTTTTCATATAGTGTCTACATTATCATCTTGAGCATCTTGAGCATTTTATCATCCATCTAGCATATTATCATTATCATCCATCCATCATGGCAGATTTTATCTTCATAATTGTTCATTGTTGAGAAGCAATCCACATCATAAACAAGGAATCATACAATCTAGGTGATCTCGTTCTTGAAATTTAATGCTTTTGGTTTCACTTGGATTCGATTCCTTAATGGTGGTAGGATTAGGTTTTCAAATATATGTTTCATCTTATTAACCTAATTTTTACCTATTACAGTCTTCATCACTTTCTGAAGAGAAAAACCTACTTGTATTCTTGTGACAGCTCATGCAGACATAGAAACATACATTTTAGTGCTTCTAATTCCCATATTAATATATCTTCTTGATGCTTCTAATTCCCATCTTAATATGTCTTCTTGATGCTTCTAACTCCCATCTTATTATGTATTCTTAATCAACTATGCATTGATCAAAGCATGACATCCAACATGAGCAATGTATCAGACAGTCCAAACTGAGTGTCAACATCAATGACAACTACATCACAACCTTAGGTATCATATGTGCAACAAATATATCACAACTATATTATGTTATTGAAATAATATTAATAATAATTGAATCTTAAAATATCAAATTGACTAATAAATATAAACCATTACGACTCTCTTGGACAACACCTAACATGCTCCTAGACATTTATTAAGCATCACATACAATCATATTACCAACTTGTGTAGGTATGTCTGTGGTTCTTGGTTAATTTGGTTCAACTACCAACTTTTCTCCATCTATCATCCTTTGTTAAATGATACTCTCCCTCACCACATGGGTGGGGGAAAAGGTTATCCTGGATCGACCTTGTATCCATCTAGACAATAGTTAGTTCGTTAGGAAAATAAATCATAATCATATTTTGAGTAAATATCAACTACATAAAATCAATTTCTATATCATGAATATTATATCAAGATAACAAAACATCATTTGTCTCATATAGTGCAATACAAAATAGAAATATAATATTAAGTTTGCACATTAATATGTTTCAAATAAATAACCAAAATGGGGTGTGACATGGTATTTGTATCTACATTGTGATTTTATTTACTTCTAGTAGTAGGGTTGTTAGATGAGCAAGGAAGAGGCTAAATACTTCTTTTAGTTGCTTTGTTTGGGCTCTAAGTGCTTCCCTTTGGTCTTGAACTTGTTGGTACTTCAATGAATGCTCACTATTTTCCATCTTGATCTTGTTGAACATCATATTTGGATGCTTGCTACATGATTTGGCTTTTAATTTATTTAATTTGTAATTTCAAATATTTTGTTACAATAGGCCACCCCAAACAAAATTGGTACAAGGAATTTGTACTTGACTATGTTGTCTAAATATTTCTTATTTCTGTACTTCTAATTTAGTTTGTGTGGTAGCACACTTATTCGACATTTCTTCAATCTATTTCTTCTTAATATCCTCCATCAGTTTCTCTCTTTCTATAAATTCTAAGTTTTGTACCCTTTGTACCATGTCCTCTATAAACTATTTGAGTTGTTAACCTAAAGTAGCTAAGGTATCTCTAATAAGTTGTGGAGATGCTTCAGGACAATGTGTTTAGTACATCTTCTACAGTGCCAACTATATCAACCTATTATTTGAGTAGTTCCTCCCTTGCTTCCAATTGTAGCATATCTCCTAGTTGGAATATATGTACATAGGTGAGATTTTCACAAGATTAATAATTGGAAGTTGTAGGATTGGAGGATGTGGGTGTGGCTATAGTTGCTTTTGCTTTGCTAAAAAATGTTTGATTTGCTTCATCATGTCTTGAGATGGAGAAGGCAGTGGTGGTGGTGAAGGCAATTGTTTTCATTCCTCTTTTTCATCTTGTTCTTCATTTTTTAGTGCTTTGTGTTCTTATTTTTCTTTCTAATATTTCTCTTTCTCTCCTTTCTCCTTTTGTTGTTGTGCCTCTTTCTCCCTTTGTTGTTTCTCCTCCCTTTCTTTCTACAAGTTGTCTTCCTTTTCTTTTTGTAATTTTCCTTCCTTCTCTTTATACAATTTGTCTTCTTGTATCTATCTTCCTTCTCTTTTGTAACTTTTATTCCTTTTGTTTTTTTGGTTGGAGCAACCAAGATCTAAATGCAAAATCCAATAACTTTCACAATGAATTATGAGCACAATAAGCTAAAATATCTATCATAAAATGTGAATCAAATATTACATGAAAACCCTTGTTTATATTGACTAGGATGAGATGAGAAGATGGTGAGGACTCTAACCACCTTGCATGTGCATAGGACAAGTGTACCTGATGTGTCATGTGCACATTACATAGGTGTCTCTAAAGGTGTATACATTTGCCACATCCTTATGAGGCAAAATAAAAAGAAAAAAAAGTCCTTAATTGTGGACTTAACGAGTGTGAATAGGACTCTCCTAGATAGGCTAAAAGATAACTAGTTGTAAAATGTCCTTATTTACACTAATACCCCCATTAAGTACAACTTAGGGAGAATAGACAAATAAAGGTGCATCCCAACTACAAGGTCATGTTAGGTACCCATGTACAGAAAATGTTCTCACAAATGGAGTAAAGGAGAAAACCTAGTGGGAAATAAAACTCTTTGAAAGAGAAAAGATGCATAAAAAATATACAAGTGAAGAAGAAAGGAGGACTAAACATGACTCCCAGGGATTACTTCTAGCACAAAAGTATAATAAATGCCCCCCCATAGGAGAGGATGAAGAGAGAAGGTATAAGTGACCCCCCCAAAAAAGTGAGAAGGAAAGAACTCCATGTGAGGAGATGCTCCCTCCCAAAACTGAGATGAGATGAGAAACCATGCAACCTCCCCTCTAATTACCTCTTGTAGTGTTGGTAGATACTGGACACTAGATTTTGAAGATGATCTATGATTGTTGAACAACATTTATCTTCTTGGTAAGAAATAGAACGACAGATGTGTGCATGATATCTCCCCATTTCTGATAAGAATATGCATGAAGAAGGGTGAATGTCTTTGAACTCTACACATGATCCAAAGACAATGATGAATCCCTAGACGATGCCTTCAAATGATGCTCAAAGGTCTCCAATATACTATCAAACTATGATGAAAGAAGAGGATGATGAAGAATAATGGTGATACAAAGAAAATGATGGTGATATAACTTCATTGAAGTTGTCATCAAATATAGGATGAATGTCCTCAATTGTGTATTCCAAATATGTAATTTGGGACTCTAAAATAAGGATAATATGTTTGGTAGAAATGTGTCCTAATGAGGTGGACTTGGAAAACTGATATCAATATCCTTTTGCAAAGAATCTTTGGAAGCCATAGATGAATCAACACTAGATTCCTATATAACAACAGGTGATGATGGGAGGGATGATATTGCAATGCAAGTCATTGGACTACATTGCTCTTCCCCAAATGATGTTGTTGTCTCACAAGATGTCTGAGTGAGACCATATGATGATTCTATAGGTGCTGGATGATTGGGTAAAGCAATATTATGATATAGAAGAAGTTGCTTCATTTCATCAATTTGTCTTTGAATATAATCATTTTTAGTATACTTTTTCTTTCCATTAACCACATTTGGTTTTCCATTTATTAGGAGGATTACAAAGAATATTCAAATTGAAAGAATTTAGTGTGAGAGACATGATCTCAAAATTAACAAATAGAAAAATAGAAACTCTAGATTCTCCCTTGATTCAATCAATGAATGCCCTTAGGCAATTTATAGTAATGTGGTACTTTATATGTAGTGCATTTATGATTACCATTGGGTGGATTTGATGTCATATGTTTACAAAATCTCAAAATATAGGCATATGGTGAAAGTACAATTTCAAAAAACTATAAAAAAACTAGCAGCATCATTATGAAGAGCTCCAAAATTAGACACTTTAAAAAATGGAACCCAAAAAGGAGTCTGTATGTGCCAAAATGAGCCCTTAGAAGTTTTAAAATAGGAATTGTGTAGGGTTACCTTTGAGAATCTATGATTTTAAAAAGTCTCTACGTTAAACTTACAAAATGATCACACCATGACGTAGATCACAAAAAATTACCCTAGATAAGAAAAATTGCTTAGAAAAACAATTCCATATGGCTAAGAACAAGGCTCCTAAGGTTGAGCCTAAAATACAAACTGGCCAATGGTGAGGAGTCTAGAATTTTGGGGAGAAAATGGGTGACATCATAATGAACATAATATGCATAGAATATTCTTGGTGAGTAGCAAAAAATGCTAACATAGAGTAGACATCTGCAATTGACCACATCCTAATGACACATCTAATTCTACTTTCGACACCATCTCAAGCCTATCCTAACCACATTTGCATAATCCTAATACTAATTAATTAGATAAATTATATTTATCTAATTAATTAGGATTATCATTTTAACATTCCCTCCATCACCTAATTTCCCACATCCCTCTCCACTAATTAATTAAATAGTTTCATTATTTGGTTAATTAGTCTAATAGTCTAATCCTATATTTATCTTAATCAAATCCCATTCTTATTCATTATCTACAAATAAATGATTTAAAAATTCAAGAAGTCACATGACTAGCTACAGGTTGTCTAAATTCATTGAACCTAGATATTCTAACAAAAGTCAAACTAACTTTATATCTTTGGAACCATTCATTCACATACCACATATTTCAATCTTATCCATTCACATAAGGATAAGTCCTACAAAATTCTATCCTTGCCCTAATTCTTCTCATTTAATCGTAGTCATCCATTCATTTTTAATCTCAACCATTCATCCTTATAGAATTCCCTAGAAGCTTCTAATCTTTCCCTAATTTTTCTCATTCAATCCTAGCCAATGAATCCTAATCTTCCATTTATCTACCTCAAATATATAAATTTAGGCTTTCCTCTCATCCAAAGCATCGAGAAGAATATGTAGGTGCATGCTGTCATATTTAGGAGTCCACTTGAGTAACTCAACATAGCAATCATCATCAACATTTCATCACTTGGAGCAACCACTCACATCCAAGGAAAGGTATTAATTTTTTTTAGTTTACATTACATTAGTTTCCTTTCCTTTCATGCTCCAATCCAAGGTAGAGGTAGTCTATTGGCTTAGGTTTGCATTCTTAGCTTATATTTTTTTCTCCTCTACATTCTGACATGTTCAATAAATAATTTAATTTTTTAGTTTGCATTACATTAGTTTCCTTTCCTTTCATGCTCCAATCCAAGGTAGAGGTAGTCTATTAGCTTCGGTAGTCACTTTTCTTTAGTTTTTCATAGTTTAAATTTATTTTTATTAGTCTAATTTTTAAAATTTTAATAGTTAGTATTTTTAAAATTTTAATATAGTTTGAAATAAAGGAGGGTTAAAATTTATTCAACCAAGAAGAAATACAAAGAAAGGGCATCAAACAGCCCTATCAAGATCCAGTAAATGATCTAACTATTGAGACAAACCCAGAGGTAATTAACCCTTATCCACAATATTCTAGCTTTGCATTTGATCAGAAGCCCATTTAGCCAAACAATCTGCAACATCGTTCCACTCCCTAGGGATATGAGTGAAAGTATCAAAATCCAAAGTATCACACAAATTAAGAATCTGATTAACCACCAAGACTAACTTCCAACTAACATCCTTAGAATGCTGCTGAGTCAACAAATGCACCACCACCTGTGAATCTGATTCACAAATGAGCCTACTCCATCCAAGAGCACAAGCACGCTCCACATCATATAAAATAGCCAACGCCTCAATCAAATTATTAGTATGATGACCTTTATAAACATAAAAAATAAACTGAACAATCCCTGAGCTATCTCTACCAATTCCACCAATGCCAGCAGGACCAGGGTTTCCCCGTGAAGACCCATCTATGTTGATTTTTAGACTGCCTTGCGAAGGAGGACTCCATCTCGCCTCTCTATTTATCTTCCAAAAAGGATGTCTGCATCTCTTCCTCATGAGTTGTGGAGGAGGAAGATGGAGACGGTTGAAGCAAATAACATCACTAGGATCCATAGCCTCAATCAGGTCACAATTGGCCGAAACAGTTTCCCCCAAAGACTAGAGAATTTTCCACCACAAGTGGTGGGCCCCCAACATGACATCTTGAAAGATCCGATGATTCCTCTCCAACCAAAGATGACAAAGAAAAAAAGAAGGGCCAAGAGTCCAAGCAACCTAAAGAAAAGAGGTTTTGACCAGGGCCTTGCCCCATTGAACAAAAAACTTAGCCAAAGAAGAGACATACCAACAATATTGATTCCAAATCTCCCACCAAAAGTGCCAAATATGTCTAGCGAAGGAACATTGGAAAAAGAGATGAGAAACACTCTCTTCACTATCATGACACAACACACACATCGAGGGGCCCTAAAAACCATGCTTGCATAAATTATCCCAAGTAAGACACCTATTGTGGACCACCAACCACAAGAAAAAATTGCACTTGGGTCATGAGAACTTGTGCCAAACATTCTTCCACCAAGAAACCTGTCTGTCCCCAAAAGTCTGCCACGCCAACTCACCATAACTAGCAGAAACGGAAAACTTTCTAGACAAATCACTACTTAAACTAAAATTTTAATATAGTTTAATTCTAATAGTTTTAGATAGATTAATTTTAGTTTTATATAGTTTAATTTCTTAAATTTAGTAGTTTATATTTTAAATTTTTAATAGGGTTTTAGTTTTTTTAATAGTTTAGTTTTAATTTTTTAATAGTTTAGTTTTAAATTTTTATATAGTCTGGATTTAATTTTTAAATAGTTTAAATTTTCAAATTCAATAGTTTTAACTTTTAAATTTCTAATAGTCTAACTTTTAAATTTCTAATAGTTGAATTTTAATAGTCTAGATTTTAATTTTCATTTTTAATAGTTTAGCTTTTTAAATTTTTCATAGTGTAATTTTATATTTTATTTTTTTAAATTTTTAACTTTAAGTTTATTTATTTAAAGAAAAAAATTAAATTTTAAACTTTAAGGGTGTGAGCTAAAATCTTGTGTACCCCTTTCATCCCCCACCATCTTTTCATTCAAATTATTTTTTTAATTTTTTAAAATTTAAAAACATTATAAACAACAAAAACTAAAACCTAAACTAATCCCCCAAACTCTAACCCCTACCCTACCACTTATCCTACCACCGAAATCCCCTCCCATCATCCATCCCCTACCATTACCACCATCACCATTCTCTACATCTTCTACACCTACCTCCCATCCCCCACTACCGCTCTTGTTTCCCCTTTTCCCACTACTCTTGTTAACCCTTTCCCACTACTCCTATTCCCTTTTTCCTATCACCCAGTACAAGCTTTGGTTGATCCTCCACTTCTCATGCCACCACTTCCCAATGCCCTCACAAACTACCTCTTGACTATCATCCCTATGAACACTCTATCCACTCCCTTCCCTCTTTGCTTAACTAGCAACCCTTCTCTTTTCCACTATCAATCCTCTTTACTACCGACATGACTACCTTCAACCCCTACCACCTGTGCCCCTCCAATGCTTCACTCTACACACACATCTTGCCCTATGACCTATCCCTTACCAACCTAAGCCTAGCCCTACCATCTCCCATCCTCTATCTCACAACCCTTGCCACCTTCTCACACTGCCACAACCACCTTCCCATCATGGACCTACCATGTGTCTACATCCCTATGATGTTGTTGCTTCACCCTCCTAGCTCTATGTAGTCCCCTTCCCTTCCCTTTATGACCTCTTGGCCTCCCTCCATTATTCACCCCATCCCCCCACTACTAGATCTGTCTACCACCGCCTTTCCCTCCACCCTGCCACTACTCTTTGCTCCCTCCTACCACCACACAACCACCTTGAGCCTCCCCGCTTCCTTCTTTTAAAAAAATAACAAAATACAAAAAAATGAATTTTTGTTTAGTTTAATTTATTTAGTTTAATTTTTCTTTTATATTAACATAGCTTAATTTAATCTTTTAATAGTTAGTTTATTTTCATTATTAGTTAAAATAGTTTATTTCAATTTTAATTTGGTCGATAAATTCTCATTTAGTAATCTAATTTTTTATTAGTTCTTTTTTTAGTTAATTTAAATATTTAATTTTTTTAAAAAAGTTGCTAATAGTTAATTTTAGCTTTTAGTTGTGTATAGTTTAATTTTTATTTTAAATCTAGTTATTTTCTTTAATTCTCTTAGCTAGGTCCTCTTGTTGTGATCCATTACTATATCAAACCCTCACTTGAGTGTTTTAAAATTATGGTTTCCATTTTTATATTACCCCTTCTTAAATCTCGAAAACCATTTTTAGTTAAACCAATATCTTGTTCCCAAAACTATTGTCCCATCATGCTTGCTTTGTTGAGTTTCCATGCATCCTTTTGCCATCATCCTACAAGTTTTCATGGTTATTCTTTGATATGGAATAATTTATTTGCATAGATAAGTTTTATAACCCATCGTTTAGTAGCATTTTGATGTGGAGTCATGCTTGAAATCCCATAAGGGAATTGACTAAGGCAAACTCCTCCAAGTGACCTTTATTTTTGTAGGGTTCCTTATAACAAAAGTGAACTTGTAGGTCAATTTTAAAAAGGTCTATAGAGTTTTAAAGAAAGTTCTAGAAGTAGAGTACCCCTCAAATCATCTAAAAAGACCCTTCATAGAAGTTGCAAAGAACTATTTGATAGTGTCACAACTGCCCTAGGAGGTCAAGGCTGCCCTATTAACTATCCAATAGGGTCAAGGTCCTCCTATAGGCTATCTAAAACTAATGGTTTTTTAGTCTAGTTTGATGTTAGAGGTTTATATTAGTCCCAAGGACCCATCCATGCTTAAAAATTCAAGTATTATCAAGTGAAAACATTCTATTTTATTCATTTTGTGTCTCTTTTTCCAATGAATCAAGAACACTAGATTTGTTGTTCATTTTCATGTCTCCTTTCTAGATCAAGACTTGAAATCTTTTGGGATGCTTCCTTAGGTTGTTATCACTAATTCTTATCAATTTCAAACCATTTCCATTCTATTTACTAGGTGAAACATTTTCAAATTTTCAACGTACACTCTTTGATGTTTATCAAGACCCCTTAAGTTTTAATGTGAATTACATGCCTTCTATTGGTCACTAATAGGTGAAAACTTCTAATGAGCTAGGAAACTATATTAGGAATCTCCCTAATAAATTTCAAGTCTTCACTTACTTCGTAGTCAACGCCACCCCCTAGATAATGTTGTCATGGTGACTATCATGTAGGTCATTTTCTATTAGGTGGCCTTGTCCTTTTGGTCCAATAATTTCTAAATTTCATAAGTAGCATGAGGGAAATATTTTGACAAACTTCCATTTGGACCACTTCATTTCAAAGGTATATCTAAACCCACTTATTCATGTTGTTCTTTATTTCCAATACTTAGTCAATTTGTTGTTTTCTAATTTCCAAGTCCTTCATGTTCCAAGTCTACAGAGTTTGTCCAATTTCTAGTCTAGTTGATAGTCCTAGCTCTTATGGTTGTAATTATGGTTAGGCTAGTTGGAGATAGCCTTATGTAAATTTAATTTTCACATTGTATGCACACACAACCACACACAAGAAGAACCAACCTTAACCACTAAACAAAGGTTAAACCCTACTTAAGAAGATTCAAGGTTCATAATTAAAGTTCTTTTAGGACTAATGCCAACACAACCCAAACCATCAACTATAGTGGGCCATCACAATCCATTCAGAGTGTGTTGTCCTTAAATTTTAATGAGAAGAATTTTAAACTTTGAGTCCATTAAATCAAGGTCCATTAATCACCCTACCTCCTCGAAGGTCATGTAGGTATTTGAATTCATTCACAAAGGTTTTGTGTCATTCAGGCTTGATCGAGTAAAAAATATTAAAGTCAATTAGTCTCGGTTGTAAACATTTTAGTAAGAAAACCTAGTTGTTCTAAGTCATAAAAAATGTTTATCAAGTTGTGAACCATTAATTGTTAGTCAAATCACCTTCTCAAAGGTCATATTCCAGCATTTTAAGTCATCTATAAAGGCCCTTTGTCACTTAAGCTGACTGTCAATCTTGGTTGTAGGTTATTTGGAGCAAAATCTAGTTGCATTAAAGTGTTGTAAAATCACACGTGAGTTGAGTTGTAAAGTCATATAGTTTAGTAATCCTTACAATTCTATAGTTTGCATTATCACAACTCACAATTTGGCAAAGTTACAAGAAGATTTGCAAAGTTCAATAACACATTAAATCCCAGATCCTTGCAATAGATTTAGATGGAGTTGCCATTTGTAATTACAAATTTAAATTTGGAAAGTAGAATGGTCATTTACAATTGCAAGTTAGAAGTCCGACACTGGAGTTACAATTTACCTTCTTAGTCAAAAAATCTGATAATGCATACACACAAAGAGGTGCAGCTAGTATGTATCCATGTAAATTGTGAAAATACCTGAAATCCTGGCAAGTTAGTAAAGCACATTATATCAAGAATGTAGACTTTATCGCATCATTACAGTCATAAACATCATGGAGTTTTATATTGTCATTACAAATCCAAGTCTAAGAAGAATTTGTAGTTATGATCGTAATTCAAAGTTTGAAAGGTTATAAAAGTAGAATTCTAAATTACAATTGCAAATTAAATGTCTAGAGTTCCCATTTACAAACATATATATACATATACACTTGGGTGGAAAAGTGGGAATCCTATGTAACTTGGTAGTTTTCACAATCATGAATAAAAAAACCTGAAAGTAATACTTATGTAGAAAAGTGGAGATTTGATGCAGCTTTGTAATTTTTACTGAAGTGCATTAGATTCCCAAAATCCCGTGTAGCTTGGAAGAGATGGACTTCTAGACTTTTGTCATAGCTGTGTAGTATTAATAAACATACTCACAGTCTTCGAAAACCCGCCATGTCAATAGAAGCCATAGATCTTAACTGCAACTGTAATAAGAAAAACTACTAATTACATATGCAAAACAAAATTCCGCCAATGTAAAGGATTTACTTATAAACATGATTTCAAAGTCAATGTTGAACATGATCTCATGGAATGCTATGAATGTCAGGATCTACACAAAATGGATTTGATGAAATGGCTTTAGTAACTTTCAAGCAGAGTTTGAGGTAGCTGTAAAACCAAATTCCTCAAACTTGCCATCACCCTCACGACCCCTGTCAAATGGGCACTTTGGAACAAGGTCTGGACCTCCATCAAAGAACAAAGGAGAGGAATATATTAGATGTTGTTTCTAAAACTATTTAAAATAAATGCAAAGCATGAAGCATTAAAGAAGCATGAAAACTATCAATAATATGCTTCAGAGAAATATGGTGCCATGGAATGCAATGATTGTAAGATTTGCATGAAATAAATTTGTTAAAATAGCATTCAAACTCTAGGTAAATGTAATAGAGTAGGGACATCCATAAAAGCATAATGGAAGCAGATTTTTGTTGAAATGTTGTTGCAGTTGTTCCAATAGATGTATATGCAAAATGTAGATGCAGAGACAATGCACCTGATCCATTTGATAAAATGCCTTATAGAGATGGCTCTTTCATTGAACAACAAAAAGCTTTTATTGTTATTGAAATTAACACTGCATTCAGTGGCCACAAGTAACAAGACTCGGTTCGTGAAATATGGATGACTCAAGGGGAAAATCTTCACTAGATTAAACAAGAAAACGGCATTATAATCAGGTTTGTGATTGGACACAATGTAACACCTGGGGTATCTTGGAATGCACCATTGATGTAGAGGATGTTCAACATCGAGACTTTTGAGGCTGAGCCATGTCAAAGATTAACATGAGCTCTCGACCAAACACACATATACTTTTCAATAGTAATATTGAGAACATGTCTTGCATGCAAATACCATGAACCCAAAAACTATAAATTTGGTGAGGAGAGTAAATATTTTAGGCATGCAACAATTATATGCAACCTCTAAAGATTAGGCAACCCCTATATCCATCGACCTACCAATGCTGCACAAATATGCTAATGAAGATGTCTCTTTGAGATCGTGGTTTGTTAGACTAGATGTTAAGCATATTGATGATTGAAGCCTTTGTAGTAGCACTCCTCCAGATTACAAATGGAAGGCTCAAGCTAGAAATGCTTGTGTGCATCCTTTGATTGGAATTGTAGTGGAATCTACAAAATAGTTGAAAAGATAGAAAGAAGTGCATCAATGTCATGGTAATGGAAACAAATGAACTTTATAGTTTTTATAGTTTTGTCCTATTCCAACATACTTGGAAGTTAAGCTATATAAGGTGTTGTCTTTCACCAAAAGGTGTAACAAGATGAAATGTCACAAGAAGAGCAATGGATGTTGTTGACATAAGTAGTGAAGAACAAGATGCAATATTTAAGTTGTGATAGTTATTCTCCATCTACTCCATCCAGGTAATGTGGATTTTACTAAGGAAAGGGATTACAATTATGAGAAAGCTAGATTTCATCTTAAGATGGCAGCTGAATTATGGATTTCATCTTAAGATGACAGCTGAATTATGGATTATTTATGTATGATGTTAAGGTTTTGGAAGACTCTCTTTGTAAAGATGTCGAATCATGATTTGAGATAAAAGCATTACAAAATCTCTTCACCCAGTTGTTGTAGTTACCATTGTAATATAAAATTTTAACTTCTTTAAACTTATATCACATTAATTAAGCTGGAATAAGATTGCATAAAGAGAAGAGGAGTTAGGAATGTCAAAACCAAAGAGGGAATCCATCGAATCCTAAGAGATGAAATGTGAACAACCTGCATTTGGGATAATAGAAAAATGGGGTGATGACATAGGAGCTTACCAAAGTGGCCACGACTCTCTTTTGATTTATTGACTTCCTCAGACAGTCAAGATAAAATGCAATGTGTGTGCGCTTAGCCTAAATGTGTCTAGGTCTAAAAGCTATGTGTATGCATGTTCGCATGTGTGAGTATGTATGTATGCATTTGCACTTGTGATTATGTATAAATCAGATCTAACAGTAAATAAATCCTATGACGATTTATTTCTATGCAAGTCTGTGGAAAGGACATCCCATTGTGCCAGTGTAGCTCAAATCTTTAAATAATAAACATTTAAATGCTTTCTAGAAAAGTAGAGTCGTGTAAGATATGATACTAAATCTAAGGAAATCATATTCCTTGAAGAAGAGAGCGGAAACAATAGCTCAATAAGATTTCGATGGCATGGAAAGAGAGAATAAGAAGGCAGATGAATTAATACCTCCCTCAAGCAAAAAAGAAGGAAAAGAAAAGAGCAGGGAAAGAGAAAAAAGAAAAAGGTTATAATATGATATCAATAAAAGAATTCAGATAAACCCACAGAGGAGAATAAGAACAAAACAATACATTAAATGGTGAGCAGGTGAGCAAAGAGCAGTTAAATCAACTAAAGAGGAATAGAATAGAATAATGAAAGGAGATATCGAAACTCTAACATCTAAATGATAGGAAATCCTTATCATGCAATGAATATTACATAGCCGGCACTATGATTTCTCTGTTGTAGCATAAGAAGAGAACAAGGCCTATGGAAAGATAAAGCTGCCTTTGATATGTGAAAATCAAGTAATAGAGTCTTGTGGTATGCATAGGAAGGACTTCAAATGAATTTACAATTACAAGGTAATGCCTGCAAAATGGTGAAGGAATTGATGTGTGGGATATGAAGTAAAAAATGTTGGAACATTCAGATTGAAACTGTGAAAAGAAAGAGTTCTATAACACATAGGAACACAACCCAGATTTTGAACAACGAAATATATATGATATATTTGTTATAGTGTGGGGAAAATAACATGATGCAGCAGCGACCTTTAGCTAAATAACAAATGCTTTCACATGTACAAAAATAGTCAAAGGTATTGGAGAGAATCAGAATTAAGAAAAGGAATAGTGAATGGCATTAAAATAATGAATTGTTATAGCTTGAAGACTGTTTTTCAGCTTGTGGTAGAACAATAAAGATGTTTCCAATTGGTGTATGTGACATGGGGAATTCTGGAGAATAGTCAAGAATATGGTGTTGTAAAAAGTTTATTGTTATTACCAATCAAAATCAGAAGTGTTGCATGTAGAGAGCAGCTAAAACTTGTATACAACTACAAAATAATATATTCTCCTTTGACAAAATATAGTGAATAATATCTTTAATGTGATGCCAAAAGAATAGAGAAGGTGATTTGTTTTTGTATGGACAAGAGGTGACTTATCTGCTGGATTTTAGCTCCTAATAAAGGCGTTACAAATTAGATAAGATGGATATTGTGAAGATGCATTAGAGGATGGAATATAGATGTTTCATGATTCATTACAAGAGTAGAATATTTGATGTTTCCTTGTTTGAATTGTTGGCAGGGGCAGCACAAAATCACTGCTGTGATGTAAGGAAGGAGAAAACAAAACATAGAGAGAGAGCAGATAAAACAAACACACAGAAATTTATATTCAAAAACTTTACATTCTCAGATTAAACATTCCCCTGTTTTGCTGCACTCTTTTTTTTCCTCTGCTGGAACATTCTCTTTCTGCTGTCTTCTTCTTCTCTCAACTGTCACATTCACTTTTTCCCTTTCTTTTGTATCATACACTTCACCCAAAAAATTGACGCTCAATGCCAAATCAAAATAACCTACCACATTAAATTTCTGCCAAACAGAGCTGCAGGACAGGGTGGAGGTGGAAGATCACCAAAATGTGACGCGGGGGAAGATGGGAGAATAAGTTTGAATTGTTTTAGAAAGTAAAGTGTTTTATAAGAACAATGAAAATATTATAAGGTAGGATAAAGAACCCAAAAAAAATGTAAAGTTCAAGGAAACATAAGAATTAGAATGATTGTGCGAATTTTGGCTGAGTGTAGTGCTGGATCTGTTTCTTCCGGTCTTTGTTTTGTTGCTGTTCTTTCAACTTTTCTGCTGTTAATTGCTGATTTCTTGATATTTTATTTATTTCAATATAAAAAAGAATTAGAATGATTATAGAGATAAATAGAAATGTGACATATTTAGAAGATGTGGAAATTTGCTTTAGGATTAAAAGAAGAGAGTTTAGTATATTAGAAAATATTAAGTAAATAGGAGTTTAATATTTTAGAAATAGAATTTAGAGTTTTAGGATAAAATGGGAAAATAAAATATGAAATTAAAAGATGATTTTATTAGATTTGATTTGTAACTGAGATTTGTAAGAGAAGGCTTTTATTGTTTTTATTTTTAAAAGGGGTAGGATGTCAGAGCAATTGCAGAGATGTCCATATAGTTTACCAATGTTAAAAAAAATGCATGGATGTAATAAAAGATTGGAAGTGGCAAACTCACAAAAAAGTGTTAAATTGCAAGCAAGTCAACATTAAAACACCAAGTTGGCACTCAAATCAAGGAGAAGGTTGAGACAAAGGGCTAAGTGGGCCCTAGAACATGCTATAGGGAAATGGACACCAATAGTGCAAAATTCGCAAAGTTGAAATTGTAGGTATGCAATTTTAGACATTATAACCAATCGTGATGCACTGACAAAATAGTTTACTCACAATTATTTGAATGGATAGTAAAGAAAATAAGTAATTCAACTGGCCAAGATCTTGACTCAAAGACCATATTTGGAGATCTAGGAATTTATGGTTTTGAAAGTTTAAGAATAATAACTTTGAATAGTTTTCTAACAATCTTACAAATGAGAAGTTACATCACTTCAATACACTGAATTGGTTGACAATCAAGATGTTTTAAAAAGAAACTTGGGGGAATTGTTGTTCTTCTAGATGAAGCCTATATCTTTCCAAGATTAGTTCCTAGGAAACTTTTGCACAAAATATTTATTAAACTTTCAAAATAATAACTGATTTAGCAAATCAAAACTTCTCACACCAACTTCACAATTTGTCACTGTGTTGGTTATATTACATATCAAACCAATTTGTATCTTGATAAGAACAATAATTATTTTGTTGCAAAGCATCAAAATCTATTAAGTTCTTTAAAATGTTCCTTTGTTGTGGATCTCTCTCTTACTGTACCTAAGGAATATTCCAAGTCATCAAAATTCTCCTCAATTGGTATATGTTTTAAGCAGCAATTGCAATATCTCCAAAAGACACTAAGCTTAATAGAACCTCGATTCATACAATGGGTGAAACTAAATAGTGTTCTAAAGTTGAGGCATTTTTAGAATTTACATTGTTCTCCAACAACTACATTGTGGGGATGTCATGGAGGCAATCATAATGAATTGTGTTGGGTTTCCTAAAAGACAACCCTGAAGGCCACAATAGAGCTTACATTTTTGCATTTCAAGATCTTCCCAAGGAACCAATTGCTTCAAAGTACTTGTGACACTTGAATAAGCGCAAATTTTGAATACATTGTAATATTATATTAAATAATACATTTTCATAAAATGTTCAATGTAAGATTTAAATTGAGCTAAAATATATGGTCATTTGGAAAATTTTTGCATTTCATCCATTTTAATGCTTGTAAAGTGCAAATTGGAAGTCAAATAGCCATAGGAGAAGAGGAAAAGTTTTCCATGCCTATTTATTGTAAAAGGAAGGCATGGTAAAGGGACCTTTTGTAGATTTTACATAGCATTGTATAGGAAACAAGGAATGGAGACTTTGAGCCTATTTTTGAAGAAATAAGAGGATGTTCAAAGAACTTTGTGTCTTTCTCATTCCTTGTGTGATTTTATGCTATTCATAGGTCTAGTTTGAATCCATGTCTTTGTTGTCCCCTACAATTTTGTGTGAATACAACTAGTTAATTTTCATCTACATGTTCATGGTGTACATGGGGTAAAACTCTAATTTACTATTTGATTCTACATATGCTCATTCATTTTCCCTTTTAAGTTCTTTTTCTATTTTATTTCCTTCATACTTTCTAGTTAAAACTACCCAAAAACCCCATCATACAAGGGAGTTACCCCTCTCAAATGTAGATGAAAATCATCTATCACATGGTGGTTTCTCCTGCTATTGCAAGTTTCTATTGCTACCTATTGGGTGAGTTAGATAAATATCATAGTGAGTGATTTACTTGCTAATATTGTGCAAGTCAACCTCCGCATTCCAATATTTGAGGGTAAAATAGTTCCATAGCATTAGAAAATTGGATTCATTAGCTCGAGTCATACTTTTTTGTCAACAAATTTAGTGATACTAAGAATATTCCATTCATAACACTAAAAATTCCAATCATAGTGCATAACTGGTAGCAACCAACCAACAAATAACATGACAAGGATTTTGATACCATGAGAACTTGGAATGGCTTTGTCAATACTTTGCAAAATGAATATTATCCTCTCTGACATTATAAGGATGAATACATAAAGTTTCAACAACTACATTGGCATAGAGATCAAACTATGGAATCTTACACTGACAAATTTCACAATTATTCCACATGCCTATTTGATGAAATACCAAAGCATCTCTAAGTGCTCAAATAGATCAATAGTCTCTCACATCTTATTCATTCTTAAATGGACTTCCTTACATCAAATACTTTAGGTCAAGCATTTTGTACTGCATCCAAAATTGAAGCACAAGAAAAGATGATTGTGTAAGGGTAAACATATGCAAGAAAAATTTCATTCGTACAAACCATGCAATAGAATGCATCTACTCAAAGGCTACAACAATAATTTTGATGGCCATCACCCAATTCTCCTAAGACATCTACACCATAAAGGGATAAAGAGAATAGATCACAAAGTTCACAATGGTGCAACTATCACCACTCTCACTCTCACAATGACTCTGACTAGATTGTGAACAACAAACTCTGGTTTCATAGGCAACATAGGATCATGTTGATGAGAAGAAATTGACTAAGAAGCTTAGTGCCTAAATTCAAGTACACTATATGATACTATAAGGGAGTGAGAATGACTCTTCCACATGAAATGGGGTCAATGTAAGACTACACATGTTATCATTAGCAATGGTAGCCAAAAGACTATCATTTCATAAAATTTGGTACAATTCCTTAAGATTTACTCCAACGCTCATCGTACTCCCTAGTCTTTGGAATGACTCTAACACAACATGGAAATACAAGTAAGTCACTAATGTACATATAGTGAAATCTTCACTACATGTTGAATAATCCCCTCTACCTTGTTCGTGACTAAATAACAATCCCCCATAGCATTGGCAGATCACCTTCATCAACTAGTTTTGTGATTTTGGTTCTTCCTAAGTAGCTTGATGAAGAGTTTAAGTATTGTTGCATGTGCATTATCGATCTTGCTAGGTCAAATTGATCTAACAATTTGTGAGGCCTTCTGATAGTGCAAGGAAAGAATTTCTCATAAACTTCAAGTCTATTGGTCCATCTCAGCTATTGGGTGCCTTTTCATTGGTGCAATGTTATTTTATTTGGTGGGCCCCACCTTTCCTAAAATGTATAGTGTTGATTAGTTGTTAACTACTAACGCCATATGATGCACTCTTGTGGATTCTTAGAATGCAAAGAACTTGCTTTTATCTAAACTCATGTGCACCATCTGATTTTCAATTACAAGCTAATCTAATGGCCCATGGGACATGCAACCAATCTTTCGCAAATATTACTCATGGAAACATAGAGTTACAATGTCTTCAATATGTGGCTTTCCTATGACATGCATACACTATTCCTCAGCTCATTAGCATCTTGGTAGGATCCATTACTCCACCAAAATTAAAATCATCTACAATGACTGATCCAACATTCAAGGCCAGTGACTTTTGTCCTACATGTTGCATGGTGAAGGAAATCCACCCACCTAATGTTCCAAAGTGTTGTATTGACTTTAATGGAGTTTGTACCAACATCCCACACCATAGACTCCAATCACTATTAGGAGAATTCATGGCACCAAATTTGCATACATGTCACTTCCTTCTCGAGCCCATGAAACTCAATTTCTATTTTGGAGGGAAAATGTACCATCAAGTGGGTGGGATTTCTCTATAAATACTAGCTTGTGTATTCATCTCTAGTTTAGATGCAATTTTCTATAGCTAAGCTATAGATCTTGATATAAAATCTAATTCTCAAGTTGAGTGACTAGTAGTTGAGCTTTTGAGCTTGATCCTTGATCTTGATTTTAACCTCCTTAGAGCTATATAAGGGAGCCTCTATGCATGTTTCCAAAGGAGATTGTATTCATGTAATGGTTGAATTGTCAATAAACATAATATAATAAGAAAGCTATTGTTTAATTGGTTCTAAGTCTTGTCCTTATTCATTTGCTAACTTTTATGTGTGTGTTCTCACCTATTGACTATTGTATTATGAGCTATTAAGCTTTTATTTGATTTTAATGGTGTATCTATTTAGCATGAGCCTTTTCTTGCATAATTTTCTTTTTGTAATCTCTTCCCTTTTCTTTGCATCTACTTTAGGCTTAGGTTAGGATACATAAAGAGTCAACCTTCTAATCCTAGGGATTGAATAGCCAGTTGCATCCCACACTAGATAGTCTTTCCAAGTGTTAATGAGCACATGTGAAACATTGATCTAGACCAAGACCAAAGACAAAATCAACATTTCTTCTAGCACACTCGATGGGACCTGAATCATTTCAAATCATTAGCCCTATCCTAAGGATCATACTACACTGCACAAAGTTAGGTGAGACTTTGGCCTCTTAATTCTATTTTTCACTTAGCCACTCCATTAAGAACAACCTTAAATGCCTATGACCCTTGGAACTACCATGAGGTATGCAAATAAAGATAACCCCATATCCTAGTATAGCCCCCTTGAATTTGTCTCAAGAAGGCCTCATACCCTACAGTAGTTGCAAACTTAAACCCAACAAGCTAATCCTATAATGGCAACTCAACAACCACTAAGAATCTTCCTAGCATGGAATATCAAAGGTCCACTTATTCCTCTAGTGACACCCATTGCATGGGGATCCATACTAGATGCTACATTGTACTCCTTTCCATAATTCATAGTAGAAGACTCAATTACCCCTACTATACATTTACATGATATTGTGAATCATGTCACAATTCACATTAGAGAGGAAAGTATTGTGCTTAGACTACTTTTTGATTCATTCAAAGGCAAGGCACTTGACTAGTACTAATCCTTACCCCCATTATCAATAGCTAATTAGGATCAACTGGGCCAATCACTGATCAACAAATTCAAAGAAAAGGAAGATGCCACCTCATTGCTAAAACATGTTAGTACTATAAAGAGAGCTCCAATGGAAATTCTAGAATATTTCAACAACATGTTTCAAAAAACCTAGCAATTGATTCATATAGAGGTATGTCCTCCATCAAGTATGGTGTATATTTACCATCTAAAGTAAATAGATTCTAAAATCACCATGACGGTCAAATCTATTGCAAGTATGTGCTAATCGGTGTTGTCATTGATGTCAACATGTTTGTTTTGTCATGGTGTCAACTGTCTTCTGATGTTGTTGTTGTTGTTTGATTAAGTTTTTGTATTAAAGTGATTTGAATGCCTTGTAGAGGTGCTAATGATGTTAGTAGATTGTTCTTGTTGCTGAGTTTTCAAGTGCTTTTGAGAAAATTTGATTAATACTAGAAAAAGTGTGTTGAAGAGTCTTTTGGCTTACAGAATACTGTTCGAGTCTTTGCTCTACATTTCTTCTATGTTGGAGATCTGAGTATGCAGTTTGGATATGTTGTCAATAAGTGTTTGAAGATACTAAATCTAGAATTTGGTGCTCCGGATTGTTGTGCAGAGAAAGTTATGTTCACTAGTTTGAGAACAGTGTTTCTAAATTATGCAGAGGTATCTGGGAGAAAGTATTTTTCTCTGCATTCCTCCACAAAAAGGTTTTAGGTGCTACGGTTTTGGATATGTGTTCATAATGATCTTACCTATCTGCCATCCAAAAGGTTTTTGATTTGGTGCTCCAAAAAGCAATCTATTGTGTGGCAGAGTTTGACAGTGTTGTTGTGTTCAAGTGAAAGTTGTTGTGGCTGAATTTGTTGGTTTCCAAGTGACTTCAAGATGTTCATGGATGTTTATAGATTGTGTTAAATCCTTATGTATGGTTCACAAGTTGTGGTTGTGATCGTGGAAGCATGTGATCATAGGCCGACCTTGAATGTTTGCGCTGATTGAGGAGTTGATTTAGTGATTATGTGACTGTTGTGTAGCATGCCTGGATAGATTTGGCTCCAAGCTAAGACATAGAGTAGTTTGCCTTCATTTCCTTATGTTGTGGAATGTTTAGGTCCAAACCTAATTCAAACATTGTGTGTTTGCCGACCATGGAGATTGTTTCAAGGGTAATGATGGTATAAACAAGTGTCAAGGATTCGTGGATGTGAGTGTGAGTGAGGGGGGTGATGTGAATGATGTAAAATTGATTAGGGCAGTGAGGGATTTCATGTGTTAGGCTACCAGATGCAGTGAGTAGAAGGTGTCTAAAATTTTTGGTGATGTTGTGAAGGTGTTGTGCATGTTGTGATGTATATTGAGCTTCATTGGAACTAAACTCCATGCATAGGTTAGATGCAATTATATTAGTTCAAAGCATGGTAGTGAGCTATTCTTCTCTTCTTTCTTTCTTTCTCAATGGGCAGTGAGTCCACTGCAGCAAGCATTCTCTCTATGGCAGTGATCCTTTGTAATTCAATATTGTTACTATATTATATTGTGAGCTAATCCTCACCGTGGTTTTTCCTTTTTAGGGTTTTCCACATTAAAATCTGGTGTTCTCTTGTGCATGGTGTTAATGTGTTTAAGTTTCTGTTATCTACTTTTCATGTTTAAATTTCATAACAAATTAAGGCTCTAAGTGTACTAATGTGGATGTGATTATGTTTATGAGGGTTTGAAGTTTTTGATACAACTAATTCACCCCCCCCCTCTCAGTTGTCTTGTGCCTTCAACAAAATCAAGGGGTGAAAACACTCTCCTAGATGCATATGATATTGTTGTGATTGTGAAAAATGACCTGATCCAAATTGGAAGATTAGCATTTCACTTTCCCATGCCATTGATTCCTAGCGTTCACCCTCCATGCTAACCAACACCTGTAGACTGACTGGTAGGTATTCCCACTATGAATCTTATCCTCACAAGACCACTGCCTAAATACCACTTTTTTGAGCCATTAGCTCTAAGCAAGCTTGATGAAATAAGAAGTTTTCTTAGAAATATGTCTAATTAGATGATTATCCTCAAGAGAACAAAATAATATGTATAGACTTATATATACCAACAACAAACATCCCCAAGTTTAGAAATACACTCACCAAGCCAATAATAGCTATAAACCTTTTCAAAATGGCCAAAACTTCCAACAAAGACTAGCTTATTAGCCAAATAGACCCACTAGCTAGTCTTACAATTAGCTAGTCCCAGTTGAACAACCCCTTCAACAAATCCCATATAATCATAACAAATACTTGTTTGTATCCCAAACCAACTTCATGCAAGAAGCAACTAATTGCTACCATCCTTTCTCCACACCTCACACTCCCACCGCATTTGTTAACAACTTTTAGACTTAACTCATCTCTTGTTATAGCTAGAATTTGAATGGAAATCAAGCCACCTAGATGCCTATGGCAGAGCCCTATTTGGAGAAATAAATGTCAAAGTAGATATTGGTGACATGGGAAGACCACAAATGCTATATAGTAACTAATCCTTCAAAAAAAATGAAGAAATGGTAAGTTCACTTTAAATATCAAACAAGGGGCAAAAAGAAGGTAGTGTGTGCAACCCAAATAAAAGTCAAGGAACCAACACCTATAGAGAAAAGGAATGAAGAAGCCCCACTATTTGTTATACCCACAACCTCCACTTCCAAACTCACTACCCCAACTAATACAAAGCTCAATGAACTTAGAACTATTAGACATCCAAAAGCACACCAAAAGATAAGTAGAGTTAATTCATCTTGTGAGACAAAAACCAAAAGTGCACTAGGAACCTAATGTGATATGATCAATACAACATGAAGGATAATTTAACATTGTCGACCAAATGAAGAAATCAATGATCAATATGCCATTATGGAGAGTTCTCTCAATTCCAAAACAAATGATGATGCTGGAAAATATCTCTAAAGAAACATAAATGGCCAAGCAAACAAAAGCACCAAGCTACTGATACATCCAAAGAATTCAAACCTCCACCCATCATTCTTCAAGTATTAGGAAGTGAGTTAAGCAAGATAAAACCCAAACCATTCTATTGAACATTAATTGATCAGGATAGGTTAATCCATAATTCCATGGTAGACTCTAGTTCAAGCACCTTAGTTATGCCAAGAAAAGTTGTTGATGCCTTGGGCCTATCATATGAAACTGCTACCAAAAGAGTTGTGAACTTGGATGGCACCCTAGTAAATGATATTGGAATGGCCAAGGAACTCCCTCTCTTCCTCTACACTTGTCCCAATATCAAAGTTTTGTAAGAGATATCCATAATCAAGGTCCCTGTCATATTTAGCATATGCCTTTCTAGAGATTTCATTATCAAAATATGTGTATACATGTTGCTTTACTATAACCACATGTTCCTAACTACTATATATGGAACCCACATGAAAATTTGTTTTGAACAACTCAATATGGACCATATTGAGACCAAGCCTACAATCCATAAGGAGACAACCCATTCCTTCAGATCATAAAAGAGGAACTCTTCTATATAGAGTCAAATAACTCCACCAATGAGATTCACACTACCAATCACATTCCAAATGAAGAACATGACACATGGTTGTTATAAGTAGAAGAAGAGAAGGATAGTCTCCATCTACATTTGAGGAGACTAGTATAATTACATGATCCATAAAGAAGCACCACTAATCTTAGAGACCATAAAAGACAAAGAGAACAACACTAGAATATGGAAGTTATATTTTGATGGCACAAAAATTATAAAATAAGCACTAGTGCTAGCATGTACCTAGTCTCACTACAAGGGGAAAGATATCAACAATCCTATTGGTTGTTGTATACAAATAAATGTGAATGAAAATAAGGATTAAAACATTAAAACCAAAACCCTATTCAACAGCTAAATGCAACCTCATTTTAAGAAAAAGAAACTTGTAAAAATGTGAACAAAAGATTTACTAGAATTATCTCACCCACACTAGATCCTTGATGCACCAATGGTAGTTATGCTTGAACGATTTGTTATTTAAAAAGGAGAAATAGCAATTGCTTAGTACGATAGCATAACTTTGCATTCACAATGGATTATTTAAATGACTCATGAATGATGTATTTATAGATTTTCAAATGGGTGGATGAATGAACATGATTGGTTGAGAATATCAATGGTTGAGGATGATTGAGAGGTTATTTAGTTATGGTTATTTTTGGAAAGGGGTGAAGTGGAGAGTGGAGATAAAAGAAGATTTTTATAAATTTTTTTATGAATTTTCATGTGTAAATGATTAGTTAATTGACTAATTATGTGTTAGCCAACTAGGGATTTGGGATAGAAAGCAGGAATTAAATAAATTGTATTTATTTAGTTCATATGAAATGGGAATGCCTGAGGATTAAATAAATAAATGTGAAATTTATTTATTTAGGATTAAACATTAGGAAAGGAGCAAATTAATTAAATAAATTGTTTTAATTTATTTAATTAATGGAAGGAAAATGTGATTTATTAATTAAATAATTAAATATTATTTAATTAATGTTAGAAGGAAAGGAGGGATAATTATTTATCTGGATAATTAATTAAATAAATAAAATTTATTTAATTAATTTTAAGGGAAAATGATGATGAATGAGGTTGGTTATGAAAAAATAGCAAAAGGTGATTTTAAGTGTCTGCTATGTATGCCAAAATATGGAACCAAAATGATGCAGAGGTAGGAGGACCAAAACTATCCTCAATAACATTAACAAATCAAAGAACTAATCCAATTGCTTTTGTCAGACTGAAGAGAACATTAATACAGACTTTTCATCCAATTTTCATGAAGATCCAATGGTAGGAGAGCAAGTTATGACTCTTTTCCCAAAACTACAAACCCTAGGCAGCATTCAGACCTGCCCTCACCAAAAATGCCATAACTTATTCAAATCTTAATAAACTTTGATGCAACAAAAAGAAATGGAAAGTAGACTCAATACTCTTTCCAACCATATATAGATTGCTCCTGTATATGTCCGTACAAAACCGTACCAAACGCTGCAATGCGACTGTTGCAGGAAAAATCAGAAAATTACAGTCCATAAAACACTCATATCTTTCACAAAACTAAATAAAAATGCATGGGACAAGAAACAAATGGAAGGTGGTTGAAGGATATAACATTTTCAATCCATTAGACATCCATTCAATTCCATATAGGGCTGTACAATAGCAAAAGACAGCAAATTTATGAAGGAAAATACAGGAAAACATTGTTTTTTCTCATTCCATGCTCAAATCTTCAACCACCCACGAATTCTTCATGGTTACAAGGCCTTTTAAAGGCATTAAAACATGTCTCTTCAGTTCATAACTGATTTGGAGCAAACCAAGAGCCAAATGACTCTTCACCTTCCAACTTTGCATCTTTTTTTCAATTTTACATTGACAACCTTTACATGGTTTGCAATATTTTGCATTTTTGAAACTCCTAATGACCTAAACACATAAAAATTACTTGATTGACCTCATTACACTATTGAAAGATTTAAAATTTAATCAAACTCCTATAGAAGCATCAATTTATGAAGGTGCTCCTGCACCACAAAATAAGGAACAATGCATCAATCAAAGTACCTATTCCATACTCAACACCACCTCTGATTGAGTTAAGAGAACAAAAATAAAAGGAAAACATAGAAATTTCTTACCAAAATAGCCCTTGTTGCACCATGACAATGGTGGATTTGCTCCAATGATTTTTGATCATGCTATTGATTGTTGGTTGCTTAATTTGACAGCATATCATTATCTTCAAAGCTCTTGTTTATTTTTTGATAGAAAGGCATTACATTCCAAATGTCTTATGAAAATGGCTTGAATGAGGGTTGATTTATAGATTTTTGGATGATAGGATGAATGGCTAGGATTTGATTAGAAATGGATGGACACGATTGAGTGAGAGGAAATAAGGCAAGGATGAATGCTTTTAGGGCTTATTCTTATGTGAATGGTTAGGATTAAGAGGTGTAGTATGGAAATGGATGGTTGAGATGTAAAGTTAGTTTGACTTTTGTGTAAGTGTCTAGGTTCAATGAATCTGGCTAACTAGTTTTGTTGGACATGTGGCTCTTATTTATTATTTATGGCAAGTGGATGAGGATTAGGACAAGTGGAAAATAATTAATCAAATAATAAAATTATTTAATTAATTATTAGACAAGGAGTGATGTGGGAAAATTAAATTAATTAAATAAATTTATTTATTTAATCAATTTGATGAAAGGGGTTATCCTGATTAAGTAAATAAAATAATTTAATTAATCAATTGATAGAAGGGGAATGCTAAAGGAAGTCTTAGGATGAATGTTTTGCAAGGTGACATAAGGTGGTGAAAGTGGTATTAGGAAGGTGTTGAAAGATGGATGTCAAAAGCACGTGATCAGTTTTAAGTGTCTACATTTTGCCCCTCCTTGAGATGATGTTACGACTAAGAGAAGTAACATCATGTCAAAGAAGATAGGATATGGATAAATAGATGCCCCAACCACTTTAAGGAGTGATGAGGAGGAATGATGGAGAGATGGGATGCCCCATCGAGAGGATATGCGGGTTGGAAGAACACAAATATGCTCTTGAAATGGATGAAACGGATTGATTGAGGGAATGGAGGAAAGAGAGGTGACAAATGAGAGGGCTGAATAATATGTTATGTTGCATTAGGTGAGCAACCATGGATTTTTCTATAGCACTAGACATTATGCACCAAGGTATAAAGACCAGGGTGACAATGTGTCTCGTGCATAAAGGTGACTCAAAATAAAAAGGGTCATAAGCAAACATATGTCATATGGAACCATGATATGGAAGACCATGATGGCGTTGTAGTAGTATGATATAAGGATTGATGCAAATGCAAGTAAAATGATAACACACACAAGCAATAAAGAAAGCATGCACAAATGATAAAAAGATAAACAAGGTTATTGCCCCTATCAAGTTGAAAAATGATGATCGATTGATTGATTGATTCGATTGGATTGATTGATTGATAGTGTTGTTGATGTGGGAACGATATATCCCAAGAACAACATGAGGATTGGGAATGATAAATCTCAATGATGATGATGAGTTGAATTGATCAGGTTTACAGCAAGGCTAGGAACAATACTGATGGATGTCTTTGGATGATTGGCTAGACTTCTTGGCTAGATTAGTATGGATTAAGAATGGCTTGCACTTGGATTTATTGCTTTATTTTTTGGGAGATGGTTGCATTGGCTTGCATGAGGATAACTTGTTTCCTATATACCAATGACAAGGGAAAACTAGGTCTAAAGGGCAAGGATGAAAGGAGGATGGGTGGATGGAGTAAAGGATTGGAAATACTGGATGGGATGGATGGGGGATACATGGTGGATGGATGGAGGGGTTCAAGATGTGATCTATAAGGACTATGTAGCATATGAATAACATTCCCCACTCTAGATATGTCACAATTGACTTTGCATTACAATTCTTGTGATGATAGGGTGGTAGGATTGGTTGGAAAAGATTAGGTACATCAAGAGATGTCCAAAGCATTTTTCAACAATTTACCCCTGTCCTTATCAAGATCAAGAGTAGGGAGGATGGGTTGGTTCAATGGGATAGGTATGTGGATATAATGGACGAGGATGGTAGGATAGGAGATAAATGATAGGATGGGATAGCTAAGACAACTTTCCCCCAAGTGTAAGTCACATAGATAATTGTTCTACACATGATGCCCATAAATGGGTTTTCATCATGGTACTTATCCAAAGTGCCATGAAATGGTTTTCACCATTGGACTATTGCAAATATGTGTCTAATCAGTGTTGTCATTGATGTCAACATATTCTTGTTGTCATTAGTATCAGCTGTATCCTATTCTATTGCTTGTTTAGAAGACTTGTATGTTGAGGATATTGAGAAAATTAGCCTCTGGAAGAAACAAGTGAGTTACATATCTCTCTGCTAGAGACAGTGAAGATAGTGTAGTTCAGTGAAGTAGATTGCTCTGCATTCCCAGCAAGATGAATATCAGAGTCTATGGATTAAAGGGTTTGTAGAGGATTGTTTGAAGTTGTTCCAATCAAGATTTGAGAGGTTCGCATGGAGAATTGGTGAAGTTATGGCCATCTGAGTAGAACCAGGTTTTACAGTTGTTCAGAGGTGATAGAGTGATAGAAATTTGGTTCGGATTGATCTACATTGGAATATGTGGATCTAGAGGTGTGGTTGGGACATCGGTGTGTATCCTCAACTCAAGCGGTTCATGGTTTGGAGGTCTGCAAGCAATCTTTCTAGTGTGACAGTCATGACAGTTGGTGTTCTTGAGTTCCCAGATGAAGGTGCAAGTGTTTTTGGTGATCTAAGGTGGTGCGGTTGTTCCTATTGATTTCATTGTGCTTATGACGATCTTTGAATTGAGTGCTTGTTGTGTTGATGGTCCACATTGAGGATTGAGCTCGTGGATGAAGATTTCTCCTTGGGCGTTGTTGATCTTTCTAGTCTTGGCTGACCGAATGCATGGTGCATGTTGCAGATGATCTAAGAGAAGTTTTATGGAGCATGGCATGATGTTTGAGGAAAATTTGAGTCCCAGTTATGTTTGGCCGACAGTGCAGTGGTTCGCATGCAGCATTTTAAGTTGTGATTGTACTTGCTTGTAATACCTATTTTGGAGAATGTTCTAGATAGATGATTGTTTAGCTGACAAGTGGAGGAGATGTGGATGTAGTGAGGAAGTGAGTGGGGGTAGAGCAGAAGTGTTGAGCACTTCAATGGAACTGAACCTTGCATGAAGCAGATGTTTCTCAGTTCAATCTTTCAGTGTTAACATTATAAATGTTCTTGTAGGCAGTGAGCCTCCTTTGAGTAGTGAGCTCTGGGAAGTGCACCTGAAGGCAAGTGCCTTCCCATTTTTTATTCTTTTAACAGAGAATAAATCTTGTGGGTTAACCTCCACCGTGATTTTTCCCTTATTCGAGTTTCCACGTAAAAATCCTAGTGTTATGTGTGTTGATTATGTATCTGCTCTTGTGTTGTTGATTCATGCTTTCATGGTTATATCATTAATCTATTTATAAGTGATAAAGAACATTAAATGCAGCAAAATATATAGTTTTGTGACAACTGATTCACCCCCCCTCTCAATTGTCTTCCCTGATTTCAAGAATTGGTAGATCAGAGCCAGTTCCTCTAAAAGAAGATTGACCGCTTGAGGAGATCCAAGATGTCGACTTACAAAAAGGGTAGTCTGAGATTTGATGGAACCAATTACTCTCTTTGGAAGAGTCGCATGGAGTGCCATTTGCAAAGCATGGGTGATGCTTATTGGTTGATAACAAAGGATGAGTATAAGCCCCCAGAGAAAGTTCCTTCAATTCCAAATGAACTCAAAGATGCTGGAAAACAACATTTAGGCTAAAGAAGCATTGTTAAGTGCCTTGACTGATATAGAAATGACAAATATCCTAGAATTGAAAATTGCTCATGAAATCTGGAAGAAGTTGGAAACTCTATATGAAGGTGATGCATATGTCAAATGTGCTAAGTTACAGAGCCTAAAAGGTAGATACAAAAGTTTGAGGATGAGTGAAGATGAAAACATCACTTCCTACATGCAGAAGGTGAATGAACTGTGTATAGTATCAGGTGTGCTGGTGGAAATTTGGAAGAATTAGAGATTGTTGGTAAGGTGCTCAAATCCTTACCTGCTTCATACAAGCATAGAGTTTCTGCTATTGAGGAGATCAGGACTATGACAACTGTTATAAGGGATAAGTTGGTTGGCAAGATTTTAGCATTTGAAATGAGTGAGTTTGGTGATTCCCTTCCTAAATCAAAATCTACTTTTAAGGCTGGTGTTTCCAAGAAGCAAAGATTTGATTCAGGTGAAAGCTCCTCAAGAAAATTAACTAGTTATGAGAAGGCAAGGAAGGAACTTGAAGAAGATGAAGCGGAGCTTGAAGAACTTGAAGCCCTTTTTGCCAAAAGGTTACCAAGAGGATCCAGTAAGTATGAAGGAAAGTTGTCTTTCAAATGTTTTTCTTGGAATAAGATTGGTCATTTTGCTTCAAGATGTCCAGAGAGGGTTTCAAAGCCAAACCCTATTAGACCTAGCTTTCAGAAGAAATGCTACTATGTCCAAGAAGCTGTTGATGAAGGAGTTACAAATGATGAATCTGATAAGGGAAGTACCTCTAGAAATGAATGGGTGTTCATTGCTATCAAAGAAGAAGATTCGATTCCTACTGAATCTACTAGCTGTGTGAATGTGGAAAGTGCCTTGGCTACTCAAGTTGAAGAAAAGGATGAATGGGTGATTGATAGTGGATGCTCTCCTCATATGATAGGTGATAAGAGTAATTTTGTAAGTATGGAAAGGTATGAACGTGGAATTGTGAAGTTTGGAGACAATTCAGCTGGTAGAATCCGTGGCAAAGGATCCATCTCTCTTGATGGTAAGAATAACACTAATGATGTTTTGTATGTAGAAGGGTTGAAGCATAATCTTCTCAGTGTTGGATAGTTGGTTGACAAAGGGTATGATCTTTGATTCAAGGATGGAAAATGCAGAATCTTGGAAAGCTCTAAAACTGAGATTGCATCTGGTACACAGACTAGAGGTAATAACTTTCATTTAAGTGGTACTAGTAAAAGTTGTTTAATTTCTCAGATTGATCTGAGTTGGTTATGGTATAGGAGAATGTGTCATGTAAAATTTGATAGTATTGTCAAGATAAGTACTACTTAGGCTATGAGAGATCTTCCAAAGCTTGTAAAACCTGTTGATAACATGTGTAAGGAATGTCAGTTGGGCAAACAGAGAAGAACTACATTCAAAAGTAAACAACAATTTTTAAGTGGATTATTGGAACTTGTGCACACTGATTTGTGTGGTCCTGCCAGAGTTAGGAGTTTGCAAGGAGATAGATACTTTATGTTGTTGATTGATGATTACTCCAGGATGATGTGGGTCACTTTCTTGAGAGAGAAATCAGAGGCTCCTGATAGATTCAAGGTGTTCAAAGCTAGGGTGGAGAATGAGATTGGTGTGAAGATAAAGTGTCTGAGATCTGACAGAGGTAAAGAGTTTACCTCTGGTGAGTTTAATACATTTTGTGAAAAGCATGGAATAAGAAGAGAATTATCTGCTCCTATGACTCCTCAATAGAATGGAGTTGTGGAAAGGAAGAACCGGACTATTCAAGAGGCTACTAGAACCATGATGATGGAAGAAAATGTTCCACATGTCTATTGGAGAGAGGCTATGAGTAGTGCTGTCTACACTCTTAACCAGGTGCAGATCAAAGGTAATACTGGTAAAACTCCTTATGAACTATGGTTTGGTAATGCTCCTATTGTGAAATACTTTAGATTTTTTGGTAGTAAATGCTATATCAAAAGAGATGAAGACCTCGGCAAGTTTGATGCAAGGTGTGATGAAGGAATATTTCTAGGCTATTCTAACCAAAGCAAGGCATACCAGTGCTTTAACAAGAGATTGAAAAAGATTATTGAAAGTGCTAATGTCAAGGTTGATGAAAGCAAGGAGAGACCTTCCAACTTTAGTGGATATGAATCAGATGATCAAAATGAAAGTCCTCAAACTCATATTTAGATTGCTCCAGAGAATCTAGTGACTCAAGAAACTAGTGCAAATGTTGAGGAACAAGTTTAAGAATCAGAAGTACAAGAAATTCCTAAAACTCCCAAGTATGTAAGGTTGAATCATTTTGAAGATCAAATCATAGGAAATAAAAATAAAGGTGTACAAACTAGAAGAAAAATTGTTGAAGAACAAGAGGAGTATTGTTTGATTTCAAAGATTGAACCAAAATTAGTGAATGAAGCTTGTAATGATGAAAGTTGGGTAAAAGAAATGGAAGAAGAATTAATGCAAATTGAAAAGAATCATACTTGGGATCTTGTTCCTAGACCAAAAAACAAAAATGTAATTCGAACTAACTAGGTCTTCTAGAATAAATTGAATGAAAATGGTGAAGTTGTGAGAAACAAAGAAAGATTAGTGTGCAAAGGATATTCTTAGGTAGAGGGAATTAATTTTGAGGAAACTTTTGCTCCGGTGGAAAGAATTGAAGTAGTCAGATTATTTCTTACCTTTTCCACTTACAAAGATTTCAAACTTTACTAGATGGATGTCAAGTCAGCATTCCTAAATGGAGATTTGGAAGAAGAAGTCTACATTGAGAAACCTGAAGGATTCTAGTTGTCTGATCAAGGAGATATGATTTGTAGGTTGAGGAAAGCATTGTATGGACTTAAACAAGCCCCAAGAGCCTAGCATGCAAGACTAGATAAGTATCTACTAAAATTAGGTTTCAGCAAAGGCACAACTGACAGTAATCTTTATTTCAAGATTAATCATGAACACATCTTGATTATTGAGGTATTTGTTGATGATATCATCTTTGGTGGAAATGAGAGCATGTGTAAACATTTTGTTGATTAGATGCAAAGTGAATTTGAGATATCCATGTTTGGTGAAATGAATTTCTTCTTGGGTCTGCAAATCATTCATTCAGATAAGGGCATCTTCATATCTCAGTCTAAGTATGTAAAGGTTTTTTTATAAAAGTTTAGAATGGAGGATTCAAAACTAGTGAGTACTCCTATGGTAACTGGATGCAAGTTGAGTAAAGATTATGATTCCCCTAAGGTAGACCAGAAAAGGTATAGATCAATGATTGGAGGACTACTTTATCTGACTCATACCAGACTTGATATTATGAATGCAGTTAGCCTTGTTGCCAGATTTCAAGTTGATCCTATAGAATCTCATGTTGTAGCAGTCAAAAGAATTTTTAGATATCTGAAGGGAACATCTAATTATGGCCTATGGTATCCTAAGTGTGATGATTTCTGATGCAGAGCCAAACCCCTTAGCCTGCATTTCCCTTGTATGTCCACGTTCTACTTGCCTATCAGCAAGATGATGCACTATCGGCCAACCTAAATGTTGTTCCCCTGATACACTTCCTCATTCCGATCCCTTCGCTGTCGGCAAACATTCTCTGACCTGTGATCACCAGTTTCCTTCACCCTCGCTACCGGTCACCCTTTGCACTTAACACAATGTATGTGCACGTTGTATATTCGCAACATACAATCACAAGATGCATTTAAACAGGCATTCAATGAAGTCAACCATTAACTTCCTTGTATCTAACCCAATGTGCATTCACCACATACAATCCATAATATGCATCTGCGGGATACACACAACCTTCAACTATGGAATACATAAGAAATGAACCTGAAACTCATTAGCGATATACACAGAGAATGTATATCAATAATGTACATTCACAATGTACATTCACACATGCATTCCAAAGATGCATTCAAACCTGATAAGCTTCCCGATATACAAGACTCCACAGACACTTACGATATATACACAAGATGTATTTCTGACATGCAAATGTGATATATACACAAGTTGTATGTCTGACAAAACAAAGTGGAATTTCACCAATTTGGTCCACTGCAAAACTTGCGAATACTCAGATCTGTCTCCTTAACAATCTAACATAGATTTTAGACTTTCCCAACCTAGCACATGATGGTGCTAGGATCTTTCAAAGCATATTGCACCGATCCTATAAACACAAAACACGAACATAAAACAAAACAAAATACTGTACATCCATTCCACTGATTCAAAGAGTCTAACCGGTGGAATGGATTAAGAGATCCATCCGGCCACAAATAGGAAAATGATTTTCACAGAGGGAAACCAAATGAATTTTGAATGACACAGATACACAACAAGATCTTGTCTATTATGCTTTCAGTAATGCGAGTACATACAGAGCACAATCCAAACTGTCTACAAAATGATCATACTGCTCACAATCAATTTGACCTTGGGTATTTATCCACTTACCCTAGATAGCACTTCATCGACTCCAAGTGGCTGGGAGACAACCTCCAAGCGGCTGGGGAATCACAACCGACTAACAACCTCTAACTGCCTAACAACCTTCAAGATTACAGCTCGACAAGTGTCCCGTGGGACTTACAACATAAACCTAAATACAACTAAATTGGTCAAACAAACCTTTTTACAATGAATGGTCAACTTAGGACCTTATTGAAAATAGGAAAATGAGCTTTAAACCGCTAGTGCCTCATGGAGGCCACTGTGGGTTAGGTGCACATGCACCATACTCCCCACCTTGAAAAGAACTCATATCTCATGAGTTAAGTCTTTGACTGAACCCACTTGTAGCCACTGTTGGTTCATGTCTGACCCATGATCTCTGTGCTGCAGTCTGTTGCCATGGAACCAAATACTCATGCCTAGCACTGTAGGCTCTTCTCACACCTTGCTGATCATTCTTGTGGACCATCATCTCTGTCTGAACACCTGCTTTGGAAACCTTATGTACTGTTATGGTAGAATGTGTCTGTCTTGCAACTCTTAGAGGATAAACAATAGTCCCTACTATGATTGCATCCTTGTCTTTCCAATCAGTTTGTGGCTGTATGCAAACCTGCTGCTGGACCTTCTGCTGATCCACTTGATCTCTGTTAGTCAGGACTAAAATCTTCTTCAAATTGTGATCTCCACTCCTTGAGATATCCTCTACTTCCTTTGACTCTATTGTAGGCATTTTCACAAACTCCTTCTTACCTTTCAGAATAATCTTTGTTGTCTTCTTTGCTTTAGCATCCTCCTGCAATGGTGTCATCATAAAAGTTCTCCCATCCTTCTTGATGATATAGGTGTTAGCATACCCATCATACAATGCTCTCCTATCAAATTGCCATGGCCTACCCAATAGTAGGTGACAACATTCCATGGGCAATATGTCACATAAAACCCTATCCTGATAATCTCTAATTTGAAAATCAACATATGCTTGTTCATATACCAAAAGTGATTGACTATCACTTACCCAAGATGCTTTGTAAGGATTATTATGAGGAATCCTTTCCAATTGAAACTTATCCACCATTTCTTGAGATACCATCTTATCTGTTGAACCAGAATCTATTACTACCTTGCATAGTTTACCTTTGCTTTTGCACTTGGTCCTGAAAAGTGATCTCCTTTGTAGCATGTCCGTGGATGTCTTTAACATCAATGATTCTCCACCTAGAACTGGATTTGCACTTCCCATTGGAAGGTTAACATTTTCACTTACCTCCTCTTCTTGCACAAATTGAACTCTCTTGTCATTCTTCCTATCGCCTTCTGATGATGAACCTTGCCTCTCTGGACATCTAAAAAATGGGTGACCAATTTCATTACAATGATAACATCTCCCAGTGAAAACATTAGAACCTCTACCACCTCCAAATCTGCCTCTCGTGCCTTTCCATCCACCCTTGATATCAGATTGCTCTTGTCCTTTACCAGTCTCTTCTTGGTTAGACTCACCACTAGGCCTCTGGTTAGGACTTCTTCCTCCAAAACTGCCTCTAAAATTTCTATCACCTCTTCCTCTATTGTGCTACTCACCTTTTCTTTTTTGCTTCTCTTCTACTCTTAGTGCCACCTGGAAACATTTGTCCATGGTTTCTGGTGTCAAGATGGTAATATCATCTTGTATACTATACTTCAGGCGATTAATATACCTGGCAACTCTTCCTTTCTCATCCTTAGTAGGTCCACACCTTAGAGGCAATTTATGAAATTCCTCTGTATAGGTGGATACATCCATATCCTTCTGCCTGAGGTTCTGCATTTTCCCATATATCTACACTTCATAATCCACTGGTAGGAACTGAGCCTTGATCCTTTCTACCATCCGACTCCAGGATGAGATCATGCTCTTGCTACTCTTCACCCTTTCCCTTTGGGTGTAGTTCCACCATGTGAGTGCAGCGCTCTTCAATTTCATTTTTGCAAACTTGACTCTTCTATTCTCCAGTACCTCCTTGTACTCGAAGTAACTGTTCAAAGCCTCGACCCATTCGATGACTTCATCTACGTCCATCTTTCTGCTGAACATTAGAATCTCCATTCTTGATTTAGACGACTCCTTACCAAGCGATTTTATAGCTTCTAGAAATTGTTTCTGATCTGTAGATATGTCGGTCTGTGTTGAGGTTGTTTCCTCTTCCCCATCTTCTTCTCCATCAGACTCCTCGTCTGGTTTCTTGCCTTTTCCTAAGGTTTTCAACTCAGCCTAGAGTGCTTCCTTGACTCCAATCTTGATTAGATCCTCCATCTCCTTGAATTTCTTGGCCACTTTGGTGGTCATCCCCTTTGGAGGCATGTCACTAGCCCCTTCTTTGCTTTCTCTGTCTGACATAAACATTCACAGATAGCACCCAAATGCCAATACACTTGCAGCTCCTCAATTCTACCTACTGCCCAAATCTTTTGCTGAGCTCTGATACCACTATGATGTAGAGCCAAACCCCTTAGCCTACATTTCCCTTGTATGTCCACATTCTACTTGCCTATCGGCAAGATGATGCACTATCGGCCAACCTAAATGTCATTCCCTTAATACACTTCCTCATGTTTATCCCTTCGCTATCAGCAAACATTCTCTAACCTGCGATCACCAGTTTCCTTCACCCTCGCTACCGGTCACCCTTTGCACTTAACACAATGTATGTGTGCATTATATATTCGTAACATACAATCACAAGATGCATTCAGAACATGCATTCAAACAGGCATTTGATGAAGTCAACCATTAACTTCCTTATATCTAACCCAATGTACATTCACCACATACAATCCGCAATATGCATCTGCGGAATACACACAACCTTCAACTACGGAATATATAGGAAATGAACCTGATGCTCATTAGTGATATACACAGAGAATGTATATCAACAATGTACATTCACAATGTAATTTCACACATGCATTCCAAAGATGCATTCAAACCTGATAAGCTTCCTGATAAACAAGACTCCACAGACACTTGCGATATATACACAAGATGTATTTCTGACATGCAAATGTGATATATACACAAGTTGTATGTCTGATGAAACAAAGTGAAATTTCATTGATTTGGTCCACTACAAAACTTGCGATTACTCAGATCCGTCTCCTTAACAATCTAACACAGATTTTAGACCTTCCCAACCTAGCACATGATGGCACTAGGATCTTTCAAAGCATACTACACCGATCCTGTAAACACAAAACACAAACAGAAAATAAAACAAAATATTGTACAACCATTCCACTGATTCAAAGAATCTAACTGATGGAATGGATTAAGAGATCCATCCAGCCACAAACAGGAAAATGATTTTCACAGAGGGAAACCAAATGAATTTTGAATGACACATATACACAATAGGATCTTGTTTATTATGCTTTTAGAAATGCAAGTACATACAGAGCACAATCCAAACTGTCTACAAAATGATCATACTGCTCACAATCAATCTGACCTTGGGGATTTATCCACTTACCCTCGATAGTACTTCATCGATTCCAAGCGGCTGGGAGACAACCTCCAAGCGGTTGGGGAATCACAACTGACTAACAACCTCTAACTGCCTAACAACCTTCGAGATTACAGCTCGACAAGTGTCCTATGGGACTTACAACATAAACCTAAATACAACTAAATTGGTCAAACAGACCTTATTAGAATGAATGGTCAACTTAGGACCTTATTGAAAATAGGAAAATGAACTTTAAACCACTAATGCCTCATGGAGGCCACTGTGGGTTAGGTGCACCTGCACCAATTTCACTCTTCATGCATACACAGATGTTGATTGGGAAAGAGATGTGGATGATAGGAAAAGTACTAGTGGAGGTGCATTTTTCTTGGGAAAGAGATTGGTTTCTTGGTTGAGAAAAAAGTAGAAGGCAATATCTCTGTCTACTACAAGGGTAGAGTATATAGTAGCAGCAAGTATTTGGACTCAAGTTTTGTGGATGAAGCAAATGTTGAAGGACATCAAAATTATGTTTGAAGAGCCTACTACAATATTCTGTGATAATTCAAGTGCAATAAACATTTCAAAGAATCCGTTGTTGCATTGAAAGACAAATCACATATCCATCAAGTTTTACTTTTTGAGAGAGTAGCTAAATGAGAGTGAAGTCAGATTGGAATTTCTTCCTTCAAAGGATCAGATTATGGATATCTTCACTAAGCCTCTACCTAAGGACATTTTTTAGTATCTCAGAGAGAAGCTAGGGGTGATTACCCCTCTTGTTCAGAACTAAGGTGCACTAGTGTGCATCAGTCCAGTGGAACTCACAGTCACATCTAGTTATCCAGATTGGTGTTAAGGGGATACTACTCAGGGGGAGTAGTCAGCATGATCTAAGTTTAGTTTGGTCTTGTCTAAGAAACAAAAGGGTGAGAGATGATTGCAAGTATGTGCCCTTTGTCATTGATGTCAAAGGGGGAGAGAAGTCATGTGAAAAGATTGGATGGAAGTGAGTAGTTGCTAGTGAAAGGGGGAGCAGTGAAGAAAGTGGTTGCAGATGTGATAAGAGAAAGGGGGAGCAGTGAAGAAAGTGGTTGCAGATGTGATAAGAGAAAGGGGGAGAAGTTTTTATCTTATGGTTGAACCAGTTTTTCACATCATATGGTGCCATCGATGACAAAGGGGGAAATTGTTGAAATATGTGTCTAATCGGTATTGTCATTGATGTCAACATATTCTTGTTGTCATTAGTGTCAACTATATCCTATTCTATTGTTTGTTTAGAAGACTTGTATGTTGAGGATATTGAGAAAATTAGCCTCTCTAGAAGAAACACGTGAGTTACATATCTCTCTACCAGAGACAATGAAGACAACGCAGTTCAGTGAAGTAGATTACTCTGCATTCCCAGCAATATGAAGATCAGAGTCTACGGATTAAAGGGTTTGTAGAGGATTGTCTGAAGTTGCTCCAGTCAAGATTTGAGAGGTCCTCATGGAGAATTGGTGAAGTTATGTCCATCTGAGTAGAACCAGGTTTTATAGTTGTTCAGAGGTGACAGAGTGACATAAATTTGGTCCAGATTGATCCGTATTGGAATATATGGATCTAGAGATGTGTTTGGGATGTTAGTGTGTATCATCAACTCAAGTGGTTCATGGTTTGGAGGTCTGCAAGCAATCTTTCTAGTGTGACAGTCATGACAGTTGGTGTTCTTGAGTTCCCAGATGAAGGTGCAAGTGTTTCTAGTGATCTAAGGTGGGGGGGTTATTCCTATTGAGTTCATTGTGCTTATGGTGGTCTCTGAATCCGGTGCATGTTGTCTTGATGGTCCGCATTAAGGATTGAACTCGTGGATGAAGATTTCTCCTTGGGTGTTGCTGTTCTTTCTAGTCTTGGCTGACTAGATGCATGGTGCATGTTGCGGATGATCTAAAAGAAGTTTTATGGAGCGTGGCGTGATGTTTGAGGAAAATTTGAGTCCCAAGTTATGTTTAGCTAACAGTGTAGTGGTTCGCATGCAACATTTTAAGTCTTGTGATTGTAATTTCTTGTAATACCTATTTTGGAGAATGTTCCAGATAGATGATTGTTTGACCGACTTTTATGTTCATTCCAAAGTCGATGACATGTATAAATAAGTGTTGTGAAGTCATGGAAAAGGTGTGGAAGTGGCAAAGATGTGGATGTAGCAAGGAAGTGAGTGGGGGCAGAGCAGAGGTGTTGTGCGCTTCAATGGAACTGAATCTTGCATGAAGAAGATGTTGTTTCTCAGTTCAATCTTTTAGTGTTAACATTATAAATTTTCTTGTAGGCAGTGAGCCTCCTTTGAGTAGTGAACTCTGGGCAGTGCACCCAAAGGCAAGTGACTTCCCATTTTCTATTCTTTTAACAGAGAATAAATCTTGTGGGTTAACCCCCACCATGGTTTTTCCCTTAACCGGGTTTCCACATAAAAATCCTTGTGTTATGTGTGTTGATTATGTATCTGCTCTTATGTTGTTGATTCATGCTTTCATGGTTATATCATTAATCTATTTATAAGTGATAAAGAAGATTAAATGTAGCAAAAGATATAGTTTTGTGACAACTGATTCACCCCCCCTCTCAGTTGTCTACATTAATTTCAACATGGACAAATGAGTTTCTCTTTACTATTTTTTTACTTTGATGACATTGATATCCTGATATTCAAAGGATCTTCACATGTCCTTGTCTATTGGATTTACTTGATGTAGATTCGATTGTCATAACATGCCAATACTGACCTACCTAGAGTAACTACTTTGTTAGGATGCAAGTGCTCTTGCATAATCCTTTGATGTTGTCATGATCCTCATTGATAACAGAGTTGGCCTCATCTAAATGTTTGCATTTTGATAGGGTACCATCCTAGCCTTTATGGTGAAGTGTTGCTGCCACAACATGACAGACTTGGGAGTTGATATTTTTGGATTTAAGACATTATTTTGAATTTGGATGGGGAGTATTGGATGTGGAATTAGGTGATTGCCATGTATTTGGTTTGACTAGATAGGTTGGTGATGTAGATTGGTTTGACAAATTTTTAACTCGCCAAACTTGAGATGGTGGATTATGGAGTTTAGATTTGGAAGTAGGAAGTTTGGATGTGGGACTAGGATGGTGATTAGGACCAACATTCTTGTACAAGTGATAAGGTGGTGGGCACCTATTATATGCAAGGTGAATCTTTTGATTTTGATAGCTTGTTGTATTAGGATGATTTGCTTCATGTGATTTTCTTAGTCCCTTTTGTTTTGGGACCCCTATATCTTTTATATGCTTTTGAAGTTTTATTGGAAGCTTTTACTTTGTATGTTATATGATATTTTTGGTCTTGATCAATGGATTGAAGATGTGGAGGATAAAGTTTGTTGGTAGAGATGGTGGAAGTGGAAGGATTGTTGGCAGTAAGGTTATTGGAGGGGCTACAAATGGTCCCTATCTTGGTGCTCTCATTGGATGCTCAGTTGCCTTAGTGATCATTGAAGTATCACTAACACCATTAGATTTAGTTTCTTGTCAATGCTTCAAACATGATTGATGTGGATTGGGATAGGTTCTAGGATTCCTTGCTCATGAAGGCCCAATCCTTTTCCTCGATAGGTCATGATATGACATATCTTTTGTGCAATAGGATACTTGTTGCTTGTAAAGCATGGTGGTAGATCATCAGTATGTTGCTAAGAATAATCAAAATTTTCTATTGTCTCCTCCTTGAGAAACTATGACATGATCAATTTTGACCCTCTTTGAGATAACATTTTATAACATCATTTCAAATAAAAATAAAATATAGCAGTTTTGGAATGAGAAAGGATTATAATATGCTCGAATATGGAAGGATAGGATTTTGTGGGATGATGCTCCCTCAAGAGGTTAGTTAGGCAAAAATAGTGTGAGCAAACTTTTGAAAGGAGGAATGGGAAGAAAAATGATGATATTATTCATGTTCATGGCATAACTATTAGAAGAAAATGGGGAAGGAGGAAATGATGATGTGAGTTAGAAGAAAAATGATAGATGTAACTAGATAACTAATTAATCACATGCATAATGACAATGACAAGGGAAAATGGAATAATGATGGATAATAATAGATGGACAACATGGATTATATGACAAGGAGGTATTTTTTGAATGCAAGTATTAAGTTGATATGTGGTGAGCACTTATTATGATATAGCATTGGATATTATGCATGTCATGGTATAGAGACCAAGGTGAACATTTATACCATGCATAAAGGACTGACTCACAAGCACAAAAATAAAAAGGATGCCTCAAAACATCATAAGGCATTTGATGTCCTTGATGGGAACTATGATGGAACAACCAACAAACACAACACATAAAACAATAAGGCATGCCCCATTATATACCAGTCAAGACTCACCATGATATAAGGATCATGGCAGCCTAGAGTAGAGATAGTATGGGTCAAAGATATCCAAAATTAAAGTACCATTCAATTGGAATATAGGAGCATATATCTTTCTAAAGTGTTGAAAAGATCAAAGATTATGATGATGATGCCTGATCTAGGGAATAATGTATCCTATAAAGGGAAATGATAGGAAAAAGATGAGACATGGATTGCATAGTATAAAATGAATCAACTATTACATGTTATCAAGATTGTAGTTGGATCTTTGTTGGAGCATTTTAGATTTGATGTTTCAAGTGTTGAGTTTGCAAGTGTAAGGTACATAATGACATCATACTTGCAAGTGCATGAAATTTAGGAATAATAAAGGTACTCATCCAAGATGTTGAATAAGTAGAGGGAGAATGCCAAAAACCATTTCCAAAGTAAGACATAATCACCTTCCCCTAGAATAGAACAAGGTCAATAGTGTGAGGTGGAAGAGAATAGGAATAATTTGGAAGACTAAGGCATGATATGGGATGAAATGTCATGAAGAGGGCCTGAAGGATACCAAGGTCCAGCTATAAACATGGCAACTACGAGCAAGTTTCACCATGGTATTTTTCCAATGTGCCACAAGAAGTGGTTTTCACTAAAGGACAATTTTTCTCTTTACTTTTTTTTTAATTTTTAATTTTCTTATTTTTTGATTTTTATTTTTTTGATTTTTTTTTATTTTTCAGTTGGGATGCTCTACAGACTAAGCATAGAAGCATTTGAGATGAGTGCTATTTAGGGGCTCATCAAGATCTTGACCATCTAGAGTAGCCAACTAATAAGCACTTGATCCATACTTGGTGATGATGACATAGGGACCAAGCCAATTAGGCTCAAATTTTCCTTTTTCTCCATGGTCCTAATTAGTGTTTCTTTTATTCTCTTTAAGTTCAAGACCACCAATCTAAAATTCTTAAATGTTAATCCATTTATTATAGCTTCTCTGAAGATAATTCTGATAAGCTTGTAAGTGATTTAAGGCTTTGAGGTTCCATTCATCAAGTATCTCTAACTCATGTGATCATGCAAGCTTATACTCCTCATCATCAATGAGGTCATGCAAAGAGATGCACAATGATGTCAATTTGATCTCAACTAGCAAGATTGCATTAGAGCCAAAGACTATGAAATGTTAGGGTTAGTCGACAGAAGATATCAATTAAATGCAAATAAAAATTAAACAGAGGAATAGAAATACACAGAAATAATAACAATGAGAGACAAGTTTTAATGTGGTTCACCCAAACCCAGGCTACATCCACCAACAAAGAGTCTAATATTATTATCCAGTAAATCAAACTGATTACAACCAACAATCCTTGCAACTCAATACCATTGCAAATGCTACAATACAATGTCAACCAAAACCTTAACCATTAGTCATTTTTATCAAGACTTATGTTAGTTACAAAATAGGGTTTTTTATGTTGGCTAATAGAAAAATAACTCCCGACACCTTTATAAAATAATTTGGGGGGAACGTGCCGATAAAAGTGGGGAAAGTTTAACCTCTGAGTTTGATTAGGCTCCATATAACAACAATATCCCACTTGGAGATTGATTAGACTCCACACCATATCATCTCCCACTTGGATACTGATCATAACACTGTTGACCTAGTAGCTCCCACTAGAAATAAGCACCTTGGACTCTGCTATTCTGATTTTATTATTTTTCAGTCTTAAAGACCAACCGAAGCTGAAGAGGAGCTCAACTTCTCCCTTGTTACTGCCTTTGTAAACATATCCACTAGATTTTCATCTATATGGATCTTTTCTAGCCATAATTGTCCATCATCCAACACTGACCAAATGAAGTGATACCTCAATTGTATGTGTTTGGTCTTTGAATGCAAGGCAGAATTCTTTGCAAGATGTATGGCACTCTGACTATCTATAAAGAAATAATTGTTAGCCTGTTGTTTGCCCAATTCTTCCATGAAAGATTGCATCCATGTCATCTCCTTGCTTGCCTCTATTGTAACTACATACTCTGCCTCTGTGGTGGATAAAGAAACCACCTTTTGCAACCATGAGATCCAACTCACTATTGTCCCACCTACAGTAAAGACATAACCTACAGTACTCTGCCCGGTATCAATATCCCTTGCCAAATCTGAGTCCACATAGCCTACTAAATCAGTATTAGAGCCCCCAAAAATTAAGTGTTTATTGGATGAACCTCTCAAATATCTAAGAATCCATTTTACCTTATTCCAATGCTCCAATCTAGGATGACTCATATACCCACTTACGACTCCTACAGCATGTGCAATATCTAGTCTCATGCATACCATGGCATACATTAAACTTCCTACAGCTGAAGCATATGGTACCTTGGACATTTTTTCTTCCTCCTCTCATGTCTTAGGACACATCTCCTTAGTCAATTTCAAATGACTAGGCAAAGGTGTGCTGACAACTTTTGCATTCTCCATATGGAATCTCTAGGTAGGTGCAAAAAGTTAGGGGGCCAAAATGTGGCCAACTTTTTTTCAAAAAAATTTAAGCCATAACGCGCTTGTGTTATGGTTTGGTGACGACGAGCCTAAGGCTTAGCAAAACCAAGCCATAACATGCTCGCATTATAACGTGAGTGCGTTATGTTTAACTATATAAAAAAAGAGCATTTTTCATGTTAATGTTGCACAAGACAAACATGGTTCATATGAATGTTCATGGTGGATGTGGTTTTGTTCATGCAAGGTTTTGTTGTGAATATGGTTTTCATGATAAGGTCTATCTTGGATGGTTAATATGATGCAAGGTGTGTGTTCATGGAGAATGTGGTTTTGTTCATGCAATAAGAAGTCGGAGAAGACACAAGCTTTCATAATCATAATTCAATGTCATCATCAAGGAGAGTTATATTTATCAAGGGGAGTCATGAGTTTGATTTGAATGTGGAGTTGTTCATGTCTTAGAACCCTAAGCCTATGATAAGTGTCATACTCTAATGTCTTTCTTCTGATGTCCCTAAGGTCTCTAAAATATCCTAGATATCTCTTGAAGAAAGTTAGAATGTTTAAGTCTTTCTTATTGATAGTTAGGGTTTGCATATTGTTCATTAAACCTTAAACCCTCAACCCTATACCTTAAACCCTAATGCCTCAACCCTCAACCCTCAACCCTAATCCCTCATCCCTAAACCCTAAACACTATCCCTATTCCTAAACCCTCAACTCTCAACACTAAACCCTAATCTGTCAACCCTAAACTCTAATCCCTCAACCCTAAACCCTATCCCTAAACCCTCAACCCTCAACACTATACCTTAAACCATAATCCCTCAACCATAAACCCTAATCCCTCAACCCTAAACCCTAAACCTTATCCCTAAACCCAACAAAACTGCTTTGCCTTATGTTAGGTTGTTAAACCCATCATTTTTTACACTCTTCTCTTAAAGATATCTGAGTTGTAAGAATATGTCAGAAAAAATGGCTATGAACTTTTTTGGTAATTTTAGAAATTAGTTTTAAATTATTTTTCTTAATGCTCTTTTTAATTATGCATGTCTACAGTAAATCCTAATTTAAGTTTTATGTAATGTCTTAGTAAAGAAGGTTAGCAAGAGGACTTCATTGACTACAATAAACCCAATGGAAGGTTTTATGCAATGCTATTAAAAATTGTTTACAATGAACTCTATCCCTGGCACATGGGAACCTATTTGTCTTAAAAAAAAAAGATGGCATGAAGACCAGGTATACTATCTAAGACTGGTGCTATGGTATATGCTTCTCTCTTGGATAGTGAAAATAAAGTCTACAAAACTGTAGTATTTACCATCAACTAGCAAGAGAAAATGTCATCCATTAAAATTAGGAAAGGTCCTTTAAGTGCACCTTAACTCTTTAGATTCTTGAGTTGTCCTTGCTTGCATCTCAAACATTGAGCAAACCCTCAAACCCTATCCCTCAACCCTCAACCCTCAACGTCAAACCCTAATCCCTTAACCCTAAACTCTATCCCTATTCCTAGACCCTCAACGGGCTTGATACTATACCTTAAACTATAATCCCTTATCCCTAAACCCTCTACCCTAGACACTATGCCTTAAACCCTAATCCCTCAACCCTTCAACCCTAAACCATTAAACCCTTAATCCCTATAACCTTAAACCCTTAAACCCTATACCCTATACACTTAACATTGGACACTCAACCTTGAACATTATCCCTCAACCTTCAAACCTTTACCCTATACCCTATACCCTCAACCCTATACTTATGCCCTAAATCATCAACCCTCATCCACATGCCTTATACCCTCAACCTTAAACCCTAAACCCTATATCTTAGAGACTCAACCTTGAACATTATCCCCCAGTTGTAAACTCTCAACCATCTAACTTATACCCTCAACCATATACTTAAGTCCTAATCCCTAAATCCTCAACCCTATACCTTAAACCTTGAAACCTACACCCACAAACCCTCATCCCTATACCCTATAACCTCACCCTTATACCCTAAACCTTGAATATTGTGCCTCAACCCTATACTTAAAACCTAAACCATACACTCTCAACCCAAGTCACCCTATGCCTTAACCCTTAAACCCTCAACCCTTATCCACCCCTCTCCTCCCCTATTTGCCTCACCCCCATCTCTCCCCTATCTCACACACCCCTCTCTCCCTAGGTTATAGGTCTCTCACTTGTATATCTATCACGACTCTCTACATATTTCCCTTCCTCTCCACTTCTCTCCCACCTCCTTACCCATCTTTCCCTCAAGTTGTCAACTTCACTCTCTCATTTTATTATATCTCTCCCCTCGCCTCTCTATCTCTCACCTTTGTCTCCCCCTTACCTCTCTACCTCTCCCCTCTCTACGTCTCTCAGTCACTCCTTGTCTACCTCTCCATCCATCCTTAGCCATCTAGGTCTCTCACTTAACCCTAAACACTAAACCTTATCCCTAAAGCCTCAACCCTCAACTCTTAAGCCTTAAATCCTAAACCCTATCCCTAAACCCTTAACCCTTGACACTATACCTTAAACCCTAATCTTTTATCCCAAAACACTAAACCCTATCCCTAAAGCCTCAACTCTCAACCCTGAAACCTTAAATCCTAAACCCTCAATGCTCGATACTATACCTTAAACCCTAATCCCTTATCCCTAAACCCCAAACCCTATCCCTAAACCCCAAACCCTATCTCTAAACCCTCTACCATCGACACTGTACCTTAAACCATAATCCCTCAACCCTAAACCCTTAAACCCTCAACCCTTAAACCCTAAACCCTTCACCCTTAAACTCTAAAGCTTTAAAACCTCAACCCTTATCCACCCCTCTCCTCCCCTATCTGCCTCACCCCCATCTCTCCCTTATCTTTCACACCCCTCTCTCCCTAGGTTATAGGTCTCACTTGTATATCTCTCATGGCTCTCTACAAATTTCCCTTCCTCTCCATCTCTCTCCCTCCTCCTTACCCACATTTCCCTCAAGTTGTCAACTTCACTTTCTCATTTTATTATATGTTTCCTCTCACCTCTCTATCTCTCACCTTTGTTTCCCCTCACCTCTCTACCTATCTGTAAACCCTAAACCCTATCCATGAACCTTCTACCCTTAACACTATACATTAAACCCTAATCCCTTAACCCTCAGCCCTAAATCCTCAACCCTCAATCCTTAAACCTTCAACCTTAAACCCTATCCCTAATGCCTCTACCCTAAATGCTATCCCTATTCCTAAACCCTCAACCCTCGACACTATACCTTAAACCCTAATCCCTTATCCCTAAACCCTAATCCCTATCCCTCAACCCTTAAACCTTAAATCCTAAACCCTCAACACTTTACCTTAAACCATATTCCCTCAACCATAAACCCTAATCCCTCAACCCTACACCCTATCACTAAACCCTCGACACTCTACCTTAAACCCTAATCCCTTATCCCTAAACCATATCCCTCAACCCTTAACTCTTAAACCTTAAACCCTAAAACCTTGACCCTTAACACTATCTTAAGCCCTAATCCCTTAACCCTTAGCCCTAAAGCCTCAACCCTAAATCTTAAACCTTCAACCCTAAACCCCATCCCTAATCCCTATACTTTTGATACTCTATTTTAACCCTAATCCCTCAACCCTCAACCCTATCCCTAAACCCTCAACGTAAAACCCTAATCCCTCAACCCTTAACCCTAATCCCTCAACCTTAAATCCTATCCCTAAATCCTCAACAATATACCTTAAACCCTAAACCCTAAACCCTATCCCTAAACCCTAATCCCTCAACCCTTAACCCTTATCCCTCATCCCTAAACCCTAAACACTATCCCTATTCCTAAACCCTCAATGGGTTAGATACTATACCTTAAACCTTAATCTCTTATCCCTAAACCCTCCAACCCTATCCCTAAACCCTCTACCCTCGACACTATGCCTTAAACCCTAATCCCTCAACCCTTAAACCCTCAACTATTAAACCCTTAATCCCTATAACCTTAAACCCTTCAACCCTAAACTCTCAACCCCTAGATACCCTTAAAAACCTAAACCTTAAACCCTTAAACCCTATACCCTATACACTTAACATTGGACACTCAACCTTGAACATTATCCCTCAACCTTCAAACCTCTACCCTATACCCTATACTTATGCCCTAAACCATCAACCCTCATCCATATGCCTTATACCCTCAACCTTAAAACCTAAACCCTATATCTTAGAGAGTCAACCTTGAACATTATCCCCCAGTTGTAAACTCTCAACCATCTACCCTTAAGCCTTAAATCCTAAACCCTAACCCTAAACCCTCAACCCTTGACACTATACCTTAAACCCTAATCCTTTATCCCAAAACACTAAACCCTATCCATAAAGCCTCAAATCTCAACCCTTAAACCTTAAATCCTAAACCCTATCCCTAAACCCTCAACAATCGATACTATACTTTAAACCCTAATCCCTTATCCCTAAACCCTAAATCATATCCTTAAAGTCTCAACCCTCAACCCTAAAACCTAATCCCTAAACCCTAAACCCTATCACTAAATCCTCAACCCTTGACACTATACCTTAAACCCTAATCCCTCAACCCTCAACTGTAATCCCTCATCCCTAAACCCTAAACACTATCCCTATTTGTAAACCCTCAACTCTCAAAATTAAACCCTAATCCGTCAACCCTAAACCCTAATCCCTCTACCCCAAACCCTATGCCTAAACCCTCAACCCTCAACACTATACCTTAAACCCTAATCCCTCAACCCTAAACCCTAAACCCTATCCCTAAACCCAACAAAACTGCTTTGCCTTATGTTAGTTTGTTAAACCCATCATTTTTGACACTCTTCTCTTAAAGATATATGAGTTGTAAGAATATGTTAGAAAAATGGCGATGAACTTTTTTGGTAATTTTAGAAATTAGTTTTAAAGTATTTTTCTTAATTCCCTTTTTAATTATGCATGTCTATAATAAATCCTAATTTGTTTTATGTAATGTCTTAGTAAAGAAGGTTAGCAAGAGGACTTGATTGACTACAAAGAACCCAATGGTAGGTTTTATGCAATGCTATTGAAAATTGTTTACAATGAATTCTATCCCTGGCACATGGGAACCTATTTGTCTTGAAAAAAAATATGGCATGAAGACTAGGTATACTATCCAAGACTGGTGCTATGGTATATGCTTCTCTGTTGGATAATGAAAATAAAGTCTGCAAAACTGTAGTATTTACCATCAACTAGAAAGAGCAAATGTCATCCATTGAAATTAGGAAAGGTCCAAGTGCACCTTAACTCTTTAGATTCATGAGTTGTCCTTGCTTGCATCTCACATCTTGGGCCATATTGTGCCCTATCAATTCCTTGAGTTTCTAGCTCCATCAGTAAAACTTTCTAGCTGAAGTGAATATTCAAAGTATATGGCATCTTTTTCTAGCCCATCTGGGGTTCATTATGCCAATAGGTGCACCCACTATGAGGAAAGATTTGTGTTTGGTACATCCACAGTGAGTAATTAACAGTTGAAATTAGAAGGATGATCATTATGAGAAAAGTTTTGCATTGAGGTACATCCGTAGTGGGCTTAGCATTCACACAAATGCAGATGTTCATATTATAGAAGACTGCATTATATTAGACTATTAGAGATCCCTCAGAAAAATGTAATAACAAAACTATTTTGCCTTATGTTAGCTTGTTAAACCCATTCTTTTTAACATTCTTCTCTTAATAAAGTAAGAGTAATAAGAATAGAAGGCAGAGAATTTGATCTTACTAGTATGCATGGTCGGTTTACATTTCATGACTTCATTTTCATTGAATAAAAAGGTTTATCTGATTTGAAAGGTGGGGCAGAGTTCACTATCATGTGCTTTTCTAGATGATAGGGTCCATGATGTCTAGGGTTCTTCAAAGAAAGGCCTGCAACAAAATTAAGTTTTTGTTATACCAATCCTCCTGGTAAAGCTACAATTCAAATGTCTTCTTTGAAAGTTGAAATAAATTAAATTAGACTTACAATTTTTATTTTCTTCCATTACTTTAATAGCATCATTATTTTCTTCATTAGAAACCAATTCAATCAATAACTTGTTTCCCATTGGTTGACTTGAACTGCATCCTCTGTTAGAAGAAGGGTATTTTTATCTATATTAATGTTGGTATTCATAAGCTGAAGAGCATTGATATTTTTCACACACCCTGTTCTTTGAAATATCTTAACCTTAAAATATGACTGGAATATGTACTTGAACACAACAAAATCTCCAATCTTCAGCCCATGATGATTCACAAAATTTTCCCAACCCTGCCTAAATTCCAGTTTATTTATGGTACCCCCTAATTTTACATCCCACTCTTGCCCACCTGGGCCTTGCAACACCATATGTTTGTCTATGTTGTCTATAAATTGTAAAACAAATGTAGGAGGAATGCGCTACCATAAACACATTACACAATTAGATTATACAAGTTCTTAATAGTGTACAACAAATAAAAGAATGAAAAATAATGTATAGAGTTACCAGTTTTTTGTGTAAATTCTCCAAGCATAACTTTGAAGAAGGAGGCACACCCATTAAAACAATTCATTTGGTAACTTTCTGCCCATTAGTTGATTTGAACTACATACTCTGTTAGAAGAAGGGCATCTTTTATCTATATCAATGTTGGTATTCATAAGCTGAAGAGCATTGATATTTTTCACATACCCTATTCTTTGAAATATCTCAACCTTAAAATACGACTTGGATATGTACTTGAACACAACAAAATCTCCAATCTCCAACCCATGATGATTCACAAAATTTTCCCAACCCTACCTAAATTCTAGTTTATTTATGGTATCCCCTAATTGTACATCCATAAACTCTAAACCCTAATCCCATAACCCTAAACCCTAATCCCTAATTATAATTTATGGTACCCTAATCCCTCAACCCTAAATCCTAATCCCTTATCCCTAAACCATAAACCCTATCCCTAAATCCTCAACCCTTAACACTTAAACCTTAAATCCTAAACCCTATCCCCAAACCCTCAACACTATACCTTAAACCCTAATCCCTCAACCCTAAATCTTTAAAGCCTCAACCCTTATCCACCCCTTTCCTCCCCTATCTACCTCACCCCATCTCTCTCCTATCTCTCAACCCTTAGCCATCTAGGTCTCTCTCTTATCCCGAAAGCCTCAACCCTTAACCCTTAAACCTTAAATCCTAAACCCTATCCCTAAACCTTCAAGCCTCAACATTGTACCTTAAACCCTAATCCCTTATCCCTAAACCCTAAACCTTCAACCCTAAACCCTACCCCTAATCCCTCTACCCTCAACATTCTACCTTAACCCTAATCCATTGACCATCAACCCTAAATGCTATCCCTAAAGCCTCGACCCTAAACCCTAATCCCTCAAGGTCCTAAACCCTAATCCCTTATCCCTAAACTCTAAACCCTATCCCTAAATCCTCAACCCTCAACCTTAAACATTAATCCCTCAACCCTAAACCTTAATCCCTCAACCCTCAACCCTAATTCCTTACCCCTAAACCCTAAACCCTTACATCCATCAACCCTAAACCCTAAACGCTATCCCTATTCCTAAACCCTCAACCCTCAACACTATACCTTAAACCCTAATCCATTATCCCTAAGCCCTCAACCCTAAACCCTAATCCCTCAATCCTAAACCCTATCCCTAATCCCTCTACCCTCAACACTCTACCTTAACCCTAATCCCTCGATCCTCAACCCTAATCCCTTAACCCTAAACACTATCCATAAAGCCTCAACCCTAAACCCTAATTCCTCAAGGTCCTAAACCCTAATCCATTATCCCTAAAATCTAAACCCTATCCCTAAACCATCAACCCTCAACCTTAAACCTTAATTCCTCAACCCTAAACCCTTGACCCTTAAACCCTCAACCCTTATCCACCCCTCTCCTCCCCTATCTGCCTCACCCCCATCTCTACCCTCCTCTACCCTCGACACTATACATAAATACACATAGGCATACATATGTACGTACATACATATAAGTATACATACATACATGTAGGCATACATACATACATCAATACATACATACATACATATAGGCATACATACATACATACATGCTTAATAAGCTTGAACATAAAACATTCCAAGGGAAACATAACACGAGCATGTTATAATGCGCTCATGTTATGTTGAACATGACAAACATCGGGGTGAAAAAGAAAATGTAAAACAAAACATAATGCGAGCACATTATAATGCACTTGCGTTATATATTTCTTTGGGAATCCCAAGCCTTAGGATTGGGATTTGCTTGGGATTTCCAACCTGTTAACTTTTGAGTCGCCCTTATTTATTTATTGGTAATATTTCCTGAACAAGAGCCGGATTGTTGTGTTGTATTTTGGGTCATACCTTTGTTTCTTAAATTGACTCTTAATCCTTCAAATTTTACTCATTTATCGTCTTTGTGAGTGAGGGTACTTAAGGTTTGAACCTTTGAACTTGAACCCTTTTGTTAAAAGTTCAATGGTTCAACGGTCTAAGCTTCAATACTCTTTGCCTTCTAATAAGTCATGTCATGCAATTATCTTGTGTAATTAATGTATCATTTAACCCTCCGCTCATACTCTACAGTGAAGTTCAATGGTTCAAGGTTCAACGGTTCACTGTCCCATAGTTAGAACCCCTTTTACAAAAGTCACGTGACTGTCCTTTGGTCTATGTAGCCCTTGTGTCTTTGAACCTTTGTATTGAACCATATCCTAATAAGTTCAACGGTTCATGAGCTCAGGTTCAATATTCCCGTAAGTGAATCCTTGGCCCATTTATGTGATTCAATTGGTATGGTTGAACCACCGCATTGAACCACATCCTAAAGGTTCAATGGTTCAATAGTTCAAAGATTTGGAGATTTTGGTCTTATTTATTCCCGCGGCTTTCTGAGTCAAATTTAGCGGGAAAGTTGGAGGAAAATATGTCAAAGACTCATTATTAAACTGAGAGTTCTAATTTGGCGGAGGTTATGGATAATCATTATACCATCATGATGGCGCGTGAATAATACTTTCTATTAATGAAGAGGTCAGAATTCATGTCTTTTCAAATATTTCTAGCACGTATTGCTCCAAGTGATAATTATTCAATCTGGTTAATGCCATTGTTAACTAAGAACAAGCCGGATTCAGCAAGTAAACAAACTATGCGACATAGAGGAGAATAATGCAAGAAGTGTAAGGTTCTTGTTACTCAAATTTCACAGTGAATTCAGATATCTGGAAGGTGAGTTATGTTCCTCCTACGTGCTATTCCTATTTCTTAGCTGGAAAGAAGAATCTCTTGAGTCTCTATCATTATTTTCAAAATTTGAAGTGTTTTTCATTGTAATCCTCCAAGAATGGCTTTAAAATCTACATGTTTGGGGAATGAACATGGTCCTAGTCTTACCTATTCTCACTCTGAATTTGGAGATACTGCACTAGTACAATACGATTTAGAAGAATTTAGAGATAGAACTAGAAACCTTGTTCAAACCCCTACGATGAAGAAAATTGTAGACAGCGGTTTAGTTGAAGCTGCAGCTTTTCCTCAGGCTATACTATGCCCAGAATTGGTTCAACAGTGTATGAATAGGTACGAACCCCACAACAGATGCATCGGAAATGCAAACGGCGATGTGTTATTTCATGTCAACAGATAAACCCTCATGTCCGTCATGGAGATACCGCCTAAAGAGGCGTATTCCAGCCTTGATATTACTTCCTCCTATGGGCATTTCTCGGAGAAGAAATTGACCTACAAAAGTGTAATAGCGAGAAACTGGCTGCTGAAATTTCAGAAGGGTGGTTCAAGGTTGCCCAGGCCACTTACTAGGGATCATTTGATTAAAGAAGTGAGGGATATTGTGGTTTTGTTACACAGACTGAAGGGCAGTCAGTATGCGTATTATTGGGAAGATTGGATGTACTTTTTCATTCAAGTTATCCTTCAAGGGGAACAATATTTAGATTGGGCCAAAATAGTGGCTGATTGTCTACATTAGGGTTTGAGTAATTGGCTAGGTGACAGAGATTTTTATATGTCTTCGTACCTATTCTATTGTCTAGCATCTACAAGAGAATGGTTTGACCTACCTCATGCACCCTTAGCTGAGAATAGTAAGATTTATGAATATTATTCACAGTTGTAGAGAAGGAATTGCTATGAAAATTATAAAAGGGTTAATGATGTCTTCACTGGGAAAATGACCTATGAACTGGCAGGTAATCTGGGTAAAAGAATGTCCAGTGAAGCAATGCAACTAATTAGCATCTATAGTAGCTTCTTCATTCAATTTTCTGAGTTCACTTACATCAGAGTTGGAGGATTTGACGGTGAACCTATTAAGTTACCTAGATATGTGTTTGACCGTTTCGTGTTGATGGAGGTATGTAGACAGCTAGCACATGTAGATAAGAAATTCTCAACAAAAAAGGGTTTTGGTATTTCTTTTCCCATCAAACTTGGGCATTATTCATGCCAGTCAAAATCTGATGCTTTGAATTTGGAGGTGAATCTTAAAAGGTTCAATTTTTAGTTCTTCACTGCCAAGTCTCAATTTGACAGCAAAGGATTTGTCAGAGATAACCTAGACCCTGGAACAGGGCTTTTACACATTCCTAAGCTAGAGGATTACTGGGAAGACTGTCCAAATGAATTTGAGGTTAGGAGAAGGCTGTGGTGTAGGTTTTCTTTGGGGCAGATAATTACTCTCAATTTAAACATGGATATTTATAGAATTATTGATGATCAGGAACAGGTGGTTGACCCACAGTTTGAGAGAGTAGAATAATTACCTATTCCAGAAGTTGACTGGAGCAAAAAGGAGGAAGATAGAATTGAAGTGAAAACTCTTCCAGTGATAAGGAGAACCGAGAAATGGTTGAGGGAAAAGAGATAGGAAGGGCTTCAGGATAAAAATGCCCAACAATTCACTCCAATGATTGGAGCATCACTTCCCATAAACTCTTCTAACCAACCTATTGCTATCTTTGGTGCAGGTGCTTCCAAGCCATCAACTAAAAGAAGCCCTACCACTAAGAGGTCCAGAAGAGTCCTCACAGATATTTTACCCTCTCGTGTTACCAGGTTGAGGACTAAAGGTAAAAGATAGAAACAGGTTTTTGAAACAATAGTTGTTGATTTGAATTCAGAGGAAGATTCAGAAGAACCTATGGGTGACAAGGAACTAAGTCCATACAAAACAGAGGAAGTTGACACTGGGCCATAGTCAGGGGCCGTTCTAGAGACCCCTGAAATATTAATGATTTCAAATGTATCCTCTGATGGATTGAACCCTGAGAAGACAACCTTAGCCCCTACACCAAAGTGGCTAGAGAGTTCTATCTCTGATAAGAAAAAAATAATTCCTTTTGTTGTCCCTTTAGAAGACATGGTGAGCAAATGCTTAGGGAAAACACCTAAGCCTAAGAAGCTAAAGGTGACATCCAGAGTGGACATCGATCCAAGTACTGGAAACTAGAGTGCTGAGATAGCCAAACCAGTGACTGAGGAAGAGGTGCAGGATCCAGCAGTGTAGGATTTCACTGTTGAGAGAGTGAATCTCGGTGCTGCGTCAAGAGTTGCGGATGTTCATCACCTCGAAGCATCAACCAAAAGGATAGTTAGTCAGAGTTGGAAAGATGAAAAGGATAAGAGGGAATTGAAGCAGACTCTACATTCAATGGCAGAGTACATCAATGCTATACATAATCCCAACCTGCAACCAGTTTCACAATTCTCCCTGTCTTTCGACCCTAAATCACCAGTCAACCAAAAGATGCTAGATCAGGTTCACAGAAACAAAATGGTGGCGAAGATGTTTGACAGCTAGTTGGATAGCATTGAGCAGAAAGGAACTAAATACATTCGTGAACTCAAGAGCATATATGATATGACTGCTGCCACCATTGAGGACGTTAAAGCATAGGTTGTTGTTTGGGTGAAAGATGAAGGTAAGTGGATGAATGTAATAAACCAAATAGATGAAGTTCAGAAATATGGGCTGGCAAAATTTTTGACAGAAAAGAGCCTGACTAGTTTGGACGAAGATTTATTATATGTGAATAAGAAAAATATTGAATGGAGGAATTCCATATCATGGCAAGGATGCTTTGAACTTACAAAGTTAATTAAGGAGATAACAGAGTTCACTCAATCGCTGCAACATGACTTGCAATGCATTGATGTTAAATACATAAAAGATGATGGGAAACCAGTGGAAGATGTCGATGCAGTGGTCCAATCTTTCAAAGATAAAATCGGCTTCGTCAAAGAAAATGACAATATTTTAACTGAGGATTTCTCACGGATTTCTAAAGTTGAGTCACTACTTTACCTCTGTATCGACACACTCCCAGAACACAAAGAAAAATTTGGGAAAATGCGAAGGGAAAAAGAAGTTTGGAAGTCAAGAATGAAACATATAGGTATTCCCAACTTCCTGAAGATTCAGGAGTTCGTTGCAGCTTTTCAGGAGTGGAAGACTCAACGTGCTTCCCAGGCCACTGATGACAAATCTGGAGATGCAAATCCGTTGTCCCAGTCATGATCTTATTGGCTCACTTTCTTTATCTCAGTTCCTCTTTTATGTTATTTTCTGCAATCTTGATCTTTAAAATCAGTTGTTATAAATGAAATCCTGTAGGGGTCAGAGTTATGTTAACTCTGGGTTTGATTTACTCGAAGATATGATTAGGGCACTCATATATATAGCTTTCTCAAAAAATCTTTTCATATAGATAGAGATAGAGAGAATTAGAAAAGAAAAAGGAATTTTTAGCTAAACTATTTTATGGTTTTACATTATATGATGATTGTCTAAGAAATTTTTCATCTGTGAATGAGAAGAAGAAACAATTACTACTTACTTAGATCTGTGCGTCTGATTGTTTGGAATCAGATTTTCTATGTGAAATCTCCTTTCATCTGGTAATTGCTCTTTTATTGGACAACTCGTCATATGTGTTCTATTATTTATTGGTTCAGCAAATTCATATGTATGTGTTCATGTATTTGAATGTATCAAAAGTAGAATCTATGCATTCTATTACTCACTATTACTGCATAAATTTATCGCATTCATAACATAGTTATGTATGAATGTCAGTTTGCCTTAAGCATTTTCTAGTTAAAAGTGCATTTGGATAGTTGAATAGATTAAATTCATTGGAAATCTTAAAGGGAGCTGTACGTAAATTCAGAGGGGAACTAATTTAAAAGGTTCACCCATTTGTTGCTTAACTCATTTGTTCTTCGAAGAGGGGTATAGAGTCAAAATAAAACATTTTCAGAATAAGGACAAATCTGTTAGCTAACAGTTTTTGGCGACTCTGCTGGGGAAACAGAATCATTAATAAAAGATTGGTCACCTAAATATGAAGCAATAATGGTGCTTCCACACGAAAACATAATTCCTGTTCTATAGCCCAATCTTGGATTTCAGGACGAGCAGGAAGACATTATTGGCCAGTTGAATACTCTTGCTTAGCGTACTCGTCAGAATAGTGAAGATTACAGAAGGGCAAGCAGAGTATTAGAATAAGAAGAGGATTTGGCCGATAACCTGAGATTGTTGTTACTCAGGTAGAGGAGAAGGCAGGCACAAAACGCAACAAGAAATCAAATCCTTGAAGCGCAAAGAAATTAAGAATAGCACAGAAATCAATAACTACCTATCCAGCTACAATATTTTAAGCTGGATTCTAGACCGTATACCAGGTCTTTGAGAAGAGAGGGAGTTGAGGATTCTACCTTTCAAGCATTGCAAAATTCTAATTTTCCTTATATCCCTACTCGTGCAAGAAGAGCTAGAAGTAGACCCCCTAGCCCCCCTAAACCTTCTACTTCCCCTGTCTGTCAAGCTTTAACTCTTTCAGGCGCCGTTATCCCCTTAGCTATAAATTTTCTACCCATGGCCCAACCTTGGGGAGCTGCCATAGGGCCTCTGAACCTAGGGGCTAATCTAAATCCATTACCTGAGAATGCAAGGGAAAATTTACCCAGGTTCAATGGAGACGACAAACAATCACCAGAAGAACATTTGTGTGCCTTTGCAGTAGCATGTAGTGTGTTAGGTGTACAACACCAAGATGTTTCCATAAGGCTCTTTGTGCAGACTTTGACTGACACTGCGGCACAATGGTTCTACCACCTAACTAATTCCTCAATTTCAAATTGGAATGACATGAAAACTACTTTTGAAAATAGGTTCAAAAGTGTAGAAGATGAGCATTATGTCCTTGCACAGCTGACTCAGCTTAAGAAAGAGATTCATGAACCTATGAGGGAATTCGTGGCTAAATTTAACAGAATTGTGAACAAAATCCCTGCTACTAAAAGACCATCCGACGAAAATCAAAAATATTTTTTTATTAATTCTATGCCTCCTGATATTAGCTTCCATCTCAGGAGGGGTGTAATTGCTGATTTACCAGCTGCACAAGCCTTGGCAGTCGGGTTAGAGGATGATCTCATTATGGCCGGTAAATAGAAGAAAGAGGTCCAGATGCCAAATGCCCAGCCTTCATCATCTACGGATCCTGTAGTGCAAAAGTTGGTGAATGATATGATTGCCTTAAAGAGGTGACTACCTAAAACTGGTGCTCACTTCCAACAATCGTATCAAGATATAAGCAGAAGGAATTTGAATCAACAAGCAAATACTGGTAGAGCTTTACCCCTGACATCAGCACAGCCAAGACTGGCTATTGAAGCTCCTCCTGGGAGGGGAAATATGTGTATCTTTCATTTGACTACTGACCATGATGGAAACTCTTGCCCGGAAATGCTCAGGTATGCCCAGATGATTGCTACTCAAGATATGCTAGGGGAATCCACTGAAGAAGAAAGGAACTTTGAGGAACCTGGTGGCTCTGAAATACACTTCCTTGAATATGAGTCTGATTCAGAAAGGGGAGGTGAAATATTGGTTACCCTTGAAGATCCTTCATGCGCTGTGCTCACCAGGGGTCAGAGGAATGCGAGATCCTCTAATACTCAAGAAGTACCTGGCAAAGGTAAGGAGCCTTTAACTAGAACCTATAATGCTGATTTGAAGGCTCAGGAAACTAGATTGTTGCATAGAAATGATCCAGATGCTTCTTTTGATATTGTAGATTTTTGTAAGTCTGCAAAAATTCAAATTTCTCCTATTGAGTATCTCAAGTTGAAACCTAATGAGCTTGATAAACTGGTTAAACATGTTAAGGGTGGTCCTGCACAAACTGAATCCGAGAGTCAATTAGAGGTTGATGCTGAATCCCCCATTGCTCGACTATTTGCTTCCTCATCTGAGTCATCTTTGACTACCCCTAAAGTGACTCCCAACTCATCAACTAATGCTCCTTATACTGATTTGAAACCCAATCCTTTCTATGTGTCTTTGTTTATCAATGGTCATAAACTTAATAACTATTTTATAGATTCAGGAGCCTCTGACAACATTATGCCCTCCTATGTGGCTAAAACCCTAGGGTTATCACTCACAAAAACATTTGGTAGATGTTATTCTATGGATGGAAAATAGGTTTCCTTGATTGGGCAGATTAAGGATGCACGAGTCGCCCTTGTGGCTTACCCTGACAAAAAGGTGAAATTGACTATTTTGGTAGTAGATATTCCTGCTAGTTATGGAATGCTTTTGAGCAGGACATTTTGCAAAGACCTGGGTGGACAAATCAAATTGGATTGGTCAGAAGCCACAATCCCAGTGGGAAAGTAGAAAGTGAAACTGGAACCTGAGCCCAAGTGCAAGTTCATTGTCTACCCCTCTGATGATCCCAAGGCCCAGATTTTATTTGAGGAATGTGAATTTGGCAACTATTTTCTCTCCTCTGAACAGAGCTGCGAGGTAGACCCCAAAGAAGAATTAATGCAAAGATCTGTACATTCTGATGACCTATGGGTTATGGAATTTGACAACAGTTGTACTACTGCTGGTTCAGGGGCTGGGATTGTGTTGATCTCACCTGAAGGTGAAATTTTCTCTTATTCTTTTAAGCTAGAGTTCAAAAACACCAACAATACTGCAGAATATGAAGCTTTACTGCTTGGGCTATTTGAAGCCAAAGGAAGAGGTGTGAAGGTACTTAAAGTGAAGGGTGATGCTGAATTAATTGTGAAATAGGTGAGGGGGATCTTTTCTGTTAAGAATAAAAGACTAAAACATTATAGAAATAGGGTATGGGATGAGATCGAATATTTTGATGCCTTCTCTATCGAAACAATTCCCAGAGATCAGAACTCCCGAGCAGATTCTTTAGCAGTATCAGCTTCTCTCCTTTTGCCACATCCGGATTTCAAAAAAGATTCTTATAGAATAGAAATGGTATATCGTCCTAATGTCCCTAACAATGCTGAGAAATGGCAAGTTTTTGAGAGTGATAATCAGATCAAGAAGTATTTAGAGAATGCTGAAATGTTCCTAGGGACCTATTTTGAAGGTTCTGAAACAGAGTGTAAAGAATTTAGTCCTGACCCTGGGATTAATCCAAAAGATGACGTGATTCAGTTAAAGGGAAACAAAATTCCTAAAGGGCTGGTCTCTTTAGAACATCTATTTTCTTGAAGAGATGAATATATGAGAAGCAAACCTCCTTATAATCTTGATAAAGTAGAAGATTATGAGAAAATAAACATTGGGGATGAGGCTCATCCTAAATGGGTATCCATTGGTAGGTGCTGCTCTTTGGAGGAGAAAAATAGATTGATCAAATTGTTAATCAAGTATAAGGATGTTTTCGCCTGGTGCTATGATGATCTAAAAAATTTTAGACATGGACAATTTCAACACCATATTCCTTTGAAAGCAAATGCAGCTCCATTCAGGTAGAAGCTGAGGAATTATAATCCAAAAGTTGCTGAAGCTATTTTTAAGGAGATTGATAAGATGTTGAAAGCTAGAATTATTTATCCAATCCATCACACCACTTGGGTGGCAAATACTATTCTAGTACGAAAGAAGAATGGAGAAATAAGAATCTGTGTTGACTTTAGGAAATTAAACCAGGCTAGCCTAAAAGATAACTATCCATTACCTGTGATGGACCACATCTTGCAGATAGTTGCTTGGTCTAAAATGATGTCTATGTTGGATGGTTTCTCAGGTTACAATCAGATAGGTGTGGCTGCAGATGATCAACATAAGACTGCTTTCACTACACCTCGGGGAATTTTTGCCTATAACCAAATGCCCTTTGGCTTGATTAATGCGGGAGGAACTTTTCAGCGGGCAATGGATTCATCTTTTAGAGATCTGAAGGATAGAATTATTGTTATTTATCTTGATGATCTGACTGTTTTTTCCAAAAATATAGGAAATCACCTGAGAGATCTGGAAACTGTCTTGTAGAGGTGCCGAAGCCATGGTATCTCACTCAATCCCAAGAAGTCAGTTTTCTGTGTGACTGAGGGAAAATTGTTGGGATACCTAGTCTCAAAAGATGGAATCAGAATTGATCCGGAGAGGGTCAGGGCGATTCAACAGCTTAGTCTCCCTTCAAATAGGACTGGAGTCAAGTCCTTCTTTGGTCAAATCAATTTTCTTAGAAGGTTCATTCCTGACTTTGCTGAGATTACAAAACACATTGTTGGAATGATGAGCGAGAAATAGCCATTCAAGTGGAATGAAGTTGCTAAGAAGGCATTTGAAGATATCAAGGAAGCAATTACAAACACTCCCACTTTGGTAAATCCTAATTTTCAAAAAGATTTTATTATTTACTGTTATGCTTCAGAACACACCATGTCGAGTATTTTGTTACAGAAAAATGAATTGGATGAAGAGGTTCCCATAGCTTTCATGAGTGTTCCCCTTTAAAAGCATGAGCTGAAATATTTTTTGGTTGAAAAACAAGCCTTCGCTATGGTTAAAGCTATTAAATAGTTTAGATATTATATACTTCATTCTCATTCAGTTGTATTTGTTCCAAATTCAGCTGTGAAAAGTATTTTGACTCAGCAAGAAGTGGGATTAAACAATAGAGCAACGTGGGTTGCTAAAATCCAGGAATATGATCTGGAAGTTAAGCCTACTAAGCTAATCAGGGGTCAAGGCTTATGTAAGTTGATTGCTGAGAACAAAGAACAAGAAGGAGAAGGACTGCCCACAGTCTTATTGGTAAGTTTGCAGGACCCATGGTTTCTAGATGTGGCACACTATCTTACATATGGGGATTGTCCTAATCACTTAACTCCTAAAGGGAAAAGAAATATGAAGCTAAAAGTGGTGAAATATGTTATTTGGGGGGATGTCCTTTATAAGAAGGGATTAGACGGAACTTTCTTGAGGTGTGTAGATAAAGAGCAACAGGATAAGCTCTTGGAAGTTTTCCATAATGAAGCTTGTGGTGGACATTTTTCTTCTTCAGTTACAGCTTTCAAAATCCTCAGAAATTGTTACTACTGGCCAGGGATGTTTAAAGATGCATATAGATGGGTGGCTAACTATGAAAAATGTAAAATGTTCTTAGGAAGGCCACAACTTGCAGCTCTACCTTTGAGGCCCGTTGTTATCGATGAACCCTTTAAACAATGGGGATTGGATTTTATTGGGCCTATCTCACCCTCCTCAAATGCAGTACATACCCACATCTTAACAGTAATAGATTATTTCACAAAATGGGTTGAGGCAGCCCCTGTAAAAAGAACAACTTCAGAGGTGGTTTGTAATTTTCTCAAAGAAAATATTTTGGTACAATTTGGTGTCCCCCAGAAGATCGTAGCAGATAATGCTACCAGTTTCTCTTCAGTTGAAATGACTTCTTTTTGTTATGAACATAGTATATCTCTCTCCCATTCATTAGATTACTACCCCCAAGGGAATGGACAAGCTGAGTCCAGTAACAAGAACCTGATTGCTATCATGAAGAAATTGGTGAATGACAACCCCAGAGATTGGCATAAGAGGTTGTACGAAGCACTCTGGGCCGACAGAATAACCCTAAAAAGAGTAATTGGAATGGCTCCTTTTGAATTAGTTTATGGAATAGGTGCCCAATTATCTTTACCTCTAGAGCTATCTACAGCCAAGCTGCAAAGTGTAATCGAGGATCAATATTTCTAAGATTCCCTGGAGAAGAGGATTATGTATTTAACTAAGATTGAAGAAGAGAGAAATGAGTTGGTTGACCGAATTACTGTACATCAGACCAGAGTTAAAAAAAAATTTGACAGGAAAACAAGGCCTAGGAAATTTATGGAAGGTGATGAAGTATTGCTGTGGGATAGAAGAAGAGAACCAAAGGGTGCGTATAGCAAATTTGACTCTCTTTGGAAGGGACCTTTTAGAATTCATCAGGTATTGGGTGCAAATTCTTTTAAATTGGAATATCCTGATGGAACTATTTTACCCCTGTCTTATAATGGACAGGATCTCAAGTTATATCATCTGTAAACAGGGTCCCCTATTTTGTACATAGTCTTCCTTTCTATTTGGTTTTGTGTTTTTCTTTTCCCATTTTTGTTTTGTTCCGTTCCGTTTCCTTTCTTCTCTATTTTCCTTTTTCCTGCGAAACCAGAGCTTCTGAGTTCTTTGCATTTTGCCATAAAATGCAGTCCCCAGTCAGAGCCAATGTTACCTTTTGAGTCGCCCTTATTTATTTATTGGTAATATTTCCTGAACAAGAGCCAGATTGCTGTGTTGTATTTTGGGTCATACCTTTGTTTCTTAAATCGACTCTTGATCCTTCAAATTTTACCCGTTTATCGTCTTTGTGAGTGAGGGTACTTAAGGTTTGAACCTTTGAACTTGAACCCTTTTGTTAAAAGTTCAATGGTTCAGCAGTCTAAGCTTCAATACTCTTTGCCTTCTAATAAGTCGTGTCATGCAGTTATCTTGTGTAATTAATGTATCGTTGAACCCTCCGCTCATACTCTACAGCGAAGTTCAATGGTTCAAGGTTCAACGGTTCACTGTCCCATAGTTGGAACCCCTTTTACAAAAGTCATGTGACTATCCTTTGGTCTATGTAGCCCTTGTGTCTTTGAACCTTCGTATTGAACCATATCCTAATAAGTTCAACGGTTCATGAGCTCAGGTTCAATATTCCCGTAAGTGAATCCTTGGCCCATTTATGTGATTCAATTGGTATGGTCGAACCACCGCATTGAATCACGTCCTAAAGGTTCAATGGTTCAATAGTTCAAAGATTTGGAGATTTTGGTCTTATTTATTCCCGCGGCTTTCTGAGTCAAATTTAGCGGGAAAGTTGGAGGAAAATATGTCAAAGACTCATTATGAAACTTAGAGTTCTAATTTGGCAGAGGTTACGGATAATCATTATACCATCATGATGGCGCGTGAATAATACTTGCTATTAATGAAGAGGTCAGAATTCATGTCTTTTCAAATATTTCTAGCACGTATTGCTCCGAGTGATAATTATTCAATCTGGTTAATGCCATTGTTAACTAAGAACAAGCCGGATTCAGCAAGTAAACAAACTGTGCGACACAGAGGAGAATAGCACAGGAAGTGTAAGGTTCTTGTTACTCAAATTTCACAGTGAATTCAGATATCTTGAAGGTGAGTTCTGTTCCTCCTACGTGCTATTCCTATTTCTTAGCTGGAAAGAAGAATCTCTTGAGTCTCTATCATTATTTTCAAAATTTGAAGTGTTTTTCATTGCAATCCTCCAAGAATGGCTTTAAAATCTACATGTTTGGGGAATGAACATGGTCCTAGTCTTACCTATTCTCACTCTAAATTTGGAGATACTGCGCTGGTACTATACGATTTAGAAGAATTTAGAGAAAGAACTAGAAACCCTGTTCAAACCCCTACAATGAAGAAAATTGTAGACAGCAGTTTAGTTGAAGCTGCAGCTTTTCCTTAGGCTATATTGTGCCCAGAATTGGTTCAGAAGTGTATGAATAGGTACGAACCCCACAACAGATGCATCAGAAATGCAAACGGCGACGTGTTATTTCATGTCAACAGACAAACCCTCATGTCTGTGATGAAGATACTGCCTAAAGAGGCGTATTCCAGCCATGATATTACTTCCTCCTATGGGCATTTCTCAGAGAAGAAATTGACTTACAAAAGTGTAATAGCGAGAAACTGGCTGCTGAAATTTCATAAGGGTGGTTCAAGGTTGCCCAGGCCACTTACTAGGGATCATTTGATTAAAGAAGTGAGGGATATTGTGGTTTTGTTACACAGAGTGAAGGGCAGTCAGTATGTGTATTATTGGGAAGATTGGATGTATTTTTTCATACAAGTTATCCTTCAAGGGGAACAATATTTAGATTGGGCCGAAATAGTGGCTGATTGTCTACATCAGGGTTTGAGTAGTTGTCTAGGTGACAGAGATTTTTATATGTCTTTGTACCTGTTCTATTGTCTAGCATCTACAAGAGAATGGTTTGACCTACCTCATGCACCCTTAGCTGAGAATAGTAAGATTTATGAATATTATTCACAGTTGCAGAGAAGGAATTGCTATGAAAATTATAAAAGGGTTAATGATGTCTTCACTGGGAAAATGACCTATGAACTGGCAGGTAATCTGGGTAAAAGAATGTCTAGTGAAACAATGCAACTGATTAGCATCTATGGTAGCTTCTTCATTCAATTTTCTGAGTTCACTTACATCAGAGTTGGAGGATTTGACGGTGAACCTGTTAAGTTACCTAGATATGTGTTTGACTGTTTCGTTCTGATGGAGGTATGTAGATAGCTAGCACATGTAGATAAGAAATTCTCAACAAAAAAGGGTTTTGGTATTTCTTTTCCCATTGAACTTGGGCATTATTCATGCCAGTCAAAATTTGATGCTTTGAATTTGGAGGTGAATCTTAAAAGGTTCAATTTTTAGTTCTTCACTGCCATGTCTCAATTTGACAGCAAAGGATTTGTCAGAGATAACCTAGACCTTGGAACAGGGCTTTTACACATTCCTAAGCTAGAGGATTACTGGGAAGACTGTCCAAATGAATTTGAGGTCAAGAGAAGGCTGTGGTGTAGGTTTTCTTTGGGGCAGATAATTACTCTCAATTTAAACATGGATATTTCTGGAATTATTGATGATGAGGAACAGGTGGTTGACCCATAGTTTGAGAGAGTAGAACAATTACCTATTCCAGAAGTTGACTAAAGCAAAAAGGAGGAAGATAGAATTGAAGTTAAAAGTCTTCCAGTGATAAGGAGAACCAAGAAATGGTTGAGGGAAAAGAGACAGGAAGGGCTTCAGGATAAAAATGCCCAACAATTCACTCCAATGATTGGAGCATCACTTCCCATAAACCCTTCTAACCAACCTATTGCTATCTATGGTGCAGGTGCTTCCAAGCCATCAACTGAAAGAAGCCCTACCACTAAGAGGTCCAGAAGAGTCCTCACAGATATTTTACCCTCTCATGTTACCAGGTTGAGGACCAAAGGTAAAAGAAAGAAACAGGTTTCTGAAACAATAGTTGTTGATTTGAATTCAGAGGAAGAATCAGAAGAACCTATGGGTGACAACGAACTAAGTCCATACAGAACAGAGGAAGTTGACACTGGGCCATAGTCAGGGGCTGTTCTAAAGACCCCTAAAATATTAATGATTTCAAATGTATCCTCTGATGGATTGAACCCTGAGAAGACAACCTTAGCCCCTGCGCCAAAGTGGCTAGAGAGTTCTATCTCTGACAAGAAAAAAATAATTCCTTTTGTTGTCCCTTTAGAAGACATGGTGAGCAAATGCTTAGGCAAAACACCTAAGCCTAAGAAGCTAAAGGTGACATCCAGAGTGGACATCAATCCAAGTACTGGAAACTGGAGTGCTGAGATAGCCAAACTAGTGACTGAGGAAGAGGTGCAGGATCCAACAGTGCAGGATTTCACTATTGAGAGAGTGGATCTCGGTGCTACGTCAAGAGCTGCGGATGTTCATCACCTCGAAGCATCAACCAAGAGGATAGTTAGTCAGAGTTGGAAAGATGAAAAGGATAAGAGGGAATTAAAGCAGACTCTGCATTCAATGGCAGAGTACATCAATGCTATACATAATCCCAACCCGCAACCGGTTTCACAATTCTCCCTGTCTTTTGACCCTAAATCACCAGTCAACCAAAAGATGCTAGATCAGGTTCACAGAAACAAGATGGTGGCAAAGACGTTTGACAGTTGGTTGGATAGCATTGAGCAGAAAGGAACTGAATACATTCATGAACTGAAGAGCATATATGGTCTGACTGCTACCACCATTGAGGACCTTAAAGCACAGGTTGTTGTTTGGGTGAAAGATGAAGGTAAGTGGATGAATGTAATAAACCAAATAGATGAAGTTCAGAAATATGGACTGGCAAAATTTTTGACAGAAAAGAGTCTGACTGGTTTGGATGAAGATTTATTATATGTGAATAAGAAAAATATTGAATGGAGGAATTCCATATCACGGCAAGGATGCTTTTAACTTACAAAGGTAATTAAGGAGATAACAGAGTTCACTTAATCGTTGCAACATGACTTGCAATGCATTGATGTTAAATACATAAAAGATGATGGGAAACCAGTGGAAGATGTCGATGCAGTGGTCCAATCTTTCAAAGATAAAATCGGCTTCGTCAAAGAAAATGACAATATTTTAACTGAGGATTTCTCACGGATTTCTAAAGTTGAGTCACTACTTTACCTCTGTATCGACACACTCCCAGAACACAAAGAAAAATTTGGGAAAATGCGAAGGGAAAAAGAAGTTTGGAAGTCAAGAATGAAACATATAGGTATTCCCAACTTCTCGAAGATTCAGGAGTTCGTTGCAGCTTTTCAGGAGTGGAAGACTCAACATGCTTCCCAGGCCACCGATGACAAATCTGGAGATGCAAATCCGTTGTCCCAGTCATGATCTTATTGGCTCACTTTCTTTATCTCAGTTCCTCTTTTATGTTATTTTCCGCAATCTTGATCTTTAAAATCAGTTGTTATAAACTAAATCCCATACGGGTCAGAGTTATGTTAACTCTGGGTTTGATTTACTCGAAGATATGATTAGGGCACTCATATATATAGCTTTCTCAAAAAATCTTTTCATATAGATAGAGATAGAGAGAATTAGAAAAGAAAAAGGAATTTTTAGCTAAACTATTTTATGGTTTTACATTATATGATGATTGTCTGAGAAATTTTTCATCTGTGAATGAGAAGAAGAAACAATTACTACTTACTTAGATCTGTGCGTCTGAGTGTTTGGAATCAGATTTTCTGTGTGAAATCTCCTTTCATCTGGTAATTGCTCTTTTATTGGACAACTCGTCATATGTGTTCTATTATTTATTGGTTCAGCAAATTCATATGTATGTGTTCATGTATTTGAATGTATCAAAAGTAGAATCTGTACATTCTATTACTCACTGTTACTGCATAAATTTATCGCATTCATAACATAGTTATGTATGAATGTCAGTTTGCCTTAAGCATTTTCTGGTTAAAAGTGCATTTGGATAGTTGAATAGATTAAATTCATTGGAAATCTTAAAGGGAGCTGTACCTAAATTCAGAGGGGAATTAATTTAAAAGGTTCACCCATTTGTTGCTTAACTCGTTTGTTTTTCAAAGAGGGGTATGGAGTCAAAATAAAACATTTTCAGAATAAGGACAAATCTGTTAGCCAACACAACCCAAAGGCTTGGAGTGTCTTCCCAACATCCACAGATGTGTTGCAAATTCTACAGGATTTCACATAATTTTATCCGTGCTAACCCTCAGACTTGTACTTGTTTCAAGGTCGAACAAATCGAACACCTAGGTAATGTTAGGCTTTCTCTTAGCTATTTAACGATGTAATTTTTTTCACATTTTGACAATGTTAAGGCTTTCATCTTTAATTTCTTTTGTTTGTGTGTTTGTTTTTGGCCAAAAACTAGTGTTTGGCCAAAAACCAGTGTTTGGTCTTTTTTCATTGTAAATTAACCGTTCATTGAAATTTTAAAAAAAATACATTTTTAGAAACTAGACTCCATTCTACACATATTAAAAAAAATTGATTTTCAATTAGTTTTCAAAATTTGTAGGAGTAGCACAGCCAAAATTTTGTTTTTTAGGATGTGTCCACTTTAAAAATTAGTAAAAAAACAAATATTCATCAAAAAATTATTAGAAAAATCAATCATAAACTACATGTTATTAGCTCATCGATGATGGCATTGTTTGGTGGTTAAGTCGCTCAATTGTAGTGGCGGCCACCAAAGTTCAAACCCTCACTGGGCCAACGAGCTCGCAAGGCTTTACACCTTCGCAGGGTCAATGAGCTCGCAGGTTTGAAGTGTTCTTGCTAGGTGATGAGGTCCCCCATGTTGTGGCCTCACCAGTTCATTACTCCAGGCAAAAGCATTTGCGTGGAGCCAGAGGGTGTGTCGCACCAATGTCACCGGTCACGTTAAAAAGTTTACCAGGCACATTTTTTAAAAAAAAATTACATGCTGTTAGCTAATTTCTCACTAAAGCGATTTTAAAAATACCAAAAAAAAGTTAACCTTTTGAGGGAGCCACAAAACCTACTATGTTATATTTTTTTGATAGAAACAACACCAATTTATGTGGCTTCCTCTTTTGAACCCCTTAATCTATACCATTTTTTTAAAAAAAGTAGTTTAGAAAGTAGACTCGGAGCACTACAAACATTGTTTTGGTTGCATCTCCAAATTTTGAGTGTAACTATGCTCAATTTCTCATCCAAGGCCAACATTTCCTAATTTTAGAAAAGAAGTGGCCACTTAAGACCCCTTTTTGGCCCCCCATCTTCTTGCACTTACCCCTCTACAACACTTTTTCAACATAATCAGCCTAAGATAGAGTCAATTTTCTGTTCTTCCTATCTTTGCAAATTTTCATACCAAGGATTTGTTTTGTTGCCCCCAAATCCTTCATGGCAAATGATTGTGCTAACTGTTGTTTTAACTCCCTTATGTGATCCATGTTAGACCCTGCTACAAGCATGTTATCAACATATAAACATAAAATAATGTAGTTGTCATTATCCAACCTCTTAAAATAAACACAATGGTCAGAATTACACCGACTGTAGCCTTGCTCGGCCATAAAACTATCAAATTTCAAATACCATTTGTTGAGGTGCTTATTTCAAGCCATACAAACTCTTCTTTAATCTGCACACCTATTTCTCCTTACCTTTGACCTCAAATCCTTGGGGTTGTTCCATATATAGCTACTCCTCCAAATCACCATGGGGAAAGGTAGTTTTCACATCTAGTTGTTCCAAATGCAAATCTTGAATAGCCACAATACTTAAAATAGTACGAATAGAAGTCATCTTAACAATTGGAGAAAAAATCTCATCAAAATCAATGCCCTTTTTCTATGCAAATCCTTTTACAACTAACCTATCTTTAAATCTTTTCTCACCTCCATCTTCCTCTTTTAGCCTATAAACCCATTTGTTTGTTAAAGCCTTTTTACCTGCAGGCAACTTACATAATTCCCAAGTCTAATTTTTTAGCAAGGACTCCATTTCTTCTTTCATTGTAAGCTCCCACTGAACCTTTGTATCCACCTACATAGCTTCATCATACTCTTCTGGTTCACCAGCATCTGTTAACAAAATAGAATACAAAGAGGGAGAAAACCTTTCAGGAGGTCTACTTAGCCTTGTTGACCGTCTAACATTCACTAGAGTTTTTAGTATTTCTTGTTGTTGTTACAGAGCATAAGGAACCACTAGAACATCATTATCTGGAGTATCATCCAACACCACCTAATCCTTTTCTTTCTTCTCATGCTGCTGCAATTGATCTTTGTACAACACCTTCTCATTGAATATAACATCCCTGCTTCTCACAATTTTTTGATTTTCAAAATCCCAAAGCCTATAACCAAATTCATCAATGTCGTATCCAACGAAGGTACACTTTTTTAATTTTACATCTGGCTTGATTCTATTTTTAGAATCTACATGTGCAAATGCTTCACTTCCAAAGGTTTTTAGAAAAAAATAACTCACCTTCTTACCTGCCCATGCTTCCTCTAGAATACCACAACCCAAAGGAACTGAAGGACCTCTATTAATTAATTATACAGTGGTGTTGATAGCCTCTATCCACATGTTTAAAGGTAGCCCAACATGCAATCTCATGGTCCTTGCACACTCCATTATTGTCCTATTCATGCGTTCAGCCACTCCATTCTCCTATGGAGTCCCTGGAACCATTTTCTACCTATGAATTCTATTAAAGGAACAATAATCCTCAAATTCTTTGTTGCAATACTCACCACCATTATTAGATTTGAGACATTTTAACTTTTACTCATCTCATTCTCAACCAAGCTTCTCCATTTCTTAAATGTTTCAAATACATCAAATTTCTGCCTAAGGAAATAAATCCAAACCTTCCTAGTTGCATCATCTATGAATGTAACATAATATCAAGAGCCACCGAGAGAAGATACTTGAGCTGGTCCCCATACATCTGTATGCACAAGCTCCAACTTTTCATTTTTCTTTTGCTTCCCATCCTTGAGAAAATTGACTCTCTTTTGTTTTCCATACACACAACTTTCACAAAAATCTATATTAATACATTTCAGACCTGGTAAATCTTTCTTAGAATGAAGTACCTTCATACCTTTTTCACTCATATGCCCAAGTCTGTTATGCCATAGTGTTCTCAGCACCCGCAACAATTGTTTTAGTCTCTTCCCATGAACCCGCAACAACTATTCCTAAACCTATTTGATGTTTCTATGCAACAACTAAAGTAAAAGGAATAGTATGACCTGTACAAAGATATAAGGTGCCTACTTTCACACCTTTTTCTACTATTAAGGCACCTCTTGAAACCTTCTAATTTTTATCGGTAAATATAACAATGCAACTTTCATCAACTAGATGCCCTGCTGCAATTAAATTCCTACTTAGCCTTGGAATGTGCCTTACCTCTTGTAGTAGCCAATGATTCCCATTTTGCAACTTAATCTTGATTCTTCCCTTTCCAATAATCTGACAGGGTTCGTTATCTCCCAAATAAACCAGCCTAAAATCTCCTTGGACATAATCAAGAAAATAACTTCTATGGGGCGTAGCATGAAATAAGGCCCCTGGATCTAAAACCCATGAATCATCAGCATTATCTAGGGAAAGAATCAAAGAATCATCTTTAGATTTATTACTTACCACATTTGCCTCCTTATTGCCTTCTTGTTTGTCTCCTTTATTCTTCTGAGACTAGCAATCTTTCTTCAGATGACCTAGTTTCCCATAGTACCAGCAATCCTTCTATCCTCTGGTTTGGGATCTCTTCTCCTTTGATTTTCCTCATGACTTCCCATGACCTCCAGAACCTTTTCCTCTGTCCTTTGATCTGCCCCTGCTTTCTGCATTCAAAACACTACCTAATGTGGACCCTCCTGAGCTTTTCCCTCACATTTCCTCATTAAGTATAACACTAACAACATCATCAAATTTCAAAGTATTTGAACCAGATACAATGTTGCTTACATCCAGTACCAAGCTATTCCAGCTTTCTAGCAAAGAACAGAATATCAAGAGAGCCCTCACCTCTTCATCAAATTTCACTTTTACAGAAGTTAACTAACTGGTAATCATATTAAACTCATTTAAATGATCTATCATAGATCCATCTTCAATCATTTTTAGATTAAACAAATGATTCATGAGAAATATCTTATTTGAGGCTGAGGGTTTTTCATACAATTTAGCCAAAGCTTTCATCAGTTCACTTGTTGTCATTGCTTCTATTATATTGAACACCACAAATGGTGCCAAGCACAACCGAATGGTTCCCAATGCCTTTTTTTCTAGAAGATTTTGTTGATGGTGGTTTTAGCACGCAACAACGTAGGTGTGATTGCTGGTTTCACACCTCTCTTGAAAAGTATCCTACCCTAGGTAAGACTACTCCAAGGATAACATAGCTAGGTCTTAGCTTGCTTGGAATCTCTCAGTTGGTATGTTCTACCTATGCCTACAAGGGGTCTTACATGCAATCTATAGATTTTCAGGTTTGGGGCAGCAAACACACATAAACCCTTTATGATTTTCAGCTGATAAAACAATGCAAAATATTGTTGAAATTCCTAATCTAATGACTAACAATGGTTTTAAAGAAAATGCAAAAGGTTAGGGTTTGAGAGGAATCCTAAGTGACATTCACAATGCATAGGTTACCTTTAGTAGACAAATACTCTAAAACTTTTAACCAGTTTCCTAAGTTACCAAACTGAAATGGGTGTTACAGTGCTGCAGAAAACGGTGCTACCTTCAATGGAAGTCAATAGATTTTCAGATCACATTTATTTGTTAAATACCTAATAAATGACGCAACTTAACTTATGAAATGCAATTGAACTTTAGCACAAACAATTAGCCCAGACTAACTTTACACAGCTATCTACCATCAGCAAATAACTAAAAGTATGGACTTAGAGTATTCATCAGATACTTTAGCAAACCATGAACATTACAAAATCACAACTAACTAACTATGGGAGAGCAAGAAGCGAACCATGAAAACCAAAATGAGCCAACACAAGACACAAATTCTTAGAATTATTGTAGAAACTTACTTTGCATTACTTCAAATGGCATAGAGTCAACAATTTGGCATCAAAATCTCTCTTGCAAACAAAGGAAATGGTAGCCCTTTATATAGAAAAGTAGCATACCAAGTTTTCAAATGAACGATGGAGATTAACTCGACACCAATGGTCCAGATTACATCAATAAATACAATTGCAATAGCTCACATCAATTCTCAGATTACATTTTGTCCTTTATGAAAGAGACAAAAAATAGCCTCCAGATACATTGAATCTAGTCAATTTGACTAGCCAACTTAATATATTAGTAGAAAAGAACATTTTAGAAACATAGAAAAGACAAAATAGAGTCACATGCTACCTCAAATACAACAATTTACAATTATGACAGAATTACATCCTTAAAATATTCAAAATAATATTAGACTTCTTCATCCAAGTCAATTTTGTCTTCGCCAGCCAGCTTGTTATGGTAAGTCAGCCACGTGTCTAGTGCAGGATTAATCTCAGATGGATCTGGGTCCTTCAAATGATTGATCTAGTAGTCAAACATCTCCAGCTCCTGACTGAATTTACTGTATATTTTCTCTATCTTTGCACCTGCCTTTTGAAATGCCTTGAATTTGGCCCTAAGGTCGCTTACCTTATTTAACCTTTCCTCCATACTGAGTGTGGCATCTTCAAAAATCACTTTATGTAACTTATCTTTACACTTTTTGATATCAAATAGGGCATAGTCATCATAGGATGCTTCCTAGCAATCCCTTAAAGAGTCACTGATATCATATATGATTGATCTTAGCTCCTCATCAGCTAGCTTATATGCTTCTTTTATATGTTCAATAGTTTCTTTTCTTAAAAGCAGCTGTTGATACTATTCAATGGCCTTAGGCAGCTGATTCCCAGTCAAAATATTCTCTATGACCAGAGTCTGGGCAGGCAATTCCCTGATGCTCTTTATCTGAGGATACATATGCGAATAATACTCATCGAATGAATCACATTCCTCTCGCAAGTCTTTCCATTTCTTATGTAATTCTACTAATTTTTTGTGCTCTTGAGCTGAGGCATTAATAGTTTCACATCCCATCTCAAAAACTTTTGATAGCTAATTTTCTATACCTTGGGATTTGGATCTTACCTCACCCAATTTGGCTATTTCATCAGTAGATAGGAAAGTGGGTATCATTCTTATATCTCCTCCTGCATCTACTAGCTTAACTAAAAACTGAAGGCATGCATGAAGCTCTTCATTCTGCTACTTCAAATCCTTCTTGGATGTTTCATCCTTGTCTAGCTATTCCAAAATTGATGTGATTGAATCCTTGAAATCATCCACTCTTTGAGCATGAGTGGCTGGTCCCAGATCAACTGTAGATATTACGTAATCTTCTACCCTAACTTGTTCCTTTGTTGTGTCAGCTAGTGGGACTGCTATTTCTGCAATTCTTGATCCTGACTCATCCTTATAGATTCTAGATTGTATTTTGGCCTTCTTTTGTTTCTTAGGCTTTTGAGCTTGTGACAAAATTGTACTCAAATCAAGCTGCATTATCTCCACTTGTGGCTCAAGATATGCTATTCTACTTTGCAACCATTCAGGTGCAGAAGATTTATTCAATTCAGTGGCTCTGTCACCATCAATTACAACTAGCTCTTTGGGTGATTTCTGTTCTTGCTCTGGTTCTTCATTCTTTTTTGTGTTTATCTCCTCTCCCTTTTCTTTTTCTTGGGCCAAGTTTTCCAGATTTGCCATTGTAGTTTCTTGAGTTGACTTGAAAAATTTCCTTCATTTGATCTTTATCTAGAGGACTATTAGATACATCAATGACTTCAACATTGATCAAAGGTTCATGAGAGTCTATTACTTACTTCAGTCAATATATCTTTATCCTCCTCAAGTGTTGTTTCAGGCTCATGCAATCCCAACTCTACACATACTTTCTCAATCCCAGGTAGTAGTGGTATGGCCAAAGAATCTGTAGGCATTTGTGAAATAGGAACAACATAAGATATGGCTAAGGAAGGCACATTGACTTGTGTCAGATTAGCTAGAACTGACAATAAGGAAGAAGAGATGACAAGAGGTGAAGGAAAGGATAGTGAAGGTAGAGAGAGGGGGGTGAAAGGATGGTAGAAATTGGAGGTAATGGTAATTGAGTGGAAGAAGTAGAATATGTAGGTGTAGTGGTAGAGGAGGGGCATGAAATGGCGACAATGGAAGAAATAGGGCTGCTAGAGGTATTGGAAGAAATTGTCAGTGAGCAGGAAGTAGTTGTAATAGCAGTGGTAAGAGAGATGGCAGGGGATGTTTCTCGAGTTATGGGAGATGAGATCATGGGTGAAGTGGATGCAGCAATGGAAGAAGTGATAGAAGAAGAAGTGGTAGCAGAAGCGGCAGGGGTTGTGATAGCAGTGTTTATGCGTTGAGTAGTGGGAGACAGGGAAGTTGGAGGACTAGGATCTTTCTTGGTTGTATCATCTTCCTTACTTACCTCTTTTACTTTTGCTTTCTTTGCCTTAGAACCTTCTCCAAGGCCACTTGGCATGTCTCTTTCTTAGAGACCCTTGTCCTGGTAGAGGGAGGCTGATGTTTCTTTAGAGGAGGCCTAGCAGATGGCTTCTTCATCTTCTTCACTTTTTCAGCCAAAGATGTATGTTCTTCACTGTCTGACTTCTGTCTCTCAGCTAGCTCTGCTTCATCTGTGACATGGATTGGCTCATCCTCTTCTCCCCTGAAGTCCATATTTGATTTCAATGTTGTATAAGTGAGTTGTATTCCCTATCCTTCTAGAACAGCCACCTAACCTCTTACCCAGGATTTGCTCAATCTAATAGGTTCTCTCATAATAATATCCAAGGAGCTCTCTTCTACATTTTCCCAATTTGGTAATGGGATAGGTTGATGGTATTGAGCCTCCCATGGTCCTCTGACCATAACATTTTCATCATCTTGCAGTTGGTCTAGTACTGCCATAATGTGGAACTTCTTGATAAAATCTAGAGGTAGCCTTGAATGTGCTTTCTTCATAATCTCATAATCATTAGGGCAATTGGCCCAAAAATCTTCAATGTGCATCTTGTGGAACAACTTCTTACTCATGAATCTTTCCATCACCTTATATGGATCAAAATGATCCCTTGCATTGTAGTAGTATAAGTTGAGGAGTTGAAGCTCTTTATCAGAATGTTCTGCAGATGCCAAAGAAGGGTATGCATAAATTCCCTTGCCAAACCTGATAGGAAATTGAACATTGGTTCTGTGCAAGTGTTTGAGCTTCTCAACATAGGGTATTAACTATCTAGATAGCTCTAGAAGCACTGTCTTGTCATCGGGATACGTGGGAAGTCAATAAGCTATCCCAATGAAGCCTTGCACCCTTAAATATGTGAATTTCTCAAACTAGATGTACCATTTGCCATAGTTATTTTACTCATTGCCTCAGTGGAAATCCTCAAGGCTGTGTTACCTTACAACATTCTGGTTATATACATTGTGAAAGCATAATTTACCCTTTTGAAATGTATCAAAGACTGAGATGAGGTTAGCTGTGGGTAGCATTCATATACCTTTATCTAGGTTTGCTCATCATTCCCAACTTCACCAATCTTAGACAACCCAAGTGATTTCTTCTTGCTAACGCATAAACAATATAAGATGTCCATCTGAAGTACCTTTTATCCTTAAAATTGCTAAAGGCCTCATGAATGTTGTCACTGAAGATTTTGGGCCCAGTGGAACTTAGTCCCTTTCAATATCTCAATGATGCTAACAAACATCCACTCCTCAAAAATGGAGGCTGTAGGTAATCCATATATCATACTCAAGAAAGTTACTAAATCTCCAATTTCATCATGGTAATCACTTCTGTATAGTATTCAGGGATATTTGATGAGAGTAGACCTTATGCTTTTGGCCCAATTGTCATTCATGTACTTTTTGCATCCTTCTACATCTTTGTTATAAGTCTTCTCTAATCCTTGTTTGTCTGGCATAGTCATAACCTTGTACCAAGGAATATAAAAGGTCTCAGCTAGAGAGGGTGGGCCTAAATCAACCAAGATATCTCCACTGGTTGTTTGGATTGTTCTTTTCATGACATCATACCTATCTGCACAAGTTGCCATCAATTCTGCACATTGCACTGAGGTGGGGAAGGCAGCAGCTTGTGATATACCCCTGTCCCTGAGTATTCTGGCCCTAGGAGTTGGGTTCAGACCGAAGACCCTCAATCTAAAGTCATCTAGGTCTATGTGACCTAGGTCTGTATCTCCTACATCACTCCACCCAGAGTGGATCTTGGTCTCTGGGGGGATTCCCTTGAATTCGTACTTCATAGTTTGGGCTCGGGCAGTCATTTAGTCTACAGGGCTGGACCTTATAAGTCTGATACCTTGAGAAATCTTTCATACATTCCTAAATTTAAGATGAACTTTGATAAATCTACTAGTACTCAAATCTAACAGTTATCACTATTGCACTTATAGCAGTCATCATTAATATATGCAAAGAAACATTTAATGTTGCAAGAAATCTTATGAAAATCATCATTATCTATGCATTACAACATTAACTCTATCAATTTTGGCATTTTCCCTTTGAAAATTCTTTGAAACATAGTCATTTTGTATGATTTACACTATTTTGAGGGTTATTTGACTTGCAGGCAGAAAAATGCTAAAATTAGGGTTTGCCGACCTCAGCGGGAGAAATGGGCTTGTCTAACTTAAGGCTTTACTACCATTCATGTTTTTTAACATTTTGTGTGGATTTTGATGGTTACTGACCTGTGCGGCTTTTGAAGGTCACCGACCTTCTATCGATTGTTCAATCAGTCGATTGTGATTTAGCGCAAGTTTGTTAGTATCATATTTGCACAGGATTTGGCTTGGTTTGATTTACGCGAGTTTTGGTTGCTATTGACCAAGTCGGTGGGAGAGTTTTAAAGCACAGGGTTGAAAGGGATCATTTCTAGTGCAAGGCCAATGTTTTGTTTCTAGCAGGACTTTGGGACGCCACGGACTTTGTGGAGAAATTCAGGGTCTCTGACCAAGTCAGAGACGAGGTCTTTTAGCGCAAGGTCAGCACAAGGGATCTTCAGTGCAAAAGTAGTTTTCAAGGCTTGCGAGATTTTGCGATCCTCCTGACCTAATCGGTGAGACATGGCATGGGCATGTAGGTCAGAGGTCAAAGTTTTTAGCGCTAAGTGGAATTCAAAGTGTAGCGCGGGTTTCATAGATCACCGACCGACTAAAGAGTGGGCTCATTTATAGGTCGGTCAGACCTCATTTAGGTGCTAGATTTGGATATGTCCACGATAGTATTGTCTGATTTTTTATCTTTTTTCACTTATGATAATCCGTTTATGCTTTCAACAGGAAATCTTAATGGGGTTTTGAAGGAAAATCAAATAGTTCATGCACACACCCCAGCTAGAAACCCTAAGGATGCTCGTTCAACAAGAAAAACACCTTATCAAACCTTAATTTTACACAGTGAAAGCTTAAAGATTAGGTTTGAAAACCCTACCTGGTAAATGTGGAAGGTGTGTCTGGATTGTGCAGGCAGGGAGTGATCACAGTTTCAAACTTGAGCGAATCAGCAGCAAAAGTGTTCAAAATCCCAATAGAGCTCTGGAAATCGCGATCGAAATGTAAAAGATAGTTAAAACAGAGGGATTTACCCCTTTTATTCCCTAATGAAATCACCATTAATGCACAACGTACAATTGTCAGAATAGGGTTTTGGCATAGTTTCTCCTTTGCTCAGACTTGGCGAGGAAATTGGGTGCGATGGACTTGGTCGGTGACAACTCTTTTCAACGCTATGACCTACAGGCTCAATTTGTGTATTTTACAGGCTTTTGAAGTCCTTCTGACTTGCAGACATTTTGGCTTCATCTAACTTAGTTGGTGATAGATCGATTTAGCACAAGTCAGAGATGGTTGATTTTAGCGCAAAAGTCCATTGAAAAGAAAATTAGCACTGAAGTCGGTGATAAAGGATTTTAGCGTCAGGTCAGTTGAAAGGCAATTTAGCGCAGCGGTCAGATAGATAGCAATTTGGCGCAAAGGTAGATTGGAGGGCAATTTAGCACAAAAGGGAAATTCAAGATTATCAAAAGGGATATAAAAATCCAATCTATTAGATTCTTGAAGTGATTTCTTAACATCATCATTCAATCAAGGTCAAAATGCACTTTGACCACTTAACTACTTGGGAGATGAAGAGATCAAATGAGGGGGTCCCCATTTTGGAATGGGGTATGTGTGCGAGGCACAACAGATTCCAATCCTCATCAATCATTGTTGCTAGTTTCTTGGCTATTCCTTCCAACGGCCTCCATAAATCCTTCTGATAGAGATAATCCTCCATCTGCATCTTCCATAATTGATAGTTCTACCCATTGAATTTATCTACCTTCAATTTACCCTCATCCACTATTGCTCCCACTCAACCATGAGACCTTCCTACAGATGATAATTGAACACAACCCACTCTGATACCACTTTTTAGGGTTAGTCAGCAGAAGATATCAATTAAATACAACTAAAGATTAAATAGAGGAATAGAAATACACAGAAATAATAACAGTGAGAGAGAAGTTTTAACGTGGTTCACCCAAACTTAGGCTACATACACCAATAGAAAGTCCAATATTATTATCTAGTAAATCAAACTGATTACAACCAACAATTCTTGCAACTCATACTGCTGCAAATGCTACAGTACAATATCAACCAAAACCCTAACCCTTAGCCATTTTTATCAAGACTTATGTTGATTACAAAATAGGGTTTTTTATGTCGGCCAATAGAAAAATAACTCCCGACGCCTTTATAAAATAATTTGGGGGGAAACCACGCCGATAAAAGTGGGGAAAATTTAGCCTCTAAGTCTGATTAGGCTCCATATAACAACAGGAAATTGGGGGTAACATCAGTAGGATTGTGGATACTAGTGTAGTGAGCCCATAGAGTGGGATGGACATGGATATGCCAATTATGACCAGCTTCATTGATAATTGTCTTGAGGATTTTGAGCAAGGTTTTATTAGTTGCCTCTACTTGACAGTTACTTTGTGGATAGTATGGAGTGGACCAACAATGTTGGATATGAAATCACTCACATAGAGTGTAGACTTTGTGATTCTTAAAGGACTTACCATTATCTATGACAATGACAGAAAAATTCCATAACAACAAATGGTGCACGATGGAGGATGAACTTGGAAATTTGTTTACTAGTGGTGTAGGTGAGAGGGATAGCTTCGACTAACTTACTGAAATTCTCAATGGTGATAATAATTAATTTATGGACATCAAAGGAGGAGTGAATCTTTCCAATGAGATCTAGGCCCCATTGGGAAAAGGGCTAAGGAGTGGTGATATGTTGTAAAGCTTATGATGGTGTGTGAATCAAGTCTCCATACTACTAATAGGCTAGACACCATTTAACATACTGAGAGGCATTGTGTTCCATGGTGAGACAATAATAATTTATTCTTAAGAGCTTCTTAGCTAGGATCATACCACTAGTGTGGGCATCATAGATACCATCACGAACCCCCTTAAGTGCACGATTAACCTTTGTTGTATTTAAACACCTTTGTAAGGAACCATCAAAGCCTCTTCAATATAACATATCACTAAGGATAGTGAAACAAGATGTACATTGGAGGAAAGTTTTGCATTGGTTGCATCAGAACATTAATGTAGCTATGGGATTTATATATAAATGGAACAACATGTGCCTTAATGTTACTTAACAACATGGTCTTTGTGTCTACAACACAACATCATACACTCAACTATTGTTGGAACATTAGGAGGTATGGAAACAAGACTAGGACAAATAGGAACAAGACAGGAAAGAACAATCATAGTTGGTGGACTAAGTCAACACCCAACCACATACTAGCTACTAAAAGTAAGATGCAATCTAACAAGTATTTCAACATATCACATCCTCATGGTCAAACAGATAGAGAATAACATTTAAGCTCATACAAGAATTTATATATACATCGATCACTACCATCTAGGAATGACATCCACACCAACTAGTAAGCTTACTTACACCAAGTGGTCCATATGAATGCAATACAAATCATAGCTTCCTCAAAAACTTCACACAATATTCACTTATATTCAGCAAAGAATAAAGAATTCACACTACCATAGTTCTAACAACACAATGCTAAGAACTAGTACATTCTTTGTAATCTACTCCATTATACAATCCATCAAAGGCCTATCATGGAGATGATAGAGAAGAACATTGCATGATACATGACCAATAATCAAAACATTCTAACATAGCCACCACCATAATAAAAATAACACCAAAGTGGAAGAAATATCAATATCAACAACAAGGCATAGGGCTCAATTTCAACAATAAATCAAGCGTGACCATAAAAGTCACAAGATAAATAGATGTTAAAATTTCATGGCTAGATTACTTATAAACAAAAATAAAAAATCAACATTGGTCCTTACAAACATTTAAATAATTCATCAATAAATGCAAGGAAGTAAAAAATCTTGAAGGTACACTTTACATGCACTACGTGACTAATCCTAGTCACAAGAAAGAGAGTAAAATGCTACACTACACCTAGATTTCAACATCCACAATGAGTAAGAGAACATGCTCAATAAATAACAAGTACGCAAGTCTTCTAAGACTCCATTCACATCATAAAACATGAGATCATAATTTTCACTTATCCATACTAAGCATAAATTAGGTTGTCAAACAACTAAAGCTTCATCACATCTCAACCACATCATCATGCAAGAAGATCATTACAAGGTTTTCTATGGCATTACCCAAGGCATCTACTATAATATACCTGTATACACATGAATGTCACTTCACTCAAACATCACACTCAAGGAAATTATAATTACAATGCAATGATACACATTGTCATACACTAGCAATTTATTTAACAAACCAAGATTAAGCTAGGAAAAAGTAAGGCTCACAAACCAAGATGACTCAACACATCCACTAACATATCAAGGAGTAATTAACATTTAGAACCATACAATAATTTACCAATCATATCTAGGTAATGAATTAATGCAAAATTTAGGTTCAAAAACATATCAACATAAAAAGGGAAAGAGTTCAATTGAGACTTAAGCCCTTTACCAAACATTCTATCCTTACAATGCTACAATTCCTCTACCATGTGATAATAAGCACATCCAAAATAAAATGCACACATAAGAAGTGTACAAAGTGCAACTTTACTCAATGAGGAAATTTAAATAAGAACAACACCACAACTATGTTCTCTACACAATACAAGAATAATATTGACATGCTTCACAAGGAATGGCAAGTAGTTTGGTCTTTAGTCCACACCAATCCAATAAATCTTTGAATACACATTTCCTTATGCAAGATAATATTGACACTATGCAATATAGGAAATCATAATTTAGAGTCACAAGATGCAAGATTTACTAATGCATTCATTATCTCTACATCACATTATTCACAATCTCCATGCATATGACCCACTTTCAACCCTTTTCTATAACTTTTCAATTAATAAAATGTAATAACACACCCATCTTCCCACATGAATGTCCTTGGGGAGAATGTAATTTGGGGGCCTAAGTATTACCCAAATGATCTATTCCAACAATTAAGCATTTTTATTTCATGCACTTGCATAAGAAATTCATGCATAATGACATGCACTCATAGAAGACCCATGCAAGATGCACTTCATGCAAGCATTTCTAGTCACCATACAAAAAGAGGTTGTTGGAAAGAGACACTGCTAGGCATGTCAGGTGTTGTCATTGATGTCAACTAAATCTATCTTACACATCTGCATTGTATCAGTGGATCATACTAGAAGTCAGAGTGCATATTTATCTAAGTCCAGATAGATAGGAACAGAGCATTTGATAGGGTTCAACATCTTAGTCTGCATTTCTCCATAGACAATCATATTATACTATGGATCTGAGGGAATGATAAGGGATGTTAGGGCTATCTAAATCCAATATTTTATCCTCCGGTGATAAAGGGATTGTAAGTTACAAGCATCTGAGTATCGGGTTTTGGTTAGACAGTTCAATTAGGTGAAGAACATGCCAACTAAGTGTTTGATCCTTGTGCGGATGAAGAGAAGTGGTTGATCGAGAAATTTATGAGATCCAGTGGTATTGGCTGACATGTGAGGTAACTTGGATACATAAGTTTCAGTCCACATTGATGTTTGTGCATGAATTTAGTTGACAGAATAGTGTTCTTGAAATAGTTTCCAAGTTTTCTTAAGGCTGACTGTAGTCGATGTAATTTCATGTAGCGGATATATATGACCAATGGATTAGAGCATTTTGTGATGAAAAAGGAGTGAATATGAAGGGATAGGTGCGAAGTATACTAGGATCAGGTGCGAAGTAAAGAGATCTAAGCTCTGGATCATGGCAAAACAGTGAAGCAGGGCAGAGAGAGATGAAGTGTGCAAAGTCAGTGTATTGAGCTCAACTGGAACTATAATTTTGCATTGTTAGATGCTATTCTTCAGTTCAAATTTCCTGTGAACTTTTGTAATCAATTCTCTAGGCAATGAGCCTCCTTTGAGCAATGAGCTCTAGGCAGTGTGCCCAAAGGCATGTGCCTTCCCCATTTGTAATACTTTTAATAGAGTATAAATTCTTGTGGGTTAACCTCCACCATGGTTTTTCCCTTAACTAAGTTTCCACGTAAAAATCCTAGTGTTCATGTGTTATGATCTTGTTGTTTTTGTTCATGCTTCTTTCTTTTGGATGTATGTGGTAAATTGTTAAAGGAACATAATATTAAGTTTTGTAGAACACTGATTCACCCCCCCTCTCAATGTTCCTTAATTTCAACAATTGGTATAAGAGCTCGGTTCCTTAGAAGAAGTTTAATAGCTTGAGGAAGATCTAGGAAGGTGTTTTCAATGAGTTCACTCAAGTACTCTGATGGTATCAATCAATAGCTTCAAGTAGCCTTAGATGATCTTGACTTGTCCAGAGCAGAAATTAGAGATCTACAAGAGAACCTTAAAGATGCTGAAGATTTCATTGAGACCTTAAAAGGACAACTAAGCAAATCTAATGAAAAGAGGAGGGAGCTAATTTAGCAGTTAGCAAATCAGAATGAAGACAATGATATGGATGAGGCCGTGAAAGAAAAGACAAAGGAATGTGAGAACCTGGCAAAAGAAGTTATTATTCTCAAACATGACCTAGAAGTTGCAAATGAATACAAAGAGAAGTTTAAGAAAAGCTCAGATAAACTTGAAGTGTTTCTTGATAGTCAGAAGATGGCAAATGATAAGCATGGTCTGGGATATGAGAAAGGTGAAATCTCTGGATCCAGCCAAAGAAATCCTAAATCAAGGAATCAGAGAAATAGGCCTAGAAGACCTCCAGTAAGACAACCTAATGCCCAAAGGTATCCATCTTTCAATGGAATTTGTTTCAAATGCAATAAATTTGGTCATAGAGCTACTCAGTGCAGAAGTAGAGTGATTCAAAGCAGTCCATCCTTCTCCAGTCAATGCTTTAATTGTAAAAGGTATGGTCATAGATCCAATGAATGCAGAAGTGTGATGATGAACTACTCTAACAATAGAAGAAATGTCAATTCTTTCAATGGATACTATTTTGCATGCAATAGATTTGGACACCTGGCTAATCAATGTAGATCAAGAGGAAATCAAGTAAATGAGCAAAGAAATGTTGTGTGCTTTCAATTGCAACAAATCCAAAAATATTGCAAGATTTTGCAAAAGCAAGAATGATGACAGAAAAGGTCCGATAAATAGAAACCAAAAATTGTAGGGACAAGATAAAGGCAAGGGTAAAGTAAATGTAATGAGATCCAGAATGAAATGAACAAAACATGCGTAAATAAAGGTGAATTGAAAGTGGTGATGGTTCTGCACCAGAATCTGGTGTTGTTAATTCCTCTGGGAATTGAAACAGGAACTCTAGCTCACGGGGAGCTACATTGAAAATCTAATTCCCCATGCTAGTAAGTGGGTGACTAAATCTAACATGATGAATGAAGTTAAAGAAGCCTATTGCAGATCTATTGAAGTAATTTTTGGAAGAAAAGAAGCTAAAGCAATTGATCGCAGAGCAATTGAAGATTGACCGTGTTTAGAAATAGAGTAACTGGATGTATTAGGGTAAAACATTTATTACAATGGCGATTTAGGTTTTGTGGAGCATAAAAGGTCATTTACTCAACATTTGAATCACTTTGCATTCAAAGAGAACAAGGAGAAGAGCACCTGAGCTAAGATTTCAAAGATTTAAAGTGAGAAAAGTGAATTCGACAGCTAACCCTAACTGGAGAAACAAGGTATTCTTTGTAAATCTCTCTGAATTTGCAATCTTTGGATATGGCTACTCCATTAGTTGTTGACATCACCGAAAGGCCCCGACCTAAATCCAAAAAGCATCCACACAAATCCATAGAGGTTGATCCATTAGGTGCCTTTTCAAAGGTTCCACATGGTGTGTTGCATGTTGAAGATATTAGGGCTTACATTCATGCTAGCATAGATGAATTTGGGGATTCAAAGTTAGTGGATTTTTTCAAGAATCATTTGAGGCATGAAATTCATGGTCTTAAACCTGAGTATAAGGCACTACAAGTCAAACATTTCATTTAGGTTATTAGGTTCCCGTCTTTTAGTGAAGATGAGTGGGTCCAGTATGTACTGAGTTAGATGCATGCTGAATTCATGTGGTTGATGAAACCCTTCAAGATCACCAAGGATGCCATAAAGGCTGTGATAGGATTGAACTCATCCGATGGACTACCAATTTTGAAATCAATGAAGAATCAGACTATAATTGAAGCTACTAGATCAAAATTTGATAAGAGAGCAATGACAATCAATGACATAACTAATCCGGATGTCAAATTTCTATCTATGGTGACTGGGTATAAGATATACCACTCCAGCAGGGAAAACTCTGTATCTAGTACAACCATCTATGCTGCCTATCAGATATTAAGAGAGAATGCTTACTATGACCTGTGTGAGTTTCTGCAAAATTAGTTAATGGAGAACCTACACAAGATCAAAAAGGACAAGAAAAATACATTCAAGTATGGTACATTAGTATTGTGTTTATTCTTCTATTTCATGAATGAGTTACCCAGGAAGAAGAGCATGTGTTGGACTAGTGATAAACCTATTGCCATGCAAATAAGAGAGCACCTACACAATCTTGGTGACTCCAATGCCCAAAGGACTGCTCTTTGGGGATACTTCAAAAACTTTCAGATTATGATGCAAACAAGGGAGATAATAGCAAATTATGTGGTAGAAAAGTACAAGGATACAATTTGTTTCATGGTGGAAATAGACTAATGTCTGATTGAAGCAATTGAACCAAGGACTATATGGATCATGCCCATGGGGTATGAAGTTGATGAACAAATACTGGAAATGTATGCTCAACACCTTCTAAGCAAACCAAAAGATACCCCAGTTGAGAGATTTGGTACATATAGTGAGTTTAGTTTGAAATTGTTTATTGATCTCCAGAAACTAGAAATCAAGAGAAATGTTCAAAGGCAAGTTGAAAGGTATGCAGAAAGTATTGGAATAACAAAGGAAGTTGTGAAACAAAATAGAGAGAGGATAGAGAAAGCTGAGAAGGAGAAGCAGGACAGGGAACAGAAAAGTGTTCTGGCAGAACCTCCTTCCAAGTCAAGAACTACTAGGAGTTCTAGTTCAACCTCCAGTGCATCACCTTCTCTTGTTGTAGAGAAATCCAAAGAAAAACCCACCAGTAAGGAAGGAAAAAGGACAAAGGTAAAGATCAAAAGAACATATGTCAGTGTGGAGAAAGAAGATGAAGAATAAACTGATTCAGATAGTGAAGTTAAAGAGTTGAAGGCCTCAGGCACTAAAGCTGTTAAAGTGTCTAAGGAGAAGCCCTTCGGAAGCAAAAGGTCAAGTAAAAGGCATAAGTCAGAGGCTTATGTTGAGAAGCCTACTCTTTCTATGGAAGACATCATTAAGTTAGTCACTGTAGATGGAAACTTAAAGCCAATGATTGAATTTTATGATCATTACACTGATATTGACAAGAGAGTTTTAGAGGAAGCAATAGTCAAATACTTGAATATCTATAATAACACTTTATTTGAAATAACTTCTGAAAACTTGGAAAGCCTTGCAAAAATTTGAGAAATAAGAAAAGAGAATGCAAAAGCTAAAGATTTTGAGCTCTGGGAGCATGTGCTGATAAAATTGTGTCCTCAAATTACACCAGATAAAAAGAACCTAATATTCAAATAAGTGAAAGAGGACTTCAGGAGTAAGGTCAGAATGAATATGCTCATGCTGGGAGAGATTGATAAGATAGTTGAAGATACTCAAGAGATTCTTCTGAATGCATTGAAAAGGCATAATCTTCCCATTGTTGAAGAAGAAACTGACATTGAAATTGATTCCTTCATTCCGGATGTTGAGGAATTTGATAAAAATGATGATAATGCCGCTAATGAGGATACACAAAACCCTTTGGAAAGGAGTACAGAAGACATTTCTGATAAAGAGGATGCCTCTGCTAGTGATGTAGAGAAAGAAGAACCAGAGAAAAAGAATGTAAGTGATGAGCGAAACACTGTTGTTGACTCCGAAAAGGGAGAAGATGGAGACCATGAAGAGCATAAATCTGAAACTGCATATAGGACAAGAGACACTGCAAAAGAAGTGAAAGAAATTTTGGAAAGAGATAAACAAATTGCAAAAGATCAGGATATAATACAAGGACCAATCAATTTTGATGCTTTGTCACTTGTACAGAAGATAAAGTTGGCCTCTATTGCACAAGCTAAGGCTAGAGAGGAAATTTTGAAGTCCCATATAGAAGATAACGAGTTTCTTGGCCTTGCATCTAGGATTTTAGAGAAAATCATGCCTACATTTCAGAAGGATTGATCAGCATCTCCCTCCGGTCAGTTGAAGAGTCTGATAAACTCTGTATGTACTCATTTTGAAACTTTTGAGAAGTCAGCAGAAGTTAAAGTAAAAAATGAATATAATGAGAAGAGATTTGCTGAAATAAGGAAAATAATTAGCTATGATAGATCAGTGCTTGATATCAATGTAAAGAATATTCAAAATGCCCTCTCTAAAGGTGCAGAGATTTATAAGTTTTTCTTAAATCGACCTAAAGTTGTTGAAGATATTGAGAAGAAGATTAAGGACTTGTAGCTCAAATTCTCTAAGATTTCTCAGTCATATAGTCCTTTAACTGAGTTTGTAACTACCAAAGAATACCAAGTAGTGAGTTTGCGGAATGAGTTGAGTGATTTGGAAAAGGAAAAGGTTAAAGTTTTGGGTAGATTGGATGAGCTCCGAGGACTAATTTCCCCCAAGTTAGAAACTATGTATGATCTATTGGAAGAATCCCAAGTTGTTGCTTCTACTAGTGATCCTCCTGACCTTCAAAGGGCAGAATCATAGACATTTTTGTTCAGTGGGCATATATCTATTTTGGACAGCACTAAGAAGAACTAGGACAATGAATTGACATGGTTGAAAAACATTTTTGGTGATATCTTTTTGCTGATGAACAAGGCTTAAGGACTATATGTTCATATGCAGAAGTATGTAAAGTTTTGACTCATGTACATAAAATTTTTGCATGAATTTTGATGTGCAGATTCTAGCCTTTGCCATTGATGTCAAAGGGGGAGAGGAAAAGCAGTGAAAAATGAAGAATTCATCTAAGCGGGAGCATTGGAAATCACAAGTGTGCATAGTAAAGGGGAGCTGTTCTAACACTTAGTAATTGTTCACTAAGTGTTGCCATCAATGCCAAAGGGGGAGATTGTTGGCAAGAGACACTACTAGGCATGTTAGGTGTTGTCATTGATGGCAACTAAATCTATCTTACACATCCGCATTGTATTAGTGGATCATACTAGAAGTCAGAGTACAGATTTATCTAAGTCTGGATAGACAAGAACAGAGCATTTGACAGGGTTCAGCATCTTAGTCCGCATTTCTCCACAGGCAATCATATTATGTTGTGGATCTAAGGGAATAATAAGGGATGTCAGGGCTATCTAAATCTAAGATTTTAGCCTTCGGTGATAAAGGGATTGTAAGTTACAAGCATCTGAGTATCAGGTTTTGGTTAGACAGTTCAGTCCGATGAAGAACAGGCCGATTAAGTGTTTGATCCTTGTGTGGATGAAGAGAAGTGGTTGATCGAGCAATTTATGAGATCCAGTGGTATTGGACGACATGTGAGGTAACTTGGATACATAAGTTTCGGTCCGCATTGATGTTTGTGCATGAATTCAGTCAATAGAATAGTGTTCTTGAAATAATTTCCAAGTTTTCTTAAGGCTAACTGCAGTCGATGTAATTTCATGTAGCGGATATATATGACTGATGGATTCAAGCATTTTGTGATGAAAAAGGAGCAAATATGAAGGGATAGGTGTGAAGTATAGCAGGATCAAGTGTGAAGTAAAGAGATCTAAGCTCTAAATCATAGCAGAACAGTGAAGCAGGGCAGAGAGAGATGAAGTGTGCAAATTCAGTGTATTGAGCTGAACCAAAACTATAATTTTGCATTGTTAGATGCTATTCTTTAGTTCAAATTTCTTGTGAACTTTTGTAATCAATTTTGTAGGCAGTGAGCCTCCTATGAGCAATGAGCTCTGGGCAGTGTGCCTTCCCCATTTTAATACTTTTAACAGAGTATAAATTCATGTGGGTTAACCCCCACCGTGGTTTTTCCCTTAACCAGGTTTCCACGTAAAAATCTTGGTGTTCATATGTTATGATCTTGTTTTTTCTGTTCATGCTTCTTTCTTTTGGATGTATGTGGTAAATTGTTAAAGGAACATAATATTAAGTTTTGCAAAATATTGATTCACCCCCCCTCTTAGTGTTCCTTAATTTCAACAGAGGCAAAGGATGATTCCAAATATGACAAAGTGGGTAAGAAGGTATGCTACTCTTGCAACATAGTATATGCACAACAAGGGTACACAATGCAAGAATCATAAACAAGCATTACCACAACACTTTTCTTTCAATATCAAGCATATAAAAAAACATCATCTCTTTCACAATCAAATGCATAAATCACAAGAGAGTACACAATGTTTAATTAAATATTCAAGAACATTGGCATTTTTTTCATACAAAAATTTTCACAACCACACTATCAAGAGTTGTTACAATAACACCATCATGATCCCACCAAGTTCACTCAAACACTCACACACCACAAGAACTCTTGCCAAATATTCAAGACATCGAGAGCACAATTCACACAAAAGCATCTTCTTGGAAAGCACAAAGATCTAACTAATCCCACATATAACGTATTCCTCAAACATATCAGGAAAAAATACATGATACCCATAGTACACATCCACACTAAGACCCCACACATGCTTGAATATATCAAGAAAAATGCACAACCTAGAGCTCCCAATGCTACAACATGAGCTTTGATACAATGTAATGCCCCAAGCTTATGTTCATGACATTAACGGAAAAAAAATAGATGAACACATTTTTCATGATAAAAAAGTAGCATTAAGCAAGCCACACAACACTCCTACATGTTTGAGGTGTCATAAAAATAAGTAACAACACACTTGGCATGCACACTAATGCACAATGCAAGGTGACATAAGAAAAAGACTTAAAAACACCATGCGATATAAAACACCATGGTTGGCTTAGAAAATAAGACAAAGAGGAGAGTCAGGATTTTCAAGGTCACTAAAAAGCACCTACAATGTCTCTACTAGATCACTCCTCTGATATCTTGAAGATAAAAAAAGCACAAAGTCAAACTACCAAAAGTTTAGAGTTCAAGGAAGAATTGCAAAAGTTTGGACTTCCCCTTCGTCCTTGCAAGTCATTTTTGTAAGCAGGACTTGCCATTCATGTTTTTCTCTCAAGTCATAACCAGCACCAAACACTACCTCAAACTTTGGCATCAGGTTTGTCCTTACAACCTGTAATAGCTTGGGTTTCAACCTTCAGGGTGTAACTCGCATCTTGCACCTTATCAATCTCCATAGTCTATTTGCATATTGCACTTTGCAAAGTGTCCAACCAAATCCAGAATCTACCCTAGGAGAAACCTCATATTTTAGAAACCATTTGTAGTTGTACCTATGTAAAGTGGAGCAGAAATCTGAACGTCAACTCAAGTCAACTTCAGACTTCAAAAACCTTTTGCACTTTACACGCCTACAAAGTGCAAAGGGACTCCAAACTCCCAGACCTCTTACACTTGGAACCTTAAAGACTAATTGCAACTTGTATCATTCAACATGAAATGAGACTCCAAACTCTAGACTTCTTGCACTTCGAGTTTCAGGAGCCGATTGTAACTTGTTCAAATTGGTAAACCCAATTTGCATGCAATTCATACTGGTAAACATGGTTTGCATACAATTTAGATGGGTAAACCCAATTTGCACATAGTTTAAACTGTACAATCTGACTTGCAAAAAAGAGAGTTAAAAGGCATCTAAGGTATAAAAATAGCAAGGTTCATTTTTCTTGTTTAATGAGGCATAACCTCATTGATTTTCATGTTGTTTGAAAATTATTCAAGTTAAGCATTCAAGGGATTGTGGGCTCCAACATATCCACATGAGGACCTCCCAAAGGACATGGTTCCTAAGGAATAAGTTGAAAAGTGATTCTTATTTCTAAAACTAAAGGAAAGCAACAAGAAAAGCATTCTTAAACATAATAACAACATTTCATAATTTAAACCAATCATGCCAATAAATAACGATTCATCATACAATCATGCTAACACCATCACAAGATGAGCTGTGTGAATATGCATAACAACATCAATAAATTATTACAATTAAAGGGTCTCATCCCAAACATGGATGGATCATAACTCACACATGAAATTACATCAAGTAGAACTATGCACTTATTATAAAGGTCTCATAAACCTAATTTACAATGATACAAATGCATAGTATTGTGTATTTATTACAAAAAGAGAGATACAAATTCATAATACTATAAGAGTCCATCATGCTCTCCAATGAGCATCCTCCAAGTTCACCTATCTCTAATAGTGGTTTAGCGCCACCCAATGATGTGGTACCCTTAGGCCCACCCCACTATCCTAGGAGAGTCAAATTAGGTACAAGCACACTCACACAATACAAGGAGATAGGCAACACACATGCCACTCAACATGTATACAATACACCAAATCCACATGAATGTACAAGAATACCACAAATCACATAAGCATGTGTAGATGATCACAAACATGTTAGATACCGAATCTAACAATAGGAAAGGATGAAGATCCTAATATAAGACAAGAAGTGTCAATGCAATAGCACAATGACCATGTCGAGTATACTCAATGATATTCATCAAATCCCAAGAGTTGTGACATGTCCTATGCAACTGAGACATAACTCAAATAAGGCATTTAATCAAGGTGCAAATATTTTGATTTAAAACTCTCTACACACTCATTTTGATGATCCCTTTGTATCACAGAAAGTAGTGAGAGCCACACCTTTCCTATTATATACCTCAATCCTACAAGTCAATCACTCCAAATTTACAATTTAGGTGTAACATGAAAATCAATGCACAATTTTCACAACATAATGCCAAAAGATGCATAATTCTAAATCATGAAGGAGACCAATCTTTCCACAATATAAAACATTTGTTTATGGCCTACAATGTAACTTGCATACATTTTCAAAATTTTATCAAAACCATAAAATATCCACAAATTCTCCATTAATGGAGTTGGGATGCAACCATAATTTTCAAACTTTAAAATTATAAGAAATTTTTAAATTTCAAGAGTGCCCTTTTGCTTCACACATACACAACAACACTTTTTGCATCAGTTTTTCCAAATTTTAAAATATAAAGATTTTTGAAAAATTTTCCATAACTTGGCCACACTATACATAATTTCAAAAATTAAAAATGCAGATTCAAATTACAATTTGAAATCTAAAACATTTGTATAATATACATACTATATGCCTCCACCTAATGTGGGCATGGCAAAAGGAAGTGATTTTATTTTAAATGCAAATTTTAATTAAGAAAAATATCTTTCTTCTCAAGTTCAAAACAATGGAGGAGAGGCTCTTTTCATGAACACACACCTCAAGTAATCTTACTCTCACAACCAATCACCAAGATGAAATCAAATCCACTCTAAGCAATCCAAGATTCAACATCACCCATTTGCAAAATTTATTTTTCAAAAGGAGGGAGAGAGATGGTTTGCAAAATGTAAAAAGAACAAGTAAATGAAAAATAACCCTTCCCTTCTCTTTTCATAATTCCCTAAACCTATGTTTGCCTTTTTCCTCCTTTTCGCACTAGAAAGATATTTTGAAATGCCTTTTTGAAAGAAATAAATATTTGAATAAAACAAAATTTGCATTTTCTTTTCTTTCAAACACCTAGCAATTTAACTTTACAAAATATTTAAATAAAGCTAATGTATTCAAATAGCTGATTAATAATATTTTCTAACTATAATGCAATTTCTATTTTTTTCACAAAATATTTTATTTCTAAAAAGGGAAATTAAATTCACTTTGAAAGAAAATAATGCCATAGGCCTTTTTCCACTAAGGCATAATTATTATCTTTTTGATGTTAGCATTAAATATTTCACAAATACAAAAAACACCGATTTTGAAATAAATTTAAATGCAATGCAAACAAATAAAATAAACACACACAAAGGACTTATACACACTTCAAGAGTTTCTACAACATGTGGACTCTAGAATCATTACCAATTTGAATCCAAGTTAACATAGGGATTCACAAGACTTATTTCACAATCAAACCAAGTGAGATAGAGGTTAACAACATGTTTTACCCAAAAATGACCATCTCCAATATAACTACCATTGGGGAATAACCTTGTACCTACAAATTTAGGCCAAACATTAGGCATACCTCCACATAATAATAGCCAAACCAACATAATCTGCCCAACATGATATAAATCATAACATGGTATTAAGTCATCACATCTAACTGTAAATTATCTATAACTAGCATGATGTAGGAAACAAGATGCATAATCAACAATATTTCATAATGCTAAAACATCTATAATAATCACAATTATATCAAACATAGTGAAAATAGTGACACTAAAACATTGTAATGATCTAACATATAAAGACACAACATATGCATCCCATAATGCATAGTTAGAAATCCAATGCCGATACAAAACCTCATCGGGAACACACCAATGGTCATACAAAACCTCATCGAAAACACACTGGTGGTCATACAAAATATTTCCACAAAAGCATCTAAAATACACCATTAGAACACCTCAATGGTACAACAGGCCTCATCAAAATTTTTGGTACAATGACTCATAACACATGAATCACACAATACACTAATAAAATGCTCGATACAACATATATCATATAAATAAAAAAGAACACAAGGCATACATACTAACTTGGTCATGACAACTCCTTTGAGCATCACTTAGATGCAATGAATGCTAGGTAGAACATCTGTGCTTATGAAAGATAAATTCTTCTAAACAACTACTCAAAAATAGAGATCAATAAGACTGACTCAAAAACTATACAATTAAATTCAAAAAAATATCACATAATTATAAATGGTATTTATAAATTAATTCAAAAATTTATTAAAAACCATATTACATGTATCATAACAAATTTGAAAAAAAAACATTTATATAGCATTTCATGTCGTGTTGCAAATTACATTAAAAAACATGCATTCACTAAATGTTTGTAAGTAGGAAAACAAATATTACAATACAATGTGAAAGAACAATAAAGTTAAAATGAAAAAAAAAAAAAAAGCAAAGCTACAACTGATAAGTAGGAGGTATTTTTCGCAGCATGTCAATTCTTTCAATTCTTTCACATCTACTATTACAAGAATTTGCAATTGACAACAATTTTATTTCCTAAGGTCAATAGTTTGTTCCATCGACAACTATTACAATAATTTGCAATTGACAACAATTTGTTATTTAAGTATATTTTTTAAGTGCTCTTTGGTTTATTGACGAAGTTGGATAATTTACAAAGAGTTTACTAGGGGATCAAGTTTTGTTTGAGTGACAGGTTCATAACGCTTTAAAGAGATGAGGTTAGGATTGTGCCTATAGTGACTTCGGTGGAATGGGTACCCATAGTCCATAACTCTTAGACGAAAGATGTCAATTATTTATGTAACTTTGATTTGTGCTCCTAAAAACAACGATAACCATTAGAAGTTGTTTATCCTCTAAAAAAAGGATAAAAGGAAAGAAAATAAAAAACATAACCTACAAACATTTGTTATTCAATGATAATAATAATATTAATATTTACAAAAGGTTTTAATTGATTTGTGGAATTGAAAAAAGAACAATAAATAAAAAAATATAGGGAATGTATGTGCAAATCAGCAAACCCAAAAGAAGACAAAATTAAGTACAAATAAACATTATAAAAAAATATATCCCTCAATGCCCCCAAAGTCTCATAGTATCTATAAACCTGCCATAAAGTACTTCCTAAATAAAAAATAATATAAATAAAATAAACAATCTTCCAAATTTAATTTAATTTAGAAAAAAAAAAAAACCAAAAACCTTTGTACCTAAACATTGACAAATATCAAAATCTATGCCTTAAAAAAAAAGGCCAACTATCTCTAATCATTGTAAACCATAAATGTATTTGCTATGCATCATTTTTTCATAAATAATTTTTAATATCCTAAACTCATTTAAATATGACTAAAATATGTAATCCTCACAATTTACTAATACTTGAAATAGTAATCCCAAGGATGAATCACTTGATGTTAGGTAATAATTTGCTACACAATTTCTTTAAAAAATTAGAAAAGTAATGTAAAGCCTATTATTAGGCTACGTTGTGAATGTGAAAGGACGAAGGAAAAAGAATGGGGGCAGGAGGGTCCCTCGGCTATAGAATCATAATTTCCCTAGCCCCTTCACCCCATGTGCTTTGTCTATGTGTAGGAGGGAAAAAATGAATCAAATCAAATCTATAGCAACTACAACTAGGGAATTGTGATGAAACTTCTTTTTCCTATGTATAAAGGTACAAATGACCAATCATTAGCTTAAATTATAGTCTGATATGTTGTACATAAAAATCACATCGAATCTTTTATTTCATTCTATTTCTGATTTCTGATTTCTGATTTCTGATTTAGGTAGGCTGAGAACATGGCCTAGTTGCACGAACTACCGCTTTAGGTGGAAGATCTAAACAAGGGTTTAATGTGTCTTTTCGGAGGTGATTCCCTATTTATCTCACATCATCCAATATACTTGTAGAGGAAAATAATCTTTACCTTAGTTTAATATAGGTTAATTGAATAATGTATACAAATTAAGTATAAATTAAGTTAGATTAATTAATTATGGTTGGTAAGATAAAGTGTGTAAATTATTAGTCCTCGTTTTTGGTAGAAAACATCGTGTCTAATTTCTTCGTCTTGGTGTAGTAGGGAAAAATTACAGTGTATAAGGTTTTCTTGCCTTCTATTTTTTTTGTGTGGGGTAAAAAAAAATTAGACTCTTGATTGGATAGTACCTATTTTTCCTAGTTAAAGATTCTATTTTGCATTTCTAAAAAATCTTCAAAAAAGACTGTGAGTGGAGGAGAGGCCAAGGGAAAAATTGAGCAAGACTTCTAAGGTTTGTTATTGTTTTTGGATGCAAGACACATGCAACTGACTCCATTTGGACATGGCAATAAATACTGATATTTTCGGGCAGCTAGCTACAATTGTTGGACATTGTGTGGTGAGAATATATCTTGCATGGAAGCATTGTGTTGGTTGTCCTTAGAGCATTGTGTTGGCTATCCTTAGAGCATTGTGGAGCATGACATGATTTTTTGCTAGTATTAAATTCAACCAAAATCCAAAGCATAGCTTATGTGGAGACTTTCACTTTCCTCACCACCTCCCCTAGCTTTCAATATAGTCCTTTCCAATCTTAGGCCTTCAACACTCATGCCACTTCTTCATTCAGGGCAATCCCTGAGTGGATGTCAGTGGTGTGGTCGCCCAAAAATGGCAGAGTTTTGTGGTGGCTCCCTATAAAGGCTGCCTCTACTTGTCAATTGCTCCCTCTAATCAACAATATGTGTTTTCTTGTAGTAGAGGGGAAAATTTGCATTAGGGAGCCTCATGATTTTATGCATGTCAAGCCCTCTGAGTGACCCCTGACAATTGGTCATCACCCATAGAGAATGCCATAGCCAAGAGTTCCAAGAAGGGCATCAGGTTGTTTAAGCACGTGGTAATTTCTTTAGCTTTTATAGAGGAGAATTCAATTTACAAATCTATATCTAAGTTTATTAAGTTTTAGTAGTTTTATCTTTCTAATATTTTCAAAAACCTAATTCTAGGAAGTGCTAGAAAAAAAAAGAGAGCGATGGAGGAGCATGGGAATTCATAGGTTTGTTGCCTTTGTTTGACCCTCCTCGCCATGACAATGGAGAACCTATTTGCAGAGCTCTTAACCTTGCATTCAATGTAAAAGATGATCGCCAATATGTTTTGTGCAAATGCATATAGGGAGTTTCTGTAGCCAAAATTTAGAAATTCATCGATATTTAAAGTTAGAATTTATGTGTCAGGTGACCAACTATCTACTGCTAAAGAAATAGGGTGAAGGATTGGAATGGGAACTAATAGGGTCTAATAAGACCTAGTGTATTGCCTTTGGGTGCTCTAGCTCTCTTCATGAAGAAGGAAGATGGGACCCTTAGACCATGCATTGATTATCATAAGTTGAATAAAGCCACTATAAAAATAAATATGCACTACCCTAAATAGATGTTCGATTCAATAAAATGAGAAGCACAAATATATTTTCATATATAGACTTGAAATTAAGTTATCACCAATTGAGTATCAAGGATGATGACATCTATAAAACAATATTTTGGACTTGATATGGACATTCTTAATTTATTATGTTACCTTTTGGGTTGACCAATGCACCAACAACCTTTATGAATTTAATGAATAGTGTTTTTAGAGATTATTTGGATTAATTTGTTTTAGTATTTGTTGATGACATAATGCTTTATTCCAAGAATATGACAAAGCATGAACAACACCTCAAATTGGTGTTGCAGAGATTGAGAAAGCATAAATTATTTGAAAAGTACTAAAGTGATCCTTTTTCCAAACTGATGTGCACTATCTAGGCCATGTTATCTCCCAAAAGAGAATAGTATTCGACTTGAAAAAGATTTAAGGTAATCATGGATTGGCCTACACCTCAAAATCTTTATAAGGTGAGGAGTTTCATGGGTCTAGTTGGGTGTTACTATAGGTTTGTGAACAATTATTCCAAGATAACTCTTCAGGTAGGAATTCCTTGCAAAGGAAGGGAAATAAACTTATTTGGACTAGAGAGTGTGAGGCAACATTCCAAAAGTTACATGAATTTCTCACACCTGCTTTGATCCTCCTATTGACACTTGCAAATTTGGTAAGTTTTCAGTGCATGACCAACCTTGAATTGGCAACAAGGTTTTAGTTTTAAGCCCCATGGCATCCAACAGGCCTAAAACTTCAAACATTAAAATTTCCCAATCTATGATTCGTCAAGAGAAACCCTTTGGTGCAAAGTTTTTATGGGTTATCAGGAGTGTGTGTGCCAGTTTGTGTTCTTCTAGGATGTGTTTTAACAGGTTTTTAATATGTCACCACTTCTAGCTTACTCCAGAGGGTCCTGCAAAAAAGTTTAAATTTCCCAGTTCTAATGACAACCCAGTTATTGACTTGCCTTCATATGTTCCCAACTTCGTTTTTGTGGTGATCCAAGGTGTCCTTGTGTGAAAACATTTTTTTTAAAACTAGTGAGTGGATGTCAGTGGTGTGGTTGCCCAAAAAAGGTGGAGTTTTGTGGTGGCTCCCTATAGAGGCTACCTCTACTTGTCAACTGCTCCCTCTAATCAACAATATGTGTTTTCTTGTAGTAGAGGAGAAAATTTGCATTAGGGAGCCTCATGATTTTATGCATGTCAAGCCCTCTGAGTGACCCCTAACACTTGGTCATCACCCATAGAGAATGCCATAGCCAAGAGTTCCAAGAAGGGCATCAGGTTGTTTAAACACATGGTAATTTCTTTAGCTTTTATAGAGGAGAATTCAATTTACAAATCTATATCTAAGTTTATTAAGCTTTAGTAGTTTTATCTTTCTAATGTTTTCAAAAACCTAATTCTAGGAAGTGCTAGAAAAAAAAAGAGAGCGATGGAGGAGCATGGGAATTCATAGGTTTGTTGCCTTTGTTTGACCCTCCTCACCATGACAATGGAGAACCTATATGCAAAGCTCTTAACCTTGCATTCAATGTAAAAGATGATCGCCAATATATTTTGTGCAAATGCATATAGGGAGTTTCTGTAGCCTAATTTTAGAAATTCATCAATATTTAAAGTTAGAATTTGTGTCAGGTGACCAACTATCTATTGCTAAAGAAATAGGGTGAAGGATTAGAATGGGAACTAATAGGGTCTAATAAGACCTAGTGTATTTCCTTGGGGTGCTCTAGCTCTCTTCATGAAGAAGAAAGATGGGACCCTTAGGCCATGCATTGATTATCATAAGTTGAATAAAGCCACTGTAAAAATAAATATGCACTACCCTAAATAGATGTTCTATTCAATAAAATGAGAAGCACAACTATATTATCATATATAGACTTGAAATTAAATTATCACTAATTGAGAATCAAGGATGATGACATCTATAAAACAATATTTTGGACTTGATATGGACATTCTAAATTTATTATGTTACCTTTTGGGTTGACCAATGCACCAACAACCTTTATGAATTTAATGAATAGTGTTTTTAGAGATTATTTGGATTAATTTGTTTTAGTATTTGTTGATGACATAATGCTTATTTCTAAGAATATGACAAAGCATGAACAACACCTCAAATTGGTGTTGCAAAGATTGAGAAAGCATAAATTATTTGAAAAGTACTAAAGTGATCCTTTTTCCAAACTGATGTTGTCATGCCCACATTTTCCATGTGGTCACAACACACATCGCACGTGTCATAGCCACATCTGTCATGTGGTTATGACACGAGATATGAAAAACTTTTCTCACACTGTCCTAAAAACCCCCTTCGCATGCGTACGCATGCTCGACAGTGTTCTCTCATGGCGAAACACTACAATTTTCGGCGGGATATAAGTACAATTGCGTGCAACTAGACGCAAACAGATCAACAAGAGGGTCTGTACGACGCCGCTAACGTCATTGCAAGAGTGAGATTACCAAAGTTTCTAAATCTAAACCTCCGCAATTTTCGGTAGCATAATGCCTTACGGCGTTAGTGGGAATTACGCTGCACTCATTTACGCACGTGGTTCACTGATAGATTAACAACTTCCCACGATGCCTTGTTCCGACTAAACCGGCTAGTGATCTCCCTATTTAGTCATTTTTCAGCCAGGCACGGTTGTCTGTCTCCTCTCTTGTTTCCTGAAACATACTCCTCCTACGACTTAGCATTTTCAACAAGGCGGTTTGATTGCTCTCTCTTCCCTTTTCACTGGTTCTTAATTTTGATTGTATTTTTATCGCCCTTACCTTAACTATTTCTCTGTTAATTTAGTGTGTTTATATTTCGGTCTCTCTCTCTCTTTCGTTTTCTATGCTTTCTTTATGTGCATCCGGTCCTTTCTTCATGATTTACGTCAATCAGGGTTATCACTGCAGCTATTGTTGATATTAAACCTAACTTCAGGATGATCTAGGTCACATAGGCTGGTTTACTACTTCGCTGGACTCGGTCTCCTAATCTTCCCCGATCTAGGTTCCTCCTCTTCGTATGTACTTATTAAACTTGTTCCTAAGCAGATTTAGCAGAAGGGTCCGTCAACTTAGTTCTCTTATCCCATGTGGGAAATGTCGCGCATTTTCTCCTCTGTGTTTTCCAATGTTAGTTTTTCTTCTTCGGACTCTCTTACAGGTTGACTTATGAGGACGTTAACTATAGTTGAGATTAAAATGGTCACATGGAATGTCTGTGATGGCTCCTTAAGTTTATTTCCAGTGTTCTTTTAAGCAAGGTGATGTGTAATTTTCCTCTTCATTTTCCGGGTGATTGAAATTACGTTGATAGTTGAAACTTCCGAGAAACTCTTTCCAGAGTATCACTGAATATTCCTTTACACTCTTTTTACATTATAATTTTATTTTCTCTTGTTTATAATTACTGTTGTTACTATTACTAATAATGACTATTAATACTCTGATTGTGACTCGTATAACATTGTAAATAGATGTAGGAGGCTCTCCACTTTATAAAACCCTGAGCATGGGAATATAACTTCTTTGGTTGTTGTGTTCAACACTTAATAAAAACTAACTGTGAAAATATAATTTGTTATTTTATTTTTGTATATCCATGTGTCACATTTTATTAAGATTTTAAACAAGGGCCCAATAAAATGGCTCATAAAACTATTTCTATAAATATATATATATATATACATATTTTAATGTCCATGTAATTGACGAAATTGTTCTTTTAGTTATTTAATAAACTCCACGTAATCCTTTTTATATATAAATATATATATATATACATATATATATATATATTAATTATTTCATATTATATTGCTATATACATAGGCATATATAGTATCTATATATGCCTATATATATGGCAACTTAATGTGTTCTATTTCAAATAAAATCCAACTTATGTGTTAGGGCCCAAGCCCTAACTTTTTTTTTGTTTTATTTCCCACAGCCACGGAGGCGATGGGCGGCGGTGGCCGCGCAGAGTGGAGGAGCAGAGTCGGCGGTGGCCGCGCAGAGCGGAGGAGCAGAGTCGGCAGTGGCCGCGCAGAGCGGAGGGGCAGAGTCGGCGGAGGGGGTAGGGCCTGTGTAGGCCGCGAGAGTCATAAGGGGAAGGGGGGATGTGGAGTGGGGCAGAACCCCACCACATCCCACGATGTGGGGTGTGGGTGGGGCTCCGCCCCACCCCACACCTCCATGTATAAGTAAAAGCCTGCGGTGGGGGTTTCTCCCCACCACCCAAACTGCAACCGCGACTGTGTTTTTTTTTTAACCCGCGGTTTACTTCGACAGTCAACAATACTATATTTCTTTATATATATATATATACTTAGATTTATAATTCAATCTCATAATAACACAATTTATTCAGTTTCTATATTCTTCTGTAAAAATGATAATTAATAAAACTGTGATATATATATATGTATATATATACATATATAAATATATAGATATATATATTTATATATATATATATATATATATTCTCTTTTATGTATATCTAAAACTCATAATTTTCTCAAATTCACTACCCTATTCATTTTCTCAAATTCAACCTGATAGAATGATAATTAAATAACAATTTTATATCTATATATATATATATATATATATCTATATATATATAAATATATTTCGGTAACAATGGTAAAAGATATAATACATGCTAGATTTCCTCTAATCCTTCCAACTTAACAGAATCCATTAATTATGAAGAATAAACTTAAACAATTAATTCCTTAGAACAATGAACGATAACTAACATTTCAACTAGTTAAGCAATTCCAAACTTTCAAATGTAAACAACTCAGATTAGATTGCAATAATGAACTTTTCCTTTCAGTAATACTTGAAACACAAATAAATTGCTATTGAACAAGGTTTACAAACATCAACTTGAAAATTTAAGCACATTCATATTACAGATTCTCAATCATGGATACAACAACTAACTTCCCAGATATGAACTTTCTTCTCCCAAACAGTATACAACTGATAGCTTATGACAACCAAATAAAAGTCCAATAATAACAAGATCAGGGAGGTGATTTTCTTCACTCCCAGAATAACAATAAATTACAACAATAACAAGAGAGGTGTTCTCTCTTCAACTCTATGAAATGAACCAGGCCTAATTCTCATGACAAAGAAGATTAACTGCTTCTTCATAAATATCCAACCAGAAGCTCCAAGAGAAAACTTGCGTATCAAAGACAAACAAAGAAGAAAACACCACTCATCTAGCTCTCCTCCCTTCCGTAGACCCGCAAGTGGGTCACCCCCGAGCTAGGGAGACCATACTCACACCTAGGTACTCAAACACTCCACTTCACAACAGAAACAACAACAATCCCAAAGCATACAAACACCCGTGGGTAATTTACACAACACGGAAACTCAACTATAGTGAGTTTCATAAGGGGCAGGAGAGTGGACACACTCGACTCCAGAGTGTCACCCTGACAGATAAGTTAACCAATATAAATTTCTCTTGGTCTCAAACCAAGTGTGATCACAATTTTTAAGAAATCTGTATATGACTCTCAAGTCAAAAATACAGTCACAGATACATGCCCTCAAGGCTTTCAACATCCCAAAAGATGGAAACAGGTATGCACCCGAGGAGGATCTCTCCTCCCCTACCCCAAACTTGATGAGCATTTCTCCCAAGTGGGAGAAGCTCTGTCAAAACAACCTGACAATAACCCCACAGAAAACAACTCGAACACAAAGTCACACACTTTACATACACATTTCAGTTATACGAAAACAAAGGTAAAATTTAGACCAACCTTGCAAAGCCCTCCTGGAATGAAGCTGTTGCAGAGTCCACAGAGTTCACTTCCAACCTTAGCCACCAACTCCCTCTCCCTTCTCTATCTTGCAAACTAACTTCTCTATTTTTGGTAAGGCAAAAATGAAGGTTTTCCCGAAATTCAACTAACTCCCTCTCATCCCAAAAATTTGAAAATAAATAACCCAAATTCTCTTTTTGAGAAATGGGGAAGTGACACTTGTCACCTCCTCACCCTTCCCCAAAACCACTATTCTGCCTGATGGCTTATGTCACTCTCCATTCCCAAGGGTACTCCTAGTCCTCTCCTCATGTGATTCCACTTTCTCATGGGAGAAATAAAAAAAAGAGTTAAATGGGAAAAAGACAGGTGACCCATGCCTCTTTTTCCTTTCTTCACATGGGTGTCCTCACAGCACATGGGGGAATCTCACTAAAGGAGAGGGTGACCTTCAATAATGGATGGCATCTCTTATCTTGGAGAAAGTAGAGGGGATGGGTTGGGTGTTGGTACAACCCATCATGTCCCCTCCTACCTCCAATTTTCGCCACTTAACTTCAGGGGAAGGTTAAGTTGACTAGATGGAGGTTACTCAAGGGTTACCCATGCCAAATGGGCCCCTGGACCCATGGGGTATAACCCAGGGTCAACTTTAACCCATACAAGACACCCCTGGTCAAGGTAAAGCACAAGAAAAGGGCCTCATAATTTAAATAAAATAAGAAATTCAAATTCAATCTCTTTACAACACAAATTATAAAATAATATTACATGAGGGTAACCTAACCCACTCGACCATACGAAAGACCACATTACATCATTACATCAAACACAAAGAGATCTTGGTTCCTCGTGGAACCCGATCGGCTTAACAGGGAATAACAATTAACAAGGTGCAGAATGATCTCCGAGTTCTGTGGTTCGATTAGTAATTCCTGCACACTAAATTACAAGATCAGTAACCACATAAAATCATCATAGCCGAAGCAACTAAAAAAAAACATGCATTATCATGACATAGTATTAATTAACATAAATGAAATCATATTACAATTTTCCATCATCACCTAATTCATTTTTCTGAAATGTAAACTTATCCAAACATCACCCAATTAGTTTTTCCGAAAACATAATAAAGTTTAATAGTTTGACAATTCCGGGAACTGCTATCCCACAATTATAAAAAGTAACAATAACAGTCATGTAAATAGTCATAACAACAGTAGTAAAAAGGGCGGTCCTCACATCCTCTCCCCCTAAGACGGTACTTCCTCCTGGAAGTCGTCAAAAAGGTGAGGATAAAGGGTCTTTAGTCTCTCTGCATCTTCCCATGTTGCAGTGACTTCGTCGTATAGGTCCCACTGGACTCTAACTTGGTCCAGCTCTCGACCTCGAAGGGCCAGCGTCCGACGAGCCAATATGCGAATTGGCTCCAACGCCAGTTGTCCGTCTGCCTCTACCTGAAGAGCACTCCAATCCAACACGTGAGATAAGTCAGAAATATATAAACGTAAAACTGATATATGAAATACATCGTGGATACGTGACAGGCTAGGTGGCAAGGCTAGACGATAGGCTACTGGTCCTATCCGCTCCAATATTTCGAAAGGTCCTACAAATCGAGGTGCGAGCTTAGAGCCTTTTCCGTAACGGATTGGACTCTTGTGCGGCCGCACTCTCAAAAATACTCTTTCCCCCACAGAGAAGCTTCGGTCTGTCCTCTTAGCATTGGCATACTTTTTCTGCCTGTCCTGTGCTTCCTGAAGCCTCTGTCTTATCTGTTTGACTTGCAGTTCCATATTCTGAACTATCTCTGGGCCGATGACTATTCTGTCCTCTATCCGATCCCAACTCAAAGGTGTTCTGCATGGTCTGCCATATAACGCCTGGAAAGGAGGCATACCCAACGAGCTATGATGCCCATTATTGTAGGCGAACTCAACTAGATACAGGTACTCCTCCCATCTAGACTGGTGGTCCATCACATACATGCGAAGCATGTCTTCTAACACCTGGTTAACTCTTTCTGTCTGTCCATCAGTTTTCGGATGATATGCTGAACTGAAGTTGAGCTGTGTGCCCAACGCCTGATGTAAGGCTCTCCAGAACGATGAAGTGAATACGGAGTCTCTGTCAGATATAATGCGACGAGGTACCCCATGAAGTCTAACAATTTGATCAAGAAACACCTTTGCCACTGATGGTGCATTGTATGTTGTGCATATTAGTGAAAAATGTGCCACTTTGGTCAGCTTGTCAACTGTCACCATAATAGCATCATGGCGACGTGATGACATAGGTAGACCAACGATAAAATCCATAGAAATGGTATCTCATTTCCATTCAGGTATCTCGTGAGGGTACAACAGTCCCGCTGGATGCTGATGTTCGGCTTTGACCCTCTGACATTCCAGGCAACGAGCAACAAATTCGGCAATGTCACGCCTCATCCCAGCCCAATGATAAAGTTGTCGTAAGTCAGCATGCATCTTCTTCACTCCTGGGTGTGCTGCATAGGGTGCTCTATGAGCCTCTGATAGGATTACTATACGAAGATTACCCGCATGGGGTACATAGATGCGCTGCCGATGTCGAAGCATACCATCAGACTCAAGGGTATATCCTGTAAATTTGCCCTCAAGGGCCTTCTGATTTAGTAATGCCTGCTGCACCTCAAGAAACCATTCGTCCTCCGGTAGATGCTGTAAGATGCGATCCTTCAAGTCCATCTTCAAGGTCAGGGTCTGGATCTCGTGGCGTCTTCGACTCAAAGCATCAGCGACCACGTTCTCCTTCCCTTTGATATAGTGGACATCGAAGTCATATTCGCATAGGAATTCCATCCAACGCCGTTGGCGGGCGTTCAAATTAGGCTGTGTAAAAATATACTGCAAACTATGATGGTCCGAATGGAGTTCAAAGCGTTGACCTAAGAGAAAGTGTCTCCAGCGAACCAAGGCATGAACAACAACTGCGAGCTCTAAGTCGTGCGTAGGATAGTTTAACTCATGTGTCTTTAGTTTCCGCGATTCGTATGTGATCGCTCGACCATCCTGCATAAGCACGGCTCCCAAACCTTCTAATGATGCATCTGTGCAAACTACAAACTCCTCTGTAGGATCTGGGACTGCTAAAATAGGAGCACTAGTAAGACGCTCCTTGAGGACTCCAAAAGCCTTTTCACACTGCTCGGTCCAAGTGAAACCCTTCCCTTTTCGCTGAAGGGAAGTAATGGGATGTGCTATCCTGGAGAAACCTTCGACAAACCGACGATAATACCTGGCTAACCCCATAAAGCTTCTGACCTCTGTCACGTTAGTGGGTGCCGGCCACTCCTGAATTGCTCTAATTTTAGATGGATCTACGGAGATGCCATCGCCTGATAAAATGTGTCCCAAATACTGCACCTCTGTCCTGAAGAAGGCACACTTCGCCAAGTTGCCATAAAGCTGCTGCCCTTGTAATTGCTGCAAAACTTGACGCAAGTGCTCTACATGCTCCTCCTCAGTCTGTGAATAAATCAGAATGTCATCTAGAAATATGATCACGAACCGATCTAGGTATGTACGGAACACCCCGTTCATGAGACTCATGAATACTGCAGGAGCGTTCGTCAACCTGAAAGGTACTACTGTGAATTCATAATGGCCATATCTGGTTCGAAAAGCAGTTTTATGAATATCTGACTCTGTGATGCGCAATTGGTGATACCCAGATTTTAGATCGATTTTCGAGAACACTCTGGCTCCCTGCATCTGATCAAAAAGGTCGTCAATCCTAGGCAGAGGATAACGGTTCTTCACCGTCACCTTGTTCAACTGCCTGTAGTCCATGCATAGACGAAGAGACCCATCCTTCTTCTTCACGAAGATAACTGGTGCGCCCCATGGTGAAACGCTAGGTCGGATGTGTCCCTTCTCAAGTAATTCCTCTAACTGCAGTTTAAGTTCAGTGAGTTCATGGGTAGTCATCCTATAGGGTGCACGGGATATCGGCTCTGCACCTGGCACTAAGTCGATGTGGAAGTCCACTTCTCTGCGTGGAGGCATACCTGGTAATTCTGGCGGAAATACATCGGCAAACTCTCTAAGGATAGGGTGATCATCTAAAGTAGCCTCAGGTTCATCCTCTGCTCTATCACTGACTGTGATGGCAAACATCTGACATCCCTTCCGCATACAGCGCTTAAGCTGCTGAGCGGATATCATACGAACAGCCGTGGGCTTTTGAATGCCCACTATCTCAACCGACGAATCATGATCGTCTAAACAGCTAATCGTCTTCTGGCGACAATCAAGCTTGGCTCTATGTGCCGCAAGCCAATCCATACCCAGAACTACTCCGTAAGACCCTAATGGCATAATCCTAAGGTCACATGTTGTGGTGAATGATCCCAATGTGATCTCACAGTCTTTAACCAAGGTATCTACTGACATCCTGGCCCCTGAGGCCAACTCAACTTCCCACCTAATGTCTTGCCTAGAAGCCACCAGCCTGCAACGCTCCACTAACGATGTAGACAAAAAGGAGTCAGTAGCTCCTGAGTCAAAAAGGATCGAGATGGGAAAGTCTCTAATCGTACCTGCTGCCTCGATGACAGAAGCCTGGAAATCGGCCTGGCGGTTATCAACCGCTGCAAACATGTGGTGGGTTCTGCCCACATCACCTATGGTCTGCTCAGATCCTCCTGATCGGGGTTGTCCCCTGCAGTAAATCCCTGCGGGCACTCTCTAGCCAGATGCCCTGCCCCACCACATACATAACATCGTCCTCTAACCTGTAACTGCCCTGACTGTGTTCTGCCTGATTGTTGTTGCCCTGTCCGTCCGGTGGATCCCTGTGAGCCTCTGTAAGACTGCTGGGACCTTGCGGGTCCTGCCGATGAACCCTGCTGTCTCTGATCTCTGCGTGGACCCTGCTGCTGCCATCCACGGTTCTGTCCTCCCTGTCCCCTCTGTTGAAATTTGGTTTTTTGCTGATGTTGCTGCTACTGTGGAGGCCTAGGAGGTAATGTTGAAGGATTATATCCTCCTCTCTGTGTTGTGTTTTGAGGCCTTCGGTAATTTTGCTGTTGTTGGGGATTACGTTCCTGGTACTGCGGGCATGGATTCTGTCCTCGTCCTTGAATTTCCTCTGATATAAGGGCCTTTTCAACAGCCTCGCTAATGGTATGGGGATTTGCCATACGAACTGGTCCTGCTATCCCGTGATTTAGCCCTCTGATGAATTTGTGTATTAAGATTTTCTCGTCATGGAGGTATTCCGCGTAATGAGAAAGCTCTATAAATCGGCTCTCATACTGAGTAACGGTGAGTCCCCTCTGCTGTAAATCATGGAACTCATCGATCCTGCGCTGTCTATAATGTTCGGACAAATATCGCGCATTGAAGCGCTCAATGAAGATGTCCCATGTGAGTGTATCCACGGAGAGTCGGTGCTTGCACTCCTCTGTGCACCACCAGGTGGCTGCTGCATCCCTAAGAAGATGAACTGCCACTCGTGCTTTCGTGTTGCTCCCATATGGTCGCAATGCGAAACACCTGTCTAAGCTAATCAGCCAAGCCTCGGCCACAGCTCCCTCTGTAGCACCTGCGAAAGTGGGTGGGTTGAGCCTCAGTAGATCTCTGATAGGGTCCCCTCTGTCTCTAAGTCTCACAAGTGGCTCTTCCACACCATCCTCATATAATCCATGCTGAACCTGTTCTTGTCTCAAAAGTCTCGGAGGACTCCTGCTCCGTGCTCGGGAGGCTTACCCTACCTCCTCTACTGTTGTGTCGGGAATCTCAACGAAGGGCTCCACACGTGGCACCTCTAGTGGATCAACGCGGGGCTCCATACGTGGCTCAATACGTGACTCGGCACGTGGCTCCTCTCGCGGATCAACACGAGGCTCTATACGTGGCTCAGGAATCACTGGTGGTAACCTGTCTAACATAGTCTGTAGTGCCTGTAAAATCTGTGGCCCTATATCCAATACTGGTGTCGCCTGTGGTACTAGTGGTGCTTGTGGTACAGGTGGTGCAGGTGGTGCTGCTGTAACTACTGGTGTCGCCTATGGTACTAGTAGTTCTTGTGGTACAGGTGGTGCAGGTGGTGCTGCTGTAACTACGGGTGCCAGTCCCTCGGCTGAGGAATCGCTGTGCACCTCGACTGATGCTGTGTGGCGTGATCGCGCTCGTCAAACACGTCGGGGAGGCATCCTACAAAACAAGGTAGAAACTAATTAGCCAAAGTTGCGGAATAATAACGTGCCCAAATACGCCCAGTGTTTAAAACTTGGCTCTGATACCAAATGTCATGCCCACATTTTCCATGTGGTCACAACACACATCGCACGTGTCATAGCCACATCTGTCATGTGGTTATGACACAAGATATGAAAAACTTTTCACATTGTCCTAAAAACCCCCTTCGCATGCGTACGCATGCTCGACGGTGTTCTCTCATGGCGAAACACTACAATTTTCGGCGGGATATAAGTACAATTGCGTGCAACTAGACGCAAACAGATCAACAAGAGGGTCTGTACGACGCCGCTAACGTCATTGCAAGAGTGAGATTACCAAAGTTTCTAAATCTAAACCTCGGCAATTTTCAGTAGCATAATGCCTTACGGCATTAGTGGGAATTACGCTGCACTCATTTACGCACGTGGTTCGCTGATAGATTAACAACTTCCCACGACGCCTTGTTCCGACTAAACCGGCTAGTGATCTCCCTATTTAGTCATTTTTCAGCCAGGCACGGTTGTCTGTCTCCTCTCTTGTTTCCTGAAACATACTCCTCCTACGACTTAGCATTTTCAACAAGGCGGTTTGATTGCTCTCTCTTCCCTTTTCACTGGTTCTTAATTTTGATTGTATTTTTATCGCCCTTACCTTAACTATTTCTCTGTTAATTTAGTGTGTTTATATTTCGGTCTCTCTCTCTCTTTTGTTTTCTATGCTTTCTTTATGTGCATCCGGTCCTTTCTTCATGATTTACGTCAATCAGGGTTATCATTGCAGCTATTGTTGATATTAAACCTAACTTCAGGATGATCTAGGTCACATAGGCTGGTTTACTACTTCGCTGGACTCGGTCTCCTAATCTTCCCCGATCTAGGTTCCTCCTCTTCGTATGTACTTATTAAACTTGTTCCTAAGCAGATTTAGCAGAAGGGTCCGTCAACTTAGTTCTCTTATCCCATGTGGGAAATGTCGCGCATTTTCTCCTCTGTGTTTTCCAATGTTAGTTTTTCTTCTTCGGACTCTCTTACAGGTTGACTTATGAGGACGTTAACTACAGTTGAGATTAAAATGGTCACATGGAATGTCTGTGATGGCTCCTTAAGTTTATTTCCAGTGTTCTTTTAAGCAAGGTGATGTGTAATTTTCCTCTTCATTTTCCGGGTGATTGAAATTACGTTGATAGTTGAAACTTCCGAGAAACTCTTTCCAGAGTATCACTGAATATTCCTTTACACTCTTTTTACATTATAATTTTATTTTCTCTTGTTTATAATTACTGTTGTTACTATTACTAATAATGACTATTAATACTCTGATTGTGACTCGTATAACATTGTAAATAGATGTAGGAGGCTCTCCACTTTATAAAACCCTGAGCATGGGAATATAACTTCTTTGGTTGTTGTGTTCAACACTTAATAAAAACTAACTGTGAAAATATAATTTGTTATTTTATTTTTGTATATCCATGTGTCACATTTTATTAAGATTTTAAACAAGGGCCCAATAAAATGGCTCATAAAACTATTTCTATAAATATATATATATATATATATATATATATATATATATATATATATATATATATACATATTTTAATGTCCATGTAATTGACGAAATTGTTCTTTTAGTTATTTAATAAACTCCACGTAATCCTTTTTATATATAAATATATATATATATATACATATATATATATATATATATTAATTATTTCATATTATATTGCTATATACATAGGCATATATAGTATCTATATATGCCTATATATATGGCAACTTAATGTGTTCTATTTCAAATAAAATCCAACTTATGTGTTAGGGCCCAAGCCCTAACTTTTTTTTTGTTTTATTTCCCATAGCCACGGAGGCGATGGGCGGCGGTGGCCGCGCAGAGCGGAGGAGCAGAGCCGGCGGTGGCCGCGTAGAGCAAAGGAGCAGAGTCGGCGGTGGCCGCGCAGAGCGGAGGGGCAGAGTCGGCGGAGGGGGTAGGGCCTGTGTAGGCCGCGGGAGTCATAAGGGGAAGGGGGGATGTGGAGTGGGGCGGAACCCCACCCACATCCCACGATGTGGGGTGTGGGTGGGGCTCCGCCCCACCCCACACCTCCATGTATAAGTAAAAGCCTGCGGTGGGGGTTTCTCCCCACCGCCCAAACTGCAACCGCGACTGTGTTTTTTTTTGAACCCGCGGTTTACTTCGACAGTCAACAATACTATATTTCTTTATATATATATATATATACTTAGATTTATAATTCAGTCTCATAATAACACAATTTATTCAGTTTCTATATTCTTCTGTAAAAATGATAATTAATAAAACTGTGATATATATATATGTATATATATACATATATAAATATATATATATATATATTCTCTTTTATGTATATCTAAAACTCATAATTTTCTCAAATTCACTACCCTATTCATTTTCTCAAATTCAACCTGATAGAATGATAATTAAATAACAATTTTATATCTATATATATATATATATATCTATATATATATATATATCTATATATATATAAATATATTTCGGTAACAATGGTAAAAGATAAAATACATGCTAGATTTCCTCTAATCCTTCCAACTTAACAGAATCCATTAATTATGAAGAATAAACTTAAACAATTAATTCCTTAGAACAATGAACAATAACTAACATTTCAACTAGTTAAGCAATTCCAAACTTTCAAATGTAAACAACTCAGATTAGATTGCAATAATGAACTTTTCCTTTCAGTAATACTTGAAACACAAATAAATTGCTATTGAACAAGGTTTACAAACATCAACTTGAAAATTTAAGCACATTCATATTACAGATTCTCAATCATGGATACAACAACTAACTTCCCAGATATGAACTTTCTTCTCCCAAACAGTATACAACTGATAGCTTATGACAACCAAATAAAAGTCCAATAATAACAAGATCAGGGAGGTGATTTTCTTCACTCCCAAAATAACAATAAATTACAACAATAACAAGAGAGGTGTTCTCTCTTCAACTCTATGAAATGAACCAGGCCTAATTCTCATGACAAAGAAGATTAACTGCTTCTTCATAAATATCCAACCAGAAGCTCCAAGAGAAAACCTGCGTATCAAAGACAAACAAAGAAGAAAACACCACTCATCTAGCTCTCCTCCCTTCCGTAGACCCGCAAGTGGGTCACCCCCGAGCTAGGGAGACCATACTCACACCTGGGTACTCAAACACTCCACTTCACAACAGAAACAACAACAATCCCAAAGCATACAAACACCCGTGGGTAATTTACACAACACAGAAACTCAACTACAGTGAGTTTCATAAGGGGCAAGAGAGTGGACACACTCGACTCCAGAGTGTCACCCTGACAGATAAGTTAACCAATATAAATTTCTCTTGGTCTCAAACCAAGTGTGATCACAATTTTTAAGAAATCTGTATATGACTCTCAAGTCAAAAATACAGTCACAGATACATGCCCTCAAGGCTTTCAACATCCCAAAAGATGGAAACAAGTATGCACCCGAGGAGGATCTCTCCTCCCCTACCCCAAACTTGATGAGCATTTCTCCCAAGTGGGAGAAGCTCTGTCAAAACAACCCGACAATAACCCCACAGAAAACAACTCGAACACAAAGTCACACACTTTACATACACATTTCAGTTATACGAAAACAAAGGTAAAATTTAGACCAACCTTGCAAAGCCCTCCTAGAATGAAGCTGTTGCAGAGTCCACAGAGTTCACTTCCAACCTTAGCCACCAACTCCCTCTCCCTTCTCTATCTTGCAAACTAACTTCTCTATTTTTGGTAAGGCAAAAATGAAGGTTTTCCCAAAATTCAACTAACTCCCTCTCATCCCAAAAATTTGAAAATAAATAACCCAAATTCTCTTTTTGAGAAATGGGGAAGTGACACTTGTCACCTCCTCACCCTTCCCCAAAACCACTATTCTGCCTGATGGCTTATGTCACTCTCCATTCCCAAGGGTACTCCTAGTCCTCTCCTCATGTGATTCCACTTTCTCATGGGAGAAATAAAAAAAAGAGTTAAATGGGAAAAAGACAGGTGACCCATGCCTCTTTTTCCTTTCTTCACATGGGTGTCCTCACAGCACATGGGGGAATCTCACTAAAGGAGAGGGTGACCTTCAATAATGGATGGCATCTCTTATCTTGGAGAAAGTAGAGGGGATGGGTTGGGTGTTGGTACAACCCATCATGTCCCCTCCTACCTCCAATTTTCGCCACTTAACTTCAGGGGAAGGTTAAGTTGACTAGATGGAGGTTACTCAAGGGTTACCCATGCCAAATGGGCCCCTGGACCCATGGAGTATAACCCAGGGTCAACTTTAACCCATACAAGACACCCCTGGTCAAGGTAAAGCACAAGAAAAGGGCCTCATAATTTAAATAAAATAAGAAATTCAAATTCAATCTCTTTACAACACAAATTATAAAATAATATTACATGAGGGTAACCTAACCCACTCGACCATACGAAAGACCACATTACATCATTACATCAAACACAAAGAGATCTTGGTTCCTCGTGGAACTCGATCGGCTTAACAGGGAATAACAATTAACAAGGTGCGGAATGATCTCCGAGTTCTGTGGTTCGATTAGTAATTCCTGCACACTAAATTACAAGATCAGTAACCACATAAAATCATCATAGCCGAAGCAACTAAAAAAAAACATGCATTATCATGACATAGTATTAATTAACATAAATGAAATCATATTACAATTTTCCATCATCACCTAATTCATTTTTCTGAAATGTAAACTTATCCAAACATCACCCAATTAGTTTTTCCAAAAACATAATAAAGTTTAATAGTTTGACAATTCCAGGAACTGCTATCCCACAATTATAAAAAGTAACAATAACAGTCATGTAAATAGTCATAACAACAGTAGTAAAAAGGGCGGTCCTCACAGATGTGCACTATCTAGGCCATGTTATCTCCCAAAAGAGAATAGTATTCGACTTGAAAAACATTTAAGGTAATCGTGGATTGGCCTACACATCAAAATCTTTATAAGGTGAGGAGTTTCATGGGTCTGGTTGGGTGTTACTATAGGTTTATGAACAATTATTCCAAGATAACTCTTCAAGTAGGAATTGCTTGCAAAGGAAGGGAAATAAACTTATTTGGACTAGAGAGTGTGAGGCAACATTGCAAAAGTTACATGAATTTCTCACACCTTCTTTGATCCTCCTATTGACACTTGCAAATTTGGTAAGTTTTCAGTGCATGACCAACCTTGAATTGGCAACAAGGTTTTACTTTTAAGCCCCATGGCATCCAGTAGGTCTAAAACTTCAGACATTAAAATTTCCCAATCTATGATTCGTCAAGAGAAATAGTTTGGTACAAAAATTTTATGGGTTATCAGGAGTGTGTGTGGCAGTTTGCGTTCTTCCAGGATGTGTTTTAACATGTTTTTAATATGTCGCCACTTCTAGACTGCTCTGGAGGGTCCTGCAAAAAAAGTTCAAATTTCCTAGTTCTGATGACAACCCAGTTATTGAATTGCCTTCATATGTTTCCAACTCCATTTTTGTGGTGATTCGAGGTGTCCTTGTCTGAAAACATATTTTTTTTTAAAACTGGGTTCCCGGGGGCCTAGTTTACAAAGGAGGTCCCAAAAATCTTTTGGCGGTGCAAATTTTGGGGACATGGTGTTGAACACACCAAGATACTGAAAGGGGGGGGTGAATTAGTATCTAAAAAAACTTCAAATCCTCCAGAGTAGATTAAAACTTAAGCATTACAGCATCAACATAAACATGAAAGATCAACACAATGCACATCAACACATAACACCAGACATACGTGGAAAACCCCAGAAGGGAAAAACCACGATGAGGATTAACTCACAATATATGAAGGTCAAAATTACAACTTAGTTTTAGGGCTACAACCCAAGGAAGCTAATACTCCCTGTTGACTTTATTTTAGGGCTGCAATCCAAGGAAGCTACAACTCCCTATGGACTTTGTTTTAGGGTCACTCCCAAGGAAGCAACTATTCCCTGAACTAAGAACAAACTAAAAAATAATTACAGTATGACAGTCCTTCTACTATCTAAAAATTGACATTGAAGCTCACACCTTTGATGATTGCAATTCTGCTTCTTCTGATGATTGGATCAATTAGGCACACTCTTCACTTCCCTCCTGTCACAAAAATGTCATCAAGATGAGTCAGAACAGCCTCTAACACTTCTGCTCTTTCTCCTTCAATCGTACATCACAATGCATATGATATACATATTCTACTCTTTACACTTTCATACTTTCATCTTCGCAATCATACTTCACCTAGACCAACTAGGTTTACAATATATACATGGCATTTTCATTACAAGTCAACCAATACAACAAGAATATTACATTTTACAAGTTGGCCACAGATCACAACATTAAGCATGCATAAGGCAAGCCCTATCATGAACAACACACTACTCCAAAAGGAAACACATGCCTTGCGGATCCCAATACATGCTTAGCCCAGTCCTAAACATCATTCACTACATCATTCTTTAGGGAATAACATCCACATGCTTCACAAATTTGAATTAGGTCACTCTTAAGAAAGAACACATGAAGCTTGTAGCACAATGATCATTTCAACTTGGCAGTACCCATGAGAGATTAAGCATTTCTTGTGCTTCTTCCAGATGAGTCGACATGACCTATATACATCTCCAAACATCCCTTGAACTCCGCACATCAACAACATTATGGTGCATAAATTCAACATTCTTTAGTCAGCCAAACAGAGGCATAGCCTGGCAATATCATCATTCTAGACCACAACCAGTTCTAGAGAGAGTAGAAATCCACCTTATGGAGCAACAGGAGACAACATAAGATCATTAGGACCATCTTACATCAGTCAATGTATCATTTCATGCAGTAGCAAGTTGGCACACATCATCAGCATATGTCTTGAGAACAACTAGGCATCTAGAACTGTCTATATTACAACTGTCATTTGAAAACTAATCTTGCAGACCTTTAAAACACCTGAGACTCATATGGATACACTTATACATTGTTGTGAACATATCTTCAAAAGCGCACAGCCATATCTATCATTGCGGAGGAATGCGGAGCATTCCAAACAGTCTCTATCATCACTTGATTCTGCCAAAGCATAGACTAGAACTCTGTCTCGCATAACTTTCATTGTGGAGGGACAAATTATCTAAGACTTTGGATTTAGCACCTTTACACCATAATGGACTTAACTATTGAGCCGCATGACCATATATTCAAATGTGGAGGAATGTGGAGCATTTTACCAGGTAGTCTTTTAGGAAATTCTCTACAACAGAAACCTTCACCAATTTCTAGAGGCCAAAACCTTCATATAACAGCACATACATCCTTAGGAACAACATGAAGGATCATACAACATGCCACAAGCCCTCAGCAACATCTTCTCATCCTCAGCATGGCTTAATGTATCATCATTCATCTTAGTGCTTCTAATTCCCATCTTAATATTTCATCATGAAATCATCTTTGTTGACCATTATCATGCTCAAAACAACTTGACTTGACACTGATCAGGGCATGACATCCAACCATGAACATCAGCAACCCATTATGAACATCAAGAGCATCATTGAATATTAGCAATCCTGAACAACATCACCACTGTATCTCACTGCATCTCTGTTACCCTACTGGTATATCATCATCACAATCTGAGTGTTGACCTCACTGTAAGTGTTGACATCAATGACAACACATATTGCCAACACATGGGTATGTTTTAAATAATTGATTATGGCCATATGCAATTTTTCATGGCCTCTAGTTGTCCCATGTGCTCACAATGCCAATGTGTCGTTTGCTAGGAAGAGAAAACTAACTGATTGCCAAATGTAATTTTTAAACCTTTATAAATTGGCAAGTATAATGTTCTAAATGATAAATATTTTAGAACAAATATTATTATTATAATGTTTAAGTCTTATAAAAAAAATAGAGGTGTTTTATGATCTTGGCACATCAGTGCACAAGCTCACTTCCTTCCTTCTCCTGGAGCTGCACTACTACGCTAGGGCCTCCTATTGGTTGGTTTTCCAAGCATGTCATTCTTCAAGTGGTAAATATTATAAAATAAACATTATTAACATAATGTTTATACTTTATAAACAAAAAAACAAAGGCATTTAGTGGGCTGAGCACCGCAACACACAACCCACTCCACCCACTCCACTCTCCTTTGCCAAGGCTACGATAGTGGGATAGAGATTCCATTGGAGTGTTGCTCATGTCTGGAGACTTTGGGCAGGGATTTGGAGTTATTTGTGAAGCTGTTTATGGTCATTTAACATCTTAAAAATTGTCTGGGATCATTCCAATGCTAGGAGAGTAGTTTTAGTGGTGTTTTGGAAGATTTCTTGCTGCTAGTAACATTAAAAATGCCCAACACCTTCAAAAAATGACCCAACAAACATTATCAATGCCACACAACAAATTTGAATGAAGGATTAAGTTTTTTAATAGAATATTTGATTTAAATTAAGTGTCAGAGTGGAGATCCATCACGTTTTTGAAGTTTGGGGCAGATTTTTAGAGAATTTACAAACTAAATATGGTCATTTCTTTGTCTGGAAACTTGCCTAAACCTTTTCTCATGCATGGGCAGTGGTTTAATGTTGTTTTGAACATTTTCTAAATGCTAACAAGATAGAGTTCACCCCTGTTCATCCAAAAATGACCCAACAATGAGAAGAAGTAAATTGGGCAAATATGTAATTTGACTCGATATGGAGTTCCAATGCAAATACAACCAATCAGGTAATCAAGAGTTTTATGATTTCTGAGGTGGAAACAAACAAAAAATGAAGTATTAATCCAGTTCATGTCACGAGAAAGATTGATTAAAGAAATTTGTTTCAAATTCAGCCAATCAAAGAAGAGATACAGGTCCCAAATATAGCAAATATTAAATAATGGGTCAAAATATGTCAAAAGTTTTATTTCTGGGCAAGAGGCCGACATGTTTTGTATTTTTTTATAAAAAGAGGGCTTTGTAGAGTAGTTGAGGGGAGATTCTAGGCTTTGGATACAAGTTATCCACACATTTGGGAAATAACTTTTTGTAGGAGGAGGTGACTGGATTTTGGGTTGTAGAGACATATTTTGCTGTGTAAGTGAATAAATTTTTGAATGACATTGTTTCTTTCTAGATTGAGTTACATGAAAAACACTTGTCTGTGATTATCTCCTTGGATATGAGCATTTTCTTCTTGGGTAAAATTGCTAAGGATTACTGAACTCATTCATATACATTTGCTATATGATATATTTGATTTGCTACATCTATTCAAGGAATGGATTAAAACTGCTTTAGATCAAATATAGGGGAAAGTGTGTTGTGTTTCAGGATTATTGAAGAAGAATCACAGATAATACTCTTTCATGTACATATTATTGTAAGACAGTAATACTATCATTATGAGTCCTCTAGATATGAAGTTTTGGTGCCATAAGAGAGCATTTACACTGCTGGGTTTGACTCTATTGCCTTGATAAAACACTGATTTGGAGTAAATTTTCCCAAAGGTCCAGGAAACCTAAGAATTTAAAGACAAATCATTTGAATAATTTTATTTTGTGTTGTTTTGGTTTAGTTGTTGCATATTCTTAGATTTAGACAGTGAAGATAATTCAAGAATATTGTCAGTTTGAGGTTAATCTTACACATCTTGGTATAAATATTGAGAACATATCTGCCTGGTTGTAAATGAAGGATGCATTTGATTTTGTCATGATAAGGGTTACCTCCTAGGTTTGGCAGACCCTGAAGTGTAGGGGAGATAGATGCAAACAATCTCCCGTTCATTGGCCAAGTCTCCCATTGAATTTGATCATAAGAATTGAAAAATCTTTAGATTTTGATGTGTGCATATTTAGGAACTAACACCTCCCAATCCTTGATCCAAATGGGTAGTGGACTATGTGAACCAATGCCTCTTCAAATGGATTGAGAGGGATTTTAACTCAATATGGTTGAGTTTTGGCATATGATTCACAAAAAATCAAAGACCATGAAATGAAACATGTAACCTATGATTTAGAGTTGGATACTATAGTGCACACTCTAAATCTATGGACGCATTTTCATTTGGGAAAGAAGTTTGAATTGAAAACTAATCATAGATTCTAGTCTATATTCTCAATTAGGAAAATCTAAATACTCACCAAATAAGATGGCTAGATCCTTTGAGTGATTTTGATTTGGACTTAACATATGTTAAAGAAAAGAAAATAGAGTGTAGATGCATTAAGTAGACATAGATATTTGGCTACCATATGAAGATTGTAATTATAAATAAGGGTCAAGATTCTAGACACTAACAAAAAGACCAATTATAAGCTAAAATCTATTCTATAACATTAGAATTTTTTTATATAGTTAGGAAAGTTTAAAAATATGGCTCATATGATCAACTGACTAAGAGTTAGTTCCTTTTTAGCATTAACATGATACTACTACATAGATCCTTTCAAGCATTAACAATAGACTAATATTTATCTCCTTTTGAGCAACCACACTAGAAACCAACAAAGGAAGACCAAGAGTCACACCTTAGAATTCCACTTTAGAAATCACATCCACACTAGAAGCCAACAATTGAAGACCATGAGTCACATCTTAGAATTCCACCTTATATGTCACCTTGGGGATTTAAACTTGGGTCTCCATAATGAGAACCCAATGCTTTAACCAATTGAGCTCAACCCCTTTACAACATGAGAAAATTTTGAAAGATAAGATTATTCTTTTGATGTGGATGAACTATTAAGGTTTCATGGATGCATTTATGTTCATAAGACAATAATTGATGGTAGAGACACATAAAACTCCATATTATACTCATCTTGGCTTGACTAAAAAATTGCACAAACTAAAAACATATTTCTATTGGAGAAAATGAAGTCCAATGTGTCACATTTTGTGGTAAAATTCCTTGACTATCAAAAGGTAAAGACTTAACATAGTCATCCAGGTGAGTTGTTGTACCTTGACATGTACCAAGCCATAAATGGTTTGTAATAAATATGAATTTTGTGTTTGGTTTACCCAAAATAGATATAAGAATTAATACCATTTTGGTAGTCATAATGTTCAAACTAACCAAAATAACCCACTTTATTTCTAGGAATGTACATTGATGATGCAAAAATTATTGCATAAAAGTTTTTTAAAGAAATTGTAAGATTACATTGTATACTTGATGTCATCATTTTAGATTAGGAAAAACTATTTACTTCATGTCTTTGGACCAATTTGATAGTAGCCCTTAGTACTAGACTAAATTTTAGTTCAACTTATCACCTAAAAATAGATGGGTAGATAGAGAGGGTTAATCAAATTCAGAATGTATGCAATGGATCAACCCAACAAATGAGAAGATATTTTGCACTTAGTATTGTATGATAGAAAATGTAAAACACCACTTAGTTGGATGGTCTTGAGAAAAAGTGGTTATTAGGCAAAAGTTTTTAAAGGATTATGATGAGAAGATCAAGGTCCTCAGGTAGAGATTAAAACAAGTTCTAGATAGACAAAAAAGTTATGTAGATATGAATAGAACACCCTATAGTTTTTTTGTGTGAGAAAAAGTATTTCTGCATGTAACCCATAGAAAAGTTTTGTTAACAAGAAAAATGTAGAATGATGGTCTAAGTTTATCTAGGTGTTGTAGTGGTTACCCCAGTGTGGTGAATAAGGAAAAGATAAAGTATGTGGCAGATTACAAGAAGAGACAATATAAAATATACATACATTCATACACACATAATAGAGAGCTCAACATCTATCTATTAATTAAGTATGATTATAATACATTATCATGTGTCCTTTACATGGCTTTACAACATTCATTACATATGTGTATCTCATACTCTATCGAGCTCATGTATATATCTTCTTCCCTTCCTACTACATGTGTGGTATGATTATGTTACTATTATATCTTCTCTACATATAGGACATGTCCCTAACCTTGTTCCTTCATGGTTGTACCTCTTTGAAGTTGTCACAAGTTATCTAAATTTACTACATTGTTGTTCCTTTGATCTGTTGGTTTTTTCCCGGACTGGATGCTTATTCCCAGATTTCCCTACAAGGTAGCCATCAATGATCAACAGGATCTCTGGGCCAGGGGCCAACAGTGTAGGAGATAGACTCTATATTTTATCTCCTCTTCTTCTTCAGGCTCTGCAAAACCTAGGGGGGTATTCCCTACTCAACATCCATGAGGATATACATACAAGGCTGGGATGTCGACAGAAAGCAGATAAGTCCTCCTGTAAGTAGACCAAAACTGTAAGATAAGAGCAAAGGGGCTAGCTTTGGGCCTATTTGCAGTTGTAGACAGAGGACTGAGGATCCTAAAACTAATTCTAATGTCCTAATGGTTGTTTTAGAGTTTGGTTTTAATTTTACATTTGGATGCAAAGCTGGACATGGTATATAACACAAAGACAAAGCTAGATCGGTGCCTATCCAGGGCCTGGAGTCAGTAGACATACACCTGTGAATGATATGCATGAACAACTAAAACTGGATTTCAGGGGGATACATATGATACCTGCCTTACAGATATCTCCCAATACAGAGTGTTAAGCTATCTATACTTATGGCATCCCTACTGCAGTATACCCTTCCCAATGTTCAATCTGAGAACAATTTAATCTACCCCTTGAGCAGAAGTTAAGAGATCAGACATTCAACACAGGAATTCTATGTTCTAGAGTCTCAAACATTGCTTAAATATCCAGACTCAGAAGAAAGATACATGCAATACTGGAGATAGAATTAACAAAACACATGCTAACATAGCATTTCTCATATAAAATTAACCATGAAATCAATGGATTCATGCAAAAACGTACAACAAGAGATACATAAACTCACAGGTTTTGCTGTACAGAGCAACCAAATCAGCTGTATTGTATTACAGAGCCAAATGTTCAACTTTCAACAACAACAAAAATGGTAACACCGTCTGCCTATATTAGCCAGAAAGTGTACCTACAGCAATTAATTACATGACAAAATATCAAAATTTGCTAGATACAAATCCTTCAAAGGAATGGCGCTCAGAATTTATCAATGCAGTAGGCAGGAGAGTTGACAGGGAGGCCTCGAGCCTTGCGCCACTGTATGGAAGTCCTCATTCACAATTGAGCAGTTTAATCACTTGTACCGTCACCCATATCCCTGCTACAGTCGCCATTGATGGCTCAACCACCCGCAGCCATCGAGAAATCAGTCACAGCAATCAAAATGAAGTTCCCGCCAAAATACGTTTACCACAGGTTCAAAATAATGCAGGGAGATTAATCCCACATGCATGGTGCAGAGACCACCTTAGTAGTTTAAAAGCATAGTCACTTGCATAATAGGTGTCGAGCGCTTTTGCCACGCTCGACACACGCTCCTTCACCCAAAAGCCCATCGCCCAGACCCAGGCCATCGGCCAACTCCCAAATCCTCCTGCCGATCTATCAAGTCTCGCCGACGACACCTCCCGAAAGCCTACAACTTCCATATCGGCCAGAGAATAACCATCGGCCAACTCCACAAAACTCATCCCGACATCAATAGTCTGGCCGATGACCACAAACTACACTCTGCACCCCCGTCGGCGTGACTCCCTCCATCGGAGCATCCAAAAATCCTCTGGCCGACCTCAACAATCTCGCTGACCGTTTCACTACATTCCCCTCATCGGCCAGAGACTGACCATCAGGCTAACTCTCCAGACTCCCACTGACAATACGAGTCTCCCTGATGGCCACCAAAACATACTTCATCGGCCAGACAACAACCGTCGGGCTAGCCCAAAATTCCCTTGCCGACATACTAAGTCATCCCGATGGTTCACTCCAAACACGCCCGTCGCCAAGACATAGACCATCGGCATAACAGAAAAGATGCTCACCGACAACACAACTCACACCGATGGACCCTGGCCTCTTCCTTCTGTCGGTGTGACATACACCATCGGGCAAGTCAAAAACTCTTCGGCCAATCGTACAAAGTCACACCGATGCTCATTCCAAATCCCTCCATCGGCGATATCAACACTATCGGCCAAACCCAAAGCTCCCTAGCCGATGGACCAAACTCTCACCGATGAAGTCTCCACATTCCTTGCCTGTCGGTATGACCAAAGCCATCGGTGAACAACAAAATGCCTACACCGATAGAACTTGTCACCTCGATAGACACATCCTCCTTGGTCCCATCGGCCAAGCCCCCCATCGTCGGCACAACTCAAAACACTCACGCCAACAATACAACACACGCCGATAACATCCATCGGCCAAACACAAATGAAGCCTGCCGACGATGAATATCACACCGATGGCATTTCCATCGGCCAAACCAAACACATCGGAGGGAACAAAAAATAGCTCGCCGATAGGCCAAGCTCTTGCCGATGGACAAGAAGACCTAGGGTTTAAATGAAGAAACCCCCCAACATGCAAGCTCAACCTCTAGGCCAAATGGGTACCAACATGATCTACAGTAGCTTTGACTATCTCCAACTTGTATGGGGGTTGATTATCTTGACTCCAACTTTCAATGCCCTGTTTAGTGTGAAAAAGGGAAGATGAGATTGATAGGTGATTTTGGTTTGATCCTCCTTTCACTACTAACATTCAAGGACATTCAACTGAGTTGAATCACAAATATTGCAAGAGGATTCACCTATAGGTTGGTTGTCACTTGTAATGATAGGGAAATTTGTAATTTGTTGATTTATGTGTTTAATTAAGCCTGATTATGCTACAAACCCTAATTATGCAAAATTGTAAACAAATGGATGAATCCTGACAAATGCTCACACATAGAGATGTAATATTCAGAGTAGATACATACCAGACTTCAAGATTCTGGATGTGAAAAAGTTGAGGGCTAAAAAGAAGGCACTCAAGTCCAAGGTGGAAACTTCTTCAGGGATTCCCAGAAAATGTATGCTACTCTTCACCACTATCCCAGAGGTTTTTAGGTCTACAAATCTAGAGGGCTTCGAGGTGAGCGCCCAAGCCCAGGTCCTACTTTTCTTCTTAGATCTGTAATCCCAATACTCTGTCATAGCCTCCTGCAACTCCACTTCCGCAAAACATGACACCTGTTACCTACAATCACAAAGAAGGGGGTTGGGGGTTGTGGTATTTAGGAGCTTGCCTCAGTCAAGTCCTGAAATGGCATTCAAGCCTTCCAACATTGTTGTTTGATAAAGAGTGTGTATCCTTGTGAGATAAAGGCAAAAACAAATTGACAACTTGATAAATGATTGATTCAACACAAATAGATATCACCTCAGAGGTGTAGCTCGCATGTAGATGAAAATCCTTCAACACATGAGAAGATGAGGCCATATCTGCATAACAAACACAACAACAATATTCTACTCTACAATAATGAATGCTTTGAATGCTCTACAATCATAAGTTTCCCAAAAGTTCATTATCATCTTCTAGTTTACAAATGAAACCCTAAACATGCTTATATATGCATTCCTGCTTTAATTTCGTAATTCAAACTTGAGAGATCGACAATGAAACCTTTTAATGGTCACATAACTGACATTTAAAATTTAGGTCTCGACCAAATAGGGTAGGACTAGGGCGTGAGCACCCAAGCCCTATGCCCCATTTTTAAGGCAGAATTAAGCTCAGTAAGGTCCCCTTAGTCCCATTTGAAATGGGTTTTTAGGGATTTTGCATCGGGAGTTAAAATGAACATGCATGATGAAAACAAGGGACCCTGGGAGCTAAACTTAGGAGGTAAAAGTCTTAGGGGACATTTTACGATGTAACATGCCCTTACAAGTTTTCACCATTGGCCTCAATTCAACCACCCTTTCAAGTTTTCAACCTAATGGGACTAGATCAACTCTATCCTAGGAAAATCAACCCCTGACTTAAACCATGGCTTGTCCTTGAGACATGTCAGCTCTATTTGCCACAAAACAAGAAATAAAAAGAAAAACTTGGCCATATCTACTCAAGAGACTACACTAACCAAAAAATCAAAATTGAAGTTTACCCAACCTGTTTATGACAAGTTATTCTTATATATGATGCAAAGTTAGTTATAAGTATTGGTCCACTGAATAGTGGCTTGTTAAAGATGGTGGACTTGACCCTTAATCTCAATGAGAAAAGATTCAACATCGTTAAGAGAGGAAGGGATCAAAATGGATTTGGCCATATTTTGAGCATCCACCAAAAGGCCTATCATCAATGCTAACCATAGGATGAACACTTCTCTTAGCTACTCCATTTATGAAATTATATTGGCTTGCTACTCTTGTAGGTGCTAAAATTGGGTGTGCAAGTTTTTGATTTGGACCTTTATTGCCCCATCTAAATCTGACATTGCATCATAAGAATTTGAGGCTTGTAAAATTTGATTCTCTAAGTTATCAATCTAAGCCTTTAGAGATTTAGTAGATGTGGGCCAACCAAGGAAATATTGATAGAGGGCATTGATGTTATTGCATAAATTATCCATGAGCTTAATTTTTGTATTTAACTCTATATGCCCTATTGCACATTCAACCCTAATGCTATTAAGTTGTTCTTACTTGTATCCTTTAAGATGTCATCCTTCAATTGTGCCTTCTATGCATCCCAATTTTTCACTTCCTTTGGGAGGAGCCTACTTCCTACTTTTTCTTTGCACTCATTTGTAGTAGGGCCTCTGAGGTAGTCCTAGTAGGTGACTTTTATGGTTTTGCACCTCCTTTTTATTTTTGTGGTGGTGTTGTGGATATTTTCATATTTAATTCATACCATAAATATTTCTTTTCTAATTCAACCTCTCCTAGGGTTTTCTATGTTTTTGAGTCTCTTATCTCAAATGACAGGGATCTCATTTTAAGCCTATCTAATCTTCACAATTCCCTTTCTTTTTGCCCTTTATTCTCTATAGAAGGAAGGAGGTAGAAATTTCTATGATAAGGGTACTAGGATTTTCTTATTAGGTAGCTTGTTTTGAAACCTTTTCTTTCTTTTTCTAGGAAATTTCCTTTGCCTCTTGTTTGAACCTTCTTTCAAAAAATTCATGATAGGTCCCAAATCTCTCCACCTTGGGATCTATGGGTAGTGTTAGTAACACCTTTGCATTGGCCTCAATTAATGCATTTGAAACTTCATAAGGTAACCTAGGTACCCATGATGTCCTAGGTTCTATTATCTCCATATATACATAATTTTTATCTATATTAAAAGTAATTTGATCCTAGTATTTTTTGACTATATCAAAAGTTATCCTATCATATCCTTTCATTTCTTGTTGAAAACCAGTGAACAACTCACTATATACCCTCTTATATTGATTTACATCTAGGAATGACCTAATATGTGCCATAATATACCTTGCCACTGGTCTAGTATTTGACCAGCTATATCTTGGTATCCCCAATAATTTTCTCATAAAATACAAGACAGATGATTAGAAATCCATACCAGAATATATATCCATAAGTATTTTTCCTACTAACATTTTCCATTAGTTTCTCTTGGAGGACCTCACACAAGTCAAATTTGTTGCCATTTACCACCATCTCATATGTCATCATGATTGCAATTCCTATGGATAAATTCTCTTAGTTGGTGTAGTATACTTTGTAAGAAATGCCCTTGGTATCATATCTAACCACAGTGTTTGTAATTTCTTCTATTGAGATATTCCTCCCATCAAATTTTAACCCTAATAGTGCCATGGCATTCATATTTGACCTTTAATCTGTAGAGGTATCTCTCCCTTATCATATAATCTAGTGGCTTCTTTGATGGTATTTCTTTATTATCTAATAGGGTTGGTTTATATAGATTAATTCAAAATGTATTCTACTTAGAACTAATTTAATCCATGTAGGTTCTTCACAAAAATGGGGAAATCTTCTCATATGTCTAGTTTCAACTCTTCTAATCTTTGATATTGATATAAATACTCCCACATGCCTTTGTTTGGTTTAGGCCTAGTTAGATGTAGTCACTCTATCTCAAACTATGTGTGGTTCATTTTTATAAGGGAGACATGAATATATTTGCAAATATCTTCTACATAAAGCACAAAAGTAGGAACATTTAAAAAAGCTTTGTCTTTGTCCACCTACTAGAGTAGGTTGCACCATCATTTACTATGAATTATTCATTGCTCTGGTCCCTGAGCTAACCCTAACCCTGTATTGTTACTTATTTATCATCAACTTGAGTTCACCAATATAGTTGTGTTATCAAGTACCATTTCTAACTTCCAACCTTATAACCCTCTTACTTTTGTTTTCCTAGATAACCCTATGTTTGATACTACACTCTTCAACTCATCTTTGCTCAACACATAGCACATTTTGAGTGATTTGATACATTAAATGAGTGTCCTTATGTAAGGTTTAAATGACCCTTTTTGAATTAAATGTTTTTATCTACCTCTCATCCCCCCCTTTTTGAATTGTCTTTTACTCATTTATTTTAACTTTGATAGGTAGGTAGTTGTTTGAGATTGAGTAACTTATTCTTTGTGTTATTATACATTTATGAGTACATTATAATACAAGGAGATCCATTCACATTGTACTTGTTATAGACTAGGTCCATCCCTTAGTCACCCATATAATAGGGTTTTAACATTGCTCCATTAATATAACCATCAAATAATTTATTTTGCGAGGTTCTAAGTTTTACCACTCCTAAAGGTTAAATGTAGTCAATCATATAAGGTACAAGCCATTGCATCTTCAATTTCCTAAGATTTTTAATTCAACTATTTTACATCAACATTGTGTCCCCAATTTATAATGTTTTATTCCTTATGTTCCTATTATGCCATGCTTTTTGACATTTTTTTTTGTGTTTGTCAAGTTTTTCTAGCTCAACTAATCTTTCCTTGATAGATTTATCCTCATTTAACCTTAATTCACTAGCCAATCTAAGATTTGGTATCACTTATGTCATAGGAAGTGCAACATCTAGCCCATAGACTAGTTGAAAAGGGTAATATTTTGTAAGTCTCTTATAAGTTATTCTATAGGCCCATAATACTACTGGTATCTTCACATCCCAATCTAAAGTATTCCTATTGCACATGTTAATGTGGTGCCTAGAATTTGTTAAAAGCTTTGCCAGTCCCATTAGCATGTGGATGGTAAGGGGAACTCCTAGTATGCATTATCATAAAGTTATCGAATAGCTTCACAATTGTTTTATTCACAAAATGCCTTCCTTGATCACTTATTATACTAAAAGGGCATCCAAACTAAACTTGGTGTAGCCATGGTTAGGAGGGTCCACAAGGTGATTAGTCCAGACTGTGCAACAAGAGTAAACACAATGGAAGCAACTCAATTATAGAAAGTAAATGCAGATTCAGTCATTCAGTATATCATAGATTCAAAATGCTAACAAGTCGGCAACATGCAGGCTTACAAATTAGGGCTTATAGGTTTGGTTCTCCAATTACAATATATGTGCAAGATATGACTTTGAAGCACCTTACATAAGAAAATTTGACTTATGAACTATGCTATGTATCCTAACTAACTTTCTATGCATCTATTACATGAATATATATCATCTCTGGATCATCGGAATCCTTCGTATTGGCCGAGAGAGATTACAAACTCCAATGAAAGAGATGTAACATGTGTACATGGATAGGTCAACCCAAAACATATGGAAATCCTCTACAAGTGAATGAATCAATGTGCAGATCTCAAGGAAGGTCAGACAAGTTCCAAACTATCTTGAATGATGTGTCACTTAGATCCACAAGTCATGGAAATCCTCCGCAAGTCTTCTTCTTTAGCTATCTGTCTGAGACTGTTTGAATGCTCTGTTTAGAGAAAATAATTGATCTTCTAATTGTGATATCTTTCTAAAAATTGATCCAAATGATCTAAATTTTGGATATGATGTGCATGATGATATCTAGATGCTAAGTCTAGCTCCGCAAGGTCTAAAATGAAACTGTGGTAGAATGAGGACCAAAATACAAAAACTACTACTGACTGAATTGACTGTGTTGAACTGGAAAATGAAAGAAAACAAAATGAATGCAAATATTTTTGGTTGATGCAAGATTTCTCTACAACTTGAGATGCTCCTACATTAGACACCTGGGGTTTTTGAAAAAAAAGTGAGTCCCTCACTTTGCTGCGGCTAGAGGAAAACCAAGGTGGTCCACCTTGGCCTAAGAAATCCAAGATGAGTCTTCTTCATGTCTGCCTTTCCACTTCACAAGATATTCTTTGTATTGCTTGCCTTTGGTGCTGCATCCAAGTCTGTTGTCCAAGGTGTATTCAATCTATTCTGGAGCTTGTTGTGGTAAAGTCTTCTTCAATGCTGTCACTGGTTTCTGCTTCATGATACTGATATAGGTCTGCAATGTTGAAAATAGGTTATATGCCCAATGTCTCCAGTAGCTCCACTTCATATGCATTTCTTGAATCCAACTTCTTGAATATCCTACATGGTCCAAACTTTTTCATCTTCAACTTGTTATATATCCCTATTGGAAATATTTCTTTTCTCAGATATACCATTACTTCATCACCTACTAAAAATTCTTTGTGTCTTCTCTTCTCATCTACTTGCTCCTTATACTTTTTGTTCATCTCCTCCAAATGCTTCTTACTTGATTATTCACTATCTCAATGTGTCCTACAAATTCTTCTGCTTCCACACTTCATTTATTCTCCATATTGATATCTCTCAACTTTGCTACTCCTCTAGGGTTAGTTCCTATCACAATCTCAAATGGTGTTCTCCCTGTGCTCCTATTCACTGAATTATTGTATGCAAATTTTGCTTGTGATAGAATCAAATCCCAATTTCCTATCTTCTCTCCAATCAAACATCTCAACAAGTTACCCAAACTTCTATTTACTACCTATGTCTATCTATCAGTCTGTGGATGAAATGTTGAATTGAACTTCAAGTCTGTTTTCATCTTCTTCCACGATGTCTTCCAAAAATATCCAAGAAATCTTGTATCTCTATCTGAAATTATACTCTTAGGTAATCCATGTGCAATCTCACAATCTCCTTGAAAAATAGGTCAGCCAGATGAACTACATCAGTTGTCTTCTTGCAAGGTATGAAATGCACCATCTTTGAAAATCTATCAACCACTACAAATATTGAATCATGTCCTCTCTGTGTCTTCAGAAATCCTAATATGAAATCCATGCTTATGTCTTCCCAAGGTCTCTTCGGTACTGTCAAAGTTTTGTACAATCCAGTATTCTGACTACTCCCTTTTGTAACTTGACAAACTCTACAACTTTGCACAAATTTCCTTACATCCTTATATATCTGAGGCCAAAAGTAATTTTCACTTACCAAAGACACTGTCTTAGTAATGCCAAAATGTCCTTCCAATCCACCACTATGCTTCTCTTTGATCAAATTGTCTCTCATTAAACTCTTAGGGATGCACAACTAATTTCCTTTGAACATATCCTCTTGAATGAAATAATCCAATCACTTACTTCTATTTGTCACAACAGGTTCCCTACATGCTTTCCATGGTTTTGCAAAATCAAGGTCTTCTTCATACAAGTTCTTCAACTCTTCAAAACCTAATACTTCAACTCTCATCTCAGTCAGCAAATTTCTTCTTCTACTCAATGCATCTGCAACTTTGTTTGACTTCCCACTCTGATGCTTTAGTACACAAGTGTAACTCTGCATGCACTCTACCCATCTCATATGTCTCTGATTTAACTTTCCTTGATTGTTCAATTATTGCAAAGCTTAATGATCTGTACACAACACAAATTCCATAGGCAGCAAATAATGTCTCCATTTCTTCAAGGCTTGAATTATGGCATAGAATTCCTGATCATAAATTGAATATCTTCTTCTTGCATTATTCAACTTCTCACTAAAATATGCTATAGGTCTACCTTCTTGACTTAACACTGCTCCTATTACATTTCCACTTGCATCACCATCTACTTGAAATACTTTGTTGAAATCTAGTAATGCCAATACTGGTTGCTCTGTCACTTTCTGCTTCAACAATTCAAAACTTTTATTTTCTCTTGATGTCCACGTAGAGTCCTTTCTATCACCTCTCATTGTCTTTGTCATAGGTGTGTATACTGAACTGAAATTTCTAATGAACTTCCAATAGAAACTAGCTAATCCATGAAATGATTTGACTTCTCCAATGCTCTCATGTGTAGACCACTCAACAATTGTTCTAACTTTCTCAGGGTTCATCTTCAATCCTTTTGCAAAAATCACAAATCCCAAGTATACCAATTCTTCCTTCATGAAACTACACTTCTTGATGTTTATCAACAATTTATCTTCTCTCAACCTCTGCAATACTTCTCTCAAGTGCCACAAATGTTCTTTTGTCTTACTAAAAATTAGAATATCATCCAAATATACAATAACAAACTTACCCAAGAATTTCTTCAAGACTTCATTCATTAATCTCATGAAAGTACTTGGTGTATTTGTCAATCCAAAAGGCATCACTAACCATTCATACAATTCTTCATTTGTCTTAAAAGCAGTCTTCCATTCATCTCCTTCTCTGATTATGATCTGATGGTATCCACTCTTCAAGTCTATCTTTGTAAAATATTTTGCTCCACTCAAACAATCCATAATGTCATCCATCCTAGGCAATGGAAATCTATACTTAACTATGATCTTGTTGATTTCTCTAGAGTCTATACACATCCTCCATTCTCCATCCTTCTTTGGTGCTAACACTACAGGTACTGCACAAGGTCTCAAGCTTTCTTTGATCAAACCTTTTCTCAACAACTCTTGTATCTGTCTATTAAATCCTTCATTCTCTACTGGTGTCATTCTGTGTGCTTCTTTGTTAGGAAAACTAGCTCTAGATATAAGATCCATGTGATGACTAATACTCCTGATTAGTGGCAATCCTTCAGGTACATTATCTTATATGATGTCTTTATACTCTATCAACAATTTAGTTATCTCCTCTAGTTATAATTCTTCAGTCTCTATCTTTAGGTTTCTAGGCTTCTTAGGAATCAAAGCATAACACATATTCTCATGTCTTAAACGACCTAGAAATTTTTGTCCATCAACCAGACAAATCCTAGCATTCCCACATACTTCACTCTTAGGTTCATCTTCCAAAGGAATCAAAGTAATTCTCTTTCCATTTGATGTTATAGTATAGGTGTTCTTTCTCCCATCATGTATATCTTTTCTATCATACTGCCATGGTCTACCCAACAATATATGACAAACATCCATAGGCATAATATCACACAATACTTCATCATGATAAGATCCAATATGAAATTTCACCAAACATCATTCACTCACCAATATCTTATGAACAACCTGAATCCATGCTATCTGATATGGCTTAGGGTGTTTCAATCTTTCCAACTTCAGCTTAGTCACCATCTCCCCTGAAACCAAATTATCAGAACTACCACTATCAATTACAACCTTACAACATTTACCTCCTGATTTGCATCTGGTCTGGAACAAACTTTTCCTCTGCGGTGGTTCCTCATTTGTCTCTACTTGAAATAGTGCTCTCCTCATGATGAGTGATTCTCCTTTCTCGGGTTTACCAACTAAATAGGGGTCACCTATTTCAACAGGTTCTTCTTCTACATAAGATGTTCTTGCATTGTTCGCTGTCTTCTTGCTTGTGCTTCCTTGATGACATTCATATACTCTGTGTCCTTCAACTCCACACTTAAAATAGGTTGCTCTAAATGTTCTCCTATCAAATCCTCTTCCATCTCTTCTGTATCCTTTACTCCGATAAGAATTAGGGTTTCCTTTGCAGTAGAAAGCTCTATCATCTCTTCCAGTATGCACTGCTATCTCTGTCTTCCTTCTTGAATGTGTTAGCTTGTCTACTTTTCTCTGCATATGATCTTTCTCCTTTGGAAAATGTTCTACCCCTCTAAAATTTACCTCCTCTACATCTCTGTCTCTGTTCATGCTTCTTGCTCAACTTTTCTTCAACTTTTAGGGCAAACTGATATGCTTCTTCCAATGTTTTCATCCTCACCAAACTTAGTTCTTCTTAAATGTTTAGTCTCAATCCATTGATGTATCTTTCCACTTTCTCCTTGCTTGCTTCACTATGTCCTATCCTTATGATCATCTTATGAAATTCTTTAGTGTACTTCATAGATTTCTCCTTTTGTCTCAAGTTTTGCAATCTTTTCAACAACTCCAACTCATAGTCAGTAGGTATAAATTGATTCTGCAACTTTGTAACCATTCTATCCCACTTTATGATTTTTTATTTTTGTCTTCTATTTCTATTCAACTGTACTTCTTTCCACCAAATATCAGCATGTCCTTTCAACTTAGTCTTTGCAAATCTCACCTTCTCCGAATCTTCATTTTCTTCATATTCAAAGTATTCTTCTAAGTCATTTATCCAATCAATTAGCTCCTCTAGATTCAAATTGCTAGTATAGTTCAGTACATCTACTCTAGCTCTTTTCCCAATCTTTGAAATAGCTCTCAACATCTTCACTTGATCTGATTCTTCTTCTTCTTCTAGGGTTTCTTCATTTTGATCAACAGATTAAAATTCTTCATCATCACTTTCAACATTAGGTCGAGGTGTCAATCCTCTTCTTCGATCTTCTTCAATAGCATCTATTATGTTGGAAAATGTCCCTTTGGGGGCTTTTCCCTCTTAAGGTTTAGCTCCCGAGTCTTTAGAATGCATTTAGAGAATCTTGCATGATAATTTTGACTCCTGATGAGAAAACCCTAAAGTCTTATGGAAAATAGGACCTAGGGGGTGCTATTTTGATGATCCCTGAACATAAACAAGGGGGTGGACTTGGGCACTAGCGCCCTAGTCCTGCCCTATTTTGGGTCTACCCTAAATTTAAATGCCATCTTTATGACCGTTATTTAGCTCCTATGCCGACATCTCAAGTTTGAATTATGAAATTCTTAGCGGGAATGTTTATAGTTGCATATATAACCATGATTAGGTTTCAATTGCAAACTAGAGATGAAAATTAGATGAGCATTGTGATTTTGTGAAAGTGATTCAAGGCATTCATTGTGTTGTAGAGCAGTACTTTATTGTTATTGTGTTTGTATTTGTAGATTTGACTCCATCTCCTCATGGCATGAAGAGCATATTCCTTCCATGAGATCTACACTTCAAGGTGATATCTATTGTGTTTTCAATCATTTATCATTTGGATTTTTGCCTCTATCCCACCAAGATACACACTCTTATCTGACAACGGTGTTCGAAAGACTTGAATGTCTCTCTAGGGCTTGACCAAGGCAAGCCTCTAAACACCACAACCCCCTCCCACACTCCTTTGTGATTGTAGGTTACAGGTATCGAGTTTCGTGTAGTGGAGTTGTGGAAAGGAGGTTGCAGACATCAAGGATTTGGGATTTGACAAGTAGAGGACTCTGATGAACATTTTAGGACTAGGGTGTTAGTCCATGTGTCCTCCATTTTTCCTGAGGCAAAAATGGAAGATACAATGCAGATCAATGTCAGGAGAAGTTCCAGATTCTGTGACGAAAAGTGCACCTTGGACTAGGGTTTTAGTCCCCGTGTCTTCGACTGTTTCATTTTTTAGGCTTCAAAAAATAGTGAGTTAAATATCTTTGTCCTTCACCTTGGTTTGAAAGGATTTGTCGTAATTCGATAATTTGCTTATCATTTTGCATATTTAGGGTTTCAAGTGAAATTGAGCATTAAATCGAGATATTGTGTGATACATCTAAGTTTTTACATCATTCCAAGTGGCAACCTAACCTAATAGGTGAATGCTCCTACTAGTGGAGATTCAACTAAGTTGATATGCCCTTGAATGTTTGTGGTGAAGGAAGGGTTTGCCTTTGAATCCTAACTAAATCTAAACCCTCCTTTTTACCACTAAACATTTTGGTGAACCCATGTTTTTGGACTTTTTGGCACCTTGCTAATCATTTTTTGATAGATTTGCATTCATTCATCTTATTGCATTCGAAAAATTACAAAAAAATTGAAAAAGTTAGCATCTTAGGCTTGCATTTTAGCATAATTTGAATTAATTGGCATTTAATTTCATTAAATTTCTATTATTTTCATTAGATCGGATTTAAATTACATAAATTCATCATTTAGTATTCACTTGCATTGCATTTTCATGCTTAAATTGTTAAAAAATTGCTTGAAATTGTGCATTTTTTATAAAAGCCTAGTTTTGCATTAGTTAGGGATTGTAGTCAAAATCTTGTTTCAGATTTTACTACCCTTTTCAAACAGTCATTAGGACTGATTTATAATTGTAGTGTTGCATCATAGTGGAGCCTTTCTTGCAAAATTTCATGTCGAGGGTTTGAAAACCTTGCATTTTCACTAGATTTGGCCTTATCATCTCTCTAGATTTGCACTACAAGCATGTTGTGAGGGATTTTACTGCATTAATTGATTGATATCAGGGTTATTATCTTCTGCTCCTCCTCAAATTCCTTACAACACCCTCTACTAGACATTTGCATGAGAAATTTGTGAAAATTTGCATATTTTAGCTATATTTTCACTAGGGTTTGACTTAGATTCGCACTATAGGCATGTTATGATAGATTTTATTGCATTAGGTGACTAATATTACTGTTATAATCTGCTTTCCATCACAATTTTCCTCACAACACTCATTCCTTTACTCATTTGCATTGAAAATTGTTGAAAAATTACATATTTTAGCACATTTTCATTAGGTTTTGACTTGTCATCACTCTAGATTTGCATCAAAAGCATGTTGTGGAAGATATTGCTAAATAATTGGACTATTATTATGCATATTATTTACTATCCCTCTTTAAATTCTTCACAACACCTCTTCTCCTAGTGATTTGCATTCAAAAAAGTTAAAAAATCAAGCATTTTGGATCTTAAACATATCTGTCTCCTAGGGTTTGTTCTATTAATTTGTGCATTGAGTGTTGCATGCTTTTTTATGAGTCTTATGACCTACTATCCTAATAGAAACATTCCTTCAAGAAGTAGAAGACTTATGGGATCTAGTGCTCTAGAAGAAAATGATATTCCTACCTCTGAAAATTTGTTGAACACCTTATTTACAAAAGGAGAAACACAAATTTTGCAAGATACTATCCCTCATACAACCACTATGGAAGATCAGGTATTTCATGATGTTGAGGACACTATTGAGGTGGTCACACATGTAGCTAATGAGCAAATAAACAAACTTGATAAAGAGCTAGCTGATTTTCAAGCATTCGTTGAAACTGAAAGGATAGCGGAAGAAGCTATACCTATGATTCACAACATAAGCGAATTGATAAAAGAAGGACAAGATGGTATTAATGTTGTTCAAGGATTAACACATATAGTACACAACTAGGCTCCCCGGGGATGCGTCCCCTGCCCTTTTCAGCCCGTACCCGTACTGGGGACATCCCGGGGATACGGGGACGACCAGGAAACGTCCCTTGACCGTCCCTGTTTCCTTGGGGACATCCTCTTTTTTTTAGGAAACTTAGGGGATGGCTAACCGTCCCCTACGACTCATCAAACATATAACTCAAAAAACAAAAAACAAAACACACTTTAAAAAAAAGGGATGGGGGACAACCATATACTCTCTATGTTTTTGTCATTTTGTTGTTGAAACTTGAAACTTGCAGCCGAGCATTTTGATATAATATATATGCAGATTGTCATTGAAAACAATTAAATTTGGTTTATTTGTTTGCCAATTCTCATGTGACAAGTTGAAAACTAAGTTCAAGTGTAATGTTATGGTTATGTATGCATGTTTTAATGTTCTATAATGTCTATAATGAATGCCTTATCAATGTTATCATCTAAATATTTGAAATTTCCTTATATTTAAAAAAAAAACTTATTTTTTTAGTAGCCGTCCCCTAAAAAATGGCAAAAAAAAATGCCATCCCTGAAACTCGTCCCCCTATCCCCGCCCGTCCCCGTCCCCAGTACTTGGGGGAGAATAGGTACACAATAATGTTATGACGACAATTGAATGTGCAAATGGTATTAAGAACATGTCGTCATCGTCTCATACGCAAGTATTGACACCTATACCGACTACGGGAATATCTACATTTACATCAATGATTTTAACTACTAATGCAAATGCTTGTAGTAATACTACCACTGGTATTGGAGTATCTTGTTGGAGTACAATACCACTAAGAGGGGGGGAGTGAATCAGTGGTATACTAATTTTAACAACACCTTAAGAACTTGAAAAATCACAACAACTTTGGCATGGCAGACTAATGTCAAGAATGCATCAACAATATTATGAAACAAACAAGAACATCAAACTTAGGAGTAAAGATGTTTGCATATTAGACACTCAATCATGTAACTTGTATAATTTTGATTGACCATAATGAGAATGAACAGAGGATATCATTTCAAACAAAAATATATGATGAATATGCATTCATGCAGATCAAATTGACTTAGAATAACTATAAAACTGAATGACACATGATGAGTGAAAGAACATGAGGATAAAACACATCAGTGATAGCAACAACCCATAACACAAATATTGTCCTGAGTGGAAACCCTCTAGGGAAGAAAACCACTCAAAAAATGCCTCATTGGGTTATCAAAAGGAATCTCATTGATTACAGGCCTCATTGGCTTACAACATTGCCTCACTGGCATATAACATTGCCTCACTGGCATATAACATTTAGAAGCATCAACTTCAAGGAGCACCAACCCCTAACATAGCCTTACAGGAGCACCCACTCTCTACATACAAAAAGATAAATACAAATACAGAGAGTTACTCTATTTCTCTTTGTACCAAACTAATATAACATCGACAATGCATGTACCCACACTTACGCATTACATCATTCATGTTATATCAAGTTTTATACACAACATATTACATTCTGTCCAAGTCATTCTTTCTCTCTACAGATAGTTAGAGAGTCATAACTGTAAACTGAAACTGATTGGTAGTTTATAACTCGAACTGCTTCCTGAATCATACTATAATATTCAACATCTTTCCTTGTTAAACAATACCCGAGTATAACTAAACAAGTAACCACTGTTAACTGAAAGTTTCAACTGTTATAACTGTCTGTACTAGAATCTCAAATTCCCATAAAAGAAAAAACCTTTTACACAGTTAATAATTTCTATCTAAATACATATGAAAATCTATCTTTATCCATAGAAGAAGTTATTCACCACAGTAACAAAACTATTAGAGAGACCCTCGACAGAAGAGATGATTTCAATTTGAAACCCCAAACACAACTTTTGTGGGTATCCATTTAAAAAAATAGTTATTTTATATCTTCGAAGACCCACAGAGTTAAAAACCTTAACATGCCATTTTTATCGAATGCAAAAACTTCAGATATAGAAACCCTTGACCAGTAATAACAAAGATAAAATATGAAAATCAAAACCCTAGGCACCATTGATGAGAAGAGGAGAAACCCTTTAAACAATCTTTGAAGACTCAGAGAATACTTGCCGAAGAAGAGAGAACAAATAAGATGTTTACCATAGTAGCTGAGCTTTGTCACATCAACAATATGACTTTTGAAGATTCTCAATCCAACCTCCATGATTACCAACATTGAATCAATAGAATTCCAATTGGAGATACTCAACGAGAGTTCCATGAAACCTCATGATGTTTTTGCCATGTGAAACCCTGCTGCCGAAGACCAAACAAAGAATATGCAAAATGAGTGCTTAACCCTAACTTTTGCTAGAACATTGTCTGAGCAACTGATGTCCTCGGTAAGTCTCAAAGATCTGGTGAAAAAACATTCATTTTTGTCTTGCCAAACTTTACATTAACCTATTCGGGAGGTAAAAACACTAAAGCATGCCGATAAAAACAACTTCGTAACCTTTGCAACATTTGATATACCTGTTAGGAGATCAAAATAAATAATATACCGTGGTCAACACTTTAAATCGACATAATATAAAAATTGTATGCCTTAGTTCTCATAGGATATTACATATCTTTGAATGCCTTTACCACAATGTTCATGATATTAAATATTTGTGCCAAATTGAACATGATTAAAATATGCCAAATCATATTAACATGATAACATGATCAAGAGAACCAATACCAATGAAGGATGCCAAACTGAACATGAACACACATGAGGTGCCAAACTGAAATATATATATATATATATACCTGTTATCATAATGTCATAGCACAATACCAATATGAAACAAGTATATCATCATGTGATCAAAGAACAAGTTAAACCATAATGTAATCAAGGAACCATGCACATGCACCTGACACCATATAACTATGCACCTGAAACTAATTGAACCATGAACATATAAGCATGCACCTGAAGCCATATTAACCAAGATGAACTCTGTATATCACTTACATTATCTTGTCATCAAACTGACCTGTTACCAAACTAATGAGCATTGTTACACATCAAAAATACCAACAACCAATGTGTCAAGCATATGTCAGCATCAAATGCTAGGAACTGTGAAGATCACTAGATACTATCACCTGAACAACTATAGATCTGTGCCATCACTGTGATAACACTATGTATTTTTCATCAAGGCACTATTACCAGATCATGTGAGTACAGTGCCAGCTGAACTCATGCCAACAAAGAAAGATAGCAACCAAGATCTATCCTTTTGACAAGACCATCCAAAACCACTATCAATCCAATACCACTGTACTGGCAACTCAAAGTTACCACATCCAACTAAGAGAGATTGTGTCTTTGACATTAAGGACAACAACTGAGGATACCATATCTAATGGTACAAATTCACAAAATTACAAAGCTATGGGATTTAACTATCAAAACTTGGTATCTAAGGGGACCTCTGCTATGAATAATTACTCTCAACCACCTCTCCATCCCACTTATTCTCAGTAACCTCTTACATATAACTATTCACAACCACCACTGAACTATTCACAACCTCCACTCATCGCTACTCAAGCTTAATCACCTCCTCACTTTGGTTCCAATTCTTCACAAGAAACCACATCTCCTAATGATGCCATCTTAAACCAACTTTTACATGGCATGACTTCTTTACAACAAAAGGTAACAAACTTGACGAATTCTTCACAACCTAATATACCAACCTATCATGCCTGTAATCCCCTATCTTATGCAATCTTGAGAACCCCTATGCTTGAGAGGTTTGAGACTCCTTGCTTTGAAAAATATGGTGAAAAAGGTGATTCTAATACTCATGTGGCAACATTCATGACTATGTGTAGTGATTTCTACTTTGAAGAGGATTTGTTAGCAAAACTTTTCCCACGATCTCTCAAAGACACGACTCTAGAATGGTTTTGCTCTTTACCTATGAATTCAATACATTCTTTTTCACAGTTAGTTGATCAATTTTTACAACATTTTCAAGCAAACATTGGACCTCAAGTCTCCTTGATTGATTTAGTTCATTGCAAGCAAGGTCCAAAAGAGAATTTAACTGAGTTTATTAGTCGGTATCAATCTCTCTATGCACAAATTCAATATCAAATGAAGGATGAGGATGTTCAGAAGGTGTTTATTAGAAATCTACAACCTAACATCCATGATAAGATTCTCTTGATAAAGTATAACTCCTTTCAACATCTATGTACTGCCCTTCGTGATTATCAACTTTCATCTAGTCAGTATGAAAACCAAAACTCATCGGCTCAATTTCGTCAATCCACGAGTGGACCGTCACAAAACAACTTTAAGAGGAATTATAAGATTTTCATCAAGGTTAATGGGCAAAATTCAAACAAATTTTCACAAGTGTCTATGATCACTAATCTAAAGAAGGCACCGTATCAACAAAGAAAGTTTACTCCGATAACTGAATCCTATCATTCTATCATGAATCAAGCTATGAGTAATAACCTCATGATGCAGAGGCAACAACACAAAGACCACTAAGGGGTAACAAACACCAACATAGGAGGAAGAGAATATAGGGGATACCAGGGCAAATAGGTCTTCTAGGTCCTAGTGGACCAAACTACAACACTTGACATCAAACAGGACATGAATGTCCACTCTTTCTCCATGGTTTCAACACTGTCAAACAACACCATTTTTTGGTTCATATACATGGGAACCTTCCCAAAATTTCTAGGGACCCTAGAACTTCTAGGTTTGACTGTCCCAAGCTAACAAAACCACCAAAATGCTCATGAGGTACCTCCTTGTACCACTTCCTTCACAACTATCCTAACTTCCTTGTAGCCCTTAGAAAAGGACTGTCATGCAATAACTTTAGATGTAGACCTCCTAACTAGACTGTCATAGGCTTTTTGGATACCCATTATCTTGTTATTTAACATACTAAACATGCACTATAGGTTGTTTTGGAACACAACACTCTAAACTTGACTGTACCAATTTCAAAAGAGGCCTAATTAGGTCAGTTTTGCAAAGGGAGTACACACAAACACAAGACTAAACTTCTCACTCCTATTCTAGAGGATCAATTATGATGCAAATGGATTGATTTCAAATTTTTTATGGGTATATGGCCTTTTAACTTCATTCAATGACCAAATCTTCACTCCAACTAGGCTAGTTTGTCAAATTCATGTCACAAAGAGGCTCGATGGCTCAAATCTTCACCTTAAACTTGTCCTCTGCTCCTGCACACCAAACCCATTTTAAAAATCACTATTATACACTCATTCCATCCATTTTGGGGTTCTGACATAGCAATTTGAGTGGGGAAAACCAAAAATCTCTCTAAAACCCCCAAATCAAGGGTTTGCTGGAATGACACAGGCAATCTTAGAAAAAAGGCAATATCTCCTTCTAGAAATTGAATCAAGACCTCAGACCAAAACCATTTGAAAGGTATCTCAACCCTATTTCCATAAATATATGGATTACCCCTATATCTGTCTGTACAGAGGCATGTAATTGTTGGGAACAAGACTGTTGCAGTCAAAAGATAGGGTTTTGGATAGTTTTTAGAAAAAACGTGATAACTTTCACAAAAATGAATGAAATGACCTTAAACTAATGGAATTGGATATTTAGCTCACCCCTATATCACATAAAATAGGTTTCATGGTATAACTATGCCGTACAAGTTTGTGGTACGGTCGGCAACAACAAAATTACAGAAAAAGAGAAAAACAGAGATAAGGGACATCAAACAGTAATCTTCCTGATTCTCCTCCCCAAAACTTCATCAAATCATAATAAATTATCATGAGAGAGGTCTCTCTCTTATGTCTACCATGAATTTCACTATTACAAACTCCCCAAATCATGGGAAAAGGCTAAAAAAAGCCTAAACTGACTGGTTTTTCATAAAAGGACTGTTTTTTCTAATATTAGACTGTCACAACTTTAGTACCCTGTAGACCACTAAGAAAAACTAACTATTTTCAATCTCCACTACATGTTTATGCCTCTCAAGGCTTTAATACATTATTCAAAACTTCTTTTTTCCTTTAACAAACAAATTTACAAAAATTAGACTTAAAGATTACTCTAGGTGCATTGCACCACCTCATGAAGCTTCCCTCGATTAAACCTTTGGGTCCTAGTAGAATGCAAGGACCTTATTTCAATGCTAATGCCTTTTGTCATTTTCATCGACAACAAGGACATGATACTGAATGATGTATGCATCTTAAACATGAAATACAAGACCTCATTGACTTGAATGTTATACAGGTTTCAGGTGTGAATGATAATGGAAATAAGTCAGTTGCTTTGCCAAATCAAAATTTGCAAATCTTTAGTAATCCTTTCCCTAAGCATACTGATAATAACATGATGGAACAAAATACACTTGAAGTAGAAAATGACTATCTGAACTATGATGAGATTATTGCTACAATAGAAGTGGATAAGGAAAATACTAAAGTATCACATCGTCCATGAAGGAATGATATTTATGCTGAGGTCCTCCTTCGTTATCCCTTCAAGTATTGGGAGATAACCAAAACACATTAGAAAACAAATAGAACAACCGAAGCAAGAGACTCTGACAAAAGAAAAGATTGAAATAGTACAAGATAGTCCTTGTCACTATGGTAGACGAACTCAACAAAGAAAGCTAGCTAAAAATCAGAAAAGAGTAAGATGATTATCATCAGTTGGAAATAATAGTGGTTCTCCTCCTCACAAGCAACAAAAGATCTCACATACACAAGGATTCAAGAAATAAGCATTGCATGGACTTCTTGACAATAAACAAGACTCTTATTAGAACCACTCAAGATTCACACAAAACTTGATAGAGTATCTCTCCAAGAGGCTCGCAAGTTCCAAATTTTAGTATGATTATACTAGTAGGTAAGTATTTCTAACCCTTTACCTTCGTGTTGTGTTTCCCCCATGATGTGTCATGTGTTGTTTAGGCCTCCTAGGATGACCCTTGATTCTCTTGTAAGGTCAAGGATACTGGGAGACTGCCTCTGTTGTGACCCTTCTTCTATTTGTATCATCATTCTTCTATATTGCTTCTCATCTATTTTCATTGTTGTGTGTTGTGTTTGATGGACATAGCATTGTAGTTGGTGACTTGGGGGCACCCTCCTACGTGATTGTACCTAAGTCACTTGTTTCTCCTCTCTTGATTTATAGTTTACCTTCCTCTAGTGGTTCTATCTAGCAGGTGGATGACGAAAAACATATTACACTAATGCAGACCTAGCATCCCTTCGGCAAGAAATCAAAAAATGGACCTAGTCCATACATGACAATGGGGTTGATATATATTATCCGATGCTTGGCTAGTAGAGTCACTCCTTGTGATCTTGATGTTGTCTTATCACACTTACAAAACATAACAATACTTCTACTCCATGCACTTTGTCTATCTTGGATCTTGCTTTCCTCGACTTTCTCTGTGGATGATCATATGCATTGTTGTTTATCATGATTATATGGATACTAACACCTTTTCTTGCAGGGAATTATGTGTTTGTGGGAACATTTGGTAATCGTAAAGTACATGTCACCTCCGAGGGGCATGGGCTTTGTGAGAGCTTGTGTTCCCTTGTGTGTTTTCTTCCTACCTTAACATGCTTGATATCATTACATGATATCAACCGGCTTAAGGTGGGGGCATATATAAGGTAAGCTATCTGATTTAGATGCTAGCAAAGTGTGTTTGTAAAACTTGAATCTATTGCAATCTTTAAGCCCTCTATGGAGGTAGGGTATCGCGTATATCCTTTTTATCTTAAGCCCTCTATGAAGGTAGGGATGGTGTATTTCTCAAGGAGATTGCACAATCCTATCATTTTCTAAAAGTCCTTTGCAGAGGTGGGGAGTGGATTTGAGACTATCTTAACCCTTAAGTGTGTCTTCGATGATTGTTGTGGCGAAGCACAATTGTCGGGGTGTGCCTGTAATGTGCCTGAGATGGCTACGAACCTAGCAATAGGTTTCTTCCATCGCTTGTCTACTATGTTTTCTTCATGTCTTCTATGTTTGTGTGTGTGTGGCGTGTTTGTTCTCAAGTGCATTCTTAAAGATTGGTGGCGATGAGTCCCTCCTACACTCTAAGATTTGTATTGCATGTCTGTTGCCCCATATGTAGTCTTAAAGACTGGTGGAGATGAGTCTCTCCTGCATTTTGGGTTGTGTTTTTACTTTCCTTGTACTTGCATCTACATTTCATATATGAGAAAAAGAAAAAGAAAAAGAAAAAGAAAATAATCACTGTATTCATTGTGTTTTGTGTGTCTTCAATGCTACCTTCTCCATGTTTTACGTGCTTGTTATTGTCTTCCTTGTGTTTGGTGTGTCTTCTCCTTGCTTAGCGTGTTTGTTGTGTTTGTTGACCGTACTTTAATGCATGTATTGCCCTTGCATTTATACATACATTAAAGTGGGGGCTAAATGTTATGTCAGAAAATGTCCCCTTGGGGGCTTTTCCCTCTTAAGGTTTAGCTCCCGAGTCTTTAGAATGCATTTAGAACATCTTGCATGATAATTTTGACTCCCAATGAGAAAACCCTAAAGTATTATGGAAAATAAGACCTAGGGGGAACTATTTTGATGATCCTTGAATAGAAACAAGGGGGTGGACTTGGGCACTCACACCCTAGTCCTGCCCCATTTTGGGTCTCCCCTAAATTTAAATGTCAGCTTTATGATTGTTATTTAGGTCCTATGTCGACATCTCAAGTTTGAATTATGAAATTCTTAGTGGGAATGTTTGTAGTTGCATATATAACCATAATTAGGTTTCATTTGCAAACTAGAGATGGAAATTAGATGAGCATTGTGATTTTGTGAAAGTGATTCAAGGCATTCATTGTGTTGAAGAGAAGTACTTTGTTGTTATTGTGTTTGTATTTGTAGATTTGACTCCATCTCATCATGGCATGAAGAGCATCTTCCTTCCATGAGATCTACACTTCAAGGTGATATCTATTGTGTTTTCAATCATTTATCATTTCAATTTTTGCCTCTATCCCACTGGGATACACACTCTTATCTGACAATGGTGTTCGGAAGACTTGAATGTTTCTCCACGGCTTGACCGAGGCAAGCCTCTAAACACCACAACCCCCTCCCACACTCCTTTGTGATTGCAGGTTACATGTATTGAGTTTTGCAGAGTGGAGTTGTGGAAAGGAGGTTACAGACAACAAGGATTCAGGATCTGACAAGGAAAGGACTCTAGTGAACATTTTGGGACTAGGGCATTAGTCCCTGTGTCCTCCATTTTTCCTAAGGTAGAAACAAAAGATACAGTGCAGATCAGTGTAGGGAGAAGTTCCAGATTCTATGATGAAAAGTCACTAGTAGAATTTGGGCAAATAAATTACTACGTGACTAAAACTTTTAGTCACGACAACTAAAAATGACTAAATTCTAGTAATTTTTTGCAACACAACTATAAATGACTAATTTGATTGTCAGGTAAAATCACAACTATAAATGACTAAATAAATGACTAAATAATTAGTCACACAAATAAACAAATAAAAATTAGACTTAAAAAAAATGAGTGCCAAAAGTGAAAAGGATGGGCGCCAAAAGTGAAATCCATTTCACTAAAATACGATGAATTTGAAGAGGGCTCATCTGAACCCTTTGCTGTTGGTGTAGCTATCGATGCTAGTCCACCATTCAATACCACTTTTCAAGCTTTTGCTCGTATTCATGATTTGTTTGCTCCAAGCTTGGCTAGGGTCAGTCAGCAAATCTCTATTGCCGGGAATGGCAAACCGCAACACTGCACTGTTCTTATGTTTTATTTGCGGGAATGCGGGTGAGTTACCATGTTTGGGGATGTTATTGATTATCTTAAGGGGAGGCTATGAGTGACAAGATTTTGCAGAGCCGAGTGGTGCAACTTGTTTTAATTAGTGAACCAAAACAGACAAGCTGCCATGGTATTTTTATTCTCTTCATTCCTTCTTTCATTGCATTTCTACAAAATTTATCTCATCTTTTCACATAATAGATTTGCATTATGATTTAGGGCTTAGGGTTTATATATTTGCTTGCTTTATATTTCTTTCAAAGACTCCTGAAATTAAATATTTTCCCCAAATTTTTATTTTTTTAAGTTTTATTCTAATCTGGAACAGACGAGTTTTAAATCTATATGGCTATCTTTTGGTTCAGGAGTTTACTTAACATTGTTATTTTGCTTCTGGTCAAGATCTAATGGTTCAGGAATTAGTATTTCTTTTTCTAAACAATAATCAAAGTGCCATGAAATAGGCTACAAATGAATGTGCTAACAAGAAACCTATAAAGCAACATATTATAATTGTAATGATAGAATATATTAATTCATAAACCTGCAAGTTCTATATAGAATCCAGAAGGTTGGATATATGCCTCAAGAAATGAAAAAACATGAACTACAAAACTAGAGATCTATTTTATGAGTAGCCATATAACATATTTATAGCTAATCTAGGTTTGGAGGATAAAGATAGGATGGATGATTACAAGAAGAGCTATAGTTTGTCCTTTGTTAGTTTAAATTCATAGTTTGTCATTTTCCACCATTATTCTACTATTAGTGTCAAAGGCTAGGCTGTCACTATTAGTGTTTGTTGGTGTTGTGTAATGGGAGTTAGGTTTTGCAGTTTTGACCATGAGTGCCAGGAACCATGATGAAGCCAACACTGTCTATCACATGATGTTTGGTGAACCCATAGGATGGCACATGTTGATCAAACTTAGATTCTCCTGGATCAAAAAGGCTTTTCAAATGTAAAATACATAATTGTAAAACTAGCCTTTTCCCCTCTACATACACCAAACCTGTCTACAAACCAATATACGACACAACCATGTTTCCCTAGACATAGTCAGTCATGTACCAGGCTCCAGATCATGGTAAGATGCTAACAGATAATTTGATCATAAGCATAGCTTCATGTGTGTGTTGTTAAGATAATGTATTCAAGGTTTTAAAGTGTGCTATTAGTATTAGATGAAATATGTAGTGATAAATTGGTTCTATCTTTCATAGCCCCAATATTTGATGAGAAAATGTTTTCGATCTTGGCATAGTAGTTTCTGACCCATGACAGCAAAAAGCTCATCCACTACTGAGTATATATTCTTCTCCATTTAATGAGATGCTAATGCTTATGTTCATTTATATTTAGTATTTGATCTTGTTGAAATGCATGAGACAGGTTCTAAGCAATTTATTTTACATTCTTCAATTTTTATGTTTTCAGGCTGGGAGTTATGTGACAGATGAAGTCTGCCATACTCTTATTGTTAAAATAAGTAATGCTATGGACCTTCAGGGATATACTGTGAGGTCCCTTTATCGAGCATCTCAATGTCAGAATGAACATGTGAGAGATTCCATTCATTCTTCCCTCTAAAGTAAAATGAATGATTGACCTTGTATTTCATCAAAATTGCCTCTTTATGGCATAGATGGAAAAAAGTGATTGTGTACATAAGTTTTGAAGTTATCTAATTGTGAAATTTTTTAGACATTTTGTTAAAAATTATATTTGTTATTGTCTGATTTGTATGTATACTGCAAATTAATACTTTCAAATATCATTAGATTTGATTGTTACATTGTAGTTGAGATGTTTTTTTAACTGAATTTGTTCTGAAATCAAGTCGTATAGGTAGTAAGTTCTAGCTTTCCAAATGTTTTCACATAAAGTTAGATTGACCTTCTTTGTAGTTGAGGTTTCTTATTAGCTATCTGCCTTGGATGGGCACAATGTATGTATTTTTGCTTATGGGCAGACAAGAAGTGCATAAGTCACAACAATAGGGTCGCTGTAAATACTTCTAACTCTGCATTCATATGTGATCTACAGGCACCAAGAAAACACATCCACACAACCATGATAGATTTAAATGACATCTTAATGATACAGTTTAGAGTGTCCTCAAGATAGCTAGCACACACAAGAAGGTCAACCATGCACACATAATGATCAATTGTAGGTGTAATGCAATAATGGTTACTAATTTGATTGAAGTATGTACAACCCTCATCTACTAAACCTACATGGCTGCATGCACATAGAACACAAGCAAAGTTTATCTTGTATTTTCATAGTTTGATCTTCAATGGTCTTTACTTGATTCTACTATTTAGAAATGATCTCACCCATTTTATGATTTGCATTGTCAGATTCAATAATTGATTTGAAAGCTTTGGCAAGTTCTTCTTCTGCTTCTCTTGCTCTTACTTCATTATCTTGAAGTCTATGTTCATATGTAGCAGATAGATCTTTTTCTTATCTATACCTTCCTACTGGACTTTCTGAGCTACATTTTCCAATTCACAATTTTTCTCCTTCAACATCCTTACTTTATTTTCCAAAATGGCATTCTCACTTTGAAGCTTCATTACTTGATTACGGAATTCACTTAGGGATTTTTCCAAGCCTGCAAGTTGTGTAGTGTGTACATCTTTAGATGATTCTAGTTCTTGTTGTAATTGGACGACTTGCACTTTTAACTCATCTATCATAATTATATCCTTGGTAGAGCCACTTTCAAGATATTTGATTCTTTCAAGGCTATCAGCCAGATCTATTTCTTCTCTGATCGCTCTTGCATCAATTCTTTGAAGTTTATATTCATAGGTAGCTCTTTTCTCTTTTTCTTTTTTGATATTTTCTAGTTCAGATGTTTGAACTTCAGTTTCCAGGTCATAAATCCTCTCCTTGAAGACATTTAGCTCACCTTTTAAACTATGGTTCTGATTTTGGATGCCAATTACTTGATGCTAAAAGTCACTAAGTACCTTTTCCTTACTAGCAATTTCATGTGCCTTATCTATACTTCCACATTTTGCATACATGTCTACTAGAGCATTTCCAGCTATAATATCTGACAAAAATCCCCCTTCCATTATGTTATGATGGATGTTCATACCCTGTTCCAAAGCTCCCATTTTGGCATAGGCAGGGAGGATGCTGGCAAAGGTTATTGAATTTGGATTTACACCTGCTAATTGCATTTTCTTGAAAGTTTCTAAATCCTTTTCAAAAAATCCATTTTGTGCATATCTCGCAATCATTGCATTCCATGAGATGACATCTCTTTGAGGCATTCTATCAAATAGTTCGCATGCCTTGTCAATGCTTCCACATTGCATACATGTCTACCAGGGTAGTTGAAACTACATTTGACAAAATTCCTTTATCCATTACTTTTTGATGGATGTCCATACCTTGTTCCAATGATCCCATTTTGGTGTAGGAAGGAAGGATGCTGGAAAAGGTTGTGGAATTTGGTTTTACACTAGCCAATTGCATTTTCTTTAAAATTTCTAAAGCCTTTTCAACAAATCCATTTTGTGCATCCTGCAATCATTCCATTCCATGAGATGACATTTCTTCGAGGCATTCTGTCAAACAGTTCTTGTGCCTTGTCTATGCTTCCACATTTTGCATTCATGTCTACCAGAGCATTTCCAACTATAATATCTAAAAACAATCCCCCTTCCATTATGTTTTGATGGATGTCCATACCCAATTCCAAAGCTCCCATTTTGACACAGGCAGGGAGGATGCTCGCAAAGGTTGTGGAATTTGGCTTTACACCAATTAATTGCATTTGCTTTAAAATTTCTAAAGCATTTTAAACAAATCCATTTTCTACATATCCTGCAATCATTGCAGTCCATGAGACCACATTTCTTTGAGGCACTCTGTCAAACAGTTCATGTACCTTGTCTATGCTTCCACATTTTGCATACATGTCTAATAGGGCAGTTGTAACTACAACATCTGACAAAATTCCTCTATCCTTTATGTTTTGATGGATATCCATACCCTATTCCAAAGCTGATGTAGGAGCATCCCTGGTTCAAGAGCAATCTTGCATCAACCAAAAACATTTGCATTTCAGTTTGTTTGTAGTTTAGTTTGTTTCTTTTCATTTTCTAGTTTAGTTTAGGTAGTTCAGTCAGTAGCAGTTTCTATATTTTGGTCCGCATTCTACTACAGTTGCATTTCAGACCTCACAGAGCTGGACTTAGCATCTAGATTCATTCATCTACATCATATCCATAATTCAGAGCATTTGGATCTGTTACCAAAAAGATATCTCTATCAGAAGATCAACTATTTTCTCATAACAAAGCATCCTAACAATCTTTGATAATCAGCTAAAGGAGAAGACTTGCAGAGCATTCCTCAACTTATGGAGCCTAATGACACATCATTCAATAATCTTTGGTTCGTGTTCGACCTTCCTGAAGATCCGTGCATCATTCCATTCATTTGCGCAGGAACTCTTCATGATTAGGTCTGACCTATCCGTGTACACACATTACAGCTCTTCAATGTAGTTTATGATCTTCCTTGGCTGACACAGAGGAATATTTTGTATCGAAGATGATATCTATTGATGTAATAGATCCTTAGGAAAGTAGCTCTCATGATTTGGAAGATCAATAGTTTACATTCTTTGTGAAGGGAATTCAAAGCTATATCTTGTGCATATTTTGATGCTCTGTAATCAGGCATGTGAGCCCTAATTGTAAGCCCGCATGTTGTTGGACAATCTGTATTTGAATTCTATGATATATTGAATGACTAAACCTGCATTTGTTCTATATCTTTGAGTTATTTTCATTGTGTTTACTCTTGCTGCATGGTCTGGATAGTTCATTCTATGAACTCTCCTACCGTGATTGCACCTAGTGGTATCAGAGTGAAAGTTTGAATCTTTGGGAGCGAATTGAACGAAGTTGGTGAAGGAATTTCCTAAGATCTTGCTGTGGAAAGATCGCTGAATTGAGGTACTTTAATTTTGTCGCAACCGATAATGGATTGTAAGGCAATTGTCACCTTGTAGCCCAATTTCCAAACTTGAGGCAATTTACACTTGATCCTAGGAAGAATGTCGTCGAGGAGAGTTGCCACTATTGGAACAATGGCTAGTAGAATGGATGAGATGATGGAAATGATGAAAATGATGTGAATTTGATTAGATGTTGTCGAGGAAGACAGGCGAAGAGGATTGACACCTAGACCTAATGTTGAAAGTGATGATGAAGAAGAATTTTAATATGTTGATCAAATTAGCAAAACCCTAGGAGGTGATGAAGAGGAAGAATCAGATCAAGTCAAGATGTTGCGAGCTATTTCAAAGATTGGAAAGAGACCTAGAGTTGATGTGCTGAACTATACTAGTAATTTGAACCCTGAAGAATTGATTGACTAGATAAATGACATGGAAGAATACTTTGAATATGAAGAAGTTGAAGATCTAGAGAAGGTGAAATTTGCAAAGACCAAGTTGAAAGGACATGCTGCTATATGGTGGAAAGAAGTTCAGTTGGATAGAAATAGAAGAGGAAAAGAAAAGATTACATAGTGGGATAGGATGGTGACAAAATTGAAGAATCAGTTCATACCTGCTGACTATGAGTTGGAGTTGTTGAAAAGATTGCAGAACCTGAGACAAAAGGAGAAATTTGTGAAGGAGTATACTGAAGAATTTCATAAGATGATCATAAGGACAGGACATAGTGAAGCAAGCAAGGAGAAAGTGGCTAGATACATCAATAGACTGAGATTGAACATTCAAGAAGAACTAAGCTTGGTAAGGATGACATCTTTGGAGGAAGCATATCAGTTTTCCCTGAAGGTTGAAGAGAAGTTGAACAAGAGACATGATCAGAGACAGAGAGGCAAAGGAGGTAAATTTCAAAGAGGTAGAACATTTTCTAGAGGAGATAGATCACATCCAGAGTAGAACAAGTTTGACAAAACAGTCAAGGAGGACAGAGATAATAATGCATAACAGAGAGATGATAGAAACTTTTATTGAAGAGGAAACCCTTGTGCATACCAGAATGAGGGATACAGAAGAGAAGGAAGAAGATTTGATAAGAAAACATTCAGAGGAACTTGTTTTAAGTGTGGAGGTGAAGGACATAGAGCATTTGAATGTAATCAAGGTAGTACAAGCAAGAGAACAGAGAATAGTGGAAGAACAACTTATGTTAAAGAAGAACCTGTTAGATCACCCAGTTCAGTTGGCAAACCGAAGAAAGGAGAATCACTTGTGATGAGGAGAGCACTATTTCAAGTAGAGACGAATGAAGAACCACCGCAGAGGAAGAGTTTATTCAGAACTAGATGCAAATCAAGAGGTAAATGTTGTAAAGTTGTAATTGATAGTGGTAGTTTAGATAACCTAGTTTCAGAGGAGATAGTGACTAAGCTGAAGTTGGAGAGACTGAAACACCCTAAGCCCTATAAGATAACATGGATTTAGGATGATCATAAGGTACTAGTGAGTGAACAATGTTTGGTGAAATTTCATATTGGATCTTATCATGATGACGTCTTGTGTGATATTATGCCTATGGATGTATGTCATATCTTGTTGGGTAGACCTTGGAAGTATGATAGAAAATCTATACATGATGGGAGAAAGAATACATACACTATAACATTAAATGAGAAGAGAATTACTTTGATTCCTTTGGAAGATGATCCTAAGAGTGAAGTATGTGGGAATGCTAGAATCTGTTTGGTAGATGGAAGAAAATTTCTGGATGGTTTGAGACATGAGAATATGTGTTTTGCCTTGATTCCTAAGAAGCCTAAAACATTGAAGGAGACTAAAGAATCACAACCGGAGGAGATAAGACAGCTGCTGACAGAGTATGAAGACATCATATCAGATAATGTACCAGAAGGATTGCCACCTATAAGGAGTATCAATCATCACATGGATCTTATACCCAGAGCACATTTGCCTAATAAAGCAACACATAGAATGTCACCGATAGAGAATGAAGAATTGAATAGACAGATACAAGAATTGTTGAGGAAAGGTTTGATCAAATAAAGTTTGAGCCCTTGTGCACTACCTATAGTGTTAGCACCTAAGAAAGATGGAGAATGGAGAATGTGTATTGACTCTAGAGCAATAAACAAGATCACAGTTAAGTATAGATTTCCTTTACCTAGGATGGATGATATCATGGATTGTTTGAGTGGAGCAAAATATTTCACAAAGATAGACTTGAAGAGTGGATACCATGAGATCAGAATTAGAGAAGAAGATGAATGGAAGATTGCTTTTAAGACAAATGAAGGATTGTATGAATGGTTAGTGATGTCTTTTGGATTGACAAATGCACCGAGTACTTTCATGAGATTGATGAATGAATTCTTGAAGAAATTCTTGGGTAAGTTTGTTATTGTATATTTGGATGACATTCTAATTTTTAGTAAGACAAAAGAAGAACATTTGTGGCACATTAGACAAGTTTTGTAGAGGTTGAGAGAAGAGAAATTGTTGATAAACATCAAGAAGTGTAGTTTCATAAAGGAAGAACTAGTGTACTTGGGATTTGTGATTTCTGCAAAAGGATTGAAGATGGACCCTGAGAAAGTAAGAGCAATTGTTGAATGGCCTACACTGGAAAGCATTGGAGAGGTTAGATCATTTCATGGATTGGCTAGTTTCTACTGGAAGTTCATCAAAAATTTAAGTTCAGTTTGTAATCCTATGACAGAGATAATGAGAGGTGATAGAAAGTATTTCAAGTGGACATCAGGAGCAGATAAATGTTTTAAACTGTTGAAGTAAAAAGTGATAGAGCAGCCTATTTTAGCATTACCGGATTTCAATAAGGTATTTCAAGTTGACTGTGATGCAAGTGGGAATGCAATTGGAGTAGTATTTAGTCGAGAAGGAAGACTTGTAGCATATTTCAGTGAGAAGTTGAATGATGCAAGAAGAAGATATTCAGTCTATGATCAAGAGTTCTATGCCATAATTCAATCCTTGAAGAAGTGGATATATTATTTGTTGCCTAAGGAATTTGTGTTGTAAATAGATCATCAAGCTTTACAGTATCTGAATAGTCAATGTAAGTTGAATTAGAGACATATGAGATGGGTAGAGTTCATGCAGAGTTATACTTTTGTGTTGAAGCATAGGAGTGGAAAATCAAACAAAGTTGTAGATGCATTGAGTAGGAGAAGGAACTTGCTGACAAGGATGAGAGTTGAATTGTTGGGATTTGATGAATTGAAGAACATGTATGAGGGAGACACTGATTTTGTAGGACCTTGGAAAGCATGTAAGGAACTTGTTGTGATAGATAGGAGTAAGTGGTTGGATTATTTCATTGGAGAAGATATGTTGTTCAGAGGAAATCAATTATGCATACCTAGAAGCTCAATGACAGATAATTTGATCAAGGAGAAACATAGTGGAGGATTGGTAGGACATTTTGACATTGACAAGACAGTGGCATTGGTAAGTGAAAACTACTATTGGCCTTAGATACATAAGAATGTTAGGAAATTTGTGCAGAGTTGTAGAGTTTGTCAAATTGCAAAAGGGAGTAGTCAGAATACTGGATTATATACACCTTTGACAATACCAGAGAGACCTTGGGAAGACATAAACATGGATTTTGTGATGGGATTGCCTAAGACACAGAGAGGACATGATTCTATATTTGTAGTGGTAGATAGATTTTTAAAGATTGCTCATTTCATACCTTGTAAGAAGACAACTGATGCAGTGCATGTAGTAGACCTATTTTTTAAGGAGATTGTGAGATTGCAAGGATTACCTAAGAGCATAATTTTAGACAGAGACAAGATTTATTGGATATTTTTGGAAGACACTTTGGAAGAAGATGAAGATAGATTTGAAGTTTAGTTTAGTATTTCATCCACAGACTGATGGACAGACAGAGGTAGTGAATAGGAGTTTGGGAAACTTGTTGAGATGTTTGGTTGGAGAGAAAGCAGGAAGTTGGAATTTGATTCTTTCACAAGTAGAGTTTGCATAAAATAATTTAGTAAATAGGAGTATTGGAAGAACACCTTTTGAGATTGTTACCGTAGTGAATCCTAGAGGAGTGACATTACTGAGAGACATGGGTACGAAAGAAAAGAGAAGTGCAGAAGTAGAAGAATTTGCAGATCACATGAAGACAGTGCATAATCAGGTGAAGAAGCATTTGGAAGACATGAACAATAAATATAAGGAGCAAGTAGATGAGAAGAGAAGACACAAATAATTTGCAGTGGGAGATGAAGTGATGGTATACTTGAGAAAAGAAAGATTTCCAGTTGGGACATATAACAAGTGGAAGATGAAGAAGTTTGGACCTTGTAGGATACTCAGGAAATTTGATTCAGGAAATGCATATGAAGTGGAATTACTTGAATTATTTAGAAGATCAATTACCTAAAATCATGAGAAGATACATAGTTTGCATTCTTTGTGAAGGGACTTCAAAGCTATATCTTGTGCATATTCTGATGCTTTGTAATCAGGCTTGTGAGCCCTAATTGTAAGCCCGCATGTTGCTGACTGATCTGTATTTGAATTCTATGATATACTGAATGATATAACTTGCATTTGTTCTATATCTTTGAGTTGTTTTCATTGTGTTTACTCTTGTTGTATGGTTTGGATAGTTCATTCTGTGAACCCTCCTACCGTGATTGTACCAAAAACTCCCAATTTGACACAAGCAAGGAGGATGCTGACAAAGCTTGTGGAATTTGGCTTTACACTAGCCAATTGCATTTGATTTAAAATTTCTAAAGCCTTTCCAACAAATCCATTTTGTGCATATCCTACAATCATTGTAGTCCATGAGACCACATTTCTTTGAGGCATTCTATCAAATAGTTCAAGTGCCTTGTCTATGCTTCCACATTTTGCATACATGTCTAACAGGGCAGTTGCAACTACAACATCTGACAAAATTCCTCTATCTTTTATGTTTTGATGGATGTCTATACCCTATTCCAAAGCTCCCATTTTGACATAGGCAAGGAGGATGCTAGTAAGGGTTGTGGAATTTGGTTTTACACCAGCCAATTGCATTTGCTTTAAAATTTATAAAGCCAACTTTCAACAAATCCATTTTGTGAATATCCTGCAATCAGTACAGTCCATGAGACCACATTTCTTTGAGGCATTCTATCAAATAGTTCAGTGCCTTGTCTATGCTTCCACATTTTGCATACATGTCTAACAGGGTAGTTGCAACTACAACATTTGAAAAAATTCCTCCATTCTTTATGTTTTGATGGATGTCCATACCTTATTCCAAAGCTCCCATTTTGACACAGGTAGGGATGATGCTGGCAAATGTTGTGGAATTTGGCTTTACACTAGCCAATTGCATTTGCTTTAAAATTTCTAAATCCTTTTCAACAAATCCATTTTGTGCATATCTTGCAATCATTGCATTCCAAGAGATGACATCTCTTTGAGCCATTCCATCAAATAGTTCATGTGCCTTATCTATACTTCCACATTTTGCATACATGTCTACCAGAGCATTTCCAACTATAATATCTAACAAAAATCCCCCTTCCATTATGTTATGATGGATGTCCATACCCTGTTCCAAAGCTCACATTTTGGCACATGCAGGGAGGATGTTGAAAAAGGTTATCAAATTTGGATTTACACCTACTAATTGCATTTGCTTGAAAGTTTCTAAAACCTTTTCAAAAAATCCTTTTTGTGCATATCCCACAATCATTGCATTCCATGAGATGACATCTCTTTGAGGCATTATACCAAATAGTTCACATGCCTTGTCAATGATTCCACATTTTGCATCACCCACTCTCCCACAAGCACTTCAAGTCATGCTTATGGCATCACCATAGGCATGACTTGAAGTGCCTACAGGAGAGCAGGTGATGCAAAATGTGGAAGCATTGACATTCCAAAGCTCCCATTTTGACACAGGCAGGGAGGATGCTGGAAAAGGTTGTGGAATTTGGCTTTACATCAACCAATTGCATTTTCTTTAAAATTTCTAAAGCCTTTTCAACAAATCCATTTTGTGCATATCCTGCAATCATTGCAGTCCATGAGACCACATTTCTTTGAGGCATTTTGTCAAACAGTTCACATGCCTTGTATATGCTTCCACATTTTGAAGTATGGAGGGAAAAGCCTTTTCCAGTGTTAAAGAATATTGAGGACAAGGAATGCCCCATATCATCTACATGTGAATGTATCTAAGCTAACACCTATCAGAATTATTTTGGTAAAAATATTATATAGAGAATTTAAGGGCCGGTTTTAAAAATAGAAGTTTTTCTTATCAAAAGAAAGGCCTCGTTTGTCTCCTTTTTGTAATATTCTCTTTGGATCCACAAGAGTCTTCATGGAGTGATAATTTAACTAATGCATTATAAAAGTGTAAAAATAATTCTTATGGAAAACATAGCAATTTATGTTCTAAGAGAAGTATAATATAAATTGAACAGTTTTGTAAGTAGGAAGTTGAAGAAAAAGAGCATTTGAGGGGTTTGCTGGATACTAAATATATTAATTTAGACTAGTGTACCTAATTAAGTTGATATTGGCTTTTGGATGCAGTCTAGTTATGTGGGGGTGTTTGGGGATTTTAGACTAGAGTACTATTATAGAACCAAGGAGAATGTAAAATAGAAGAAATACACAGTCGATCTTTATACTATAGTGTAGGAATAACATGAAAATCAAATTTGTAGGTTAAGCTAATTTTCTTTTGTCCACATTAACATAGATGAAAATTATTTTTGATTATATGGTGACTGGATGCTTTAATACATCTATTGATTCTATAGCTATTTATTGTGCAATTTCATTACTTTCATCTAGTTTCTCTCTGCATCTATAATGGATGTTTATGATACATTAAGGCTTTTCCTCTCTCATTGTATTACTAATCTAAAATAAACGTAGTTTCAAAAATAACTAGATTGTCAGATATGAAAAAAATGGTAGCTAGAATATCAAGTTTATCTGTCTATTCTCTATTGGAAGCTTACAAAATTAATGTTGTACTGCAGGTGCCGACATGGATGAATCCATGTGGTGAACAATGATTACACCCATTGGGATATGTACACCATCGGGGGGAGTGCAAACCCCACCATTAATAGCCAAGGCAACAGATTCTTTGCCATTGACAATCAATTCAAAAAGGAGGTAAAAGGCCTATACAACTCATCTCTTATTTATCTCTTTGGTTTACAATGGATGTCGAATAGTTATGATGAGTATGAGTAATGTGCAAGTGACAAAGAATGAAGATGCATTAGAAAGTACGTGGAGGAATTGGAATTAGTGATCAGAGGGAGATTTGATCTTAAACGGGGCATTCTTCAGAGCATCAGGGGCTGGAGCATCCTCAAGCTATGCCAAAGCTTCAAGTATGGTGGCAAGGCTTCCTCTATTATGGGCTCTATTACTACAACTTCAGGTGTTCTCACCTGCAGAAAAGGTTCCCACTGTTAGACCAAAATACATGTATTATGCACAAATTGTTTGGAATCCTTCGACTTTGTCATTTTTGTGCATTGTAACTCAAATTTTCAGTCTTGTGACTGAAAATAAACATTGTAATACTCTATTTCTAAGCATTTTTCAAGCAAGATAGATATTTCAGACTTGAACAAGCTGTAAGAACACCTTTCTTTTAATAAAATTCAGCAATTTTTCCTTCTCAATGGCTATCTTATTGTGTGCAATTGATTATTGGTGTGTATTTCTGTGTTTTATGTTTAAATACTCAAATATTAGAGTAAATATACTACTAATTGACAAAAATCAATGAATAAATATAACTAAACATATGTCTAAATATACTATGACAGAAATCAATGAATAAATATACTACCAATTGACACAAATTTGGTCACATTATAAATTTGGTCATGTGACAAAATAAATGACCAGAAATAAACTACTAATGGTCATGTGACCAAACTGGTGCAGGAGCACCTACCTGACAGGTGGCCTCCATGAGGCAGTTAGTTTGTTATAGGTCTGGTTAATGTTTCCAAGAAGGTCTTATAAGACCAATGCATGTAATAAGGTCATGTTGACCATACTTTACTATTTTTAGATAGTTTGTTTGGACAGCTGTTATGCTGTATGTCCAGTTGGATCCTCCCAGCCACTTGGAAGCTCCCAGCCGCTTGGAGTCGGGTCGGTAGTACTCGCAAGAGATCCTATTTATGCAGTAGGATCGGTTGGTTTGAGATATAGAGAGATAGATGTTGAGAAGCTAGATTTCAGGGAGTGAGACAGAGTGAGACAGAATACTGTATTTGCATCTTTTGAAATCAAATAAAGAGATCCTGTTTGTGTCTATTCTCTGTTTTGGATTCCATTGTGTGATCGATTTGCTGTTTTGGTGGTTGCATGGATTCGCTGATCCATTCCACCGGTTGATTCGTCGAATCGGTGGAATGGCTATGTACAGTAGTTTAGGATTTAGTTCGCATTTTCTGTTTGTTCATGTGCATGTTTGCAGGGTCGCAATCAAGAGGTGTTGAGAACCCTAGCATGGGTATGTGCTAGGTCGTGCTGATAGTTCAAGTCTGGAAGATCGCCCTGAAAGTAGATCGGGTCACCTCAGGAGGTTCGGCGGATTGAAAATTCGCTAAGGTTGGAAAATCCATCACAACGGCATCATCAGGATATTCCTGTGTATATCCTGCAGTTACTTCGGGTGTCATCCGAGTAGATGGAGGTGAGCATGATGCAGTAGATTGCATAAGGTGAATGTGCATTGGGGTGATCATCATCAGGTGTTGCCGAGGAGGAGCGTATCGGCATAAGGTAGAAGATCGGGTTGATAAAACCATCGCGGGCCGATAATGTTAAGTTTGGCCGACAACAGGATATTGGAGGAGCTGCATGTGACGTCATCGTCATCAGGATAATCGTCATCAGGATATCGGGGTGACGTAAGCATCAAAGGAAAGGTGCGTGAAGTTGTCGTCATCAGGATATATGGAGGGAACCGGATATTTTATATCCTGCTGATGAACATGATGTTGAACATCATGATGATGAAGATAGAGTTTGGCGGTAAGATGAACAGTGAACATCAGGAGGATGTTTGCGCTTGCCGAATGTGATGATGCTGCTGATAGGTGAAAAGGGCGAAGGTTTTTCTGCAGGAGGATATCGGTCGGCAAGAGAAAATATGATGATGCTGACAATGTCAACAGGAAATATGATGATGATGATGGGTTGTAGACATACATGCTGTATGTCAAGGTTTTAGTGTGGATGCCTCTGCATCACAAACTCAGTGAATAATATGATTAAATATATGACTAAATCAACGACTAAATATACTACCAAAAAAAAATTAATCAAAACAACCAATAAATGACTAAAATGGGTTTAGTCATCAATTTGGTTGCGTTATAAATGACTGGAAATAAACTACTAATGGTCACGTGACCATGTTTGGTCATTTATAAGTAGTTTTTAGTAGTTTTTTTAGTAATATATTGCTCTTTTTGTACTAGTGAGTGCACCTTGGACTAGGGCATTAGTCCCTGTGTCCCTGATTGTTCTATTTTCTGGACTTCAAAAAATAGTGAGTTAAATATCTATGTCCTTCACCTTGGTCTGAAAGGATTTGCTGTAATTCGATAATTTTTTTACTATTTTGCATATTTAGGGTTTTAAGTGAAATTGAGCATTAAATTGAGATATTATGTGATACATCTAACCTTCTGCATCATTCCAAGAGGTATTTCAACCTAATAGGCTATTGCTCTCTCTTAGTGGAGATTCAACTCGGCTGATGTGCCCTTGAATGTTTGTGGTGAAGGGAGGATTTGTCTTTGAAACCTAACTAAACATAAACCCCTCCTTTTTACCATTAAACAAAATCTAATCAAACTAGCATTGTTTTCATCATCTCCATCATCTCATCCATTCTTCCATCCATAGTACCAACAATAGGTATTCTCCTCAGTGGCATCTCTTCCTAGGATCAAGTGTAACTGCCTCAAATTTGGCAATCAGGCTACAAGGTGACAACTACCTCACAATTAGTGATCGATTAACAACACATGTAGTCTACCTCAGGTTTAGTGATCTATTCATGGCAAGATCTTACAGAATGCCTTCACAAACTTCACTCACAATGGATTCAAAACTTCACTCTGATACCACTTGGTGCAGTCACGGTTAGGAGGGTCCACAAGGTGAATCGTTCAAATCATGCAACAAGAGTAAACACAACAAAATCAACTCAATTATAAAATGTAAATATAGATTCAATCATTTAGTATATCATAGGTTCAAAATGCTAACAGGTCGGCAACATGTGGGCTTACAAATTAGGGCTCACATACCTGATTCTCCAATTACAATATATGCACAAGATATGACTTTGAAGTGCCTTACAGAAGAAAATCCAACTTATGAACTATGTTATGTATGCTAATTGACTTCCTATGCATCTATTACATGAATATATATCATCTCTAGATCACAGGAATCCTCCGTGTCAGCCAAGAGAGATTACAAACTCTAATGAAAGAGATGTAATGTGTGTACATAGATAGGTTGGCCCAAAACATATGGAAATCCTTTGCAAGTGAATGAATCAATGTGTGGATCTCATGGAATGTTAGCCAGGTTCCAAACTATCTTGAATGATGTGTCATTTAGCTCCGCAAGTCATGGAAATGCTCTACAAGCCTTCTTCTTTAGCTGTCTGTCTGAGATTGTTTGAATGCTTTGTTCAGAGAAAATAGTTGATCTTCTGATTGAGATATCTTTCCAGAAACTGATCCAAATGATTTGAATTGTGGATATGATGTGCATGATGATATCTATATGCTAAGTCCAACTCCACAAGGTCTAAAATGAAACTACGGTAGAATGCGGTCCAAAATACAGAAACTGCTACTGATTGAACTAACTGTGCTAAACTGGAAAATGAAAGAAAACAAAATGAATGAAAATATTTTTGGTTGATGTAAGATTGCTTTTCAACCTGGGATTCTCTTGCATCAGAACTATTATACTTTCATATATGAACCTTGTGGTATTTTTGGTTGTGCAATATTTTGTAGCCTCTACCTCTACCCATCTATTCAAATACTCAATTCATGTTATGATAAATTATGCATGGGACTAACAAGCAAAAGGGTTTATTGGTCCAATGAAGTCAATTTCCCATTTATCAAATGGGACTTGTTCTAGGACTAGTTGCAAGGGCACCTCATCCCTTGTGGTAGGTTTCCTTACCCTCTAACATATATCACACTTATGAGCATACTTGTGTGCATCTTTGAAAAGTGTTGGCCACCATGGGCCAACCAGTAATACCTTTCTCTCGATACTATCTTCTAAATTATGTCCACTTGAAATACCTTAATTTGCTTCTCTCAAGATGTTTTCTCTCTCATGTTCTAGGACTAATTTTCTAATCACCTCATCTTTCCCAACAATATGTAATTACCCCTCAATTAGTGTAAAATGCAAGGCCTGCATCATTAATCTTCTCCTTTTTTCCTTTGTAGTTATTGATGCGTGTTTTGACACACCAACATGATGGAATAAATTTAGTTCCCCTACTTTTAGGGTTTTCTAACCCCAAGAGTCTTCTTCTAATCATTATTTATAAAATAAGACAAAACACCTCAGTAGGTAAGCTAATTAACTATCCCATTCAAGGGCCTCTAGTGGAACTTCAAAAGATTCAAACATGGCAAGACAACCTAAAGTCTTTAGACACGTATAAATGTTTTCTTAAGTCTTATTCAAATTAAATCTCTCAATTTTCAAGGAAAATTCAGATAATTTTCTTTAATTCCAAATTTAAATGAACCTTAAAAAATAATGACTAATCAACCATCAAAATTTATACAACCAATAAATTCCACACAATCTGAACACCTAATAAACAAAATGCATAATTGCAGCAAGTCTCTACAATTTACAACTAAAGAAATTGCACCAAAATTTTGAAGAAACACTAAAATTATGAGTTGCTACACAATGAAAACCAACTTCTAATTACATCACATTACTTCAAAAAAATTAAAAATATGATACAAAATGATGGAATATGAATAACTCATGTACACTTTATGTGTGAATCAATATAATAATATGTAAACACCTCAAAGAAGTTAATGAGACACATAGAATACAAAAGGACATGATGAAAATTAACCCTAAAACATGAAAGATTTTCAATTTTTAATAATTTGTAATGGTAATAAGTAATTCCACTTGTAATTTCCACATAAAGATGTTCACAACCCCAACAATAAATTTGAAAATCTAAATTTTATCCACATGCCAAGAGAAACTATGAGAAGTATTTCAAATCTTTCCACCCGCTTGCTCAAAATTCACCAATCTTATGCAAACAAAACTCCAAGATAAAACAATGAACAAAAGAAAATAAAACTAAACTAACCCTAAACTAACATTGATTTTCTAAAAAAGAGAAAGGGTTAGAAGAAAGGGTTAGGAATTTCTAAGCTTGTCATTCCTATTCTTCATGCATCATTTGATAAATAGATGAAGTTGAAGGTTACCAATCCTTGTATGGCCTATTTCTACAATCACCACAAAGGAACGTGCAACCTTCTAGGGGACCTCAAACATGCAAGATAAAATGTTGATTTTTATGGCACATCAATGTTCTTAGGATTACCATGCAAAATGTCTTACCATTAGAAAAGAAACAGTGATTTGAATGCATACCAAATTCATCAATATTCATGAACTAAATATGTGAAGAAATAGGCACATGCTTAGAGTTTGAAAACTCACAAACAAAAATGAAAAATTCAAAAGATGAAGCCACACAATTTCAAATGTATATCAAAAAGAAGAGTTTTCAACCCTTTTTAATGAGCCATACATCACTATTTAGAGGTTTTGAGCGACGGGAATGTGAAAAGCCATTCCCTACAAAAACCTACAAAAAGACAAAATACAAAGAATGTGGAAAATCATTGTCTTTTAGGACTTTGTGTTATTATATTAGCCAAAATTTAACATGTGAATAAATGTCCCCAACTAATACACACTCCTTAGTTGTCCTTAGCCACTTCATGTGCCAATTCCTACAAATAAGATGTGAAATTATCCAATGCCACTTTAACAAGATGTGAATTGGGTCCATTGGAGTGTGTGAACTTGAAATCAATCTTCATGAATGACTCCTAAAGTTTCTTCTATACCAACTTGAACTCTACCATTTTCTGCTCGAAGTCTTCACAAGAGACCCTGATACTCTCATCAAGTGATTAACTAACATTGTGGAAAAATTAGGATCCTTGGGAGATTGCTTTTTCACCATCTCATAAAATTGATCTTTCAAAACCTGTAATGATTAAACATCTTGGTCTTTGTCATAAAAGGTAAACTCCAACTTCTCCACAAAATCTTTCATAGTATCAAACACACACTAAATCATGGACTGTACCCTTTTGTATTTGTTTTGACAATTATTCAGAATCTTAATGTGAAATCTATAAGCCAACTTCCATTTTTGTTGCACATTAGAATCTTGGTATATCAACACACCTTCATCTACCAAATAATGAAAATCCATTTCTTCCATCCAAAATATTTGATGAAATATAATTTCAATTGTCTCTAATTCATTTTTACACCTCCTATTAATGTCTCAATAGCCTTCAATTCATTTGAAAATGCCATAGCAATGTTGACAATGTATTGCATTATCTGATTCCCTCGAATTACCGACTCTGCATTCCAAGCATGGATGACCCTCATTACATTCCCTAATTCACTTGTAACTAATATTTCCTTCTCGATGCTTTGAATATCCTATGGAACTATGTTTGAAGAAGATGAACCAATATGACCAACCAAATATTCAATATATGTTGTAAGATGGGATACTTTATCCTTCAATTACTCATTTGTGGTTTTATCTTTATCCATGTATTATATTACCTAATCATTTGATGGTTTAGCAATATGCTTCCATTAATGGCCTTCCATAAGAGACTGTGGTCATCTTATAGTCTGAAGGTTACATTTCTACTTCCAGAATATTTGACAATAGTGTTATAATTTTGCTTGTCTATTGCCTTGATGGTCAGTTAGGATTGAAGATATTACCCTCACTTTCTTTGGAGGATTTGTTTTCGGGAACATGGAAACTAATTGGGTGAGATCATCCAACAAATTTTTATTAAGCCTATTCCTCTTTTGAATTATTTGGTTAAGCCACTTAGGAGTATCCATAGTATCTGCCTTTTCTTATTAAGCATTGTCTTCATGTTCTTGCTTAGTGTCTTGACCATGAGGAGGAGTAGGACGTTTGGATGCAGGAGATGGAGTTCTCTTAGAATATGTAGAAGTTATCCTTACTAGAGATGGAGTAGGAGTTTTCTTATAAGGATACTTTAGAGGGCTTGTAAGGGAAGAATTTAGAAGAGGGACTAGAAAAAATGTAATATAGGACTGAGATGGTGACAAAAAAATTATTATTTAGAAGAAAAGGTAGGGATCATTGGTCTAGGTCTTCTCTATCTAGATATCAAGAGAAGAAGATTCAAGAGGAATCTCTAAACTAGCTGAAATCTCTAAATTCTGAGATGATCCCTCTCCTTGCTGAACTACCTCTGGATACACAAAATTAATTTGGGATATTTTTTCTTTCTTACTAGTATTACCTATTCTTCCTCTTTCTCTTTTTCTTGTTCTTCCATACTCCCTTATTTTGAGGACTCACCTTCCAAATTTGATTTTTTAATGTCTCCTCCAACCACTTCTTGCTTATTTTAATCATTGTAGAAGTTCTACCTTCTATATTCTTGAATTCCCCTAAAGTTCAATCTTTGATAGGAAAAGGTTGGTAAAAAATCTTGTTAGTTTTATATGAATGATCTGTTAGGTCTAAAAAATGTAGGTTGCAAATCCTAAGAGGATGCCAGACTCTATGATTAGACTAGCAACGTTTTTGAACTAACATGACAGAGTTAACCTATAAGGTTAATGACTCCCTGCACTTTAGGCACTACTATACCTAGGCAAGTTGACCTTGAAAGTTAAAGCAGATTAAATGAGTGTAAGTGTTTAGACTAAGTTAATGGATCTACCCATAGTGGCAAATGGTGTGGAATAGATGAAAGCTTGCTAACTAATTCTATTTCTAAAAGATGATTTGGTTTAAATTGTATAAGCAATATCAAGGTAAAAATTGATAAATGAATTTAACTATTGAAATGAATAAGACCAGTGCCCTGTTGGGTAAATAGAGTTAAGTGAAAATCTAAGACCAGTGGCTCATATGGGGCAATAACTCTAACTGTTTGGCACAATACTATGGATTATAACTTGTATAAACGTGCAAGGGAATGATTGACAGACTCTTCTTAATATCCAACTGACACAATCAGGTTTCTTGTTATTCACTAGAAGGAATGTTAATCCTTTCTTGAAAGAACCAATTGAATGAACTATACAAGAACAACAGATAATATCAAATTGGAGACAGATGCCAATCCTAATTATGTGGTTCTTCTTAGTGATCGAAATCAATACTTCCAGATTACTGTGACTGACTAGAAGGATTTTAATTCCTTTTTAAGGAAACCAATTAATCAAATCACACAAATACAACAAATGTGCATTGACAAATTAAATATATACTTGATATATCAATTTGAATAATAAAGAAATACTGAACTAGAGACAACCAAATAACTGAATAATTTCAACAAACAATTGATGCTAGTATAAAGCTACCAAATAAAAGATCTTCTATTAACTTCTTCAATATCATAGTTGCAACATGGTCTTTTAAAATATTATGAACTTCTTCTATTATCTCCTACTACTGATGATGATTGATCATCATATGTCCAACTTATATAGAAATATTTGTGAAGAGACATAACTATTCAAAATGTCTTTGAGAATTAAAAGGATTTAACATAACAATAAACAAAGATAATGACCCTAATCTCTACTAAGCCATAGGTATATCTAAGCAATATGATCCAGGTACTCTTAGCTCCGATGTGTATCAGTAAATTCTATAGTATTTCTTGTAATCACATCTATCATCACCATCTTTTCCAAATGCTTGCAAGCCTTCCCAGATGTCGAGTCTTTATCTTTGAGAGCTCCTGAATCCTCCTATAATATCACCTAGCATTCTTTAATCCATTCATCTTTTCTCTTCAACTCCTTATCATTTCTGAACAACATAGATACACCTACCTTTGAAGCCTCAACACACTCCTTGGCATCATTTTGAAGCTAGTCATGATATTACTTATGTTGTTCGATCAAAACTTTGGCAATGGAGATACCTGTACTGTCAGGAGTATCTCTATTCTGTATCTCGTGGAGTTTCTCTTGGAGCCTATTATTTAACCTCTCATGTGTTGATAACTGAGAGGGGGGGTGAATTAGTTATCCTAATTATTTTAGCTTTCTAAACTTTCTTATTAATCAATGCAGCATTAATTCAAATAAGAAAATATAACCATGAAATGGAAATACACATGACACATTATTTTTGACATGGAAACCCTGTTAAGGGAGAAAACCACAGGGTGATTAACCCAAGAATGTATTCTCTGTTAGAAGAATAGAAATACAAAATGGCACTTGCCAATTAGGGCTTACTGCCCGAGCACATTGCTCACAAGAGGCCCACTACCTACAAGAGACTCACTGTCTATAATTTATAAAGAGTGTAATACAATACTTGAACTGATAAGGAGCATCTACATATGCTGGAGTTCAGTTTTGGTTAGACTCAGTACACTGATCTGCTGCACTTCATCTTTCCTCTTCTTTTGTGCTGCTCTCCTTTCACATACCGGACCTTCCTTACTGCTTTCACTCTACTCTACTACTTTTCTTCACACATCTAAAAACCATGACACCTCTCACAACTAAATCCATCTTGTATATATATCCGCACAAGTGATTTCATCACCTTTCTGGTCGACATTTGGAATAGTCAATATTTTCCACAAACTTTGATCTGTCGGCTAAATCCTTGCTTACCAAGTAATGTGGATCAAGGATATACTTGTAGAAGTCATCAATCATGTCGGCCAATCATAAATTATGCCTTAAGAACCTTTACCATCATCAGTAACACATCCGGAATAATGTCTGATGTTCTGCCAGTCAGTTCTACCTCTGTCTACACTACCAATCGGGAACCCGACACTCAAGTATTCATATCTTTTTCTTCATCTATCATCGGAGGCTAAATCCTTGGAATCTATCAGTCAAGGTAGTCCTCTTGACTTCCCCAAATCCACACTTCACCAAGATACTTCCTCTGAGAGATCCGGACCTGACTGTTGGACCTTGCCACATGCTCTGTTCTTGCTTACCGGATCACAACACTGCAATCTGCCTTCCGGTAGAGACTCATCATGTCCTGCGGATGTGTGGGTTAACCTTTGTTGCCATCAATGACAACATTCATGAGTCCATATAGTGTCTCTTGCCAACAATCTCCCCCTTTGGCATTGATGGCAACACTTAGTGAAAAATGACTAAGTGTTTACACTATGCTCCCCCTTGGCTGATGCTCTGTTTTTATATACATTTTTCGGAGCTCCCCCTTAGTTGGATTCCTCATTTTTCACTGTTCTTCACTCCCCCTTTGACATCAATGGCAAAGGGTGGGAACCATGCATCAAAATTTTCAAAAATTTAACTATACTTAGCCACATATAACAAAATCACATATACTGAAGAATGTTTGCAAAAGTTGTCTTCAATTGGATGAATTCTACTGCCCAACTTTGCTTCATTCTATCCAAAATTGATATATGACTGCTCAACAGGAATGCAAATGCATCTGTCCTTTTTAGATCTGTTGGATCACTGGTCCGGGCTGTGATCTGAGCTTCTTTTATGGCCTCATGCATGGCCTCTAACTTAGGGATAATTATCCCTTTGAGTTCACCTAACCTGCTTATTTTGCTTTTCTTTTCCTTCTCAAGCTTCTTTATTTCATTCAAGATTGCAATAGTCTGACATTCTTGATTTATTATGGAAGATGAGAGAGGATCAAAATTCTTTGATAGATTTGTTAGTTTGTCCTCCTATTCTTTTACTTTCTTCTCTATGTCCAATGTTACTTTGGACCATGATAAACAAAATTTGTACATTTCTCTGCCATTTTTAAGAGCATTTTCTAAGCTCTTTATCCCAATATTCATATTTCTTCTATCATTTGATATTAGACTTAGTACTTTAGAGAATCTTTTATCCAAAAACTCTTTTCGGACCTTTTCCTCAGCTAATTTCTCTAAGGACTCAAAATGAGTGCTGACTGAACTAACAAGAGATTTAAGATTACCTAATGAGGAGGTTGAGGGATCCTTTTGAAAAGATGGTATAATCTTTTCTAGCACTCCGGAAGCAGCTGCTATAAGCTCATAGTCTTCCATGTGAGATTTCAGTAGCTTCTCTTTGGCCTTTGCTTGAGCAAATGAAGCTATCTTCATTGTTTGTATCAGAGAAAGAGAGTCAAAATCAAATGGCCCTTTTAGCAGTTCTAGTTCATCAATCTCCATAGTCTCTTTTGTCAAGAAGTCCTTGACAGATTCTGCAGTGTCTCTTGTTGGAGAAAGATTCTTCTTCTCTTCTGCAGTGTCAGCTTCTTTACCTTTCACATCTTCTTCTTTTTCCTGTATTCTTTCTTCTCCCTCAGATTCAGAGACTGCAGGGGAAACCGGAGGAGAGATGTTTGTCTATTTATGAACTTCCTCTTCCGGAATAGAGGATTCCAAGTTCTTATCCTTTTCTGCACCGGTGTCCATGACTTCTTCTGCCATTTTCTTAGTCGATTCCTCTCCAACACTTGTGGCCGAGGGATCAGCACCCAAGTCCTCTATGACAGGAAGATTGAATCTTTTAAAGACATTCCAGAGGATCTCTTCTGTTTCCTTGGCTACCTTGTCAGTCTCACCAAGCATGAGCTGATTCATTCTAGCTTTGCTCTGGAATTCATCCTTACAATCTTTGAAGATCATACTAATCTACTTAGAGGTGATTGAAGGATATAGCTGAATAGCTATCTGCTCTCAGATCTCAAGGTCTTTTGCCATGGCATTATTCTTTCTTATTTCTAACTCTTTTTCTAGACTTTTAGGAATAAGAGATATGATTTCAATAAAAGCCTTATTATATATATTTAGATACTTAACTATAGCTTCCTGCAAGATCTTCTAGTCAGCTTCATTATAATCATCATAGAATTCAGCCATTGGTTGGAGATTTCCATCCATAGTGATTGATTTGATGACATCATCTAAAGACAGAGTGGGCTTTTCAACAAATTCCTTTGCCTTTTCTTCTTCACCTTGACTGGTAGAGGATTCACCAGATCCTTCCTTCTTCTGCTTCTTCATTTTCTTTATCTCCTCATCTGATTCAGTTTCTTCTTCATCCTTTTGGCTTGCATAGGACCTCGTTGCCTTTTTCTTTGTTCTCTTCTCTACTTTATCGGATGATTTTGCTTCCGGTTGTGACACCTTTGAGCTTTTAGCAGTGGTAGGTGCAGATTTCTTTGATGATCTGGCCTGAGTGGAAGGTTCTACCAGAGCACTTTCCTTACTTTCCTTTTCTACCTCTTTCTTCTCTTTCTCAGCCCTTTCCCTCTTTTCCCTGTTGGCATCAAGTGCCTTTTTTGAGATGCCAAAGATTTTAGCAACTTCTTCAACTACTTTTCTCACCTTCCTCTTGATCTCTGGCTACCTTAGCTCTACATGGATTTTCACACTTAGTTCTTTAAAGGTACCAAACCTTTCTGCCTTAGGATCCTTTGGCTGTCTGAGCATGTGTTGAACATGCAGCTCCACAATGTTCTCATCAACTTCATATCCCATTGGCATGATCCACACTGTTCTTGGTTCCACTACCTCCATTAGGCATTGATCAACCTCTACAATAAAGCATACTGTGTCTTTGTATTTCTCAACTAGAGATTGGGGAATTCTCTCTCTAGCTTGCATCATGTTCTGAAAGTTTTTGAAGAAACCCCAGAGAGCTGTGTTTTGTGCTTTGTCATCAACCAAGTCCATGCAAATAATCCCTGATTTGTATGGCAACTGGTTTGTCATTCTACCATACCCATCCACTGGATCCAAGTAGCTCATTCATAAAGTAGAAGAATAGATAGAGTATTAGACCACCAAATTTGAAGGAATTCTTCTTGTCCTTCTTTATCTTCTGTAGGTTCTCCAAGAGTTGGTTTAGAAGGAGCTCACATAGGTCATAGTCTGCATTTTTTCTCAACATTTCATAGGCAGTGTAGATAGCAGTTCTAGGTACTGAATTCTCCCTACTAGAATGATATATCTTGTAGCCGATGATCATGGATGCAAACTTGACATCTGGATTAGTGATGTCATCTACTGTCATTGCTCTTTTATCAAACCTAGATCTGGTAGCCTCACTTACAGTCAGATTCTTGATCGATTTGATAATAGGTATACCACCGGATGAGTGCAAACTGGTAACTTCCCTAATGGCATCTTTTGTGATCTTGAATGGTCCATTCAACCACATGAAGTTGTCATGTATTCTACTCAAGACATACCGGACCCATTCGTCCTCAGCAAAGCAGGGGAAATGTATACATTGTGCAAAGTGCTTCTCCCGGAGGACCTTGTATTGGGGTTTGAGCTCAAATGAATCATCTATTAACTGTTTGTGGTAGATATCCCTCAATTTGGACTCTTCGAATTCTTCAATGTTTGCGTGAATGTAAACCCTAATATCTTCTGTATGCAAGACACCATGTAGAACACTGGAAAAAGCTCCTAGGGGATCTACTTCCAAGGATTTGTAGGGGTGTTTCTTGAATTTGGGGCGAGGCCTATAAGTGATCTTCACAATATTCATAGTAGACATCTTTTAAAAAGATTTGCAGAGAGATATTTTAAGAACGGAAAATACCTTTTGCGTCTTTCAGTTTCATGGAGTTAGCCGGATCGATTTCTGGATGAATTAACTTCTGCAAATGATCTTTGATGAGCTTGAGGAATTTTGTTGCAGAGCTTCTCTTTTCATTTCTTCTTGAATGCAGAATGAACAAATGCTTAATGAGAAAACCCTTATATTGCTCCGCAAACCCTAATGTCAAGTTGCAATAAATGCTTGACCTAAGTCATTCTGGTTTGCCTTATTCGGATGACTTGAAGAACTGGATCAATCTTGATCTTAAACATCTTGCAGATCTTCCAAATCTTAACCATAGTTTATTTGGATGTTTCTCTTATGAACCCTTTAATCCGCAACTCTTCTTGTGCCAGTTCCGGCACCAATTGACTAGCTGGGGGAACAAGGTTTTCTTTGTGTCTCCCCCTGAGCCAGAGCTCACTTTTTAATTTTCGGAAGGAATATCAGCACCAGAGTCTGGTGCAGATCCATCCCCTACATTCTCTATACTTTTCTTCACCCAAATCTTGTTCATCTCACTTTGAACTTCATTCGCATTCACTTTTTGTTTTCCCTTATCTTGATTCTGATTATGATGTACCGGACCTCTTTTATCCTAATTCTTGCTTCTAAAGAATTTTGCAATATGACCGGATCTATTGCAAATTTGGCAAACAACATTTGTCTGCATATTTGATTGATATCCTCTTGCTCTACATTGATTAGCCATATGACCTATTCTATTGCATGCAAAGCATCTACCATTGAATGATTTGTTCATTTGCATATTTCTGCATTCATGAGATTTATGACCATACCTTTTGCAGTTGAAACACTATCTGGAGAAGGATGAATTAGTCTGATTCATTCTCTTTCTGCACTGATTAGCTTTATGACCAAAGTTATTGCAGTTGTGGCAGTATCCATTGAAGGATGGATATCTTTGAGCATTAGGTTACCTTATCGGAGGTCTTCTAGGCTTGTTCCTTGGATTTTCTGATCTAAAATTCTTCTGACCGGATCCGGAGCTTTCACCTTTTTCATACCCAGACCACACTTGTCATCTACCCTCTTTTGGCTTTCAAGAAGAACTTCAAGTTGAGCAAAACTTATCTTGAATTTTTCTTTATATTCATTTGCTGTTTGAAGATCCCTTTTAAGAGAGACAATTTGATCCTCAAGTTTTTCTTTATTATATTTAGCATCTTCAAGATCAGATTCAAGGTGTCTGATTATTCTCTCCATCTTGTGGCAGTCTTCTGATTTCTCTTTGAGAGATTGTCTTAGATCATCTTCAATTTTTCTTTTCTCTTCAATTTCTTGGGTAAACTTCATAACTCCTGATTCCATCTCATGTCTTACCATAATGATCTCTTTTGATAACTTTTCACACAACTTGGTTTTCTCCTTCAGATCTCCATTTGTATCATGGGCTTCACGTTGACTTGCCAGTTGCTGAAGGTGTTCTTTTCTCTTTTTCATAGAGAGACTCAGTTTCCCTTTTAGTTCATTTATGAAATCATCAGCCTGTTTGAGTCTTTCCTTCAATTCATTGACTTCAAAATTTGACTGCTCAAGATCATCTAGGGTAGACTTAAGTTGCTCCCTCATACCATACACATCCATTTGAATTCCTAGATCTTCCTCAAGCTGTTAGGCTCTGTTAGGAGGAACTTGGCTCTGATACTAATTGTTGATAACTGAGAGGGGGGTGAATCAGTTATCCTAATTATTTTAGCTTTCTGAACTTTCTTATTAATCAATGCAACATTAATTCAAATAAGCAAATATAACCATGAAATGGAAATACACATGACACATTATTTTTGACGTGGAAACCCTGTTAAGGGAGAAAACCACGGGGTGATTAACCCAAGAATGTATTCTCTATTAGAAGAATAGAAATACAAAATGTCACTTGCCAATTAGGGCTTACTACCTGAGCACACTGCTCATAAGAGGCCCACTGCCTACAAGAGACTCACTGTCTACAATTTATAAAGAGTGTAATACAATACTTGAACTGATAAGGAGCATCTACATATGTTGGAGTTCAGTTCCGGTTAGACTCAGTACACTGATCTGCTGCACTTCATCTTTCCTCTTCTTTTGTGCTGCTCTCCTTTCACATACCGGACCTTCCTTACTGCTTTCACTCTGCTCTACTACTTTTCTTCACACATCTAAAAACCACGACACCTCTCACAACTAAATCCATCTTGTATATATATCCGCACAAGTGATTTCATCACCTTTCTAGTCGGCATTTGGAATAGTCAATATTTTCCACAAACTCTGATTTGTCAGCTGAATCCTTGCTTACCAAGTAATGCGGATCAAGGATATACTTGTAGTAGTCATCAATCATGTCAGCCAATCATAACTTATGCCTTAAGAACCTTTACCATCATCAGTAACACATCCGGAATAATGTCTGATGTTTTGCCAGTCAGTTCTACCTCTGTCCACACTACCAATCAGGAACCTGACACTCAAGTATTCATATCTTTTTCTTCATCTATCATCAGAGGCTAAATCCTTGGAATCTATCAGTCAAGGTAGTCCTCTTGACTTCCCCAAATCCACACTTCACCAAGATACTTCCTCTAAGAGATCCGGACCTGACTGTCAGACCTCGCCACATGCTCTGTTCTTGCTTACCGGATCACAACACTGCAATCTGCCTTCCGGTAGAGACTCCTCATGTCCTGCGGATGTGTGGGTTAACCTTTGTTGCCATCAATGACAACATTCATGAGTCCATATAGTGTCTCTTGCCAACATCATGTTCTTGGATAACCTTATGATTCTCAAAGTAGACATCCCATAATTTATTCATCCAATGCATCATATTGATATGCCCATTTTGTAGTACTACTGCAAGTGTATCAATTTGAACCTGGGCTATTTGATTGATAGATGGTGACTGGGCATTTTGTGAACTCTCTCCTTGGGTTAATATTTTAACTGATCCTCCAAAGGCATTCTTGACAGTATCTTTTAGGAAATCATTTTCCTTTGTCAATCTTTCACAACTTAGTTTATATGCATCTCTTTGATAAGCATTTGAGCCTGTGCTTTATTTAGTTTTGTAACATTTATACCAATATTTGTAGTAATCAAAGGATCAGTTTCTCTTGATTTCAAAGTCATAACATGCCCAAAGGTTTTTTCAATATCTATAATGGCAGTCTTCTTATGAGGAGGTTATAAGGCCCATATCATGAGTGAATTTTCATCATTGTTATACTTGGTACCCATGTATATCTCTTTGACACCTTCAGGAGTGAGTTTGTATTTGTCATCAGTATTGTGCAAGAAACTATCAAACACCAAGGTAGAATTTATGTCAAGTCTAGGAAATATCATGACACCTGCTTCTCTAAGCAACTGTCTGCCTCTGTTAGGAGTCATAGCGCTCAACTCATTGTCTCTTGTTGTCTTTAGCACATCCATCAATTGTCTTTCATTATCAACTATGACATCTTCAACCGATTCCTTGAGTTCTTTACCTCTGCATTTATACAAAAATGATTTAAATTCTTGAGAATGAATAAATTGGTCATCTGCAATGAAAGAATCATATGCTAACTATCTAGGATCCTTATCACCAGGCCCCTCTTCATCCTACTCTCTATTAGGAAGTTGATAACATTCCATTTTTAATCTAGAGATTCTAGTTGTCTATTCATGGAGCTCCTCTTCACCTGCAGATTCCTCATCACCAAAAGACAACAACTCTATTTCTGAAAGTTGTTTGCTTTTCTCATCTAGTTCTCTATTATATTTCTCAATTACCAATTCAACTTCGGCTTCTTCCATGTTCCTAATAATATCATCATGTGGATATGGAATATGTGTATATCCACTAAGATTTTGTTTTCTTCTAGCAAAATCAATGAAACCCTCAGGATCAAATCCTTTTCTGGCCTCAGCACACCTCACGTTGTAATGCATTAATTTATCCTTGATGAGACCATAACCTTCCTTAGACACCACAGTAAAATCCTTGACTAGGCATGAATGATTGTTTGTCATAGGCACTTAAGTTCATCACATTAGAACAATTCATCTGCCTGACTATCTCTAAGTAAGCAATCCTATCAAGAACTGTCTTGGGCAATATAAATGGGGTATCTTCAAAACCATAAATTCTGACCATAGTTGAGTCTTTAAAGCCATACCAATCTCCCCAATTGTGGGTGAAAGTTGAGGGACCATCAAAGTCTTTTGGTCTGAGAAACCTTTTTATTTCATCTAACAATGAATATTCACATGGATGATTAAAGTATCTATACAATACTTTTACAAAATATTCTTCAAAATGAATGTAACTAGAATGGGCAAACCTACTATCCCATACCCTTGTCCACATTTGCATAGGCAACTTTTGTCCCCTTTTGTCTACTTGAGTAATTTTGGGTTCATTTGGCCATATTCCCATTTGTTGGACATAGTATAATACCATGTACATGAGGAGTGAATAATGCTCAAAAGAGACTATTGGGGCGTTGTTCTTAATTGCAATTAAGCTAGAATCAATCTTTCTAAAAATATAAGCAGCATAGTCAAATTGCCTAGCATTGTGACATTGGATATCTGTTGCTATCACCATTAATGAAATTGTCATGAAATTAGGAACCTCTGACCCTAGGACTTGGCCAATGGAATAATATGTGTATTGCATATAAGGTTCAAACAAGGACACATGGAATGGAGGTCCATCATTGTCATCAAAAGGTACTATTTTTCCCTCTGCCCTAGGCCTGTGGATAAGCAATCTCCATCCATTATATGTGGTGTCCATCCTCCAGTATTCTTTGTCTAAATCCTCATATACTATGGGAAGTGTACACAAGTCATCCAAATCTAATACTTCACAAATGGCATTTTTGGATAAGTGTATAACAGGCTCTCCTTGTGGATTGCATATGGCTTTCAGGCTGGGATTGTAATATTTAGCCAAACATTTTAGGAGTTCCACATTCACAAACACATTTGGGACAACCAATTTGCCCAAATTTAAATGCCACGGATTAGACACTTTGACATTTCTAAATCTTCTATTATAATGGAATTTAAACAATTCATAGCCTCTGATTGGTGTCCATACATTTCCTAGGTATTTGCATTTGTCCTCTAACTTATCCACGTCTACCCTGAGTTGTGTAGACCTTTGGGATTTAGGGGTAGACCCAGACAATTGATCTATCAAATCCTAATTTAGTTTTCTCTTTTTCACCTTTTCATCATGACCTTTATCAATTTTTTGTTTATTAGGTTTACTGGTTTCACCCTGTTGTTTTCTACCCTTCCCCTTTATTGGTGTCTCCATTAGTTATAACTCTAAATAGCAAATTCAAATTGTAAGTCACCACATAGAGGTTTTATGTGTGTACCTATTGTCTGAGACAATCACCAAATTCCTTTGTTCTCTTCTCCAAATTCTTGCTTGCGTGCTCTTCTCAGACAATTCTTTCGAACCCAATTGCAATGATTTAGAATGACTCTTCAGGGGATTTCTTCTTAGCCTGTAATTAATACTTCTAGTGCATTAATTTCCATAATCGTTGTGAAATGTCACATCGTCATGATGTCCTTCATCAACAGGACTTTTGTAATGTTAGTGCGATCTAAATGCTTCTTATGGTGTGAATATTTACAAATGACTCAATCGCTGTGACCCTTTGTTTTATCTCCTCGATGTCACTTTTCATGAAAGCATATATATGTTTATATTAGTGAGATATTTCAATGCCTATCCGATATAAAAATGAGCATGGAAGCTGTTGTCATCCTGACTTACACTATCGTCGTGAGAACAACATCCTACTCTGATATTTCAAATCTCTCTGATATTAATTATTTATATCGGTGTGAGTCTTCTCGAAATGTTTATCAATTTCTCTTCACAGGGTAGGTTAGTGAAATCGATAAAACCTAAGAAATCGATATCGATGTCACTTGTCTTTATGACCTGTCAGAATGAGTCTCATTGATGTGTGTGGTTATTGTCTTCATCAGAACAACATATGTTATCAGGATGAATTCATTTGATTTATCCGATCCTAGTTGTTTCCCCGATGCCTTCCTTTCTATTCATTATTCATCGAAATTATCACAGTCATATGTCACCAAGATCCTTTGTCGTTGTGAGTATAGATTTGGTAGGACGTATAAATCCTACTCCGATTTGTTTCCTTTTGCCGATGAGTTATATCCTTCACATATATCGGTGTGGCTTTGGCTGAAAATGCCTTATGGTCGCTGAGACATCATAAGGTCAGAGAAACATTAATTTCTTGTTCCAATGTGCATTTCTTCCCGATGAGTTGATAGTTCCATCCATTCCCTAAGTTGTTTGGCAGGACTCTTATCGAATTTTCCCATCGGTGTGATCTACGTTGTCGGGGGAATGTTTGGAGTATTTTTTGACAATGCTTTCTCATCCCGATGGTCCTTGTATTTGATTAATTCGGTGTGACTGGGGATTCTCCTTCCGATAAGGGGTCATCGACATCACTTCTTTTATCAGAGATTCTTGAAATTCTCATTCTGACCTTACTCCTCATGCCGATACACATATAGTTTGCTTCAAATGGAACATGGGTCAGTATGAAAAATTGAGGTCTTGTTGAAATCAAAGAACTGAAGGTTTTTTCAGATTATGGTTTGGGATGTGAGACAAATAGTTGTGGTATGGATCTTATCATACAAATCATGTTATGTTTATGCAATTTATCAACTGTTATTATGATTTTGGGGGTATAATGTTCTAATTTGGTTGGAAAGGGGTGTGGATAATAATATAGAAAATTTTCAAAATTTTCCTATCCCAACAGTGGTTCTATCTGGGATGTATACCCCTTGTGGGTATAACAATAATTCAGATCTCTGGGAAAGTAGACCAAGCATTTTATTTGTTGGGGATGACAATTTTACAGGATTTTAGGAATATATACAGATGAAATGAGAATGGGTGCTGGAAGTGACAATGATGCAAAATGGGGATGATCCTATACTAATGTACATGGAAAAGATTTTTTTTATTGTTGAGGGATTCCTAGGACTATCCATGTATCAGTAGATCCTAATCTCTCTTGATTATCCTAAACTACTGTGCATGGAATATGAGTACTTTGAGAATTATTTAAGAGTTGTCCATGCACTGGCAACACTTATCTCTCTTTGTGCATAACTTTGATGCTTTCATGAAAAGAAAGGTTTCAGAAAATGTCCATGCACGGGTAGTTCCTGCTCTTCTCCAGACATATTTTGTAGGTAGTAGGAATCTTCTCCTCCTTTGCCAATGACAACAAAAGGGCCCAACCACAAGGCTTCAAAATTTCCATGGTTTCCTTTCTCTTGGCATCTGGCATTCCACATCAATACCAAGTCATCTATCTCAAATTTTCTATCCTTGGCCTTTTTGTCAAAAAGGTATTTTACTTGTGATTGCAATTTGATGTTCTACTTTTGAACCATTCTCCTTGTCTCATCAAGTTCTACAAGATGTTCTATTCTTTCCTCCATTGGTTCAAGAATATTTAAATCCTCTTGAAGAACAAATTTGTAAACTGGTAGAAGATTTTGTAATGACATCCTTGCTTGTATTTCATACACCAATTCAAAAGGGGATCTTCCAATTGCTCTCTCCACAGTAATCCTATCAGCCCACACAACCATTCTCAACTTTGAATCCCATGCCTTTTTGTTTCCCTCCAACACTCTTTTTATAATTTTCAAAGATTTTTATTACTAGATTCTGCCTGCCCATTTGCTTGTGGGTGATAAGGGGTAGCATAAGACACAGTGATGCCATATATATTACAGAAAATTTTGAACTCATCAGACCTAAAGCACATTCCATTATCCGTAATCAACCTCACTGGTGTGCCAAATCTAAATATAATGTTTTCCATTAAAAAATTGATCACCACTTTGCCTATTTCTTGTTTAGTTGGGATTGCTTCCACCCATTTTGTGAAGTAATCTGTTGCCACTAAAATCCATTTGTGTCCTCCGCTTGACTTTTTTGCAATCTCTCCTATGAAGTCAATTCCCCATTGATAGAATGGAGCTTCCACCTGCATAGGTTTTAGGGGTAATTCTCCCTGATATTTTAATTTTCCTAAAATTTTTTGGCATGCCTCACATTTTCTTGTATAATGATATGAATCATTGAAAACTCTAGGCCAATAGTATCCAGCCCTCAGGATCTTGTGAGCTGTAGTTTTTGCTAAGAAGTGCCCTCCACACACTCCTTCATGTAACTCTTTTAGGACATGTTTTGACTAATGTTCATCTAGGCATAGTAACAGAATACCATCCCTATTCTTCCAATAAAGATTTCCATTGATAAATACATACTTTGAAGCTTGTAATTTAAGTGTCCTTTTCTTGTTATTATCATATCCTTCAAGACATTTCATATGTTTTAGATAATATATGATGTCAGTATATCATGGAGTATGCTCCATGCTAGAACTCATGTTATTAACATCATCAGTATTACATATCTGAGAAGCCTCAAGATTGTTTTCGGCCATTAGTCTAGCAAGACCCTATCCTCTCACTAGTTTGGTGATTTGGATTTCAATATTAAACTCTCAAATTTTATTAATCCATCTACATCTTCTGCCCATGACCTTAGTTTGGACTAATACATCTTTCATTGCAACATTGGGCACGTATGCTATTATTTCAGCTCCCACCAAGTATGGCCTAAAAGCTTTGACTACTTTCACCAATGCATACGCATGTTTCTCAACTATGTCATATTTTAACTCTGGATTTTGAAGAGACTTGCTAAAAAATGAAATGGGTTGTTCATGTCCCCATCATTTTTCTGCAGCATTATTGCTGCAACTGTATGATATGAGGCAAATGAGAATAGCTAAAATGGCTTATTGAAATTAGGAGATACCAGAACTGGGGCTTCCTTGATTGCCTTCTTAATGGTGGCAAATGCCTCTAATGTTTCTATTGGCCAATTCACTTCTGCATTCTTCTTTAACATTCTTGATATGGGACTAACAATCTCTGCAAAATTTGATATGAATCTCCTGACAAAATTGATTTGGCCAAAGAATGATTGTATAGCTTTTACATTCTTAGGAATGGGAACTTGGTCCATGGCTCTTGCTCTTTTAGGATAAATTCTTACTCTATCTTTTGAGACTATGTGACCAAGCGGCTTGCCCTCTGTTATTACGAAATGACACTTCTTAGGATTTAATGAAATTCCATATTCTAAGGCTTTAATACAAATTTGCTCTAAATGTGTACAATGATCTTCAGCCTTTTTGGAATATGCTATCATGTCATCCTGATATACTACCATGATTTTGTTAATTAGTTCTGCAAAGGCCACATCCATTGCTCTTTGGAATGTTGCTCCAACGTTTGTGAGTCCAAATGGCATTCTTAAATACACATATGTTCCCCATGGTGTGGTGAATGCAGTCTTATATTGTTCTAATTCTTTGACTTTCACCTGATTATATCCTGAGAAACCATCCATCATGGACAATAGTTCACACCCTGTGACTTTTTGTAGTACTACTTCCATGTTAGGAAGGGGATAATTGTCCTTAAGAGAGGATTTATTTAGATTCCTGAAGTCCACACATAATCTAATATCATGATTTTTCTTTCTGACAGGCACCAAATTAGAAACCCAAGAAGAATGTCTAATGGGTTTGATAATAGCTCCATCTCTTAGCTTTGTGAGTTCTTCAAGCATTTTAGGGGCCAATGTGGGATTAATAGGCCTCTTTTTTTGCCTGAATGGTTTAGCATCCAACTTTAATAGTATTTCATGCTGAAAAAGATCCTCCCTATATGCTTTCAAGTCATTATATGACCATGCAAATACATGTCTATACTTCCTGAGTAAGTTGATGAGCATGCTCTTGATTTTGGGGTTCAGCTTCTTTCCAATGTATACATTCTTTGGGGCCGCCTTCATCCCCAAATTAATTTCTTCAAGATCATTCTGTAGTATGGGTGTGTCTTTCATTCTAAATCTGTCACATCCATCAAACACTTTCTCTAATGCTATGAATCCATTAGGTATTTTGTTTGTTTTTAGTTAAACTATCTCTTGACCAAAGAGAGTTTCTTTTCCATCATGTTCCTCCACAAATGCATTAAAATCAATCTCTTGGTCTTCATAATGATTGATACATTGTAACAATTTGATTATATCGGTATCATTATTAAACACTTGCCAGTTATGGATATTATCTGGAATAGTGGGTCTGGTTTTGAATTCAATTTTTGTAATACCCATCAATGTGATATCATCCCTTTTTAATGCAATGTTTGCTAGAAAATCTGCCATAATATTTTTTGATCTGTCAATCCAGTTGATTGAAAAGGCATCAAACAACTCAACATCATCCCAGACAACATTTCTATATTGCTTCAACCTCTTGTTTTTGGATGAATATTTCCCTTTTACTTGAGAAGTAACTAATTCTGAATCCCCATATACAACCAGCTTTCTTATCTTATGCTTGATGGAAATATTTAAACCAATGAGCAGAGCCTCATATTCCGCTACATTGTTTGTGCATTCAAATGTCAATAAGAACAAGTATTTGAAAGTTTTACCTGTTGGTGAAATAAATAGTACTCCTGCCCCATTTCCCATTTTGCTACATGCACCATCAAAATACATTTTCTACACATCATTCTCTTCTTTCTTAGATTCTAGATACATTGGATCAGTATTTTGCAATTCTGGCTGATTTGTTTTTGTGAAAGGGGAAAATGGATTAATCAATTAAGAATAATGAAACCCAATACACTAATGAAAGCTGAAAGGAAAAGGAGATTTAAACAACAAATAAATGATACTCACACCTTTACCTTGTGTCTTCCATTATTTGCCTATCTCTTCTCGACCTTGATGATGATGAAGCCCTCAGAAGTGAATGCTCCCTTGCTTGTTGAAGGTGACAAGAATGGAATGGCTGAGATATTTTGTGTGATTGAAGATGAGCTTCAACACACTAACAATGGAGGATATGAAATGCTTAAGAAAGATGGGGGTGCCAAAGGCGCACCTGTGTTCTTGCAGCATAAGTTTGCTCAAGTGATGGATATGAAATGAAGAAGGAGAAGGTTGTATTTATAGAGTTGTGTGGAAGAAGATCAATAGTTGAGAAGAAATGTGAAGATCGATGGAGGAGGATTGTTGAGGAACATGCAACAAATGGAAGAAAGACATGTGTCATTCGAAAAGCAACTTTGTTGAGTTAACTCCTCTCTTCATGAGGATGAGATTTGATTTTCTTAAATTATAATTTATTTTTCTAATTTAAGAGAAAGTTTGCTTTAACGATGCTTTAAAACTGCTTTTGCTTTTGTATGACAAGAGGAAAGTATTTTTAGAAGATAAGAATGTTTTTTGCAGATAAGAAAGCATAATTAAATAAAAAGATTTATTTAATTATTTTGTAGATAATTGAGAGGAATAAATAAAATATAGAAATATATTTTATTTTGTGGAGATTTAAGATTTTATTTAAATAAAATTTGTATTTTATTTAAATTTGGAAGAATAAAGGATTTTAATTAAATAATTGAAATTATTTAATTATTTAGAAGAATGAAGTTGATGTAGATGAATTTAATTAATTAAATAAATGTAATTTAATTAATTAAATGAGAGGAGATGAATCAAATAAATAAATAAATAAATTTATTTATTGATAGAGGAATGTGAAGATGAAATAAATATTTAAAATATTTATTTAAGTAGAGTCGTGTCATTTTTAGGTGTATACATTTTGCCCCTCTTTGATGTAATGTGTTTTATCATGTTGATTCAAAGAAAAAGAATTTTTGACGGTGATACATGCCCCAGTTTGCCCCTAGTACAAGTTTAACGACAGGATGCCCCCTCGGGAGATTGGATGGGAAAAAGGCAGAAGGCATGAAACGGACAATCTCACAAAGAAGAAGGTGAAAAATCGGTTAGGATGGAGAAAAACGGGATATGTTCCGGAGGAAACAGGCATGGGAAGTAGCCACAGTTGTCATACAGTCTGATATGGTTCACTTGCTATATATAGGAGCTGGGTCCACAAGTTCTATTCATTTGTACACTGGTCCATAGTTGGTTAGTCCTCTTGAGAGCTTAGGAGAGCATGTCAGCCAGAGAGATGGATATTCCGCGTGAGGAGCATCGGTTTGAGCGGATTTGACGGTTTGATCAGCCAGCGGAGGCAGGACCTCCAGTATGTAGTTCATCAAAACTTGCTAAAAGTCAAATTTTTAGGCTCATTAATGGCTAGGAAAAACAACTAGAACATATGCGCCGAATCGTCTTGCGGCACATATGACCTCCGAAATGGTGCATTTGCTATGATATGACACATTTAAGCTCTGAATTGGTGCATTTGATAGTTTGGCGCATTTAAGCTCTGAATTGGCGCATTTGATAGTTCGGCGCATTTAAGCTCTAAATTGGCTTATCTACTGGGAAATGGCGCATGTGCCAGAATGACGCATACACGTCAAAGAGCGGTGCATTCACGGTGAAGTGGTGCATGTGATATGGATCAGCACATTTGCCACCTAGACTGGCACATTTGCACTAGGAAAATCAGTTGACTTAATGAAATTAACCCAATTGGCATCTTGGTCGATGCATTAATTGATTAGCGATCTCTGAGATTGCCGGGAATCTAGTTGAGAGATGATATGCTGTTTTGATTAATTTGATATGTTAAGTCAATGATAGGATAGTTTTGGTTGCTCTGAACAGGTTTTCTTGGATATGGATTTTTATTGACGTTATGCTTCGCTTGGTTGCAGGAGGATATTCGGGATGTTCTTATGTCATGAGAGCAGTTTCCATTGCCATTGCTGTAGCGATACATGCTGACGGAGTTAGATCAGGAGGCTCTAGGTGCTATGGGCCTTCATTACATTTGCTTTATGCTTGAGGTTCGTGCGAACTGGGTGATGTTGACTGCAGTGGTGGAGCGTTTCCATAGTGAGGATGGGACATTCCATCTTCCGACGGGAGAGATGGCGATCACTCTCGAGGATGTGTATAGGATTCTGCACCTCCCTATTCAGGGAGAGCTGGTTGAGTACAAGTCACAGCAAGATGCTGGCTTGGAGGAGTACAGGTGTGTGTTTGATGACCCTAAGTTGGTGGAGCAGGTGATTATGTGGCAGGATATACATGCTATGACTACTTCCCAGGCATAGTGGCAGGATTGATCGGTGGCGTAGTATGCCCCGATAGGCGGTCACATGGCTTCCTGATCAGCTAGGGGAGGGTGTTAGAGAGCATGATTATGGATGGGATGTAGTACACATGGGGTGTGTGTGTGTGCTTGCACACCTATATAGAGACATGCACCAAGTGGTGTACCATAGAGGAGCTAGTTTGTCAGCAAGTGTTTTGCTCTTGCATTTTTGGTTGTGGGAGCACATTACTATCACACGGCCGATATGTTTATTTCACAGGCAGAGGGGTGAGCCCTATAGTCACGGCTATGCAGGTGTGATTTCCCAGCACAGGCTGAGGAAGATGGAGTACTGGAGACATGCTTTTGATGGTGTGGATGCAGTCATCTGGTGCCCTTACATAGACTGTGAGGTATGGGATGATGAGGCAGACAAGCTTCCATATTGTTTCCAGACGCGGTGGCTCATTGGTAGGACTAGGTACATTCTGGAGAGGCAGATTGTTAGTAGACTGTAGAGATAGTTTGGCCGAGTATAGGACAGACTATAGGGGGAGGCACGTTTTGCTAGGACTCATACGGAGAGGTATAGATGGGGTCATGTGGCATCCTACGAAGAGGCGCTGGCTGACTTCCAGCAGATTCCATATGCAGTGTGGCCCATGAGGAGGGAGATAGTAGATGTTGGCATGATGCTAGACTATGAGGAGTGGTTCACTGGCCATCCCTTTCCTAGATACTCAGGAACAGGAGAGGTAGCTCCTTGTATCGACGAGGAGGATTTAGACAAGGAGGATTCAGACGAGGAGGGTGTAGCTGGTAGGAGGACGGGAGGAAGGAGGAGGAAGAGAGGAGACCAGGGGGATGATGGAGGAGAAGGAGGAGGGGGTAGACCGAGACAGAGGAGGAGGAGGTCTGGGGAGGGGCCTTCAGGTGAGCAGGCAGTTGTACAGCCGTAGGCTGTAGGACAGGTGCAGGCACAGGTTCCGGCACAACAGGTGGGACAATAGAGGCAGATGTCGCCACCTCTGCAGGTGGCACAATAGCAGGTATAGGGGCAGGTGCTAGCACAGTAGATGGCCTTAGGATAGGGAGAGCAGGCTCCACAGCTTGATTTACAGCAGCAGGTGGTGGTTGCGCTACGGGGGTAGATTAGGCAACTAAGGGCTCATCTGAGAGCAACAGAGTCTGGCAGGGATGCAGATGCAGGACGGTTATCAGAGTTGACCAGAGAGAGAGATACAACCTTAGCTAGCATGCAGGTGATGAGAGTAGAGAGAGATGCAGCCTTGATGGCGATGGGAACATATGGTGCATCTAGCTTCTTGGTATCACAGGTGCAGCAGGCCAAGACGCAGCTAGCACAGGTACAGAGTGAGCTTGGCCGAGCACAGGCTCAGGCGTAGTATTACAGAGGGTTATACCATGGAGCAGTGGCTGCAGATCAGTGTGCCCCTAGCTTCCATAGCCAGTCAGGGGCATCACAGAGGGCAAGCGGGTCTCGATCTGTGGGATTAGTTAGGGGCCCTCATCAGTCAGAGGGAGACAAAGGAGAGGGCAGCATAGGGAGCAGTGCTCTGTGGCTGTAGGGCTAGTCAGATTTGGACATTTGTACCATTTTTGGATCTGAGGGACACATTTTTGATGGCTGAGATAGCCTATATATGTATCATTTTTGCCCCGAGACTTGTATCACCATTTTTGTTGTACCTTGTATACATTTTATGATATGACTATGAGAGATGGACAGATGTTTGATATATTGGACATTTGGACATGTTTTAATGATTATACGATGATGTAGTTGTTCATGGTCTACATGCATTTGTTCTTATGTTTATATGCTATGGATGCATTCTATCTTGTGATGTTTTGGTATACATGATGCATACTAGATGGATGTTAGGATGATTTGATAGGTAAATGTAAATGTGTATGGATATGATTATGCAGTTCTACATGCTTTTGTCTATGTTTTTGATTCTTTTGATATGATATATGGATGCAAATGTATGTGGATGACCTAATGCTCTTGATTATGTATGCAAATAATTTAATCATGTGAATGACTATCTCATGTGATATGATATGCTTCCTATGCTATGTTTTTGATATGTCCAAATGTATGCAATCGACATAGAGATGATAGAGATAATGTAGAAGCAAAGAGATGAAGAAATGAGAATTTCAATTGATACACTGTAGGATTTCTTTATTGCATGGATGATATGGATTTGTTGGATATGGGATGGATATGGATGTGGATTGTCATCTTTGAGATTTTGCAAGGTTTTTGCTTTCATCATTGGGCACTTTTTGGTATTTTTCACTTTCCAAAATGTTGTAAGAAAATACAAGCATCTAGGTATAATTAGACCGAGATGACCTGAGTATTCCTTACATGGATTTTGATATAGCAAGTTGATACAAGCATCTAGTCAAACTTGAATCTAGATGACCTGAGTTCTTCTTGCATTTCAACAGACAAGGATTGGCCCTTTTCATGTTTCTAGACCTCGGAGTCGTCGATGATCTTTTGCTGATCATGTCTTTAGACAAAAGTCGTCACATTACTAAAGTTTAATCCACAAGCAGCAGAGAAAGAAAAAAAAATGTCCCCCATCATAGCATCTCTAGCTTTTTGGCATCCTTGATTAGCATAGGAAGACATAATGACAAAAATTCAAGACCTTGTAAGTTAACCTGTTGACAAAACTTCTTTGCATTAGATGTGTCTTTTGCCATATATGATACAAAATCAGTTTGAGCATTTTGATATGGTGCTCTATTTTGTTTAGGATAGGTTGATGTTTTGCTTCAAGATCTTTGTTTTTGGGTAGCTTGCTTTGGTTGTGCTTGCTTGTCTAGTGAAAGGTATCACAATCCTTTATTAGCATCCTCTTAGAACAGTGGCATTCAAGAATCCAAATCCGTAACTAGGTCGAGGAGTTGCCCCTAGTTGAGACAAAGATCGACTTATTGTGGGCGAGATGACAATAGATATGGAGAGACGGACCCTAAGGGACTGACCTAGTGCCTCGGGGGCGCATTGCTAAATGGCCTTGCCTACGTGACGACACAGAGGCAACGTAGTTCATGGTAAACCCTAACGGACCTAAGACCTAGGTGATAGAAAGCGGTGTGGACACAGATAGACAGCAGGACTAGACATGGGATAGATGGGACAGTGGAGTGGAGTGAAGAGGAGCGGAGCCTCGGGGGCGCATTGATATTGGCCTTGCCTACGTGATAACTCAGAGGTGACGTAGTTCGACAACGGTTCAAAGGACTTGGCTCAAGATGAACAATATGAGGGACACAAGAGATACGAAGTCACAATAGATGGAGGAAGTGGTTTGTCACAGATAGCGCCTGTTTACCAGGTTTTCACCACTTGTTTTTATTTGCATGGGAGCTAAAAGTACACATGATGTCTGTTTGCTAGGTTTTCACCATGCTACCTATCCTAGGCACCTGTTTGCCAGGTTTTCACCATAGGACAATTTTTTTTGTTACTTTTTCATTTTTTGATTTTTTCTTCTTGTTTTTGATCACTTTATCGATTTTTTTGTATTTTTTTAGGACTCCCTTACATTGGGGTTTTCAGGTGTAGAACTTGCGAAGGTGCATGCTGTTGATAGGATCATCGAATAGTTCACCTTCAGATGTAGCGAATTGATATGCCCCTGATCCATAAGCTGCGGTGATGACATAGGGACCTAACCAGTTGGGTTTGAACTTTCCTTTCTTTTCTCTGTCTTGCTGATTTCTAGGATTTTCTCTTAGGACTAGGTCACCAACTTGGAAAACTCAGGGTTTTACTCTATGATTGTAACTTCTGGACATGCGTTTCTGATATGCTTTAGGTGGTTAAAGGTCTGTTGCCTTCTCTCTTCGAGGAACTCTAACTCTTGAAGTTTGGTCACTCTGTATTCTTCATCTGATATGAGGCCTTTTAATGAGACTCGCAAGGATGGGATCTCAACTTCAATGGGCAAGATAGCTTTAGATCCATAGACTAGGGAGTATGGTGTTGCACCTGTGGGTGTACAGATGGTTGTGCGGTAGGCCCACAGTGCAGGATTTAGTTAGACATACCAATCATAGCCGGCATCATTGACAGTCTTCTTTAGTATTTTCAAAATAGTTTTATTTGATGCCTCAGCCTGGTTGTTGCCTTGTGGGTAATAGGGGGTTGAAAAGAGGTGCTGGATATGGAATTTGTCGCATAGTTCCCTGACATCTTGATTTTTGAAGGGTCATCCGTTATCCGTGATAATGGACGAAGGGACCCCATAACGATAAATGATATAGTTCAGGATAAAAGAGGCAATCTATTTGCCTGTGATATTAGCTAAGGGCACAGCTTCAATCCACTTCGTGAAGTACTTTGTGGCAGTGATTATGAATTTATGGCCGCTTGAGGAAGGAGGGTTAATCTTGCCCACTAAGTCAAGCCCCCACTGACAGAAAGAGCAAGGAGTCGTTAATGGCTGCAACTCTTGTGCTGGTGCATGTATCAGGTTCCCACGGATTTGGCACTTCTTGCACTTCTTTACAAAATGATAGGAATCTTGTTCCATAGTTGGCCAGTAGTACCCCATGCGTATGAGTTTCTTGGCTAGGGTAGGGCCACTAGAGTGGGTCCCGCATATACCATTGCGTATTTCGCTTAGGGCGGTTTGATATTCCTCACTATCGAGACACCTAAGGAGAGTACCATCGAGCCCTCTACGATATAGGGTATTGGTGACAATGGCATACCGGGATGCCTGACGGATGAATGTTCTCTTTTGGTTACTAGAGAGATCAGGTGGGAGGGTATTCTCTTTAAGATAGGCAAATATCTTTCCATAGAGGGGGGAATTAGCTCCAACAATGTGGCAAATGATATGGGACTCAGGGGTGTCGTATGCAGGACAGGACACTGGCTCTACCAAGAACTCATAACGTGGTTGATTTTCTGGAATGTCGAGGAGAGAGGTGATCATGGCCATAGCATCTGCAGCTTTGTTCTCAATCCTTGGTATCTATTCAAAAGAGATCTTGATGAAGTATTCTTTGAAGTCATCTACCATTCTCTTGTAAGGGATCAATTTCTCATCTTTTGTTTGGTAGTCATCATTCACTTGATTGATGACTAGCTGTGAATCGCCATACACTTGAAGCTCTTTGATGTTCCATTCAACTGCTAGCTTGATACCAATGACTAGGGCTTCGTACTTTGCCACATTATTAGTGCAGGGAAAGAGTAGTCTGTATGATTTAGGGATAGTGTCGCCACTAGGTGTGATCAATAAGATACTTGCCCCTGATCCATGCTGAGTGTATGAGCCGTCGAAGTACATTTTCTAGGTTGCTGTATTTACGTGGAAGATAGATTCTTCTAAAAATTCAAAGCTCAGAGGGCTGTCATCCATTAGAGGTGCATCTACCAGTTGATCTGCTAGTACTTGTCCCTTTATTGCTTTCCTGTCTACATATTCAATATCGAACTCACTGAGCAGCATGACCCATTTAGACAATCTACCTATTAGGGCTGCCTTGTTGAGTAAGTATTTGAGTGGATCGATCTTTTCTATCAGTTTGACAGAGTGTGATAGCATGTAATGTCTCCATTTTTTTGAGGTGAAGACAACAACTAGACATGCTCTTTCGATTGGTGTGTATTGCAGTTCATATCCAACAAGTGTTCAGCTGATATAGTAGATTGCCTATTCTTTCCTATCATAGTTTTGTTGTGCGAGGAGAGCTCCCAGAGTTGTGGGTGTAGCTGAGATATACAGTAGTAGAGGCTTGCCCTGAATTGGTGGCATCAATACCGGTGGTTTCATGAGATATTCCTTTAATTGCTGAAATGCCTGTTCACATGACTCGTTCCATTTGAAAGGGACATTCTTGTGTAGAAGGTGAGAAAATGGGTGGCACTTGTCTGCCAATTGAGAGATGAACCTTCTGATAGATTGCAATTTTCCCTATAGGGATCTTAGTTGAGTCCAATTCTTAGGAGGTGGCTGTTGGATCTAAGGCATACAATTGAGAGGGGGGGTGAATCAGTTGTATAAAAACTTGCTCTTACTTCTAACACTTGATTCTTCTTTGTTAGTTAACAGCATATCAATTAACCATCCATGAAGCATAATGCATAAACACAAGAGTAGATAAACATCAACACATCGAACACCAAGATTTTGATGTGGAAAACCTAGTTAAGGGAAAAACCACGGGGTGATTAATGCAAGGATTATTCTCTGTTAGAAGAATAAGAAAAATGAATGGCACATGCCAATTAGGGCTCACTACCCGAGCACACTGCTCACAAAGAGGCACACTGCCTACAAGGAGACACACTGTCTACAAAGTGATAAGAATCACAATCTTGAACTGGAGAATGACATCTCCACCATGTCCGGATCAGTTCCATTTAAGCCCAAAAACCCTTGCTCTGCCTTTCGCACTTCTCTTCGCTATACCACTCTCATCCCCACAATCCACACCTCAAAATGAATTCTCAAACACTTATTTATATAAGACATCGACTTAGGAACAATCATCTAAGTCGGCAAACATCACAATAACATTCGCAAGGCATGTAGAACATCCAGTCGACATCCGGTCGACTTGTTACAGGAAGAACACCAACAACTGGTAGCCATAACATCAAATCCAACTCTAACTTCAATGCGGACCACCAACATGAACTAGATATGATCCAATGATCATCATAACCTTCCCTGAATCATCAAAAACATCCGCACTTCATCAGCTTACCAGAATTCTTCTCTTCATCATCTGGTACTACAAGAACACAGTCTGTCGCTACTGTCATAATGCAAAAGGTACTTTCGGACCTCAAAATCATACACAACTTGAGATGACACATCACAAGGACATCCCAAACACTCCTTCCAATCCGCAAATTAGGATAATACAATTCCGGACCTTACCGAACCTTTCTGTGATCCTCTGTCACTTCTGAACACTTGCCAGAACCGGTTCCACACAGACAGCCACAACTTCTTCAGATCTTCATGCGGACCTCTGAAATCTTAGCTAAAGCATCTCAAGACTCATATCTACAAACCCTTTAATCCACATCCTCTGGTTCTCAACCTATACAGTACATTTGCCTTCTTCTCATCACTGTTCTTCACTGTTCTTCACTGTTCTTCATTGTTCTTCATTGTTCCGGATGGAGACTGATTTCCTCAATAACAACAGCACACAACTCATCCAAACCTTCTTGCAATATGAGTAAGTTGACATCAATGACAACACTAGTTCACCTCATACTTGCAACAATCTCCCCCTTTGTCATTGATGGCAACATATGATGTGAAAAACCATCAAGACAAGAACTTCTCCTTTCTATCATAACTCGCCCTATCAACAACAACTTTTCACATGTCTTCTCTTCCTTTACTGCTCCCCCTTTGATCATCAACCACTTGTTTTTCACATGTCTTCTCTCCCCCTTTGACATCAATGGCAAAGGGCTCATACTTGCAATTCTAATACATCAGAATCATACCAGCTGCTCCCCCTTAGTAGCAGCTCCCCATCATCAATCTAGATCACAAGATATGACTGTGATATCCACCGGACTGATGTGCATCAGTGCATCCTAGTTCATCACCGGAGGGGCCATGACCCCTAACTTCTCCTGGAGATATTCAAAAGAGTCCTTGGGAAGAGGTTTAGTAAAGATATCTGCAATCTGATCCTTGGAGAGAACATACTCCAATCTGACTTCTTCCTTGTTCACTTGTTCTCTCAAAAAGTGAAACTTGATAGATATGTGCTTAGTCTTAGAATGCAATACCGGATTCTTAGAAATATTAATTGCACTTGAATTATCACAGAAAATTGTGATAGGCTCCTCATATTCGACTTTAATATCTCTTAGCATCTGCTTCATCCATAAGATTTGAGTGCAACTACCTGTTGCTACAATGTATTCTGCTTTAGTTGTAGACAGAGATATTGCATCTTGTTTCTTGCTTAGCCAAGAAACCAATCTCTTCCCCAAAAAGAATGCTCCACCACTAGTGCTCTTCTGGTCATCCACATCTCCTACCCAATCTACATCTGTGTAAGCATGAAGAGAGAAATCCAGATCTCTAGGGTACCATAGACCATACTCAACTGTTCCTTTCAAGTGCCTAAAAATTCTTTTGATTGCCATAACATGAGATTCTCTAGGATCAGCCTGGAATCTTGCCACAAGACCAACAGCCTGCATTATATCTGGTCTAGTCTGAGTGAGATACAACAATCCACCAATCATTGATCTATACTTTGTTTGATCTGCCTTTGGAGAGTCATCATCTTTGCTCAACTTACATCCGATTGCCATAGGAGTGTTCATTGGCTTTGAATCTTCCATACCAAATTTCCTCAACAATTCTTTCACATATTTGGTCTGAGAAATGAAGATCCCTTTCTTTGTTTGAGTAATTTGCAGAACCAAGAAGAAATTCATTTCACCAAGCATAGACATTTCAAACTCACTTTTCATCTGATTTGCAAAAGTTTTGCACATACTATCTCTTCCTCCAAAAATGATATCATCCACAAACACTTCAATAATCAAAATGTTTTCATGATCAATTTTGAAATATAAGTTACTGTTAGCAGTACCTTTGTTGAATCCAATCTGCACAAGATGTTTATCCAACCTTTCATACCATGCTCTTGGGGCTTGCTTCAAACCATACAAAGCTTTCTTCAACTTGCAGACCATATCATCATTATCAGACAATTTAAATCCATCCGGTTGTTCAATGTAAACTTCTTCTTCCAGATCACCATTTAGGAAGGTAGACTTGACATCCATCTGATATACCTTGAAGTCTTTGAAGGCAGCAAATGCAAGAAATAATCTGACTGCTTCAATTCTTGCCACAGGAGCAAAGGTCTCTTCAAAATCAATTCCTTCTATTTGAGAGTAGCCTTTGCAAACCAATCTAGCTTTGTTTCTGATTACTTCACCGGCTTCATTCAGTTTGTTCTGGAAGACCCATTTGGTTCCAATCACATTCCTGTCTCTAGGTCTAGGAACAAGATCCCAAGTACGATTTTTCTCAATTTGCATCAATTCTTCCTCCATTGCTTTGGTCCAGTTTTCATCATTGCAAGCTTCATTTACTGTCTTAGGTTCAATCTTTGAAATCAGACAGTATTCATTTGAATCTTGAGCAATTCTTCTTCTTGTTTGTACCCCTTTACTTTTGTCACCTATGATCTAATCTTCAGAGTGATTTAGAGTTACATACCTTGGAACTTTGGGAGTTTCTTGCACTACTAATTCTTGATCAGGCTCATTCAGACAAACTTCTTCTTCCTGATTTACCGGATCAGTCTGGATCTGAATTTCAGAGGAGGAAGGAGCTCCTTGCACCAGAGGATCATTCTGATCATCTTCATCACATTCATAGAACCTTGAGGGCTTCTCAATTCCTTCATCAACTTTTACATTAGTACTTTCTATCATCTTCCTCAGTCTCTTATTGTAACACCGGTATGCTTTTCTTTGAGTGGAGTAACCCAAGAAAATTCCTTCATCACTTCTAGCATCAAACTTTCCTAGATCTTCATCTCTTTTAATATAACACTTGCTGCCAAATGCTCTGAAATATCTCACAGTAGGAGTGATGCCAAACCAAAGTTCATAGGGGTTCTTACCGGTATTATTTCTAATTTGAACTCGATTGAGAGTGTAGACTGCAGTGCTGATAGCTTCTTTCCAAAACATCTGAGGAACATTTGCTTCCAACATCATTGTCCTGGCAACTCCCTGGATGGTCCGGTTCTTTCTCTCAACTACTCCATTCTACTGTGGAGTCCTAGGAGCAGACAACTGTCTCCTTATAACCTGTTTCTCACAAAAGTCAATGAACTCACCAGATGTAAATTCACCACCTCTATCAGACCTTAGACACTTCATTTTTAATCCGGTTTGATTCTCTACCATAGCTTTGAAGATTTTGAACTTCTCAAGGGCTTCTAATTTCTCTTTTAGGAAGGTAACCCACATCATCTGGGAATGGTCATCAATTAGCAACATGAAATATCTATCACCTTGCAGACTCTTGATTCTTGTCGGACCACAAAGATCAGTATGTACTAATTCCAACAATCCGGTAGAGGACTAATCTTTGCTTTTGAAAGAGACTCTGCTCTGTTTACCTAGCTGACATTCTTTGCACAAACTATTTGTAGGTTTCACCAATTTTGGAAGATATCTTACAGCCTGAATATTGCTTATCTTGATGATGTTATCAAAATTTACATGACACATTCTTTTATGCCATAACCAACTCTGATCAACTTGAACAAATAGACAACTTTTATTTGAACCAACCAGATGAAAGATATTACCTTTTGTTTGAGCACCGGATGCAATTTCAGTTCCGGAGCTTGTAAAGATTCTGCATTTTCCATTCTTGAACCAGAGATCATAGCCTTTGTCCACTAACTGACCAACACTGAGAAGATTGTGCTTCAATCCTTCTGTTGGTTCCCAAAAATGCAGGTTGCTAACCCTAAGAGGATGCCATACTCTATGTTTGGATTTGCAACATTTTTGGACCAATTGACAGAGCTATTAGCTCCCTACACTTCAGGTCCTGCAAACCTAGGCGGGTGTACCTTTGTAACTAAAGCAGACTTAACACTATATGACTTAATTGGATTTAGGTATCTACTCACAATGGCATAAAATGTGGAATAGATAAAAGCTTCTAAGCTACCCCTACTCCTAATACTAAGATCTGAGATGTAATTGTTTGAATGAGATTTTATGGAATCCTAAAGTGGAATTGGTATGACCAGTGCTTGCTTCTGTTGGGCTAATGGAGTCAAGGCGTATGTGATATATGATTTACTTATTGGTTACAATCCTAATTGTTTGGCACTTGTGTTTGTTTATAGCTTGTATAAACGTGCAAGAATGTGACTGACAGACTCTACTTAGTGATCCACTCGAATCTTACCAGGTTACTGTGACTTATTGAAAGGATTTTTTAATCCTTGCTTGAAGGAACCGATCAAAAGAATCACACAATGACAGCAAATGTGTATTGACAAATGGAGTTGATGCTCAATTTGAATAACAGGACAATATCGAGTTGGAGACAGTATGGCAATCTTGACAATTATAAGGCTGTTCTTACCTATCCAAATGCTACCTCCAGGTTACTGTAATCAATCAAAAGGATTTTATATCTATAATGGAAACCAATTAGTTTGATTACACGAAAACAGCAAGTGTGTTTCGATGAAACTAAAATATCAACTTGGAAACTCAGGTTCAAATAACAAAGAAATAACAGTATGGAGACAACCAAATAATTGCTCAGCTCAACAAACAATAGACACCAATATTAAATCATTAATTTGTGCATTGTCTCCACTATACAATTTTGAAAGATTTTACACTGTACAACATAATATTTTATTTTGGCAACTGGTCAATCCATCCAGTTATCTAACTGATGTTTTTCCTAATCTACTCTTGATCCTGATCTACCCTTGATCCTGATCTACTGATCTCTTCTTTTGCTCAATTTGCCATCTCTCATATATATCTTGTAAATTTAGGGTTGTGACTTTTAGGGTTACAACCCTTTGCATCTCTGTCCCGTGTAGCTTTCCATTAATTAATTAATTATCTTCCGTAGATAGATTAATTAATTTAACTTGTCTCCGTGTTCTCGTGAGAAAATAAAGAATAATACTTAAATCTTAATCTTTTGCTGGTAAATTTCACCATCATATTCGCTGGTATGCTTTTTTACCTTCACTCGGCTAGAATAATCATTTATGTGAAAATAATTACCCCTTCTGGTTTTACTGGCTATCTTATGCATTCTCACATAAAAATATTATTTAGGTAAAATAATTACCTATTTGATTAACTCTTCAGAAAACATTTCTCTTTCGGAATAAAAACATTTAATAATTTTTTACCTTATAACCCCTTCCATGAAAACAGGAAATTTATATTTTATTCTACTACAATCTCATGTGATTTAATTTTTTATTCACACCCTATATTCATTTCCCTTTTGAAATAAATTCTCACTTTTAATAATTCTTTTACCTCACGGTTTCCAGCATACGGTATCGGCAAGATGTATAGGATCGGTGTGATCTAAATAATCTCCACCGAAAGCAATTGTCTCCCCGAAAAGGTGTTCATCGGCAAGAAACTTAAGATCGGTGTGAATTAAAATTTTTGCTCCGACTTCAAATGTCATGCCGATATGTGAGTTTAGGGTTTCTTATTCTGTAACATCCGCACCTCTTAATATCTATTTTCCTTTTCTTTAATAGCACCTCTCGGGGATCCATCGGCAAGAGGTATAAGATTGGCACATTTAAAATTTTTCACTCCGACATTATTTGTTTTGCCGATGACTTTTTGACTTTATCACCTCTCAATATATAAGTATTGATTATTCCATCAGTATAACATAAACCATCGCTGTAAAATTAATAATCCCTCCCGATGCTTTTGGTCTCCCCGATGACCCTTTTCATATCCTTCATCGGGCAAAGTTTAGTAAAGTGTCACCGACACCTTTTGATCGCCGTGACTTGTGAATCGGCAAGACCTGGCTCTTTTGTTCCGATATGTCAAGTTATCCTGATAGAGGTGTATCGCTGTGAGTCTCGCCGATGGCTTTCTTATCGCCAAGACTCTTAATCATCAGAGGCTTACTTGTTTTCTATCCTGATAGCTTACCTCTCGCTGATGGCTATTTGTTTCGTTACCCCCGCATGCTGTTCGGTGAAACTCTTGCCGAAATGCTTTATCGGTATGATATATACCATCGGGGCATCTTTTAAAAAGTCATCTGATAGATATCTGTCATACCGATCAGTATGACCACTTACCTTTCTTGCCGATGTAAAGTCATCGGTATTACTTACTCCATCGGTGACTTCCACAATTCTTCTTCCGATCTCTATTTTCATGCCGATGGTTGTTTTCAAACGATTCCTTGTGTATCGGTGTAAGCAACACAACCTCTTGCCGATGGATTGATTTTGATGAAATTTGGCACTGCTCATCCATAGACATCTCGTGAGATACAAAATTTTTTTATTATGGTCTTTTTTGGGATTTTCTTCAGGATTTATTCAAATATGATGGAGTAAGGAGATAGTAAAAATTTCAAATTTTTACTGTGCTAACACCTTCAACATATAGAACATTACCTGTTTTGCTCTTTCCATCAAAGGAAATAGTTCCCCTACCTCTAATTCTGCCAGTAGAATTGTCACCAAACTTTACCATTTCTTCTTCATACCTTTCCAAATCTAAGAACTTATTCTTGTCACCAGTCATATGGTGAGAGCATCCACTATCAATAACCCAATCATCCTTTTCTTCTACTTGAGTAGCCAAAGCTCTTTCCACAACCTTGTGATAGATAGATTCAGAGGATATTGAATCTTCTTCCTTGATGGCAATAAACACCCATTCATTTCTAGATTTGCTTCCTAGTTCTGATTCATCATCGGTTACTCCTTCATTGTCATCTTCTTCTTTATGAACATAATAGCAATTCTTTTGAAACCTTTGTCTGTCAGTATTAGACCTTGTAGATCTTTCCGGACATCTTGAAGCAAAATGACCAATCTTATTGTAGTTGAAACACTTAAAGGGTAGTTTTCCTTCATACTTACCGGATCCTCTTGGCAGTCTTTTTGCAATGAGAGCTTCAAGTTGAGCTATTTCTGCTTCATCTTCTTCCATGTCTCTTCTTGCTTGATCATACCATGACATCTTCCTTGAAGAGTTTTCTCCCAGATCAAATCTTTGTTTGCCTTTCACATAGGTTCTGGCTTTAAAAGTAGATTCAGTCTTGGGTGGATCATCTCCAAACTTGGTCATTTCAAATGCAGCTAGTTTGCCAGCCAATTGTTCTCTTGTGACAGTTGTGTGGGCTATGAATTCATCAATGGCAACAACCTTGATTTTGTAGGCAGCAGGAAGGGATCTTCTCATTTTCATCTAGAGTTCCACCAGCATTTCTAATTCCACATACCAGCTCATTCACTCTTGGCATAAAGGTAGTGATGTTTTCATCTTCTCTCATCTTCAATCTTTCAAATTTCCCTTTCAGACTTTGCAACCTTGCACTTTTGACAAACTCATCTCCTTCATACAGAATTTCTAGTTTAGTCAAGATCTCATATGTAGTTGGTAGGTCGATAACATTTGAGAGATCTGAGTCATTCAATGTGCTTAGAAGAGCTTCCTTGGTCCGCAGATTGTTTTCAACATCTATGATTTCATTCAGAGTTGTCGGACCACCCTGTGGAGGTACATATGGTTTTGAGAGCATGGCCAAGAATGCTTTTCCCATACACTCCAAGTGACATTTCATGCGACCATTCCAGAGAGTGAAGTTGGTTCCATCGAACTTCGGACTATCCTTCTTGTATGACGACATCCTGGATCTCCTCAAGCGGTTAAGCTCCTTTCAGAGGAACTTGGCTCTGATACCAATTGTTGGATCTAGGGCATACAACTGAGAGGGGGGGTGAATCCGTTGTATAAAAACTTACTCTTACTTCTAACACTTGATTCTTCTTTGTTAGTTAACAGCATATCAATTAACCATCCATAAAACATAATGCATAAACACAAGAGTAGATAAACATCAACACATCGAACACCAAGATTTTGAAATGGAAAACTTGGTTAAGGGAAAAACCATGGGGTGATTAACCCAAGGATTATTCTCTGTTAGAAGAATAAGAAAAATGAATGGCACATTCCAATTAGGGCTCACTGCCTGAGCACACTGCTCACAAAGAGGCACACTGCCTACAAGGAGACACACTGTCTACAAAGTGATAAGAATCACAATCTTGAACTGGAGAATGACATCTCTACCATGTCCGGATTAGTTCCATTTAAGCCCAAAAACCCTTGCTTTGCCTTTCGCACTTCTCTTTGCTATACCACTCTCATCCCCACAATCCACACCTCAAAATGAATTCTCAAACACTTATTTATACAAGACATCGACTTAGGAACAATCATCTAAGTCGGCAAACATCACAATAACATTCGCAAGGCGTGTAGAACAACTGGTCGACATCCGGTCGGCCTGTTACAGGAAGAACACCAACAACTGGTAGCCATAACATCAAATCCAACTCTAACTTCAATGTGGACCACCAACACGAACTAGATATGATCTAATGATCATCATAACCTTTCCTGAATCATCAAAAACATCTGCACTTCATCAGCTTACCGAAATTCTTCTCTTCATCATCCGGTACTACAAGAACACAGTCTGTCGCTACTATCATAATGCAAAAGGTACTTCCGGACCTCAAAATCATACACAACTTGAGATGACACATCACAAGGACATCCCAAACACTCCTTCCAATCTACAGATTAGGATAATACAATTCCGGACCTCACCGAACCTTTCTGTGATCCTCTGTCACTTCTAAACACTTGCCGGAACCGGTTCCACCCAGACAGCCACAACTTCTTTAGATCTTCATGCGGACCTCTGAAATCTTAGCTGAAGCATCTCAAGACTCATATCTACAAACCCTTTAATCCACATCCTCTGGTTCTCAACCTATACAGTACGTTTGCCTTCTTCTCATCACTGTTCTTCACTGTTCTTCATTGTTCCGGATGGAGACTGATTTCCTCAATAACAACAGCACACAACTCATCCAAACCTTCTTGCAATATGAGTAAGTTGACATCAATGACAACACTGGTTCACCTCATACTTGCAACAGTGGCATCTCCATGATGGCCTTCACCTTAGCCGGGTCGACTTCGATACCATTTGTAGACACGATGTATCCCAGTAGTTTGCCTGATGTAACCCCGAACACACACTTCTTTGGATTGAGACTCACATTAAACTGTTCCAACCTATTGAATATCTTGTCTAGTACTGCTAGATGGTCTTCTCATGTAAGTGATTTTGCCAGAATGTCGTCGACGTAGTCTTCCATTATAGTGTGCATCATGTCGTGGAAGATTGTCGTCATGGCTCTCTGATATGTTGCACCAGCATTTTTCAGACCAAATGGCATGACACACCAACAGTAGGTGCCCCAAGGACATGTAAATGTAGTCTTGTGTTGGTCTTCTGGTGCAATCTTTATCTGGTTATATCCTGAGAAACCATCCATGAGTGACAACATAGTGTGCCCTACCGTGAGATCTACAATCATGTCTATGTTTGGCAGGGGGAAATCATCTTTTGGACAAGCTTTGTTCAGGTCCCTGAAATCATTGCATATTCAGACTCTGCCATCTAGTTTAGCCATTGGTACTATGTTTGAGACCCATTCAGGATAGTCTATAGGCTTGATAAATCCGACGTCTAGCAGTTTCTTTAGCTCTTCCTTTACCATGAGGGCCACATGTGGATGCATTTTTCTGAGGTTTTGTTTGACCGGTTTAGCTCCTGGAGCTAAAGATAAATGATGCATGATAAGATTTGGATCTAGCCTTGCCATGTTAGCATATGTCCAAGCAAAGTTGATTTGTTTTCTCTTGAAGAAATCCGTAAATGCTGGTTTTTCGTGTTCTGTTAGAGCTTTTACCATGTGGATCATTCTAGGCTCATCCCCTGTGCTAATATTGATGAGTTCTGCTGGTTCTATCAAGATCGACGATCTCTCCTGATATGTAAGATTGGGTAGAGGGTCAAGCCTTCCATTCTTTGGCACCTTAGAGAGGTTTTCACCATTGGATACGTCTTTATTTTTACTATTTTGATGATCTAACACTGCTGCGGAGCAGTTTTCACCGTTAGATCGCTCTTTTATTTTGATATTTTTATGACTGAAAGGCTTGGCACTCTCTCCAAAATAGGCCTTCTCATTGAGTTCAATAGCATAGCCAACTCTATGGTCCCCTGTAGGTATATGATCTCTAAGCTCAAGATAATCTATGATGGCTTCGTCATTTTCAAAGGTGTCTAGCACAGGGGTGGTGCCTTCTAGGTCCCAGTCGATAAGTTCAGGGTGTACCAAAGGTAAGGGATCATTAGATTGGTCTGGTTCGACAGCGTTGATGGTTAAGATAGAGTTATTAAAAGCACGGACAAAGTCTGCGATGGTACTCTCTATTAGTGGATCCATTAAGGGGGGATCATTCCTTCCTCATGATTTTCACTATTGTTGCTATGCGGGTCAGACTCTAGCGGTCTATCCCTTGGACCTTGTCTCTCATTGGTATGGGTCAGGTCATATTCATGGACAACGTCGATATCTTTTTCATCACAAGACATCTCAGAGAGGCTATCCCATTTGTATTCATTAGAATCTGTGTCACTTCTCAGTTGCATTCACTGAATTTACTCAACCAGATTGTTAGTAGAGGTTCTGGTTGTTTGTCCTTTTTCTTTTTTGCTCGGTTGTTTGTTGGTGCTCCAGTGTATCCTAGCCCTGTAGTGTCTCGGGATGTCAGGGTATGAGGTTGGATGGGTTCAGTGATGCCATCCTTTCTTGAACCAAGAGGACCTTATCCTTCATACCCCATTCTCTGTAGCATTTGCAAGCCTTGACCATATTGTTCTGTTGGTATAGTGTGATGATCATGTTGCATAGAGGAGCTACCTTCATCCTTGTATAGCCATTCTAGGATATCCTTTTCATCACTCTCATCTTCTAGGCTTCCTCATTTTACAAACGGTCCTTTTGTAGTTCTCTCTGCTTTTGGTGTCTTTAGGATAGGTCTCCCATAGGACCTAGGAGATAGGGGCAGTTGTGCCAAGCAAAGGGATTGAGAGATCGTGTATTCACGTAAGCCCTTATCTATGAGACTGAGACCAGGTTGTGGAGCTTGTGAAGAGGAAGCAAGTGAAGCTGGATCAACACGAGATGAAGAGGTTGCAGAAGCACGGTTGGTGGGGATCACAACTTCTGGTTTTAGATGAATGGAGTTGCAGTATTGATAGGGGTTAGGGTCACCTTGGATGGTAATCTCTTGACCTTCATGTGGGAACTTGATACATTGATGGTATGTTGAAGGTACTACTTTTAGAGCATGTATCCATGGTCGCTCAAGAAGAATGTTGTACGCTAGCTCCATGTCGAGAACTTGACAAGCTACATCTTTTACCACGGGGCCCACTCTTATTGGTAGGGTAACAATTCCTTTGGACATTCTTTCCTCCTCATCATAGGATTTTATGGTGATTTTCTTTTTAGGATCTATATCCTTTTCTGAAAACCCCAATGTATGGATTAGTTTCAATGTGCAAATATTCAAACCAGCCCCTCCATTGATTAGGACTCTTTTGATCTTGTGCTTGTGTATGAAAGCTTCAATACGAAGGGAGGCGTTATGGGGGTTGAGTGATTGACATATCATCCTTCTCAGTGAATGATAGGGAATGTGGTGAGGTAATATGACTGACCATGGTTTGGAATTGCTCTTCAGCAAGGTTTGTGGGAATGGAGGCTTCTGCTAAGGCTTTGTCAAGAATGGCCCTATGAGATGGGGATAGACGTAGAAGTTCTAGCATGGAGATATGCGCAGGGGTTTTATGTAGCTGATCCACGATACTGTATTGGTTAGCCAGAGGGGTGGAGGTTCCCCTAAGAGTGACTCTATTGCTGCGGGTGGTAACATTACAATCTGGATCTTTGTTTATAGTGATCACATTGATGTGTGAATCACCCTCTGAGATATGGTTAACAACATAGTCGAAGCCGACATTTGTGTAGTTCATGTTGTTAGATCCACCATTGTTTCAGTTGGAAGGTCCCCCTTGTTCATAGTTTGGAAGAGGATCCTTGAATACTTGATGATCATTGTTAGAGGTATGTCCGTTGTCTGATATTTTGTTTTGTTCTATCAAGTCTTGGATAGTATGTTTCAGCGCAATACACTTGTTAGTCTTGTGCCCCCTGTTTTGGTGAAATTCACAGAAGTCGTTGTTGTTCCACCAATGGGGTTTGACTTTTGGTTCATACTCTCGTGCCGGTGGAAGTGTTCTGATCTTGTTTGCGATTATCTTTCATAAGGCTGTTTCCAAGGATTCTCCCAAAGGGGTGAATTTTCTCCTAGGCTGAAAGTTGGTGAATCGAGATTCGTTCTTTCTTGGTTTTCTTTGTGGGGGGTTATTTTGAGGCGTTGATAAATTAAAAATTGGTTGTTTAGGTGCCACATTCTTGGCATCCACCACCCCATCATTCACAATATTCTTATTTTTCGTCTAGAATCTCAGTTTGTCTGTGTTGGTGTTGGTACTAGGAGTGTCTTTATATAGTTTGATCTGACCCTTGGCAATTAGAGATTTTTCAATGATGAGACCCATCTCAATGACCTTGCTAAAGGAAGTAGGACATTGGATTTGAATTTGATAGCTCATGTTTGTTTGTAAGTTGTGCACGAACATCTCTAGCATTTGCTTTTCAGGCATTTGGTGCAGACACTTGCTTGCTAGCTGTCTCCATCTTTGTAAGAAGGCGGCGAAAGACTCTCCACCTTTCTGTTTGGTGTTACAAAGATCCAATATTGAGGTGTCATGCTCAATATTGTAAGAGAAGTGGGTGACAAATTTGTCGACGAGTTCATTGAACATTTTAATGCCAGGTGGTAGTCTAGAAAACCACTCCATGGCTTGTCCTCCCAATCTTCGTGGAAATAACCGCATAAGGTAAGTGTCATTGTGTGCGACCTCAAGGCAAGCAACATTGAATTCTCTGATATGGTCCCTTGAATCATCCTTTCCTTGATATTTATCAAATTTTGGCACCTCAAATTTTGAGGGGAAAGGAATCATGATCAAGGCCCTATCAAAAGGATATGGTGAAATATCCTCTAAGGTGTAATGTTTAGTCGATGCTCCTATTTTCATGTCTGAAATTTGTTGTTGGAGAGCTTCAAATTTTTGGTTCATTAGACTTAGGGCATCTGTAGCATCAGTGTTGGTTTTACTTTTGTTTGAAGGTGTTTCTTCCTCATGTCTACTTCCCTCAGTTTCTTTGAGAGTCTCTATGTCATAGTCCTTAGGGAGCTTGACCCCTAGATTTGCTAGGTGTAAAAAGAATTTAGTGGGGTCTTAGGCAAGCACCCCCTCTAATAGGCGTTGAAATTTTGGGTCATGCTGCGTGTGAAGGATCTCGTCCATAGAAATTTCTTCCTCACTTTCATGATTGTTTGGGATACTTTTCTCTGCCATTTGAATCTGTTTTTGTTTTTGTAATCTAGTTAAGACCATGCAAGAAGTGACTAGAGATGGGGTGAAATGAAATTTTGAGCAAGGTGCTAGAAGGTGACAAGATTTTAGCAAGGTTTTTCTTAGATCTAGGTGGTGTCAAACAAAGCTGGATGAACAAAGACTCTAGTCGAAGTGAGGATGATAGATATCTATTTGCTTGATGATGACTTAGTCTAGCACAATCCACTAGTGGAGTTCCGATAGAGAAGGATAAGTGGTCCTTGATAGAGGAGACTCACTAGGTTTTGTTTGAGAGGTGATGTGATCTAGAATAACTTGGTTTTGACCTTGTTAGAATTTTGGAAGAATTTAGCGAGATTTTGGATGAAAAGCAGTTATGATGTGGAAGAAGGAAGAGATGGTTTGATTTGCATGATCTTTAGTCAGATTTTGAAAAACTGAGACAGATTTGAAAAATGGTTTTTGAAAAGTTTTGACAGATTTTTGCTCTTGGAAGTAAGGAATTTGTTTTTCTAGTTCAAATGCGCAACAGTTTCAAATGCGTCACAACAAAGTGTGCATGCACCAAGAGTCAGATCAAATGTGCAATACTGGCCAAGTTTCAGATGCGTCACGGTAGATATCAAATGCGCCGCTAGTCAAGGCAAATGCACAATTGTAGTTTTTGAGTTGGTTTTTCACAGTTTTTGGAACGTTTTCTGAGATTTCTCTATTTTTGGTTGGAAAACTCAGTGTTGTTGAGAATTGATTTTTAATTATGGCATAGACACAAAAAACACATAGAAGTTTTCATGATTTTTATCTTTTGTTATTTTTTTGTATTTTTGGACTATTTTGACTCAAAAGCAAGTACACCCTAGGCTGGATGGGACAATATTCGTTGAATCCTCTAGCTGTGCTTACTCAAAGCGTGTAGCTCCAGAATCTAGTAGCACCGGCTCCCCTCCATGACACTCACTTCTCATGCATACCAGATTTAGGTTTCCTTAGGCTCGTACCCCCACCGAACCTTAGGATTGTCCCTGCTACCTCTACTAAGAGTCACATGAATCGAGGCCTCTTCAAGAGCTCCGTCCTTTGCATCAACAAATAGGGGTTTTTGGCTTGCTACACAATTTGGTTCTTAGTCAGGGCAACCGTTCAAGTGGTTACACGTGCGGCGGCACTACTCTTAGTTATGGAGTTTTCTAGCCTCAAAGGGTTATGCCTTAGAGGGTTTTGGGGGAGGTTGGCCATCGATGTAACACAGCAACACTTGTTGCAGGAGGTTTTCACCTCAAGCACAATTTATTTTAAGTGGCTTGGTAGGGCTTGGCTTTAGCCTGTTACCACTCAGGGTCGTTCCCACTTGGACAAGTGTGCATCCAAGGGCAGGCCCCCCTAAAGATTTAACAAATAGAATGACAAGTCTGGCACTTTGGTCACCTAGTTAAGGGGAGAGCATAAGCCTATTGTCATTCACAATCACAGAATACACTAGTTAATCCAACCCTAGTTAAAAGTAGAAAAACTAAATGGGCTATTCTATTTGTGCACTCACGCGATTGTTAACTTGGAAGTGTTTAGAGCATAGCAATGTTCATTCTCATTTTGTTTGAGATAGCAATGATCTAACTAGGAAAATAAATTAACAATGCAAAGATAGCAATGGGTTCAGTTACTTTCTTCCTAGTTATGAACTATGTGAAGTTTGCATGTAATGCACTTGTTTACTTTTCCCCTAATTAGTCTAAATGAACTAGGCAAAGCATCTAAATGATCTAATCTAGTAACTAACCCTGCAAAACAACTGTTAGCTCCAACACACAAAATCAGAAACCCTAAAAATAGAAAGCAGAATTAGAAGCGCTGCACTGCAGTCTGAATGCGCAGAGATAGAGATTGCATGTAGCATTTTACATATGTGCCAAGATAGAAGGTAAATGCGCCATAGAAAGAGGTATATGCGCAATCTTGACAAATGTGTCGTTATACAGAGTAAATGCACCAAAACAACAGGGTATATGCGTAGGTTTTATGCAGGTGCCAAAATAGAGTATGGATGCACCGTTGTGTAGAATGAATGCGCCATTCTGTCGTAAGCACCGAGACAGAAGGCAAATGCATCGTCTGGGAGGTCAGATGCACCAAAGTTTCATATGCGTCAGATCGGGAGGTAAATGCATCGTTTTAGAAGTCAAATGCGCTGGAAGCTTCTGTCTGAACCCTGTACCTGCACCTATACAGACCTGTCACTTGGAAAAACTTAGTTTTTGATTAGTTAGAGGGGTAAGGGCCCCACGGTGGGCACCAAAATGTGAAAGGGGAAAATGGATTAATCAATTAAGAATAATGAAACCCAATACACTAATGAAATCTGAAGGGAAAAGGAGATTTAAACAACAAATAAATGATACTCATACTTTTACCTTGTGTCTTCCATTATTCGCCTATCTCTTCTTGACCTTGATGATGATGAAGCGCTCAGAAGCGAATGCTCCCTTTCTTGTTGAAGGTGACAAGAATGGAATGGCTGAGATATTTTGTGTGATTGAAGATGAGCTTCAACACACTAACAATGGAGGATATGAAATGCTTAAGAAAGATGGGGGTGCCAAAGGCGCGCCTGTGTTCTTGCAGCATAAGTTTGCTCAAGTGATGGATATGAAATGAAGGAGAAGGTTGTATTTATATAGTTGTGTGGAAGAAGATCAATGGTTGAGAAGAAATGTGAAGATCGACAGAGGAGGATTGTTGAGGAACGTGCAACAAATGGAAGAAAGACATGTGTCATTCGAAAAGCAGCTTTGTTGAGTTAACTCCTCTCTTGATGAGGATGAGATTTGATTTTCTTAAATTTGAATTTATTTTTCTAATTTAAGAGAAAGTTTGCTTTAACGATGCTTTAAAATTGCTTTTGCTTTTGTATGACAAGAGGAAAGTATTTTTAGAAGATAAGAATGATTTTTGCAAATAAGAAAGCATAATTAAATAAAAAGATTTATTTAATTATTTTGTAGATAATTGAGAGGAATAAATAAAATATAGAAATATATTTTATTTTGTGGAGATTTAAGATTTTATTTAAATAAAATTTGCATTTTATTTAAATTTGGAAGAATAAAGGATTTTAATTAAATAATTGAAATTATTTAATTATTTAGAAGAATGAAGTTGATGTAGATGAATTTAATTAATTAAATAAATGTAATTTAATTAATTAAATAAATGTAATTTAATTAATTAAATGAGAGGAGATGAATCAAATAAATAAATAAATAAATTTATTTATTGATAGAGGAATGTGAAGATGAAATAAATATTTAAAATATTTATTTAAGTAGAGTCGTGTCATTTTTAGGTGTATACAGTTTCAATTTTGAAGGTTCCCAAATCAGTATCACAGAATAGATTTATTTGATTTTGATCTAGGCGTTCTATGATGTTCTCATACCTTGGCTCCCTACAAAGCTTGATCTCTTTGCCTCTCACTGGTATTGTGGCATATGATAAATCTAATTGGACATTCCCTCCTGCCATTGCAGCCCATTGTCTTGATAAGAGCATTCCATAATATGGTGGAATATCAACCACAGTAATATCAATATTGTAGGTTGCTTCAGGGTAGGAAGCTAATTTTATTTACACATCCTTCATAATTCCAACAACCGGGATAGACCTATTGTCCATTGCATAACACTTACCAAATGTATTGTCAACCCACATTCCTAGTTCTTTCATGACTACTATTGGCATGATATTCGTGGTTGCACCTGAATCAATCATGCAGTTCCTCACGAGCCTGTTTCTAATTAATAAGGTGGTGTAGAAAGGGTCCACTTGTGAGGGGTTCTTTGTTAGGGTATCACCTAGATATACTTCAGGAACTTGGACTATTTCTTGCTGAACATTGTTTGTTCTATTCTCTGATTCCTTATATTTTTTATTTGGTATATCTGAAATCAATTTAACCACTGTATTTCTGTATTTATCTATCTTCATCATTTCCAAAAGTGATACTAATATCTTCACCTAGGATATCACATGAGCAATGTCAAATGGATGGGCTATAATTTGATCATTCCTTTTTAATTTTATATGTTCTTTTTCTTGAATTGGTGATTTATCTTTTGTTTTATTTTTCTCAATTTTTTCGGGTTCTTTAAGTGAGGACTTTGCGTTATTCCTTTTGTAATTTTAATCTTTTATAAAGACACTCCTAGGTGTTCCCTATTCTAAACTTATTGTCATGTTTCTTAGATTATAGGCATTTTTAGCTTGGGCTACTGCAGCTATTGTAAGAAATTCTCTTTCCTTTTCAGTGGGCTTTCTCCATTAATCATATGGTGATTTGTTATGATAACAAGTAGGTCCCTTGTAGCTGTCCTCCTGATCTGAGAATACTTCTTGTTTTCCCATGTTAATATGATGTTTCTGGTTCCCCACATCATACTCATATCCCTCTTCTTCTATAGAAGAATAGTCTTCATTTAGCAAGTATGGTGCATCTTGTATCATGTTTATTGTGTGGTTGTCTCTGTTATAGTCATGCAATGCTTCTTCCTATTGTATTGTTTTAGCCACTACACAATATTTAGGTGAGTGTGGTAAATTACACACCAAACACCAAGGATTATCTTCTACCATATGTGCCCCATTTCTCTTTAGGGGATCAGGAGTATCTTTGCCATAATGTTGCTTTTTACTACTTTCAATAGGTCTCCCATCCTTCCAATTTGTATTATATGGCATATCATGCAAACTAGGCCTTTCATTTCTATGCTAACTTTCCTGTTTATTCGGTTGAATATTTGGATTTTGAGGAATTCTGGGATTACCTCTTTTGCTGACCATGCCTGCACCTTTTCTATTGTTTTCGATAGTCAACGCTACTTTTTGTGCTTTAGCTAAGGTCCTAGGGCACCTGTTTCTAAGTTCATACCCTGTCTTAGGGTCAAATGCTTTCAGATAAATACTTAATGCTGCTGGGTCGGTCAATTTAGATCCATGTGGTATTTTGTTGTGCAGTTTAGAGAATCTCAGATTGAAATCATATACTGACTCGTTTTGGTACTTATCAATTCATGCAATGGAAACTCAGGGGCATACTGATTGCCATATTGCTCCTTAAATTGACTATGAAAATCTGTTAGGGAACTAATTGAGGTATCTGGTAAGCTGTTGAACCAGTATCTTGCATCTTCAGTCAGAGACATCATGAATAATCTCATTTTAACATCTTCATACTCCATACTAATATCTTGTACAAAGGCATTGAAGCTTCTGATATGATCCTCAGCTGATACTGCATTGTTTCCAGTGAACTTGGGAACTATATTCCTCCAACTATTGTCAATGGGGTACGGATACAATTGATATCTAGTCAAATCAAATTGCCCACATATGTTTGTGAGGTTTTGTGGAGGAACATTCATGGGTGGTGAGTTAGGGTAGTAATGATACCAGCATGAAGGCTGATGATAAGCATGTTGTTGTTGTGGGTTCATGTGGGGGTTCATATGATGATATTGTGGCCTGCAATACTGTTGCCCAGGGGGTGGGTATGGATTAGCCGTATGTTGAGAGGTGTTATGTATGAGGGGTGGTCTATGATTATTCGGGAGGGTATTTTGATGAATATGACTTCCGGATGCTTGTGGATTGGAAGCACCACCTGTATTTTGGTGCAAGTTTTGCTATGGGTTCCTCAAAGTATTTCCTCTATGTGGAGGTATATATTTTGGGGCAGCTATTTTAGTCCTATTCTTTATCTGTTGAATCTCTTGTTTTAACAACATCTCAGTTTCCTCTATCTTGATCATTCTGAGTTCTTCCTAGAGCTTAAGCACATTTTGCTACACTTCATTCATATTCCTTGTATTCTTTGGACTTTACTCACCTCTTGATTTTGGAATCCATATTTTACCCCCTCTCCCTATTGTAGTGGCATTTGATAATCATATTCAGCCCGCCGCCTATGATCAATTTCCTTCATGGCTTGAGCTTTGGACTCAAGCTGTTCTTGAGGATCAGGTCTATACTTTGCCAATATATCATCAGTTACTCCGTTGATTTGAGACAAATTCTCATTTGATTCATGCAGAGGGGTAAAACTATTGTGATTTATGATAGTTTGTTCTGTATTATCCTCTTGAGTCTCCTGATTATTACTTTGATGAAAATAACTTGATGCTCCATTTTTCTTGGAAAGGGCTCTAATTGGTGGGGATGATTGTAACTTCTTCCCTTCCATTTTGGATCTTCTACCATCCATTTGGTACTAACATTCTATTATAATAGGTTCCAGAGTCGCCACCTATTTTTGTAAATAGGAAAAGGTTATAATTTATCTTTCTAGGTTCTTCTTACCAGCAGAGTTACCAATTTGTATTCTTGAAATTTCTGACCCTATAAAAGAATGGTCTCTTACCAAGGTTCTTTGTATTTGGTTCCCCAGTACAGTCACCAATTTGTTAGGTCTCAAAAATGTAGGTTGCAAATCCTAAGAGGATGCCAGACTCTATGATCAGATTGGCAATGTTTTTGAACTAACGCGATGGAGTTAACCTTTAAGGTTAATGACTCCCTGTACTTTAGGCACTGCTATACCTAGGCGGGTAGACCTTGAAAGTTAAAGCAAATTAAATGAGTGTAAGTGTTTAGAATAAGTTAATGGATCTACCCGCAGTGGCAAATGGTGTGGAATAGATGAAATCTTGCTAACTAATTCTATTTCTAAAAGATGATTTGGTATAAATTGTATAAGCAATGTCAAGGTAAAAACTGATAAATGAATTTAACTATTGAAATGAATAAGACCAGTGCCTTGTTGGGTAAATAGAGTTAAGTGAAAATCTAAGACCAATGGCTCATATGGGGCAGTAACTCTAACTGTTTGGCACAATACTATGGATTATAACTTGTATAAACGTGCAAGGGAATGATTGACAGACTCTTCTTAATATCCAACTGACACAATCAGGTTTCTTGTTATTCACTAGAAGGAATTTTAATCCTTTCTTGAAGGAACCAATTGAATGAACTATGCAAGAACAACAGATAATATCAACTTGGAGACATAATGCCAATCCTAATTATGTGGTTCTTCTTAGTGATCCAAATCAATACTTCTAGATTACTATGACTGACCAGAAGGATTTTAATTCCTTTTTAAGGAAACCAATTAATCAAATCACACAAATACAACAAATGTGCATTGACAAATTAAATATATACTTGATATATCAATTTGAATAATAAAGAAATACTGAACTGGAGACAACCAAATAACTGAATAATTTCAACAAACAATTGATGCTAGTATAAAGCCACCGAATCAAAGATCTTCTATTAACTTCTTCAATATAATAGTTGCAACATGGTCTTTTAAAATATTATAAACTTCTTCTATTATCTCCTACTACTGATGATGATTGATCATCATATGTCCAACTTATATAAAAATATTTGTGAAGAGACATAACTCTTCAAAATGTCCTTTGAGAATTAAAAGGATTTAACATAACAATAAACAAAGATAATGACCCTAAGCTTTGCTAAGCCATACGTATATCTGAGCAATATGACCTAGGTACTCTTGGCTTCAATGTGTATCAGTAAATTCTATAGCATTTCTTGTAATCACATCTATTATCACCATCCTTTCCAAATGTTTGCAAGCCTCTCCAGATGCTGAGTCTTTATCTTTGAGAGCTCCTAAAGCCTCCTATAATATCACCTGGCATTCTTTAATCCATTTATCTTCGCTCTTCAACTCCTTATCATTTCTGAGCAACATAGGTACACCTACCTTTGAAGCCTCAAGACAATCCTTGGCATCATTTTGAAGCTAGTCATGATATTTCTTATGTTGTTCGATCAAATCTTTGGCACTAGAGATACCTATACTGTCAGGAGTATCTCTATTTTGTATCTCGTGGAGTTTCTCTTGGAGCCTATTATTTAACCTCTCATGTTCTTGGATAACCTAATGATTCTCAGAGTAGACATCCAAGAATTTATTTATCTAATGCATCATATTGATATGCCTATTCTGTAGTACTGCTGCAAGTATATCAATTTGAACATGGGCTATTTGATCGACAGATGGTGACTGGTCACTTTGTGAACTCTCTCTTTGGGTTAATCTTTTAATTGATCCTCCAAAAGGGGTTCTTGACAGTATCTTTTAGGAAATCATTTTCCTTTGTCAATCTTTCACAACTCAATTTATATGCATCTCGTTCCTTGATCAACATTTGAGCATGTGCTTTATTTAGTTTTGCAACATTTATACCAATGTCTGCAGTAATCAAAGGATCAGTTTCTCCTGCTTTCAAAGTCATAACATGCCCAAAGGTTTTTTTAGTATCTATAATGGCAGTCTTCTTATGAGGAGGGTATAAGGCCCATATCATGAGTGAGTTGTCGTCATTGTTATACTTGGTACTCATGTATATCTCTGTGACACCTTCAGGAGTGAGTTTGTATTTGTCATTAGTATTGTGCAAGAAACTATCAAACACCAAGGTAGAATTTATGTCAAGTCTAGGAAATATCATGACACCCACTTCTCTAAGCAACTGTCTACCTCTGTTAGGAGTCATGGCCCTCAACTCATTGTCTACTGTTGTCTTTAACACATCCATCAATTGTTTTTCATTATCAACTATGACATCTTCAACTGATTCCTTGAGGTCTTTTCCTTTGCATTTATAAAAAAATGATTTAAATTCTTGAGAATGAATAAATTGATCATCTTTAATGAAAGAATCATATGCTAACTATCTAGGATCCTCATCACCAGGCCCCTCTTCATCCTGCTCTCTATTAGGAAGTTAATAACATTCCTTTTTCGTTTAGAGATTCTAGTTTTCAGTTCATGGAGCTCCTCTTCACTTGCAGATTCCTCATCACCAGAAGACAACAACTCTATTTCTAAAAGTTATTTTCTTTTCTCATCTAGTTCTCTATTATATTTCTCAATTACCAATTCAACTTTAACTTCTTCCATGTTCCTAATAATATCATCATGTGGATATGGAATATGTGTATATCCACTAAGATTTTGTTTTCTTCTAGCAAAATCAATGAAACCCTAGGGATCAAATCCTTTTCTAGCCTTGGCACACCTCATGTTGTAATGCATTAATTTATCCCTGATGAGACCATAACCTTCCTTAGACACCACAGTAAAATCCCCAAAGCACAAAGTACTAGGCATGAAGGATTGTTTGTCATAGGCACTTAAGTTCATCACATTAGAATAGTTCATTTGCCTGACTATCTCTAAGTAAGCAATCCTATCAGGAACTATCTTGGGCAATATAAGTGGGGTATCTTCAAAACCATAAATTCTGACCATAGTTGAGTCCTTAAAGCAATACTAATCTCCCCAATTGTGGGTGACAATTGGGAGATCACCAAAGTCTTTTGGTCTGAGAAACATTTTTATTTCATCTGATAATGAATATTCACATGGATGATTAAAGTATCTATACAACACTTTTCCAAAATATTCTTCAAAATGAATGTAACTAGAGTGGGTAAACCTACTATCCCATACCCTTGTCCACATCTGCATAGGCAACTTTTGTCCCCTTTTATTTACTTGAGTAATTATGAGTTCATTTGGCCATATTCCCATTTCCTAACCATAGTATAATATTGTGTGCATGAGGAGTGAATAATGCTCAAAAGAGACTGTTGGGGCATTGTTCTTAATTGCAATTAAGCTAGAATCAATCTTTCTGAAAATATAAGTAGCATAGTCAAATTTCCTAGCATTATGACATTGGATATCTGTTTCTATCACCATTAATGAAATTGTCATGAAATCAGGAACCTCTGACCCTAGGACTTGGCCAATGGAATAATATGTGTATTGCATATAAGGTTCAAACAAGGACACATGGAGTGGAGGTTCATCATTGTCATCAAATGGTACTATTTTTCCCTCTGCCCTAGGCCTGTGGAGAAGCAATCTCCATCCATTGTATGCGGTGTCCATCCTCCAGTATTCTTTGTCTAAATCCTCATATACTATGGGAAGTGTACACAAATCATCCAAATCAAATACTTCACAAATGGCATTTTTGGATAAGTGTATAACAGGCTCTCCTTGTGGATTGCATATGGCTTTCAGGTTGGGATTGTAATATTTAGCCAAAAGTTTTAGGAGTTCCAAATTCACAAACACATCTGGGACAACCAATTTGCTCAAATTCAAATCCCACAGATTAGACACTGGGACATTTCTAAATCTTCTATCATAATGGAATTTAAACAATTCATAGCCTCTGATTGGTGTCCATATATTTCCCAGGTATTTGCATTTGTCTTCTAACTTCTCCACCTCCAGCTTGAGTTGTGCAGACCTTCGGGCTTTAGGGGTAGACCCAGGCAATTGATCTATCAAATCCTAATTTAGTTTTCTCTTTCACCTTTTCATCAGGACCTTATCAATTTTTTGTTTCTCAGGTTTACTGGTTTCACCATGTTGTTTTCTACCCTTCCCCTTTATTGGTGTCTCCATTAGTTATAACTCTAAATAGAAAATTGAAATTGTAAGTCACCACACAGAGGTTTTATGTGTGAACCTGTTGTTTAAGACAATCACGGAATTCCTTTGTTCTCTTCTCCAAATTCTTGCTTGCGTGCTCTTCTCAGACAATTCTTTCAAACCCAATTGCAATGATTTAGAATGACTCTTTAGGGGATTTCTTCTCAGCATGTAATTAATACTTCTAGTGCATGGATGTCCATAATCGTTGTGAAATGTCATATCGTCATAACGTCCTTCATCGGTAGGACTTTTGTAATGTTAGTGCGATCTAAATGCTTCTTATGGCGCGAATATTTGCAAATGACTCAATCGTTGTTACCCTTTGTTTTATCTCCTCGATGTCACTTTTCATGAAAGCATATATATGTTTATATCGGTGAGATATTTCAATGCCCATATGATATAAAAAATGAGAATGGAAGCTCTTGTTGGCTTGACTTACACTATCGTCGTGAGAACAACATCCTACTCCAATATTTCAAATCTCTTCGATATTAATTATTTATATCGGTGTGAGTCTTCCCAAAATGTTTATCGATTTATCTTCACAGGGCATGTTAGTGAAATTAGTAAAACCCAAGAAATTGATACTGATGTCACTTGTCTTTATGACCTGTCAGAACGAGTCTCATCGATGTGTGTGGTTAGTTTTTTCATGGGAACAACATATGCTATTAGGATGACTTCATTCGATTTATTTGATCCTAGTTGTTTCCCCGATGCCTTCCTTTCTATTCATTATTCATCATAATGATCATAGTCATATGTCATTGAGATCCTTTGTCATTATGACTATAGATTCGACAGGACGTATAAATCCTACTCCGATTTGTTTCCTTTTGCCGATGAGTTATATCCTTCACATATATCTATGTGACTTTGGCCGAAAATGCCTTATGGTCACTGAGACATCATAAGGTCAGAGAAACATTAATTTCTTGTTCTGATGTGCATTTCTTCTCGATGAGTTGATAGTTCCATCCATTCCCTAAGTTGTTCGGCATGACTCGTATCGAATTTTCTCATTGGTGTGATCTACGTTGTCGGGGGAATGTTTGGAGTATTTTCTGACAATGCTTTCTCATCCCGATGGTCCTTGTATTTGATTAATTTGGTGTGACTGGGGATTCTCCTTCCGATAAGGGGTCATCAGCATCACTTCTTTTATCAGAGATTCTTGAAATTCTGATTCTGACCTTACTCCTCATGTCGATACACATCTAGTTTGCTTCAAATGGAACGTAGGTCAGTATGAAAAATTGAGGTCTTGCCAAAATCAAAGAACTGAAGGTTTTTTAGATTATGGTTTCAGAGGTGAGACAAATAGTTGTGGTATGGATCTTATCATACAAATCATTTTATGTTTATGGAATTTATCGACTGTTATTATGATTTTGGGAGTATAATTTTCTAATTTGGTTGGACAGGGGTGTGGATAAGAATATAGAAAAATTTCAAAATTTTCCTTTCCCAACATGATCCAATGCCTTACCTTTATCCTTCAATCCCTTTGGCATAAAAGAAATATGATACATCTTCATTTGTAGTGCAATCATGCAGGAATATGCTCTTTTTCAATCCTCTACATCATCACCATAGTTGGCCCAATAATCTTCCAAATGAGGCTTATGCAGAATGGACAACTTAAACCCTTCCATGCATGTCCTAGGGTTGGAAAAATCTATTCCTTTATATGTTCTGAATGTTATTGGAGGCAACTCAACTTTTATATTTATGGCTACTTAAATAGTGGGACAAGAGTATCTCCCATAGATATAGGGAAAGATATTCCCTTTACTTTCTTTTCTGCACAACATTTTTGAACTTCTAAACCTTGTCTACATAATTCCAGCAAAGCTAATTTATCACTTACAAAAGATAAAAGTTTTAATTATGCCATTGAATAACCTCTAATTTTAATATAGGTGAATTTAGAAAATTGATAATACTAATTACCCCACTTTTGGATCTAATCCATAGCTTATGGAGATAATATCTTGGCCTTGTTATTTTAAAGCATTCTGATGATATTGAATATGAAGGCATCATTAACTCTTTTGAAATTCCCATTACTCTACTTCAACTCTAGTTGGGGATAATACTCATATACTAGTTATCACCTTGAACCAATAACTCTTGCTCCAAACTAGTAAACTATTATCTCCTTGCTAGGGCATATACCAAGTATGAAGTCATATAAAATTGCAATGACTTATTAACTTCACACAACTATTCATGGATATTATCATTGATAAGAGTGGCCTAGTCAAAAAATTCTTTCCTAGAAATAACTTTGGCAATATACTAAATATTCATGGTTAAAACTCCTTTGCTATATCCCAACCCACAACTTAGCTCAAAAGATTGATTGTATCATTGATCTCTTCCCTGAACTCACTCTAATAGAACTTTATGGGTAACTTGGAAACTATTTCCCTTGGTTTAACCAACCAATTTCTATTTATGAGGTTAGCACACTAATCAAAATTAGCCTCAAATTATTCCCTACATGATTCCATGGTGATTTCTACAAAGGCATCTCTAGGTGGAAAATTCAACAATTCTTCAATGTAGGGAGGTTGGATTTGCATAGTTGTCTTCCCATCAATAGTTCGAATCACTCGATCTCTTTTATTATAAAATCTAGCACATGTCATCACAAGGTTTTGCCTTTTGTTCTCATGCATCCTTTTGTGAAATTCCTCCAAGCCCACATGTTCAAAGTCTATATTATTAATATTGTCAAGCTTAGAAAAATGCTTATAAGTCAAGATAACACCTTGGTATTCATATATCATTTCTGATGGTGAAGTCATCCCCTATGCATATATCCCTACCAAAATAGGATATATCTTAATACCTAGGATTTGACAATATTTGTAAATAAAGAATTTTTCTCCTAAGCCATTTATTGCACTCAATTACCATGTTGGTATAATTAAGATTCTTGAATGACACTTTCCCTAAGAAACTTTAAACTTTTGAAATCATTTTAGAGAGTTTCAGACTTTGAAAGTATTTTGCAATTTACAAACTAGAATTTGGTCTGGTTTGCAATTTGCAAACCAAAGTCCAAGCTTAGTTTACATTTTGTAATCAGCTGTAATCTAAAAATGTATTTATTGTGCATACTATTAGTTGCAAACCAAAGTTCAGGTCCAGTTTGTAATTTGAAAATGGGAGTCTAGACCCAATTCACAATTTGTAAACTGGAGTCTAGATTGAGTTCAAAATTTGTAATAAAACTATAAATTGTAAATTTTGATTCTATCGTGGAGTGTAATTTACAAACTAGAGTTTGGGTCCAGTTTACAATTTGCAAACCAGAGTCCGAACTTGGTTTGTAAACTGTAAAAAGACTACAAATTGTAATTCATGTGTAAACTATTAGTTGCAAACCAAAGTTCAGGTCTGGTTTACAATTTGCAAACTAGAGTCTAGACCTAGTTTGTAATTTTTTTAATTAGAGTTAGGACCCAATTTCAATTTGTAATAAAACTACAAATTACAAATGTATTGTGGAGTGTAATTTTCAAAAAAGAGTGTAGACCTAGTTTGCAATTTGTAATTGTTGGAAATAAGGTAGATAACTGAGACGGGGGGGGTGAATCAGTTATCACAAAATTTCTTTAACTTTTTCTTTTGTTATCTTAATAATTAGTGCAACATCAAATCATATAAGCATATAAGAACAAAAATAAAATCAACACACATAACACAAGGATTTTTACATGGAAAACCCTATTAAGGGAAAAACCATGGGGTGACTAACCCAATATTGTATTCTCTATTAAAAGAATCAGAAGTACAAAATGACACTTGCCAATTAGGGCTCACTACCTGAGCACACTGCTCACAAGAGGCACACTGCCTACAAGAGACTCACTATCTATAGAACTTACAGAAGGTAATCAGGTGTTTGAACTGATGAGAGGTATCTATAAATGCTACAGTTCAGTTCCAGTTAGGCACAATACACTGATCTGATGCACTTCATTCTTCCTCTACTTTAGTACTGTTGCTTTGTCACATACCAGACTTGTATTGCTGCTTCCACACTTATCCCTACTTTTCTTCACACTTTATTTCATCCTTACTTCACATCATGCCCTTATATACTGGAATCCATCTGGTATATATATCCACATTAAGGATTTCATCAACTTCTTGGTCAGCAACAAGAACACTCAAGATATTTAAAAGTTACTGATCTATCGGCTGAATTCATGCTTGATTTGTGATGCATATCAAAAACATACACATATAAGTCATCGATCATGTCAGCTAACAATGTATGATCCCTCAAATTTCTTGATCAACATCATTTACTCATTCGGATTGAAGTTTGATACTCTGCCAGTCAGTTCTTTCTCTGTTTGCTCTGCCTGTCTGGAACCCAACACTTAGATGCTCATATCTTTTTCATGCTTTATCACCAGAGGCTAAATCTCTGGAGTATAGTAGTCATGATACCCCTCTTGACTTATCCAAGTCTACAACTTTCTGAGTTACACCATTCGAGAGATCCAGACCTAATTGTTGGACCTTGTTACATGCTTTGTTATTATTCATTGGACCAAAACAATCTTCAATCTGACTTTCGGTATAGGCATACTATGTACTGTAGATGTGTGGGATAGAATTTGTTGCCATCAATGACAACACTCATGAATCCACACAATGTCTCTTGCCAACAATCTCCCCCTTTGGCATTGATGGCAACACTTAGTGAAAAATGGCTAAGTATCGCAGTAAACTCCCCCTTGGCTAATGCTCTATCTTTTACACTATTTTACCAAAGCTCCCCCTTAGTTGGATTCCACATTTTTCACTACTCCTCACTCCCCCTTTGACATCAATGGCAAACGACAAAATCTGCATACCAAAATTTTGCAAAAATTAATCGATACATGGCCGCATAAGTATATATACATGTTATACTTACATATACTTAAGTATATCCGCAAAAGTGGCCTTTAACTATATAAAATTTGTGGCCCAGCTCTGCTTCATCCTATCCAAAATGGAGATGTGACCACTCAACAAAAATGCATATGCTTCTATCCTTCTTAGATCTGCTGGATCACTGGTCCGAGCTGTGGTTTGAACATCTGTCAAGGCCTCATGCATTGCCTCTAACTTAGGGATAATTATCCCTCTGAGTTCACTCATTCTATTTATTATATCCTTCTTTTCTTTGTTTAGCCTCTTTATTTTATGATGACAATGGCTTGGCATTCTTGATTCATTAAGGATGTAGTGAGGGGATCAAAATTCTGAGATAAACTTGACAGTTTACCTTCTTGTTCTTTCACCTTCTTTTCAATATCCTCTATCACTTTGGGCCAAGATAGATAAAATTTGTACATGTCCCCACCATCTTTAAGAGCATTTTCAAGGCTCTTTATCCCAATGTCTAGGGTCCTATAATTAGTAATCAGTCCTTGCACTTCAGTAAATCTTTTTCCTAAAAATTCCTTTCGGACCTTTGTTTCAGCCGATTTCTCTAAAGATTCAAAATGAGTACTAACAAAATTTACTAGAGATTTCAAGTTACTGGATGGAGAGGCCAAAGGATCCTTTTGAAATGATGGCATGATCTTCTCCAGGATCCCAGATGCAATCTCCAACAATTCACAATCTTCCATGTGAGATTTTAGGAGTTTTTCTTTTGCCTTGGCTTGAGCAAAAGATGCTATTTTCATTGTCTGGACCGAAGAGAGAGTTAAAATTTAGTGGCCCTTGAAATAGCTTAGGTTCATCTATCTCCATCATTTCTTTGGTCAAGAAATTCTTCATTGCCTCTGCAGTCTCTCTTGCCGGTGATTGTGTCTTCTTTTCTCTTGGGATCTCAGAGCTATCATCATAGGTCTTCTCTGCTTGTTCTTCTTCTTTTCCCTTTACCTCCTCTTCTTGACTCACTTTCTCCTCTTTTCTTCCCTCTCCTTTAGGTCCTGAATTTGGAATGTCTGCAGTGGGATTCAGAGGAGAGATGTTACCTATGTTTACTGCTTCATGAATTTCCTCTTTTGGAACAGAGGAATCCAAGTCCTTAGACTTCTCTTCATCCATCTCTTTTGATCTCTCTGCATCAGAAGATTTTTCATTGGTTATATTTAATCCTTCAATATCCATGGTAGAAGGTTCTTCAATTGATTCCTCTATAATAGGAAGATTGAATCTTTTGAAGGCATTCCGGAGGATGTCTTTTGTTTCTATTTCCACTTGGTCAATTTCTCCAAGCATAAGTTTATTCATTCTTGCTTTGCTCTGGAATTCATCCTTACAGTCCTTAAAGATCATGTCCATTTGTTTTGGAGTAATAGAAGGATAGAGCTGAATTGCAATCTGTTCTCGGATCTCTAAGTCTTTTGCCTTTGCATTCTGTTTTCTTAGTTCAAGTACCTTTTCTAGACTTTTGGGAATTAATGATATAATTTCAATGAATGCTTTATTATAGATGTTCAGGTACCTGACTGTAGCTTCTTCTAGAATCCTCTTGTTAGTATCACTATATTCATCATAGAACTCTATTACTGGTTGCAGGTTCCCATCCATAGTAACTGCCCTGATGATATCATCAATGGAAAGAGTGGGCTTTTCAACAAATTCTTCTACTTTTTCTTCTTTGTTTTTACTAGCAGAGAATTCCCTGGATGTTTTCTTCTTCTTCTTCATTTCTTAATTTCCTCATCAGACTCTGTCTTTGAGACTTGTGTATGACCTTGTGGCTTTTGTTTTCATTCTCTTTTCTCCTTTTACAGATGTCTTGACTTCCGGTTTGGTGGCTATTGAGTTTTAGGAGTGGCAGGTGTAGAGCTCTTATTTTCTTCTTCTCAAATGCAAATGTGCAAATAATAAGTGAATGAACCCTTTTATCCTTCACAAACCCTAATTTCCTTTTGTAATAAATGCACAACATAAGTTATCCGGTTGCCCTATTTTGAGAGAGATTTTCTCGAATCACTATGTTGAACTTGGAATCATTGTTAGTGAGGATTGACAATGTATCTTCTTTTCTTCAGTCATGCCATGGGTTCATAGATCAAAGCATCTCAATTTTGAATCATACTCGATCTGTCTATGAAAATCTTGCTTTACCTGATGGCTGTCAAACCAGATCAACTTAAGCGGTTAAACTCTTCCAAAAATCCATGTGGATCTTTCATATTTTTACCGAGGGTTATTTAGATAGTTTTCTGAGAACCCTTTAATCCGCAGCATTCCATGTGCCAAATTTAGGCACTAATTGACAAGCTGGGGGAATTTATTTTTCTCTGTGACTCCCCTTGAGCTAGAGCTCATCTGTTTAGTTTTCGGAAGGAATATTAGCACTGGATTCCAGTGCTGATCCATCCCTAATATTTTCTGTACTCTTCTTCACCCAAATCTTGTTCATCTCCCTTTGAACTTCATCCGCATTCACTTAGCCTTTTCCCTTATCATGTTTTTGATTATGATGCACTGGACCCTTTTTATCCTAATTTTTACTTCTACAAAATTTAGCAATATGACCGGATCTATTACAATTGTAACAAACAACATTTCTTTGCATATTTGATTGATATCCTCTTGATTTGCATTGATTAGCCATATGTCCCATTCTATTGCATGCAAAGCATCTACCATTGAATGAATTGTTTATTTGCATATTTCTGCATTCATGAGATTTGTGACTATACCTTTGCAGTTGAAACATTGTCTGGAGAAGGATGGATTAGTCTGATTCATTCTCCTTCTGTACTGAGCTGTTGTATGACCAAAGTTGTTGCAATTGAAGTAGTATCCATTGAAGGATGGATATCTTTGAGCATTTGGTTGCCTTATTGGAGGTCTTCTAGGCCTATTTCTTTGATTTCTTGATCCAAAGTTCTTCTGACCAGATCCAAAGCTTTCACCTTTCTCATATCCCAAGCCACGCTTATCATCTACCCTCTTTTGGCTTTCAAGAAGAACTTCAAGTTGGGCTGAGCTTATCTTGAATTTCTCTTTGTATTCATTTGCTGTTTGAAGATCTTTTTTAGGAGTATCTATCTAATTCTCATGTTGTTCTTCATTATCTCTAGCTTCTTCAAGATTAGATTCAAGATGCCTGATTATTCTATCCATTTTGTGGCAGTCCTCTGTCTTCTCCTTGAGGGATTGTTTTAGATTATCTTCAATTTTCCTTTTTTCTTCAATTTCTTGGGTGAATCTCATAACCCCTGAGTCCATCTCATGCCTTACCATAATGACCTCTTTTGACAATTTCTCACATAGCTTGTTTTTCTCATCCAGATCTTCATTAGTTCCATTGGCTTCACTCTGATTTGTTAATTTCTGAAGTAGTTCCTTTATCTTTTTCACAAAGATACTCAGTTTTTCTTTTAGCTCATTTATGAAATCATCAACTTGTTTGAGTCTTTCTCTCAAGTTATTGACTTCAGAGTGGGATTGTTCAAGATCATCTAGGGCAGACTAAAGTTGTTCCTTCATACCATATATATCCATTGAGATTCCTAGATCTTCCTCAAGCTGTTAGGCTCTGTTTAGAGAGACTTAGCTCTGATACTAATTGTTGGAAATAAGGCAGATAACTGAGAGGGGGGGGTGAATCAGTTATCACAAAATTTCTTTAACTTTTTCTTTTGTTATCTTAATAATCAATGCAACATCAAATCATATAAGCATATAAGAACAGAAATACAATCAACACACATAACATAAGGATTTTTACGTGGAAAACCCTGTTAAGGGAAAAACCATGGGGTGACTAACCCAAGATTGTATTCTCTGTTAAAAGAATAAGAACTACAAAATGACACTTGCCAATTAGGGCTCACCGCCTGAGCACGCTGCTCATAAGAGGCACACTACCTACAAGAGACTTACTATCTACAGAACTTACATAAGGTAATTAGGTGTTTGAACTGATGAGAGGAATCTATAAATGCTATAGTTCAATTTTAGTTAGGCACAATACACTGATCTGATGCACTTCATTCTTCCTCTGCTTTAGTGCATCCTGCTTTGTCACATACCAGACTTGTATTGCTACTTCCACACTTATCCCTTCTTTTCTTTGCACTTTATTTCATCCTTACTATACATCACACCCTTACATACTGGAATCCATCTAATATATATATCCACATCAAGGATTTCATTAACTTCCTGGTCAGCAACAAGAACACTCAAGATATTTACAAGTTACTGATCTGTTGGCTGAATCCATGCTTGATTTGTGATGCGTATCAAAAACATACACATAGAAGTTATCAATCATGTTGGCTAACAATGTATGATCCCTCAAATTGCTTGATCAACATCATTTACTCATCCGGATTGAATTCTGATACTCTGCCGGTTAGTTCTTTCTCTATCTGCTCTACCTGTCTGGAACCCAACACTTAGATGATCATATCTTTTTCATGCTTTATCACCGGAGGCTAAATCTCTAGAGTATAGTAGTCATGATACCCCTCTTGACTTATCCAAGTCCATATCTTTCTAAGTTACACCATCCGAGAGATCCGGACCTGATTGTCAGACCTTGTTGCATGCTCTGTTCTTGTTCACCAGACTGTTGATTGGTTTGTTATGTCAGTCACAACCAAGCACACAAAACAAAAGTCACACAACAACCCTTGTTTATCTTGAAAGATACGATGAATTCCAAGAATTCATGATCCCAAGTCCCCGTCAATTAGTTCATAATCTGCTGATGTTACTCTGTGGTTGATGTGTATTGCTGTTTTCCATTTTGGGGCCTTACGTAGATTAGTAGATTCTGTTTCTGCAACTATGCTATACAGGGAAGTTACTCTACACAGCATATATCTCCAAATGATGTGTCTAATTTGATATTTGCATGATTTCTACCCTTATTTGTGATTCTCTGCATGACATTTTCAATACTACATGCATTTAGCTCAAAATATGCTAATGATATTCAGTTGTCTTCGGGATGTCAGCATATTTTTCTATTCTACTTCTGATTTATCATGATGTACAGTTATGAAAGTGATTTTAATGAAATTAAAATGAGAAAAAGGGTTAGAGAGTGAGATTCCTAAAATTACTTGACTGAGATCATTGATCCACATACATGTTCCCATACAGCAATGGAGAGAAGAAAACTAAAATCATACTTCACTAGGACAGTCCACAAATCCGTATGATTCAGTACAAATCTTCAGGGGGAAAGTTGACAACAACATGCAATTAAATGAAAGCGCTTCTATAGAACACAACATTCACCAGTACATATCCAGAAATCAACTTGAAGACTACTTAAGGTTTACAATCAGGGAATAGTCTGAAACTTCATCTCCATACAGTATGTTCATAAAAAAAGTACATTTACAATGATCTGAGGAAGGGACCTTGATTATTTCAACAATCCAGTCCTCACTAGTCTCAGTAATCCGATCTCCTCCTAAAATTATTACAGGTCTGATTTTTTTGTATGATTGACCTCCTCTTCTTTTTTTTTCCTTTTTTTGTATAGTATAGGGGCTCAATATATATCTCTGGTTTTTCCCCAATCTGGTGCCCAAAAACCCTAGGAGATCAACAGTCAGCATCTTGAAATGCAGCATCTAATGGTGAGAAATGAATCCCGCCAAGAATTCGAGCAGCATACCCAGACAGGGCGCCGCTCCTTCAATAATGTTTCCATCTGAAAACTCCCCCGCATTGAAAAGCTCTGTCTTTATGTTCACCTGCACACCACCACTGTGTCGGCAACTCTGCATCTTCTAGCTACTCCAACAATCTGCAATAAATAAGCTGTAGGAGTCAAGGACAACACTGAGAGGGGGGGTGAATCAGTGTTGTGTGAATTTTCAAATCTTTTTCAAACTTTAACTTGCAGAGCATAAAGATGATAAAGTTATCATTGAATTGTCAAACACATAAATAAAACTCATGAGTAAAACATACAATCATAGAGAGATGATCAATATGAATCAAGACACAAGAATTGCACGAGTGGATAACCCTCCAGGGGTAGAAAAACCACTCCAGAACTGCCTCACTGGCTTAATTGGTAAAACATGCCTCACTGGCTACAATACTTGTCTCACTAACAAATGTTAAGGTCTCATTGACCTGTAAGCCTCACTGGCATACTGTTTAGAAGCACCAGCTTCAAGGAGCACCAACCCCTAATACAGAACAAACTGAAAACAAGAATTCAGAGGGTTTCTCTATTTCAATACAAAACATTTCTTCTCTCATGTGTCTGTCAAATGTCCATTCTGATCAAAATCAATCCTACATCCGAATACACTCAACAACCCCTTTTTCTAATCTGCATCACCACACACACCTCCTTTAATCCATTTGCCAAGCCAATATATACAAGATGAAAAACCTTTCATATTCTGCACAAGATAATTCAGAGATCTTCAATATTGCTTCTATCAAAAAATAAAATCATTTTTCCCGTGCAAATTCAATCTGCAAAATAACTCCACCAATTTGTCAATCAAACTTCTCTGCAAGATCATTTCATGTTCTCTATCATTTCAATCAGGACTTGTAAGAGAAAAATAAAAAACTCTTTGAATATTTAGTCTTTTCATTTTCATCTCCTTTTCTGCAAACAAATTTTCATAATATAACTTCTCAAAAATATAATCACTCTGCATTATTTTTATATTCTCTGTCAAATAAAACATTTCACCTTCTCTCTGTAAATTACAAAACCATTTTGTATTATCCTCTTTTTCAAAACCTCTTGATCTTCTCTTTCAATGCCTTGTAATCAAATTTCTTTCAAAATAAATGATCAACATTGATATTCTTATGTGAGCAATTTTATCTTCATCTGTAAAATGACTCTTCAAAAAACTAATATCTTTCAAATTCTTCATAATCCTTGTGCAAAAAAAAATTCCTTGATCCAGTTTCTTTTCTCTCTATATATTCATCTACTCAATCTGCAAGAGACCAATCTATCTCTGAAAAAAAATTCATTAGGATCCTTACAAAACTCTTAAAGTTCCACAATGTCTCTTTTAAACTTCTCTTAAGAAGAATTTTTAACATTGCTCATTATAGAAAAAAAAACAAAAAAACTTCCTTCTTTACCTTTTTTAATGCACGAGTTAGGATGATTAAAATAGAAGGAATCTTATTAAAAATCTCTCACAAAAACTTCTGAAAGAAATATCCAAAAAAAAGCCTTTAAATCGGGCTAAACTTAGCCTTAGAAAGATACTTTCCAAATGGTCACACACAGTGACATTCATTTGCACGTCAAAGTGCAAGCTCGTAGATGGAAGGCACAAATTAAATAATGTCCATTGATCACAAAACTCACGCCCGAGAAATTTTCAAAAAAAGCCGTAGATCTATTTTTAGCACCCATGCGCTCTCCACATCACCGATGATGCCAGTTTCACAAGGCATAGGGGCCGGTTAAAGAACGTGACTAACACCCTTTAGTTGTCACTTAAGTGACAATGACCATTTGAGCCGGTCAATAGATAAATAAAACAAAAGTGTATGACGCTCTCATCATAGATATAAAGGGTAATTTAGAACTATGTGAACATAGACTTCTAGGTCTTTAACTCTTAGGTTTGCCATAAGACCTTATGATTTTAAAGCCTCCAAAAATCTATGATCGGAGAAGTAAAACCTAGCATAGACAGAAATGTGAACAAATGTAAAAACTCATAGAAGAGTCAAGAACATAATTAAGATATGGCTATACTATAACAACTAAAGAACATTATGAGATAAAGACTTCTCGACACTTGATCTAGCTCATGACCCTTGATAAAATCCTAAGAGGACATTTTGGTTCACATGCCACTGTAAGAGTCTTGTCAACAGAAATTGTCAAGAGACATAGATGAACACTATATGAATACTTTGCAGGAGACAATGAAATCCAACATCACAACTATCACAACTGAAATCAAGATCAAATGAAGACCATACTATCAAACTGTCATTATGAAGAACATGCCACTGAATATTATGCCATTTGCTACTGATCTGTATTGCTTCTTGCATTACTGAAGCATGTCTATTTGTCATACTGAGATCAAGAAATCATCTCTATTTGTGGCAAACACAAACCAAACAGCCTGTAACATTCTGATCAGCCATGCTTTACCAAACTAATACAACATCATACCAAGTCCCAACATCTTCAAGACACCATCACGGAATGTGAACATTGTTATGACATGAAGTAACTGAACTCAACACCAAGTAACATGAACTCGAAAAACATAAGAAGACACATTGAAGGCCAAACCTAATCAACCAAGTCCTGATGACATCAAACACACTGAGGACACCTTTTTGACATCAATGACAACCTGACTCCATCATAAGCAAGAATAAGCATCATCGTTTAGTAAATCAGCAAGAAAAAATAAACATTTACATTAAATCAGGCTATAAGATGCACAAACACAACAATCGGGCCCTGAAATTATGAAAATCGTGCATCAAAAATGCATATACGGCGTTAAAACCAGTCAGGTCAACCATCGTTGACCAAAAATATGCATCGGGTGCCCAAAGAAGCTTCAAAATTTCCATCACTTCGCTTTCCCGCCCCTTCAATAATGTTTAAATCTTTGTATCTTCCCATATACAAGCCGGACGTGATACATTTGATTAATCGTATTTCAATTTCCTTTGGATTCCGGCCTGTATGCAAAGTAATGTATCTTTCACTTGTATATCGGCAACATACAAATGCTCGATATACAAGCGGTGGGGACCGCATTTCTCTCTCCTCTTGTATGTTTGCACCTATATGCATTCGAAACAAACATACAAGCGGCAGAAAATACAACGATTACTCCTCATTTGATAGCCTTTTCAAATCTACGGCTTGCATGTCGGCAATGTATAAAATGCAATGTATGTTACGAAATATACATTGTGGGGAACATACAAGCATTTTACTTTAATCTATAACATTTGGGTTCCATTGTTTGTATATAACGCAATGTATATTTTGTAATATACATTGCGGAGTCATACAATGATTTAACTAATTCTGATAACTTTTTCGGGTCCGCCATTTGTATAAGTCATTGCATATCGGCTTTGAATGTCGAAACATACAAAGCATGATATATGCAAGGACTTAACCCCTTTTAATTTTCTCTTCAGGTCCACCCGATGCATATGAACGTTGCATGTACCTTGACTTGTATATTTTGTTTCTATGTAAAAACATACAAGCGAAAAACATACAACAGTTTAACTCCTTTTCATAATCCTTCGGGTCCATGGCCTGCACATTGCAAATGTATATATCAAATGTATTTTTAAATATACAAGACCGAAATATACAATGAATTAACATTGCTTAATAACTTTTTGGTTCTAGCCCTTGTATAAATGCATTGTATGTTACGACCTGCCAAACATACAAATGTGAGATACATGCAACGGATTTAAACATTTATTCATTTCAACCTAAAACCACCTCGGGTCCATCTTGTATGTATGCATAAACTCTACCAAATGTATACAAGGCAAAAAAGACATACAAATGATTGTGTATATGAACCCGACTACTCATGCGACCAAGTATAAAATGACCTTTGCATATACAAATGACTTTGTATATGGAAAGCGATATACAAAGGTCTTTGTATACAAGTGAACTCGCTTACAAAGGGCCTTGTATATGCAACCCGATATACAAAGAGACTTGTATGTGCAAATAGTAAAGCCTTCTCTTGTACATTTTACCAAAATGCTCATAACTTACAAAATATGGCAAATTTTAAGATGGTTCAAAAAGCAACCCTAGCTCATTTTTGACAAGGAATCCAACCATACTATGCACTGGTACTGAAATGCATTTCTTCTCAATTTTCAACAAAGTTTGCAATTTTTTACTCACTTTTCCCTTTACCACCAGGCAAAACGACACACACAAGCAAAAAGAAAAAAGCCATAGCAGGGGTCCTCATTTTGCTAAGGAGTAAAATGGGACATGTTGTGAACATCACAACAACTAGCAACCAAACAAAACAATCAAATTCAACCCATTAAAGAAAATTGAATGAAATAAATTCATAACTTCCAACTATCTTTTCTGCAAATTATTATCCAACTTGAGACTCAATATATTCAATAAGGTGCATGAATTTTCATGAGTTTAAGTGGGTGGACGTGGTTAATAAGCCTCATCTTGAAGATCAGTTGAACAAACCAGTGACTGATATTAGACTACGTAGGTGAGGACATTCCCTCATAGCCAACCGGATAGAGCCTTGCTACCAGCAAGCGTCCATAGCCCCGACAAGGTTATCATTACAATTCTCCTAAGTAGGGCCCTACTGCCAGTAAGCGTCTATAGCCCCGGTAGAGTTAGTTAGATGGCTTAACCTAGATTTTCAGTATAATCCATTTTATTTATTTATTTTATTTATTTTTGTATTTCATAGAGATTTCATAAGGTATTGCATTTGTAACTTCATGATGCAAGGAGTGGTCACTTGCTGAAATTAAGCTGAGAATTGTAATGGTAGCAAGGGTGACCTCTGATTTTTCATCTAATATCTACACTGGTAAGTTCAACAAACCCAAGGATTTTAGGTGTGTCATTGTGAGAAACATTCCTTGAATACTCAACCCATTCTTATTGAATACAAAATTTCACAAGTTAAACAACTTTCTACATTCATGACAGTCACAACAAGTTATGCATAGATTTCAAATAATTAACCTTAATGATCTCAATTTTCCATTGTTTTCAGTGGTTGTTAATCTGCCCCTTTATACTCTAAATCAAAAAAAAGATCCCTGCTGAGGAAACAAAATAACCAAAACAAAACAAGCAAAACAAAGCCACTATACAAACAACTATACAAAGAAAGTACACTATGATACACATGACTGTCATGATGCAATCCTCAGGCCTGAAAATAGTGTTTGAGGAACTGTCCATTAACTAGTAATGGAATATCCTCACCTATTAAGGACTTGAGCCTGTAGGTGCTGTCTCCTAGAATTTCAGAAATTTGAAAGGGGCCTATCCAGAGTTTGTCAAATTTACCATGATCACCCTTCCTTTCATGTGCTTTGTCCCACATCAGGACCAAATCGGAGATCCTGAAAGCCTTGATTCTAGCCTTTTTGTCAAACCAGCGCTTGACAATAGCCTGATGTTTAGAAAATTGGTTAATTGCTACATTTCTTTTTTCTTCTAGGTGCATTAGTTGTAGCAATCTAACTTCCTATTTATTATCTATGCCTAGGTACTCTTGTGCAAACTGCAGTGTAGGAATCTTTAAGTTGACAGGGAGGATGGGATCCACCCCATATACTAAGTGAAAAGGTGAATTTCCTAATGCAGCTTTATTCCTGGTTCTATCTACCCACAAGGCATATTTCAATAGAGTGTTCCATTCCCTTGTGTTCTTATCTATCAGCTTTTTTATGATGTTTAATAGGTTCTTGTTTGTGGATTCTACTAACCCATTCCCTTGGGGGTAGTAATTTGAGGAGAATTTCAAAATGACCCCATGATCGAAAGCCCAACTTGACAATTTAATTCAAGCAAAAGCAGGCCCATTATCACATACTAAAGCATATGGAACTCCATACCTAGTCACTATATTGGTTTCCAAAAACCTAATAACATCCCCAGCATTGCATGTCCTATTGCTAACAGCCTCAGTGCACCTAGTACAGTAATCAGTAATAGTTAAAACATACCTCTGGCCTAAGGATGAGGGAGGATTGATGGGTCCTATGAAGTCCATTCCCCATTGAGCAAAGGGGCGCATCTCCATCACTGGCTGCAAAGGTTGAGCAGCATATTTCTCTCTATTGGCAACAACCTGACACATATGACAACATTTGATGTGTTCAGCTGTATCTTTGAAAATTGTGGGCCAATAATACCTTGCCCTGAGGATAGCATGAGTGGTGGCTAAGGACAACCCATGTGTAGTCCCAAATTTATCATGTAATTCTGTTAGCACCTTATCTGCTTCTGATCTTCTAAGCATCTTAGGTATATCCCCTCATAGTTTTTCCTAAAAAGGACTCCTCCTTTTAACATAAATTTCAGCGACCTTATCTTTAGGGCTCTCCTCTGTGAGGCCTACAGTCTTGAGGGACATCTCCCAGTGGTCAAGATGTGCCTAATGTCTGAGTACCATTCTCTGTCATCTTTTGCATTTACGAAGTACTCCTGGCTCAGGATATTGGGATCAACCTCTGATATCATCTGGCTTAATGTCTGCCCTCTTACCAGCTTCATAGGGGTAATGTACATATCGTACTCCTGGAGGACAGTGATCCATTTAGCCCTTTTCTCACCTGGTTTGCTTTGCATTAGCAACATTTTCACTGCTGCATCGGGTACAACAACAATCACCTTACTTCTCAGGATGTAGTGCCTGAACTTCTTGACTGCTCAGACCAAAGCAAGCGCCTGTCTTTCAACGTCCATATACCTGAGCTCTGCGTCATGAAGGCTATAGGCTTTTCTTCCTTTTCTTCATTTTTCTATGTCAGTACTGCTGCAGAGTTATGTTCTGAATCAAATGAGTAGATGTAGAAGTCCTTGGTGTAATCTGGACTGATCAGGACTGGAGCATTTGATATGGCCTTTTTAATGTCTTCAAAAGCTACTCTAGCTTCTGGGGTCCATTCAATTTTAGCATCCTTCTTGAGCATGGCATTCAAGGGCCTGACTATCTCTGCAAAGCTAGTGATAAATTTCCTAACGAAATTAATCTTACCAAAGTAAGATTTGAGCTCTGTCTTGCTTCCAGGCAGTTGTATCTTCATGATGGATTTTATTCTGTCAGGATCAATGCTGATCCCGTCTTCAGTTATCAAGTGGCCTAGCAATTTCCCCGTGGTCATCCCAAATATGCACTTCTTGGGATTCAAGGATATCCCGTACTGCTTGCACTTCTTCAACACCTTTCTCAGGTCCTCTACATGGTCCACTCTATCTTTGGAGAACACCGTTAAGTCATCCATGTATATTACTATGCACTTACCAATCAAGCCTCTAAAGGCTATGTCCATTGCTCGCTGAAATGTGGCTCCAGCATTTATCAATCCAAACAGCATGCGCCTATAGGCAAAGATCCCCCATTTCATGGTAAATGTAGTTTTCAATCTATGAATTCTATCCACCATCACTTGGTTGTATCCAGAGAAATCGTCCAAGAAGGACATCATCTTGGTGCCGTTCACAATTTGTAGGACTTCATCTAGAGAAGGCAAAGGATAATTATCCTTGCTCGATTCAAGTTCCTGAAGTCCACGCACAGTCTGATGTCACCGTTCTTCTTTCTCACTGGGATCAGGTTTGCCACCCACGTGGAGTGTCTCATAGGAAATATGATCCTAGCATCAAGCAGTCTTTTCACTTCTTCGAAAATGATTGGCTCCAGTAAAGCGTTGACGGGTCTTTGCTTTTGCCGAAAAGGCTTGGCGTCTGACTTCACAGGCATCATATGAGTGATGACTGATGTATCAAAAGTTTTCAATTCGTCATATGTCCAGGCAATGACATGGATGTAATCTTTGAGGGCTTGAGTTATCCCTTTCAACTCTTCTTCTGTACAGACCTTCCCAATTAGAACATTTCTTCTTCTATCACCTTGCCCAAGGTCGACCTGCGAATACTGTCCCTCATCAACCTTTTGAAGATCCCTTTGTTTTAGCATGCTGTCCAAATCAAATGCTCTCTCCAGCTCTATCATTCCCCTAGGGATTTTGTTACTTGGCAGCTCCAAGATTTCTTCTTCCTCCCAGACATGATCTTCTAGATTCTTTTCATCAATGATCTGTGCCTCAAAAACATCTCTATTGGAAATAAAATCCAATATATGTTGATCATCTTCAAATACTTGGAGATTAGTTACATTATCAGGTACTGAAGGCACTGATACTAATTCAACTGAGAATCTCTTTAAACCTAATATGGACAGTGGCTCTAGAGTACTAGCAGCCTGGGCCAAAGCATCTGCTCTGTGGTTTTGCTCTCTGGGTACATGGGTGATATTGAATGCATCAAACTCTTCTATTAAGTCCCACACCCTGTGTTTGTAATTGGACAGCCTCCTGTAATTGCAAGAGTATATACCTCTTACCTGTCTGACAACTAATTCTGAGTCCCCATAGACATGCAGAATTTTCACCTTCTTCCTAAGAGAGAAGAGTATCCCATGAATTAGAGCTTCATATTCTGTCACATTATTTGTACATGGGAACTACAATCTGTATGCTACCAAATAGGATTTTCCAGATGGGTCAATGAGGTCTATTCCTACTCCAGCTCCTTGTTTTGACTTGGATCCATCAAATCTAAGGATCCATGGCTCATCCTTAGCTAAAATCTTGTCTGGTGCTTCCTTCTTTCTTTTTGCTCTGGCAGCCGCACCATTGGATTTCCATTTTAGCTTTGGTGTCCCAGTTTTCTCAGACACCACCTCATCGGCTTTATGGGGAGCTGATACTTCTTTTCTCTTATCACCAAGAGGAACATTCTCTGGACCAAGCAGCATATGCCTTCTCAAGATATGCAGGCACAACGAGCAAGATGTCTCCGAGTGAGGTGCCTCATGCAACCTGCACCACTTCTCAATCAAGGCATCCTAGGGAGGCCTATGGTGCTGCGTCATCTTTTGGATTTCTTTTGATAGAAACTCCTTGAACTTAGATATATTGCTACCACTATCCTCGTCAGATAACTTGTAATCTGACTCCACTAAACAATCACTCCCAGGGATGATTTTCTTCTTGTTCTTATCATTACCCCCATTGCATACCAGTATCTCTTCTGTCATTTGGACAGAACCTTCATCCTTCTGTGTGCATCCTCCTATTCCTACAGGAGACAAACATAAATCAGTATCACTATCGTTATCCGTGGAACTCACCATGGGTGAAGATGCTTCGCCATATGCTTGTTCCAACTCCAACATGTCTAAACAGGCATCACAATTTTTTTCAGAATGAGCCTCATCATGCAACTTGCACCATCCATCAATCAGAATATCATGAACAGGCGCACTTAATAATTGACATTGTTTCACCTGTCTAAACAAATGCATCTCAAATTTCTTGAAATGATCTAGTTCTATTTTATTTCCAAGATTACAATCAGGCTCTAAATTTATCTCATCACTCCAAAGGTCACCATTATGATCATGTATGTCAAGCATCAGGATTTCTTCTATGCTGGCGGTTTGGGGTCTGATGGAGTAAACTCCAAGTTCCACATCCACATACATGATTTCATTGGTTCTGTTATATTCGGTGATCATGTGTCTCATGTGAGGTTCAGCTTCGATCTTTATCTGATTTGGTATACCCTTCCAAAGTAGCCACATATGGCTGAAATCAGTTGACATGTATCTATTGAGGGTTTTTGACCAATCTCTGCTGAGTAACGTTCCATATGTATCAGGTATATCTACTACCTGAATATCAATATAGTGCTGGATTCTGGGATCCGATGCTAGCTGCATGTGAATGTGGGTCAGGTCTCCTACCACACTTACTTCTGTTTTGTCCAATTGTGTTACCTTCTTCAATGATTTAGCAGGATGTAACCCTAAAGCATTGCATATGGATAGGGGCATTACATTGGTAGATGATCCTGAGTCTACTAAGCAGTTCTACAAATTTTTACCAAACATCCTTGTGGTAAGGAGGAAGGGAGGTGACTCACACTTGTCTTTGTATAGGGTCATGTGGGAGGTATCTGCAGCTTGAACAGTAGCTGAGGTTTTAGGTTTGACGTTAACGTCCTTGGCAGCATGATCTTTATTTCTAAATTGGCCCGGGGTATGGCTATCTTCCTTTTGAGCAGAACCGTCCAATGATTTCATGAAAGCATTCTTGATAGCAAGGGTTTTAAGCAACTCTGACATTGGCAGGCTAATCTTTACTTTTTTCATTTCATCTGCCAGATATGTAACCAATTTGTCAGATTCAGGAAGTGGATTTGCAACTTTTGATGCTGTGTTATGCGGTGTTAGATATTGATCATCGACCTTGGGGAGTCCAGGGTTATTACTTGCCTTGGGATCAGGTGGAGTATTGAAATTGTTTGGAGGCAATGAGGTAGTCAAAGGATCAGCAGATCTGTTTGAGTTATTCCTTAAGTTGTAGTTATGCCTACCCTGAGGTTGCTGTTGATAAGCATTGACTTCCTCATGCTCAATTGATGGCTCATTCTCATCCTCAAAGGGGAAAACATAGTTAGACTCAAAAGCCATGGCTGATTCCTTACATGTTGAAGTGTAATCCTGATGTGATGATATTGTCTGCTGATAAGGACAATGCATGAAGCTTTCTAGTACTAGGGCAGAATCATACTCACAGGGGACAATTTTATTTCCCTCTACATAAGGTGGGTTACTTGAGGTACTGGCCACTTTAGCTTGGAAGATGCTAGCAGCAATCCTGAATTGAGGATAGTCCAACTTTGCATGGGCGTTGGTGTTATGTATTCTACACCAGTTTGTAAGTGCTGCCTCTGCAAGGTTTACTTTGGCGGTTTGCCTAGGTTTACCAGGAGGCTGATTGTCTAGGGGTGATGGCAAGGAACCATTGTTAGGCTTGGTGTTCCACACACTAGGCTGTCTAGGAGGATTATTGTTGCCATTGTTGTTGCACCCCCTATCAAGATAATTAGGTTTATCATTGGCATAACCTCTATTTTAATTAGTTTGAGAGTAGAAATTCTGATTTCTTAGATGAGTGACCTTAGTAGTAAGTTTTCTTAACTAAGCTGATATTTCTTTGATTTCTTCCTTCTCTTCCTGAACCTTGGCCATCACATTCTCTGTCTGGGGCTTAAAAAAGGAAGACCCATTGTTATTGTTGGATTGTTCTACACCCTGAGGCACTTGTGTTTGATATGGTAACATTTGGTTACTCCCACTTGGTGGGGACATGACACTGAGTGGTGGTATTTGCAAAGGCGCTGGCATCACAGCTGAAGGTATCATGGCTCCATTGGTCTGTTGGTGGACATGATATGTAAGATAACCAGGAAGTGTAGGGAAAGCAATATTTGGTGTGGGAATAGGAGCCAATTGCTGACTAACTTTGATAGCTTCCTCAAAAGCCTGTGCTAAGGTTGTTACATCAGGGTGTGTCCTTCTGATAAACATGGAGGTTAGGGGATCCAAAGCTGAATAATAAATACTCTTAGTAGCCTCATCTGCTACAACATAGGGAGCTACAAGTTTAGACAACATCTTCTGGAATCTAGCGTTGAAGTTTGCAATGGGTTCTCCTTCGTACCTCTTGATGGTGGCAAATAGATGATAGTTCATTGAAGGATCTATAGGCACCTTGAACCTATCCTTGAAAGCTTTCTCTAAGGCATCACATGAACGGACTAAGCCCTGACTTAGACTGGTATACCAATTATAGGCTTCTTCCCCTAAGGAGAATGGAAATAATCTGCATACCACATCCTCATACTCAATTCTAGCCCTACAACAAGCTTCCTTGAAGGTCCTAACATGATCATCAGCATCTTGATACGGATGGTACCTAGGACAAATTTTATCTGGATTTTTAGGCAAAGCATGATATGCATTGAAGGCCAACGGTGACTTTGCTGTGAAAAATAACATTGCAACCGGTGGAGGTTGGATCTGGGGTACAACAGGCTGAGGCTAGGCCTGAGGTGTGATAGGTGGTCCTGTGGGTATTTGAAAGCCAATAGGGGTTACATGAGCACACTCTGGTGAGGCTTCTGTCGCACTAGAATCAGGAGTGTGATGAATGTCCATAGTCCTAGGTCTAAATCCCCTAATAGGCAGTTCTTCGAAGAGTCCACTAGATCTGGACCTGGTATTTAGCCCGAAAGCTAGGATTTCTCAAGTTTCTAAGGCAAAATGGCAAGTTTATGGCCAGAATTTAAACTACCAGGATGTTTAAGCAATGTATGTAGGAATCTACAGTTTCCTTTGTCAACTGCCCTCCTTCTAGTGCCAGTTTCCTGTTGATTGGTTTGTGATGTCAGTCACAACCAAGCACACAAAACAAAAGTCACACAACAACCCTTGTTTATCCTGAAAGATACGATGAATTCCAAGAATTCATGATCCCAAGTCCCCGTCGATTAGTTCATAATTTGCTGATGTTACTGTGTGGTTGATGTGTATTGTTGTTTTCCATTTTGGGGCCTTACGTAGATTAGTAGATTCTATTTCTGCAACTATGCTATACAGGGAAGTTACTCTACATAGCATATATCTCCAAATGATGTGTCTAAGTTGATATTTGCATGAGTTCTACCCTTATTTGTGATTCTCTGCATGACATTCTCAATACTACATGCATTTAGCTCAAAATATGCTAATGATATTCAGTTGTCTTTGGGATGTGAGCATATTTTTCTGTTCTGCTTCTAATTTATCATGATGTGCAGTTATAAAAGTGATTTCAATGAAATTAAAATGAGAAAAAGGGTTAGAGAGTGAGATTCCTAAAATTACTTGACTGAGATCATTGTTCCAGATACATGTTCCCATACAGCAATGGAGAGAAGAAAACTACAATCATACTTCACGAGGACAATCCACAAATCTGCATGATTCAGTGCAAATCTTTAGGGGGAAAGTTGACAACAACATGCAATGAAATGAAAGCGCTTCTATAGAACACAGCATTCACCAGTACATATCCAGAAATCAACTTGAAGACTACTTAAGGTTTACAATCAGGGTATAGTCTGAAACTTCATCTCCATACAGTATGTTCATAAAACAGGTACATTTACAATGATCTGAGGAAGGGACCTTGATTATTTCAACAATCCAGTCCTCACTAGTGTCAGTAATCTGATCTCCTCCTAAAATTATTACAGGTCTAATTTTTTTGTATGATTGACCTCCTCTTCTTTTTTTTTTCTTTTTTTTGTACAGTACAGGGGCTCAATATATATATCTCTGGTTTTTCCCCAATCTGGCACCCAAAAACCCTAGGAGATCAATGATCAACATCTTGAAATGCAGCATCCAACGGTGAGAAATGAATCTCACCAAGAATTCAAGCAGCATACCCAAACAGGGCACCGCTCCTTCAATAATGTTTCCATCTGCAAACTCCCCTGCATTGAAAGCTCCGTCTTTATGTTCACCTGCACGCCACCACTGTGTCGGCAACTCTGCATCTTCTAGCTACTCCAACAATCTGCAATAAATAAGCAAGAATAAGCATCATCGTTTAGTAAATTAGTAGGAAAAAATGAACATTTACATTAAATCAGGCTATAAGATGCACAAACACAGCAATCGGGCCCTGAAATTATGAAAATCGCGCATAAAAAATGCATATACAGCATTAAAACCAGTCGGGTCAACCATCATTGACCAAAAATATGCATTGGGCACCCAAAGAAGCTTCAAAATTTCCATCGCTTCACTTTCCCGCCCCTTCAATAATGTTTAAATCTTTGTATCTTCCCATATACAAGCCGGACATGATACATTTGATTAATCGCATTTCAATTTCCTTTGGATTCCGGCCTGTATGCAAAGTAATGTATCTTTTGCTTGTATATCGGCAACATACAAACGCCTGATATACAAGCAGTGGGGACCGCATTTCTCTCTCCTCTTGTATGTTCGCACCCATATGCATTTGAAACAAACATACAAGCGACAAAAAATACAACGATTACTCCTCATTTGATAGCCTTTTCAAATCCGCGGCTTGCATGTTGGCAATGTATAAAATGCAATGTATGTTATGAAATATACATTGCGGGGAACATACAAGCATTTTACTTTAATCTATAACATTTGGGTTCCATTGTTTGTATATAATGCAATGTATATTTCGTAATATACATTGCGGAGTCATACAATTATTTAACTAATTCTCGTAACTTTTTCGGGTCCGCCATTTGTATAAGTCATTGCATATTGGCTTTGTATGTTGAAACATACAAAGCACGAAATATGCAAGGACTTAACCCCTTTTAATTTTCTCTTTAGGTCTGCCCGATGCATATGAACATTGCATGTACCTTGACTTGTATATTTCATTTGTATGTAAAAACATACAAGCGAAAAACATACAATAGTTTAACTCCTTTTCATAATCCTTTGGGTCCACGGCCTGCACATTACAAATGTATATATCAAATGTATGTTGAAATATACAAGCCCGAAATATACAATGAATTAACATTGCTTAATAACTTTTCGGTTTCGGCCCTTGTATAAATGCATTGTATGTTACGACCTGCCAAACATACAAATGTGAGATACATGCAACAGATTTAAACATTTATTCATTTCAACCTAAAACCACCTCGGGTCCATCTTGTATGTATGCATAAACTCTACCAAATGTATACAAGGCAAAAAAGACATACAAATGATTTTGTATATGAACCCGACTACTCATGCGACCAAGTATAAAATGACCTTTGCATATACAAATGACTTTGTATATGGAAAGCGATATACAAAGGTCTTTGTATACAAGCGAACTCGCATACAAAGGGCCTTGTATATGCAACCTGATATACAAAGAGACTTGTATGTGCAAACAGTAAACCCTTCCCTTGTCCATTTTACCAAAATGCTCATAACTTGCAAAATATGGTGAATTTTAAGATGGTTCAAAAAGCAACCCTAGCTCATTTTTGACAAGGAATCCAACCATACTATGCACTAGTACTGAAATGTATTTCTTCTCCATTTTCAACAAAGTTTGCAATTTTTTACTCACTTTTCCCTGTACCACCAGGCAAAACGACACACACAAGCAAAAAGCAAAAAGCCATAGCAGGGGTCCTCATTTTGCTAAGGAGTAAAATGGGGTGTGTTGTGAACATCACAACATGGACCAAAACAATCTTCAATCTGACTTCCGGTATAGGCATACTATGTACTGTGGATGTGTGGGATAGACTTTGTTGCCATCAATGACAACACTTATGAAGCCACACAGTGTCTCTTGCCAACAGTAATCAAATTACAAATTTCAAAATGTAAATCCATTATGGAGTCTAGAATAGGAAAATGTGTAAAGGTAGTTTGGACTTTGGTAGGGTTTCACACTTAGTATCTCAAGGAAAAGAGTAATTTGCATCCAAAAGGGGGTCGAGCAAGGATTGTACAATCCCTAAAACTTAGTGTTTTGCTTGAATACTAGCCAGATGCTAACCCTAGAGAAGATATAGATGGAGATTCATCATGAAACTAAAAAATGTGCACACTAGACTAAGAAAACCCTATATTCAAGGACACAAAACCCTAGGAAAGGAAAATGAAAAACTAGTTGAAAAGACAAACACATCATAAGACTGACCTAGAAATCACCAATGTGGTCACACAAGGAAGGGAGAATATGAATCATAAAGGAAAATTGAACATGTGGGGCTTCAAATAGAAATACCAAGAGGGAGTCAAATGGGTAGGAAGATGAAGTGTTGAGGTTTATAACCAACCCCACATGTAAAAATTAATGTGCAACCAAAAAAGTTGAGAACTAGAGTTTGGGCCCAGTTTACAATTTGTAAAAAACTATAAATTAAAAATTATAATCCAATTGTAGAGTCCATCATACAATTTGTAAACTAGATTTCAAGTTTAGTTTGCATTTTGCAAATGGGAGTGTTGGCCTAGTTAACAATTAACAACTAAAGAAAAACCCCTTGAATTTTTATTTTTTTTAGAAAGCACAATGACTCCAAAAGATAATAAGTTCTTTTACCCCTTCTCCATTTCACACATTCATACATGCTTACACTTGTTGAGATAAAATAATGAAATTTTGAAAAACCAAGGATAAGTAAAAACATCTAAAACATAGACATAGTTGAAAATGTACAAACACAAGATAAAGGAAAAAAATAAGAATGGTCCCTAATTTTGAACATAATATAGGGGAATGTGGTGGAGGCCACAAGAAATGCCCCCTTAAAAATATTTTTTTCCTAGAGCCACCTATGGTTCACACACAAAAAGAGATGATATTGAATTAGACCTTGTTTGGTGAAGTTGATCATGGACTTCCTATCTGAAACATAGCTCATGATAGCATATTACTAAAGAATTTAAAATAAGAAAATTTCCTAATGAAAAAAATTTCAACACCCAACTTAGCCAAGTACATAGAATTGCATTCATACTCTATTTGGAATAAACACTTCCTAAATCATATTTGTATTATTTTCATCCAAGTGTGTGCATCTAATTCTTTCCTTTCTCTAACTTGCAAGACTTGGTTAAGAAAAATCAAGTATCGAGACATTATGATTTTAATTCTATTAATATTCGCTTAGGTAGAGGTCCTTGTTAGATATAACATTTTGTATTATTGAGACATGCCTTTGTTTTACTTAGACATAGATCCATTTCCAACTACGTATCCATAGACCCAACAAAGTTGCCTCTGGTCCTATTGTAGGCATAACTCTACTGCTAGCCGAGAATCCATAGCCTTGGTAGAGATTACCTAAGTCACCCATAATGAATGAGATGTTTTATTTTATTTTTCTTTCTTTCTTTTACTTTTCTCATTCTGTGGGAATTGAAGCCCATCTCTGGGTTCAGTTCCACCATGGTAATAAATCTTTAATATATTTAGTTTTATTACATCATTTAATTTTTTTGGCCTGATAGCTCAATCATGGTCACCTTGCTAGACATATGTAAGAATATATAATGTGTAAATCATGGTGGATGAAAGGTATGTAAGATACATATTTGAAAATGCCTATAGTTCCTAAGACATGAATATGACTCTACACATCTGAATAAGGAAAATGTTGCAAATATGTGCCTAATCGGTGGTCATTGATGTCAACATATATTTGTTGTCATTGGTGTCAACTGTATCTTATTCTATTACTTGTTTAGAAGACTTGTATGTTGAATATATTGAGAAAATTAGCCTCTCCGGAAGAAACAAGTGAGTTACATATCTCTCTGTTAGAAACAGTGAAGACAGTGCAGTTCAGTGAAGTAGATTGCTCTGCATTCCCAGCGAGATGAAGACCAGAGTCTGCGGATTAAAGGGTTTGTAGAGGATTGTCTGAAGTTGCTCCAGTAAATATTTGAGAGGTCCGCATGGAGAATTTGTGAAGTTATGGCCATCTAAGTAGAACCGGGTTTTGCAGTTGTTTAGAGGTAACAGAGTGACAAGTGTTTGGTCTGGATTGCTCTGCATTGGAATATTATGGTCTGCAGTTCTAGAGGTATGTTTGGGATGTTGGTGTGTATCCTCAACTCAAGTGGTTCGTGGTTTGGAGGTCTATAAGCAATCTTTCTAGTGTGACAGTCATGACAATCGGTGTTCTTAAGTTCCTAGATGAAGATGCAAGTGTTTTTGGTGATTTGAGGTGATGCAGTTGTTCTTGTTGATTTCATTGTGCTTGTGATGGTCTCTAGATCATGTGCTTATTGTTTTGGTGGTCTACATTAAGGATTGAGCTCGTGGTTGAAGATTTCTCCTTGAGTGTTGCTATTCTTTCTAGTCTTGGCCAACTGGATGCTTGGTGCGTGTTGTAGATGATCTAAGAAGAGTTCTATGGAGCATGGCATGTTGATCAAGGAAGATTTGAGTCCCAGCTATGTTTGGCCAACAATGTAATAGTTTGCATGTAGCATTTTAAGTCTTGTGATTGTAATTTCTTGTAATGCCTATTTTGGAGAATGTTCCAGATAGATGATTGTAAAGCCGACTTTGATGTTCATTCCAAAGTCGATGTCATGTATAAATAAGTGTTTTGAAGTCATGGAAATGAGTGGCAATGAGCGAAGATGTGGATGTAGCGAGGAATTGAGTGGGAGCAGAGCAGAGGTGTTGTGCGCTTCAATGGAACTGAACCTTGCATGAAGAAGATGTTGTTTCTCAGTTCAATCTTTCTGTGTTAGCATTGTGAATGTTCTTATAGGCAGTGAGCCTCCTTTGAGTAGTGAACTTTGGGTAGTGCACCCAAAGGCAAGTGCCTTCCCATTTTTCTTTTCTTTTAACAGAGAATAAATCTTGTGGGTTAACCCCCACTATGGTTTTTCCCTTAACCAGGTTTCCACGTAAAAATCCTAGTGTTATGTGTGTTGATTATGTTTCTGCTCATGTGTTGTTGATTCATGCTTTCATGGTTATATCATTAATCTGTTAATAAGTGGCAAAGAAGATTAAATGCAGAAAAAGATAAAAGTTTTGTGACAACTCATTGACCCCCCCTCTCAGTTGTCTACCCTAATTTCAACAAAAAAATGAGGAAAAAATCTACACATCAGAAATAGACCTATTATGAATGCAATAGGAAAGATTATCAATAAGAAAAGCTAAGATAAAGGTTGAAACAAACTCACATGTCAATCTTAATTCTACCCCATGATAGATGGATGAAACTTTAATATTTGTTTTTTTCTAGAATAAGGAAAGAAGAAGAATAAATTTAAATACACAAAGAAACTAATGGCTCTATAAAGAAACAAATCAAAAAAGAAAAGTAAAGTAAAGAAAACTAAAATTGGACTTTGTACAAAAGATAGACCTTTACCTATCAAGCTTAGAAATAATGCTTGAGATACTGGTTGTTCACAAGGTGTGGGACAACCTCACCATCTAAAGTTCACAACCTAAAGGTGTTTTCTCCTAGAATTTTAGAGATTAGGTAGGGACCTAACCACAATATTTCAAATTTACCATGATCCCCTTTTCTTTCTAGTGCCTTGTCCCATAAAAAACAAGGTCTAAAATCCTAAAATCCTTAACCCTGGACCTTTTATCAAACCAACATTTTACAACCTCTTGGTGTTTACTAAAATGCTACAAAGAAGTATCACATTTTTCTTCCAACTAAAGGAGGTTCATTAAACAAGTTTCTACAACTTTTTTCTCTTCAAGATATTCATTCATGAATTAAAGAACATGGAATTTTGGATTAACTAAAAAAAATGGGTTCTTTCCCATAGACTAGATGATATGGTGAAATTATACGGGTATCTTTTTTCTTAGTTCTATCTATCCATAAAGTATATTTCAATTTGTTATGTGATGTAGTCATAGTAGGAGGGCCCAACAAAGGACTATCTAACCATGCAACAAACACACAAATAAACATAAATAATATAGAGATATCACAAAAACAACAACAAAATTCTCATTTACTTAAACTTGCATGATTATCACCATGATTACAAACATCATAATTTTGCACAATGGGCCCTCTTACATGCAAGTTGTAGCCATTTTACTTGTGAACTCCTAAATAATTAAACTATGGAAACACCACTTCTAGAAATTGCTGCATGGGCTACATAATGATAATTTGAGTACAAGTAAACCACAATAAAACTTCAGAATTTCACCACTAATCTACCATAATGGCATCCACTATTTTCCTATATGTCATATTATTATCTTCCTTAGATTGCACTCCACATCATACTCCTTGTTCCTTCACTTTACCTCTTAGACCTCACCTCTCACTGCTAAAACTCATTCTCTATGCTCCTACACCATTCTATCTTCTTTTCTTACTTTCAAACAACTCACAACCAAGTATATATAGCATTTCCAAGTTTTTCAAATGATTTGCATCAGCCTCAAGATGACATAAAGTCCAATACCACATGAAACATGCCATCAACTCAAAATAATAAACTTACAAATTCAAATGGCAAATTAGTGAAGAAACTCCATGTAGACACCACATACATGCCCAACGGTTAATTAAAACTACACAACTATTCCTCTATTTTCACAAACTTCAAATAACCTACCAAAAATGGAAACAATCATAGTTGTGCACAACTGCCAACCCATAAGATGCTCAAGAACCAAATTACTATATTTTACTTATCCAGTCCTCCTCAAACATTAACATAACATCCATCAAACACAAACATAACTAGTCTCAAAATCACAAAATCCAACTCTAAAATGTGGTGAAATGCACTAATTTTCTCTATCATAGGATACTAACCTCAAACTAATAGGCAAACAAATAATTGAAATAAACCACAAAAACCACTTTTCTATAATGATGTGAGATTTCCATCATGCCTAGGGATGCTCCTGCATCGGACATCTAGGGTTAATAAAAAAATAAGTCGGGCCTCATTTTCTAGTGTATCCTACCCTTGCTTGGAGATTCCAACCCATCACTTCCTCAACTTATTTCTTCTAGCTCTTCAAGTATGATCAAGTGATCCACCATGGGCACTACTTTCTCCCACATCATTTATCATTACATCTAACTTCACCTTCTATGGTTGTGGTACTCTATTCCAATAGTCATCCTCTTTATCACATCTTCTTGACTTGTGTTCACTTACAATCCTCTTGTTCTTTCCATCAACTAGTCCCTTACATTTGTTAGCCCCTTCCTTAGCTACCACATACCATTCTGTTATGTTGTCCACTACCACATGCTCCTCAGAATATCTCCTCATCTTCTTACACATATTGCCTATCCTCTAGATGACTTCCCTTTGGTGACCTCTACTCTCATGTTCTCTCCCTTGCAATACTTCTTTTGCATTTGTGGTGCTATCAGATACTCCAAAAATTCCACACATTTTTAAAATCAATGCATATCATTCCTCCCCAATGTACACCCCCACACTATTATAAAATTGTCCCTCGATTTCCCTCAATGACATCAACTTATGTCCTTGACCATCCTTCCAAATCATGTAGGTGTTATCTCTCCCATCATACATTGCTTCCTTGTCAAATTGCCATGGTCTCCCTAACAACAATTGACACACATCTTGATGCAGGAGCATCCAGGATGTAAGAGCAATCCTCATCACCCAAAAATATTTTTAATAGGTTTGTTTTATTTTATTTAAATGTTTTGTAGGTAATTGATTTTGGTAAAAAAATAATTACCGTTGCAATTTTTACCATTATTGTTTTACCCACTGGTAAATAAAAATCATTGTTGTAGTAAATACATGAAGGTGGGAATCCCATTTCATGAAGGCATATTTTATGATTTTTTTTGACATGGAATATTGTATCATTATCACTACGAATCAGAAAGAAAGTTTCCAAGAATAAGGATAAGTCAAGAGGAAGTTATTGACTAATTTTAGCAAATGGAATCTATGACAACTTGACCATAACAAAGCACCAAATAAAGAAGATTTATTTAATTTGGTCTAAAAGGAGGATAAATGGATAAAAGGGATTAGTTAAATAAATATAATTTATTTAACTAATTGGATGATGGAAGGAGTCATAGAGAAAGATGTGTCGCAAGATGTCACAAGGGGTGTTGCAAGGAATGTCGTAAGACATGGTCAATATTAGGTGTTTATAGTTAGTTTAAACACTTTACTAAAGTTTGATTATGAAAATATGATTGAGATGCACCATATAATATGTGTTTAATGAAACCTTTTCATGATTTAAAAATTATATGTTTCTTTTAAGGATTGCACTATCTCTGTAGCTTTGTAGGTTACCTAATTATGTAGAGATTGATTATATTTGGGATCTGTCTATTTGAATGAAAGCTTACCTTTGTAAATGTCCATAGTTATCATCTTAAACCCTTTTATTTCTCACACATCCTTTGACATTTTTTTGAAATCAATCATATTTATATTAGGACCAATAATTAATCATTTGCTTATTTGATGATAAAAGTTAGTTTCAGATTTCTCATCTAAAAACCCTTTAGGGTTTACTAATTGCTGAACTATGTTAAATTTAACACCCTAATATTTTGGAATCCATATATGTAAGGCCCCTTGATTGAAACAACAAAGAACATAGAACAGCTAAATTATATCACAAGGCCAAGATCTGGCTAGTATAGACCTTGGAGTAGTCATATTCTATTTCTTTGGGATTTGATTCCTTTCAAGAGAGATAAGATACTTAGTATTTTATCTAAGTCATGTGAAAAACACTCATCAATATTTTAGTGCTAGAAGGAGGGCCTAAACTAGAATCCAAGAGAATCATTACTAAATTTGGTTCAACTGGTGAAGGATTCTTATGGCTAGATTAGCACAAAAGAACTAGAAAGGATAAGGGGTAGGCTAGAGCCAACCATCCTGAATCCATACTCAAAAGTTCTAAATTTACCTAGAGAAGTCTTGAGACCATGGCCTAGTTTGGTGCCAATCCCTCCCGATTATTTTTTCTGACTACCATGATATGACCAAAAATATAGATAAAGTTTGTTCTAAATTTTAGGCTAATGACCCAAATCAGACTGCTGAGGAGCACATTAAAATCTTCCTTGATGCCTGTGGGAGATTGAGAATTGAACACGAAGATGTTGGATGTAGACTGGTCCCTTACTCCCTTGGAGAGTAGGCTTATTACTGGTTTGTTCACCTTCTTGTAGGATCAATTACCTCATGGAAACTTATGCAAGAAGCATTTTTGAATAGTTTTAGAGTTCTAGTTGAGCCGACCGATATATATAGGCAATTTGTAGAAATTAAAAGGTGCGATAATGAATTGATCATTTATTTTAATGATAGGTTCCATAAAGCCTACACATATCTCAAGGCACCTTATAATATAAACGAACCTGCTACATTGCATTTATATTTCTCTACCTTGGAGAATTTGACCTCCATCTTTGTAAGAAGAGAAAATCTGATTGTAACCAATTTGGAAGGGGCATATGTTGAAGCTATTAAAGTCAATTCAGATATGGGGCAATCAGGAGCTAGTCCCCTCAATTCCTTGGCAACACTAGGGATGCCTAATCAGATATAGAGGATCAATAATGCATTGGAAAATCATACCCCAATCTTGAACCCAGTTCCCATTCTAGTATCAATAGTAGCTACTCAAGCCATGGTTTTGCATCCTAGGGTAGCTATTTCAGAAGCACTTCCATCAAATCGACCCTTCTTCATTCCATCCCCAGATACTATACTCATGAAAAATCATGAAGAGAAGGATGACATAAAGGAATTGGCTAAACAAATGAAGAATTTAACCAAAGAGGTCACTCACTTGAGAAACAAAATGCCTTTTTGTGGAATTCTCAGAGAAGTCAAAATCAAAATTTGGAGAGGTCTAATATAACTTAGAACACTAGGCCTAACAATGGTGTGGTCTTGTCTCCCTTGGAAATGCATAATCAAGTAGAAAATTATTCCCCAGGAAGGGTCCTTTTGGTAGAAGCGGATATGTCTAATTGGTGCAGACTACATAATATTAATAATCATTCTGAGCTAGACAACTTTGAGTTCCAAATAGATTCTAATATTTTTCAAAGAGAAGTTAGAAGCATAAGACATTGCCCCTCCTTTAGGGTATGAGTTGATACCAACAACAAGGTATGAAACTGCTATGGTGTTGGAAAGTTATGGATTCCCTTGATAGAAAAATAATGAACTAGACAATGAGGTTGATGAGGTACAAGATTATCGGTAGTATAATATAAATACCTTCAATCTTAGGAGTAATAAACCAAAGGGTCTATTCACTACATCCACCCTCCAAACAACTACCAGGTTCCTCTAGATCCAAAGGCAAGCAACAATGTGGAACCTACATAGGTGATAGCTCAGACCACTGGAAGAGATCCTTTAGCATGTCCAAAAGTCATCAAAGTAAGACAATATGTGGCAATAGAACTCAAGAAAATTAAGCTGAGTCTCTCAATCATTAAACTTATGAAGATCCCTAAAGTAAAAGGAGCATTTTTATAGTCTTTTGAGGAGCCTAAAAACAAGGAAATTCTAGTGAAAAAGACACCACCAAGGGATGCACAAGGAATGGGTAAAGATAAAATCCATGTGCAAGAGGCAAATACTCATGTAGCTATCTATAATGAGAAATGAGGATCACCACCCTTCCTGCTTAAATTACAAATATTTGGTAAGAACCTTCACAATTGTTTGGTAGACTTTGGTGCATCCTGTTGGTAACATAGTTAAGAGACACTACTAATAGAATGTTTTCATTGATGGTAACAAGGTTTGGTAAAGGTCGGGAAGACTAACTTAGTCAAAATGGCTAAGTATGGGCAAGCTACAGAGTATCAAAGATTGGGTCAGTAAGGCTCCGTAGTTGAAGATCATTAAATGTGGTTCAATTATGTTGTTCATTGATATTTGGTGATCACATTTTCCAGTGTTCAAGTTCTGACTTCCTCTGGAAGTCATATGGTGAATTGTCTAAGTCAGGATGAATAGAGTTAAGCCTGAAACAGTGTAAAGCATTTGAGTATTTTCGTCCACATTCCTCTGTTGTTGAGTATTTTGATTTTTGGTTCTAAGGCAATGTAGACACATGTCATAAGCATCTAAATTCAGATTTGTAGTGCTTGAAGTCCACTAGATCATATTTGACAAGTTCTTCAGTATCGACTTTCAGTCTGACAATATTTTTATATGACAGAACAACAGTTCTGAGATCTGAATTTCTCTATGAAAGAATATTATGCTCCATGGTTTTGAAGGTATGCTAAGAGGTCCATAATGAATGTTGTCTATGATTTTTAGAGTCTCATATGGTCTACATTGGAAGTTTTGATGTGACAGTTGAACTAGTCAAGTGTGTACTTAAGGGATAAGCCGATAGGCATGTTAGATCTATATGCGGTGAGGATATATTGTTTGAGGAATTAATCCGAGTGGTTGAATGATTGATGCCAACCTATATGAAGACTATTGTATGTTTTTTTGGGTCTGCTTTCCTATTTGTGCACAAGATCATACTGACAATGTATAACACTTGTATACATGTTTCATGTATGGCTTGCTGACTTGATTGTGAGATGAATCTTGTTGCGAATATATATACTCGATGGATTTTAGTTTTGGGTGAAAAAGTATGTGATAAGAATGCAAATTCAATGATTGTGCAACCTAAGGTAGTTCTGTGATTAGCAAAAGGATAGTAAAGGTAGAAGGATAGAAGTATATGTGAAGCAAAGTAGAAAAATAGGGCAGCTAGTATGAAGTCCTTTGAATCTATATACTGAGAAAATTGGTATTGCACCACAAAATTTCGTAGATGCATATGTAGCAGTCCTCTCCTAGCAGTGAGCCACTCCTTTCTATATTCTCTTCTCTTCTATTTGGTAGTGAGCCTATTGCAGTGAGCACTTCTTTGGATAGCGAGTCCTTGGGTAGTGAGCCCTAAGGCAATGAGCCTTCATGTAATTTAGTATTGCTATCATAATATATTGTGAGCTAACACTCACCATGGTTTTTCCCTTTTTGGGTGTTCCACATAAAATCTTGGCATTTATGTGTTATGAATTTGTGGCTGCTCTTCTTGTGTTTACTTTGCTTTCATGTTATTGAATTTGGTAAATGGATTAATGAATGTGTGAATGAAAAGTTTTTTAGAATACTGATTCACCCCCCCTCTTAGTATTCTTTGTGTTCAACAATTGGTATCAGAGAAAGGTTCCTTGGAAGAAGTCTAGCAGCTTGAGGAAGATCTGGGAAAGAATACTCATGGCAGTCAGAAGGTACCCTACTCTAGGGAGTGTCACAACTGATCAAGAATTAGAAGCTACTCTTGAAGATCTTGAAAATTCTGAAGAAGAAGTCAGGGATCTGAAGGCGAATGTCCAAGAAGCTGATAAATGCATTATGAAGCTAAGGGAGCAAGTCAAAAAGTTTAAAGAAAAGAGCAAGGAGTTAAGTGAACAATTGAATGAAGCAAATGAAACCCTAAAAAACTTAACATTGGAAATTGAAGAGAAAGAGGAAATTGAAAAATGTTTGAATCAAGTTGTAAAAGATAAGTTTGAGGAATGTGAAAAATTGGCTAAAGATGTTTTACTTTTGAAGTATGATCTGGAAGCAAAAAATAGCTATAAAGAAAAAATCAAAATAAGCTTTGCAAAGCTTGAGGATTTGATTGAAAGTTAGAAAAGTTTAGATGACAAGAAGGGCTTGGGATTTGAAAAAGGAGAAAGTTCTAAATCAAGTCAAGAAAACATTGAGATGAAGAAAAACAAAGGCAACGAGTTCCGAAATCAAAGAAGAAAACCTAGGAGACCTTCGATCAGGCAGCCAAATGCTCAAAAGTACCCATCTTTCAATGGCCATTGTTTTAATTGCAATAAGTTTGGCCATAAGGCTACTTAGTGTAGGAGTAGAATGAATCAGAATGTTCCATCATTCTTTAGTCAATGTTTCAATTGCAAGAAAATTGGTCATAGATCAAATGAATGCAGAAGTCTGGTAAGGAATGGTTTTAACGATGCAAGGAATACTCAATTCTTCAATGGAAAATGTTTTGCATGCAATAGATTTGGGCATATGGCTAACCAAAGTAGAGATAGAATGAATCCAATCAACAAAAGGAGTCAGGACAGAGGAATGTGGTATGCTATAATTGCAATAAGTTTGGACATATTGCAAGATTCTGCAAATACAAGAATGAGAAAAGAGACTATCCCACAGAGACGAGAAAAATAGAGCATAGAGAAGATAAAGGTAAGAACAAGATTGATCCAAGGGAAATCAAGAAGGAAATGAGCAAAGTCTAGATTAAGAAGGATGTTAATGAGGTCAGGGATGGATCTGCACTAGCCTTTGGTGTAGATACTTCCTCCGGGAAGTAAATTGGGAGCTTTGGCTCAGGGGAACTGTATTGAAAGTCTAAATCCCCTAGCAGATATTCAGTGTTGGGATCCGGCATGAAGATATGATGAAAAGCTTCATATGATAGATTTTTTGAAAGAAATTCTGGTAGAAAGGGATCAAATGTGGAGCATTGCAGAGCAATTTTGATTAACTGAGCTTAATAGAGAAGTGTTTGAAAACTTTTTAAAGGACTACATTTATGACGACTTAGGTTTTCATATCAAGGGTTAGAAAGAAACTCATTCGACATACAATTCACTTTGCATTCAAGCTATCAAGTTGAAGAAGAATCCTAAGTTACATCAAAGATTTCCAGAGATTCAAAATAGCTCAAAGTGATTTCACGAGAAGGAAACCCTAATTTGGCAAAAGAGGTATTTACAGCTTGAAAACCCTACTCTGAAGTTTGAATTATTCTGGGAAAATGTTTACTCCTCAAGTAATCAAGATAACTGAAAAGCCTTGCCCCAAATTCAAGAAACATTTCTTCAAATCACTGGGAAATGATCTTGCTGGTGCATTCTCAATTAGTCCACATGGAGTTATGCATATGGAAGATGTTATGGTATATATTCATGCCAATCTAGAGGAATATGATCACATGAATCTAGGAAAAATATACTTGGATGAACTAACTACTACTGATGTTGTGTTGAAAGACAAATATAAAGTTCTAGGAGAAAAGAAATTAGACACCTGGTGGATTTTCCCGCGATCCCAAATGATACATGGGTTAAGTTTATTCTAAGCAGGATTCATGATGAGTTTCTATGGCTTGATGAACCATATATTATATCTAAAGAAGCTACCAAAGCTGTAACTGGTATGAGTTCCTCTGGAAGTGTTCCAGGTTTAAATAAAATAAAGAACAATGTCGTAATGCAGCTAAAAGGAGCCAAATTTGACAAGAAATCCCTCACAATAAATGATATTAAGGATTCGGTCGTCAGATTTGCATCAATGATTATTGGATACAAAATATACTTTTTCAATAGGGAAAATTCTGTGTCTACACTAGCTATATACACAACATATGACATGATAAAAAATAATACATATTATGACCTATGTGAATTTCTCTAAAGTGAACTAATGGAGAACTTGAAAAGAACAAAAGAGACTAATCATCCTTTCAAACATGGAACATTGATCACTTTTCTACTCTTCTACTTCCTAAGAGAGCTACTCGGCTTGGGAAACATTGTCTAGCTCGATTGCACACTAGTAGCCACTCAAATAAGAAACCACTTGTAGAGTTTGGGAAATGTAGACAAGTAGAATGAAATCTTATGGGGATACTTCAAGAACTTTCAAAGGAAAATGTTATGTAGACTCCGGATACCTGAAAATGTAGTGATGAAGTATGAAAAGGACATTGTATTCATGGTATACAAAGATAAATGCTTCATGGAAGCTATAGAACCAAGAACTGTACGGGTCCCTGCACTAGGGTATGAAGTTACAGAAGATGTTTTGATTGAATTAGCTGATGTACTACTGTGCAAATCGAAAGATCTCAAAGAAGATAGATTTGGGACATTCAAGCAATTATCCTCTAGAATGTCTATTAAACATGAACAATCAGAGAAAACATCAGATGAACAAATAAGTGAGGCAAAAACCAAAGCAGAAGGATCAGAACCCACAAGTGCTCCAATAGAATGAACATCAAATACTCCAAAAAGGAAAGATGAGAGATCTGAAAAGGAAAAACTTGCATCTAGCCCTAGAAAAAGAACAAGGACCTTATCCATTGTAGGAACCACCTCTGAAGTAGAGAAAGAAAAGCCAGCAGAAGAGAAGAAAAGAAAGAAAGTTACACTTAGTGAAGAACAAGTGGCAAGAGACACTACTGCAAATCAAGTTCCGATTGACTTTGCTAGAAATTTTTTGGAAAAGCAACAAATAACACATATTTTAGATTTACCCAAGTTTCTACAAGGACCAATAAATCTGGATTCTATGTCTCCTGTGCAAAAATTCAAATTGGTATCAATTGTGCAAGCTAAGGCTCAAGAAGAAATGCTGAAAACACATATACAGGACAATGAACTCATTGATGAAGCATCCGATATTCTAGAGAAGCTGATGCCCTCATACCAGAAAGATAGATCAGTGACATCAACTGATTAGCTCAAAGGTCTAATAAATTATGTAAGTACTCATTTTGAATCCTTTGAAAAGTTTGCTAACATTAAGATTAGAAAGGAATTTGAAGATAAAAGATTAGCAGAGTTAAAAACCAAGTTAGACAATGACAAAATTTTGTTAGAAAGTAGCATCAAGATTATGGAGAATGCAATCAAGGAAGCTTGTGATATATACAAATTTTGTTTGTCATGGCTTGAGACCACTAAGGAAATAGAAGAGAAGGTCAAAAGAATGGAGCTTCAACTAGAAAATATTTCCAAGACCTTTGATCTAGCAGTTTACTCTATCAGTAGCATAGAAATACAAGTTGTAAATACTCAAAACAACATAAGTAGTCTGCTTAATAGATAGGAAGAAATGAAAAACAAAATGTGCTAACTAAGAGGGATGATAAGTCCTAAAATGAGTTCATGACAAGTCTAGATACAGAAGCCTTAAAGGTTCAGGAAATAACTGACATGCCTATCAGTGTACAGGAGGTAGAGGATCTAGTGTTCCAAGTAAATGAGAACATCTAAATTTTGAATAGTACTAAGAATAGGTGGGTTGGAGAGTTAACATAATTAAAGATTGGGTACAATGATATTCTTTCACATGCAACTAACTGATTTGATAGATTGTACATGTACATATGCGGCAGAATATAATAGTTTTTGCAGTTTTTTTCTATCTTAACACAATTTTGACTCTTGTACATACACCTTTGCCATTGATGTCGAAGGGGGAGAAGAAAACCAGTGAAAAATGAACAAACACCTAAAGGGGGAAAAGAAAAATAGGGTGTATATAGTAAGAGGGAGTAGACAAGTGTTTTTCACTAAGTATTGCCATCAATCCCAAAGGGGGAGATTGTTGGCATCATAGTCAAGAGACACTACTGATAGAATGTTGTCATTGATGGCAACAAGGTTTGGTAAAGGTTTGGAAGACTAACTTAGTCGAACTGGCTAAGTATGGGCAATCTATAGAGTATCAGAGATTGGGTCAGTATGCCTCCGTAGTTGAAGATCATTACATGCGGTTCAGGTATGTTGTTCATTGATATTTGGTGATCACATTTTCCAGTGTTCAAGTTCTGACTTCCTCTAGAAGTCATATGGTGAATTGTCTAAGTCCAGATGAACAGAGTTAATCCTGAAATAGTGTAAAGCATCTGAGTATTTTGGTCCACATTCCTCAGCTATTGAGTATTTTGATTTGCAATTCTAAGGCAATGTAGACACATGTCATAAGCATCTAAATTCAGATTTGTAGCACTTGAAGTCCACTAGATCACATTTGACAAGTTCTTCAGTATCGACTTTCTGTCTGACAATATTTCTTTGTGATAGAACAACAGTTCTGAAATCCACATTTCTCTATAAAAGAATATTATGCTCTATGGTTCTAAAGGTATGCTAAGAGGTCCATAATGAATGTTGTCTATGATTTTTAGAGTCTCATATGGTCCGCATTGGAAGTTTTGATATGACAGTTGAACTGGTCAAGTGTGTACTTAAGGGATAAGCCGACAGGCATATTAGATCTATATGCTGTGAGGATATATTGTTTGTAAAATTAATCCAAGTGGTTGAATGATTGATGTTGACCTATATGAAGACTATTGTATGTGTGTTTGGGTCCACATTCATGTTTGTGCACAAGATCAAGCCAACAAGGTATAACACTTGTATACACGTTTCATGTCTGGCTTGCCGACCTGATTGTGAGATGAATCTTGTTGCAGATATATATACTCAATGGATTTCAGTGTTGGGTGATAAAGTATGTGATAAGAATACAAATTCAATGATTGTGCGACCTAAGGCAGTTTTGTGATTAGGAAAAGGACAGTAAAGGCAGAAGGACAGAAGTATATGTGAAGCAGAGTAGAAAAGTAGGGTAGATAGTATGAAGTCCTTTGAATCTGTATACTGAGCAAATTGGTACTGTACCACAATATTTTGTAGATGCGTATGTAACAGTCCTCTCCTAGTAGTGAGCCACTCCTTTCTATATTCTCTTCTCTTCTATTTGGCAATGAGCCTATTGCAGTGAGAACTTCTTTGGACAGTGAGTCCTTGGGCAGTGAGCCCTAAGGCAGTGAGCCTTCATGTAATTCAGTATTGCTATCATAATATATTGTGAGCTAACACTCACCGTAGTTTTTCCCTTTTGGGGGTTTCCATGTAAAATCTTGGTGTCTATGTGTTATGAATTTGTGGCTACTCTTCTTGTGTTTATTTTGCTTTCATGTTATTGAATTTGGTAAGTGGATTAATGAATGTGTGAATGAAAAGTTTTTCAGATTACTGATTCACCCCCCTCAGTATTCTTTGTGTTCAACACATCTACTAATGTCATGCCCTTTTTAGTGTGGAAAGCCTTGGATCTCACCATGATTAAATCTTTGAGCAAGGTCACCTAGCTAGATAAAATTGAAGTTAATGTTGTTGGTGAACTAAATCACATTCATATGCAATTGGCATTGGATCCTCATATCCAACAATATATTGGCATTGAGGTAGTTGACATACTTAATGCTTATGGAATACTTTTTAGTAGGGACTAGTCCAAGACACTGAACTGATATATGGCTATCAACGTTTCACATATGTGGCTACCATGGAGGGGAATTGTAAACCAAATTAGGATAGAAAGGGAGCCCAAAATGAAACATTTCATTACAGATTATAATCAAAACAATGAGATGTTCTATTTTGAAGTCAATCTCAGTGTTTATTATCCCACCTATTGGCACCCCCAAATTTTGCAAATTTGAAGTGCCTATCTCTTATTGATTTGTCGAGAGAGGTCAGGTCAGCATGCTACTCAATCTACCCCAGAACCCACATTCGCCGATTAAAATCTTGTAACTCAGAGATTATCTTGCAAATCCATATGGTAGGAATTTTTTGGCACATATGGTAACATGTCTGCCGAGTTTCGTGCTTCCAGGATGAGTTTTGATGGGCAATTAAATGCTTTTTTGATTGTGACTTGGCTAGATTTGGTGTTTTGAAAAGTTTCAAATCTCATAATTTTGAAGGTGACCCATTTCTCGTTTTGGTCCAAAACTTCTCCAATTTCACTTTCATCAAAATCAGAGATCATATGACACATTATTTTAATGCATTCCAGTCGCGGCGAAGGCATCCAACAGGCCAGTTTACAAAGGAGGTCCTAGAAATCATTCGGCGATGCGAATTCTAAAGAAATGGGTATGCTCTAAATAATTAATAATGGCCCTGTGCAAATTTTCGTGGCTCTTTGATGTCTTGTGTGCCCACAGTGAACAAGCGCCATTTGCCCGAGAGGAGAAATTGATTGAATGACATTTTCTTAAGTTGCCAAATGCATTATTTAAAAGGAAAATATTTACATGTTTTATTTAGAAAATATGAAATGATAAATGTTTTAATGTAAACATTATTGTAATGTGTATACATTATAAGAGGCAAAGCAAAAGGAAATAAAGCTTAATCTTAGGCATTTCGCAGTATCGCACGGGCATATTCCTGCTCCCTGAAGTTGTGTGATGGTGCAAAATGGGCTTCTCAGGGCAGATTTTGATCTGCTATCTCTTTTGCGGTGAAGGTTGACGCCTTTTGATCTTCATGGATGATCTTTTGAGGTCTTTTGGGCTGCTTCAGGCAGGAATCGTTGCAGAGTGCATTGTTGCTCACGTTTTTTGTTTTTAGGGCAGATTTTGGGGGTGTTTTGGAGCTCAAAATTGTTATTTCATGGTTTAAATTCATCCCCTGACCATTCCTAATGCTTGGGCGGGCATTTTAAGCATGTTTATGATGAATTTTGGTTGCCAGAATGGCCAAAAATGCCCCTGCAATAGGAAAAACAACCCAGTAAGAATAAAAAATTAAATTGGAAGCTGCTGCGTTTTGATCTCTGTATTTTCTGTGGCTGGATGCAATCAAAGCACCTTGAGGAGGGATCCAAGCGATCATTTCATAGCATTGCAGGGGGCTAGTGGGCCTTCCAGTGTGCCAGTTGCGATGGTGCGATACATGATGGTTTGGAAGGAGAGATGCCCGACAATTGCAATATTAAAATACGTGGATAAAGTAAAAGGGGAAAGACAATTTAAAAAATATTTTGCTCCATATTTTATATTATTTTTTGTCTTCTCCTCTCTTTTATGCATTTTGTAATTTTCTCAGGCTCATTGGTAGCAACTTGTAATGAAAAACTCACCTAACTACCAGGATGTAATAAATTTTAGGGCAACATGCTCTTGTTTCTATAAGAGAGCATGTTGTTCCACTTTGTAAGGGGGGATTTACTAGACTTTGGATACAAGGTATCCACACTTTGGGAAGTATTTTCTGTTGCAGACTTAGCTCTTGTGTCTGGGTGTAGAGGTATTTTGTGTTTTGTAAATGTATAAATTTCTGAATGACAATGTTCTTTCTAGATTGAGATATATGAAAAACACTTTTGTGTGTGTTATTTATGACTGTCTCCTTGGGTATTAGCATTTTTCTTTTGAACAATGTTGCCAAGGGTTTCTAAGTTCTTCAATGTACACTTGCTATGTTGTATGTCTGATTTTCTACATCTATTCAAGGAGTAGATTAAATTTGCTTTAGATCAGATATGGGGAAAAGTGTGTAATATTAAGGGATTAGTGAAGTATGGTCATAGATGATACTTTTTCTTGGACATGTTACTGTAAGGTAGTACTATTTTATTTTGGGTCCTCTAAATATGAAGTTTTGTTGTCATGAGGGAACATTTGCAGTGATGAATTTGACTCCGTTGCCCTGATAAAGCACCAGTCTAGGATTTGCTTGCCCAAAGGGTCTAGGAAATCATTGCATTTAAAGATAAATCATTCAAACTATTTTATGTTTTATTTTTTGTTTTAGTTTAGGAGCTGCATGTTCTTAGATATAAATGGTTAAGATAAATTAGGAACATTGCCAATCTAGATTTAATCTTATACATCTTGATACAAATTTGTGAGAACATTTTTGCCTTGTTGTGTGAAAAAAAATCTATTGTGATAGTAAAAGGGATACCCCCCTAAGTGTGGCATAACCTGAAGTGTAGGGGAGATAGGAGGTAATCTCCCACTCTGTTGGCCAAGTCTTCCATTGAACTTGAGCATAAGAAGTGGCAAATCTTTAGAGTTTGATGCGTGTAGATTTGGGAACCAATAGAACTGATGACCTTGTTGGGGACCAATGCCATATCCATGAGAGAAGAGTCTAGAATTTGATGAATCTAAGCATTTGGTTCAGATTTTTTAAGAAGCTGTTAGACCTGGAAAAGTTTTGTTGCAGCAGATTTAAAGTGGTTATGTGCGACTTTGCTGTCGAAAAGAACCTAGAAATAAAATAATCCTTAGGGAGTTTTAAGCTTCTTAAAGACTCATTCCTGTACAAAGGAGGTGGCAACTCTGTGTACGAAGAACATGATAAAGGATACAAAGAAGTTCTAGATCTACATATTTTCATTCAAGAAGAAGGGTTAGCAGCTACTGCAGTTGTTCCAGGTATTTCTATTCTCATTTTCAAAAAGAGCTTATGTGAAAACCATGGTGTATGAGTTTTAAATTGATTCCCTATTAAGTAAAATTAGGATTGGTTAAAAGGGAAATGGTGGAAATAAGTTTGCATACTCTTATGTTGTAAATTTCAGCTCATATATTATGATGTAGTATGCATAATTGTTGAAATGATTCCTAAAGAAGATGTATTAAGCATAATGATAACAAGGTTAAATATCAGGAAATGCTTGAGTTTAGAATTGTAAATGAGTGGATGCATGGTTGAAGTGTGATGCTTGTGAAAGCATATGAATATGTATTATCATTCCATTCATCCTGGTATGGTGTCAAATGTAACAATGTATAATGATCAGTCCCAGCCATGTAATAAAAGAATTTTTAGCACTGACAGATATAGAGCCATCAATTTCAGTGGAATTAATGGTCACCCAAATGTTATTCCACCTGAGGTCAAAGATAAGCTACCAAAATTTAGTGGTATAAAGAGGGAATCAACAGAAAAACACTTGCAACAGTTCAGTGATCTAATGGATGATTATGAAGTTGACTCTAAGGATGTAATCATGCAATTGTTTGCCTAATCCTTGAAGGATGAAGCAAGAGAGTGGTTCTTCATCTTGCTACCACATTCAATTAGATCTTGGCAAGAATTTCAATCAATTTTTAATGAGCAGTTTGGTGAGAGGGTTTGTGTGTCTTAGAGGGTTTGTGTGTCTTCCATGCTCATTGATTTCTTCAATATCCATATTGAGAAAGAGGAATTGGTCTCTGCTTTCAATCTTAGATTTGTAAAGGCTTTAAAGAGAATTCCAAAAAATATAAGACCAAATGATGCATTATGCTTGTTTGTATATCTAGCTGCATTTGATGAGGAAATGAGCTATTTGCTGAGAGATAAGGAATCTGCCACATTGCATCAGGCCTACAAATTTTCTATGGATATTGAGAATAATCAGAAATATGGAATGCCAATAGGATACATGGCTACGAGTGTTGGTTATTGCAAAGTATTCTATGCAGCTTAGCAATGCAAATTAGAGATTATGAATAGTTGTCAAGGTTGTTATCAATCTGCTGCCCCAATTTATGCATCATTCCAAGGTGCCGATTATGTCTATCCTAGTGCAATATTTGAACCAACAAATGACACAATGCACTTGAATGAAGTAAATATGTTTAAAGCTGAGATTATACCTCATAGACCTCTGGAAACTACATATGAGAAGCCAAGAAGTATGTATGTTTTTGAAAACAATATCTTAAGTGAGTTCCAGTTTGCTGCCCATAATCATGTACCAGCATATAACACATGTTAGATTGAGTCTCAAGTCTCTTATCAAAATGTGAAAAGCAATCAGATGATTATGAAGGAATGTCTCCATCATGTGATATGCAAGAATTGAGTGGTTTCGATCATGGCTTTGACAATGTGGAAGATTTAGTTAATGATAACCCTGCCAAGGTAGAACATGTCTAAAATTGCCCAACCTATGAGGTTGATGGGAATGATTATTATTCTAATTTTTCAAGTGACATGTATGTGATTGATTCTGAGACTTCTTCTCTTTGTGAAGATGATATTGGTATCCAAGGTACAGCTAATTTATTTTCAGCCTTAACTAATTTTAATGTGCATCATGATGATTCTGAGAGTTGAAGGTTTGTATCATTGCCAGCTGAAAATGGTTTTCATGGATTCTCAAATCTGTTGTATGATGAGGCAATGGAGATGGATCAGATGGTGTTTTCTAATAATATGTTCAAAGGTGGGCTACATGAGATTTCAAATCCATTATATGAGGAGATAGCTATGTTTTCAAATAATCTAGGTATTGCACCAGTTTGTGAGGTGAATAACTATGCTAATGTAATTGTGATATCTAATATATCATTATTCAATGACCTTAAATATTGTTATAATGTTGATCCTAATGAAAATGAATATAACTCATATCATCATGAGCATAAAATTCATAAGGATGAAGGAGCTCTTGAAGTTGATCAAGAGCCCGTGTTTGTACTAGTTCAAGAGGGGATATGTAAATCAGATTCAAAGATCTTCGGTGCATATGAGAATGATATTGGTGATAATGATGAATGTGTGGATCAAAGATTGATGTCACTATCAATTAGTGATATGAAAGGTGTTGAAAGTCTCTCAAATAGAGCTATCTCAGAGTGTATTGACATGGTAGAAATCTCAGGCCTATGTGAAAAGTAGTCAGATGATGGAATGAGCAATATAAATGATTATGATTGTTTTTCCTTCGGTGTACCTAAGAGTTGTTTGCCTAGTTTGCATCAATGTTCCTATAATGATTTTGTATTTTCTATGCAAATTTATGATAAAATCAGACCTAATGATCCCATCCATTTGGTAGATTTTGAGTACTTTCAGTGTTTAGATCAGTTAGATGACTGCTTGGTGATGCATAATAGTGAGATAGATGATGAGAAGTGCTACATGCCATATAATAATGCATTGTTTGATGAATATGGCATATATACATTACTTGATGGAGAAGGGTATGACAATATGTGTGGTTATATGCTTGATTTTAAAGTGCAGAGTGACAAATGTTACATTGACAGTGATAGGCTCAGAGAAATGGTTAGCGATGTCAGTGACTACGGATGTGATCAGGTAGACTTTAGTCATGTTTTTAGATTGTGTTTGGGTTAGTCAAATCAGAATCAGGTGTTTGATAGGGGAAAGTATTGGTTCTCCATTTTGGTGGCCTGGGGCGACCAAATGAAGTTTGAAGTCTGATTTGTAGAATGAAGTATATAGTGGTCAAGTTGCCCAACGGAGTAGACACCTGGTCTACGTACCGAAGATCTGGGATCTCACCATGCCTACAAGAGGCATGCGTCCCTAAGCATGAGACACTATTGGCACCCTCAAATTTTGCAAATTTGAAGTGCTTATCTCTTATCGATGTGTTGACAAAGGTCAGGTCAGCATGCTGCTCAATCTACCCCAGAACCCACCTTCGCTGATTAAAATCTTACAATTCAGAGATCATCTTGAAAATTTATATGGTAGGAAGTTTTTTGGCACATATGGTAACATGCCTGCCCAGTTTCGTACTTCCAAGATGAGTTTTGATGGGCAATTAAATACTTTTCTAACTGTGACCGGGCTAGATTTGGTGTTCTGAAAAATTTCAAATCTCACAATTCTGAAGGTGACCCATTTCTCGTTTTGGTCCAAGACTTCTATAGTTCCAATTTTGTCAAAATTGGAGATCATATGATGTACTATTTCAATGCATTTTAGTCATGGCGAAGGCATCCGATAGGCCAATTTACAAAGGAGGTCCTAGAAATCATTCGACGATGCGAATTCTGAGAAAATGGGTAATGCTCTAAATAATTAATAATGGTCCTATGCAAATTTTCATGGCTCTTTGATGTCCCATGTGCCTGCAGTGAACATGCATCGTTTGCCCAAGAGGAGAAATTGATCGAATGACATTTTCCTAAGTTGCCAAATGCATTATTTAAAAGGAAAATATTTACATGTTTTATTTGGCAAATATGAAATGATAAATGTTTTAATGTAAACATTATTGTAATGTTTACACATTATAAGAGGAAAAGCAAAAGGAAATAAAGCTTAATCTTAGGCATTTTGCAGCATCGCACGGGCATATTGCCTGTTCCCCTAAAGCCGTGCAATGGTACGAAATGGGCTTCTCAAGGTAGATTTTGATCTGCTATCTCTTTTACAGTGAAGGTTGATGCATTTTGATCTTCATGGATGATCTTCTGAGGTCTTTTGGGCAGCTTCAGGTAGGAATCATTGCAGAGTGCATTGCTGCTCACATTTTTTGTTTTCAGGGTAGATTTTGGGGGTGTTTTGGAGCTCAAAATTATTGTTTCATGGTTTAAATTCATCCCCTGACCATTCCAAATGCTCGGGTATGGATTTCAAGCATATTTATGATGAATTTTGGTTGCCAGAATGGCCAAAAATGCCCCTGCAACAAGAAAAATGACCCAATAAGAATAAAAAATTGAGTTGGATGCTGCTGCATTTTGATCTCTGTATTTTCTGTGGTTGGATGCAATCAAAGCACCTTGAGGAGGGATCTACAAGATCATTTCGCAGTATCATAGGGGGTAGCGGGCCTTGTAGTGTGTCAGTTGTGATGGTATGATAAACGGTGGTTTGGAAGCAGAGATGCCTGGCATTTGCAATATTAAAATGTGGACAAAGTAAAAGGGGAAAGACAAATTAAAAAACATTTTGCTCCATATTTTATATTATTTTGTCTTCTCTCTTTTGTGCATTTGGTAATTTCCCTAGGCTCATTGGCAGCAACTTGTAATGAAAAACTCACCTAACTGCCAAGATGTAATAAATTTTATGGAAACATGCTCTTGTTTCTATAAGAGAGCATGTTGTTCCACTTTGTAAGGGGGGATTTACTAGCCTTTGGATACAAGGTATCCACACTTTGGGAAGTATTTTCTGTTGCAGACTTGGCTCTTGTGTCTGGGTGTAGAGGTATTTTCTATTTTGTAAATGTATAAATTTCTAAATGACAATGTTCTTTCCAGATTGAGATATATGAAAAACACTTTTGTGTGTTATTTATGACTGTCTCCTTGGGTATTAGCATTTTTCTTTTGAACAAAGTTGCCAAGGGTTTCTAATTTCTTGAATGTACACTTACTATGTTGTATGTCTAATTTTCTGCATCTATTCAAGGAGTAGATTAAATTTTTTTAGATCAGATATGGGGAAAAGTGTGTAATATTAAGGGATTAGTGAAGGATGGCCATAGATGATACTTTTTCTTGGACATGTTACTGTAAGGCAATAATATTTTATTTTGGGTCCTTTGGATATGAAGTTTTGTTGTCATGAGGGAACATTTGCAGTGATGGGTCTGACTCCATTGCCCTGATAAAGCATCGATTTAGGATTTGCTTGCCCAAAGGGTCTAGGAAATCATTGCATTTAAAGATAAATCATTCAAACCATTTTATGTTTTATGTTTTGTTTTAGTTTAAGAGTTGCATGTTCTCAGATATAAATGGTAAAGATAAATAAGGAACATTACCAATTTGGATTTAATCTTATACATCTTGATACAAATATGTGAGAACATTTCTGCCTTGTTGTGTGAAAAACAAATCTATTGTGATAGTAAAAGGGACACCCCCTAGGTGCAGCAGAACCTGAAGTGCAGTGGAGATAGGAGGTAATCTCCCACTTTGTTGGCCAAGTCTTCCATTGAACTTGAGCATAAGAAGTGGAAAATCTTTAGAGTTTTATGTGTACAGATTTGGGAACCAACACCACCAAAACAAGGAAAGTGGAAGAGATATTGTTTGCACATGCTAGTTCAAAAACTTTATTTGGTGAGGATCCTATGTGCGGACCACAAAATATAGAGATGCGTATTAAATATGATGAAAAAGCTCCTCTTGAAAATGAGACTAGAATCTTTGAAGGTTTGAAAGAATTTATGTCAAAATTCATCAATGACTAGGTTAGCCTTAGATAAAAGTATATCACTAGAAGAATTATTGCTGCCAAACTAGTGTAGAATTCATGAATCCTCTCATTCAAAATTTTCATGCTCATTATGTATGACCATGATTGATCAAGTGAATGGCTATATTAGGTTTCCAACATAGCCAAAGTTAGCAAATCACCCCACCCATGTAGATGACTCAAAAGAACAAAAAAAAGAAGCACCAAAAGGTCCCAACAAAAAAACCTCTAAAGTAATACAAAAGGGTGATCAAATTTGGATGCTTGGATTTGATGGCTCTAAGTCCAAGCAAGGTGTTATATCCAGAGTTGAGTTGATTAGCCATAAAGGTGAGTCTTTTTTAGCTCATAGATTACAATTTGGGTGTACTAATAATGTTGTAGAATATGAATCATTAGTACATGTCCTTCTTGCCATTAAGAATAAAGCTAAGATAATTCAAATATTTGGGGATTCTAAACTAGTGGCTAAGCAAGTCATAAAATAGTATACATGTCATGACAAAAGGTTGGCCTATTATCAAAATAAAGTATAGGATTTAATAGAGAGTTTTGATGGATTCAACATTTAGCTCATCCCCAGGAAGAAAGAGCATGTAGTGAATGCTCTAGATTAGGCAACCAGTACTTTAGAACCCTTGGCCTTACTAGATTTGAAGAAATTTATTCTAGATCTTACCCTTGTTCCATCTAATATTACAAATTTCTAGGTCTTTGAGGATGACAAGCATATATTGGATTTCATCACTAACTTAGATGTATTTGCATCACAAATAATTGATGAAGCAAATGTTGAAGAGGCAGAAATTGATTTGAAAGGGATAATCAATCTGAAAACTAACACTATTCCAAGAGGAATGGTGCAGTTGGAAAGGTTGTTTGATTTGGATCAGTGGGATGCATGCAAGGAGTACATTTAAATAAAAGGTAGCCAATATGATTCATACAATATGGGCTCCCAAGATAATGTGAAGAATGTCTTTATATGAAAAGTGTGTACACCTAAAGATAAGGCAGGTATCATTAAAGCATTGATGGATTATCATGATGTCATTAAAGCATTTATGATACCTCGATCATTATGACAAGTTGTCATTAAGACCTAACACTTTAGTTTAAAATGTATTAGTTTTGTCGACCAGGTTGTGTCCAAGGTTGTATGCAATAGGAGATTGGTTTGGACATCTCAACTTAGCAATGATTTTCTAGATTTTTAGGAAAGCTTTGACAACATAAACTTAAACTATAAAGCATAAAAACTTAGTCTACAAAGCATTTGAACTTAACCTATAAAGCAGATGAACTTAATCTACAAAGAATGTGAACTTTAAACTATGAATTTGAAAGGAACATTCTAATCTAAGAAAGCGGGAAACTTTTCAAATCTAAATTTGTACTATCAATTAATATTGAACTCCTAAACTAAGCAGAAGCTCCAAAATTCCTCTTTATAGAAAGTTGCTCCAGAACTCTAGAAATTACAAGACAACACATAGAACTCCAAAAATTATAATTGAAGATCTCACTATGCTGAAAACAACTAAACACAATACCCTGCAGGTTAACATTAACATCATTCTACCATATCACCATGAAATAGAAAGTTATAATAGTTCAGAAAAAAAACAACCATAGAACAAAACATAAACAACACATTCACAAAACATCAAAATACTTATCTATATCTAGTTCCTTCAAGTGGCCATCTCTATGGAAATCTTTTATTGATTCAAATCACATTCACCATTAACAACTCTTAAATTCCAGTTCACATACGTATTACTCAATAACACTTATTTGGACACTGAGAAACTTTTGATTCTACTCATTCATAGCATAATTATTTTAAGAAAATAATAGGATAATCTATATCACTACCAAAATCTTAGATACTAGGGTGGCTTATTAATGCCACCAAAAAAGTCTTAGACAAGATAAAATAGAAACTAACTAAACTAGTTGTCTTTTAAATACAATATAACAGAAGCTCTGAGTGGAGCTTTTAAATGTCTTAAGTGCTTAAAATAACAAAAAGATGGATAATTGCTAAGTGGTTAGATGGTAGTGAAAGACTAAAGTCCTTAATCATGTATCTCCTAAAATTCTGGTGCCCTAGTCTTCCGACGTTGTTGACTCTAGTATGCATTCATTTCTATTCCTCCCACTTTGTCATAGTAAAAAACCTGTAGCAAACACATATCTTTTCACAAAATCATGTCAACATTAGTGATGAAATCTAGTCAATTCAAGAATGAAGATTTGTACAACATTCTTTCAAAATAAATAATTATTGCATATAAGACTAATAAATTGACATGGTTCAAGGTAGTTTAGTGGCACATAAAGGGTCATGAGGTTAATGATAAAAATGAGGTTATTTTTACCTCATCACAATACACACACCATACCTTTAAAACCCAAAGTTAAACCTTTTTGATAGAGGCAAAGACCTATGAATGCACAGTTAGAACCTCTAATATTTCAAGAAGTGAAGAAATTTTTGTCATCCAGGGTTATTTTTTTGGTATTCCATTCCACCTAGGTTGTGAATTTGGTTCTAGTTAGAAAGAAGAATGGAGAAATCAAACTTTGTGTGGATTTCAAGAACCTAAATTAGGCTTTAGAAAAGGACAATTATCCTCTGCTATCATTATACGAAGTACTCCAAATAGTCAATGGCACACAGATGATGTCCTTCTTAGATGGATATTTAGGGCATAATAAAGTAATGGTAGAATACGAGGATAGATTGAAAATATATTTCATGACCAAATGGGGAATTTTCACATATAGATGAATGCCTTTTGGGTTGATCAATGTAGGAGCAACATCCTAGAGATCCATGGACATAGAATTTAAGGGTCTTATAGGCAAATCCATCATCATCTATATGGATGACTTGACTGTGTTCTGAAAAAAGAGAGGTGATCATATCTCAAATTTAAGGAAAGTACTACAAAGGTGTAGAGAACATGATATCTCACTAAACCTGAAGAAATGTATCTTTGGAGTTAGAGAAGGGAAGCTTCTAGAACACTTGATTTCAGAAAAAAGGAATATCCATAGATCTAGAAAAAGTACAAGCTATTCTTAAAATCTTGCTATTGGTAAGTAAGAAAGAGATGAAGTATTATTTTGGGAAGATCAATTTCGTACATAAGTTTATCACTAGTTTTGATGAGAATATTGTTAGACCTCTAAATGTCATGTTGAAACAAGATGATAAAACTCAATGTACTACAGAAGCAAGAAAAGATTTTTCTGAAATCAAGCAAGTGATCTTGAAGGCTCCAGTTCTAGTTAGTCTAGATTACACTTTGCCTTTTTATATTTATTTGTTTTCATTTGAACATACCTATGCAACAATGATTACTTAGAAGAAGGAGCCAAGAGATGAATGACCAATTTCTTTTATGAGAACTTCACTAAAGGATGTTGAGTTATGATACTTAAACATGGATCTAAACAAGCTTATGCCTTGGTAAGAGATGTCAAAAAATTTAGACATTACATTCTTAGGAGTAAGGTGACCACAATAGCTCTTGATGCAATAGTCAATGATCTACTAATGCAAATTGAATTGGGAGACCAAACAGGTAAATGGGTGACCATGTTGTAGGAGTTTGATCTAGAAATCCAACCCATGAAACTTGTGAGAGGACAAGAACTCACTAAGACTATGGCTGAGGTTGATCCTAAGATCTTTTCATGTTAGTACATCCTTGAAGATGTTTCTAAAGATGAATGGTATGATGACACTATATTTTTTCTACTAAATTAGAGATGTCCACCACATTTGAATTCAGTCCAGCAAATGGCATTACAACAGCTTCATGTTAAATGGATCGGTGTTGTACAAGAAGAACCATGACAGAATATATCTTAGGTGCCTTGACATAATAGAAGTTTCTCAGGTGCTAGTTCATTTTCATGAGAGATTTAGCACTGCACATGGCTTAGGATCAAAAACAACTCACCAGATCTTGAGAATAGTGTTGTGTGGTTACACAACACACCCCATTTGCCCCAACAAAATAGGAACCCAACTTTTTCTACTTTGCTTAGCTTGTTTTTCTCCTCTTTGCTTTGGGCAATATGGTAAAAGCACTATCAGATATATGTCTAGGTCTTATTCTAGGCATATCTGGATCAAATTTTCAAAGTCAGTATTTCTTCTTATAAACCCTGCCAAATGAAAGAGAATAAAGTTCTAAGTAGGTTTGCCTTTTGAAGCACCTAGAAATTCCCTAAAACCAGGAAGTTATGCCCATTCAAAGTTTGGTTAATGGGTCCCAGGGATGTTCACATTGTCCTAATATCTAGACATTAACTGAATGTCCTAACCCAAGAAATCAGTAAGTAAAATCAAATATGTGGACATTTGAAAATGTGTGGATGTCAAATTTTAACTCACGATGTAGCAAAACCGCCATGCGCATGGTCACTTAGTGTAGGGATATTTGCATGATATGCTTGTTCAATCCTAATATGTGGACATTCATTAATATCCATACTTTTTATAATTTCATGATAAAAATTAACATCTGGACATTTACTCAATGTCCCGTCTTTTTGAATATCCTGATGACATGTCATTTTGACTTTTCAAATGCACATTAGTCTCTTGATATTCCATAAAGAAACTTAACCTCCAGATGATGTCATATGACTTCATCTCAAAAGAATATTATAATATGATGATGTCATCTAGATATTAAGAGAAAAGAACATTTTGTAAATCTTAATATCTGAACATTTGCTAATGTCCAGACCTCCCAGGCATCCTGGTGACATCAGTTTACACCCGACCAAGAATTGCATTAAGAAGGGTGACATCATCAACACACTTAGACTTAGGGATATTTCACAAATACTAATTTTTGAATATTTCTTAATAGCCATATCCCTATCCCTTGCGACCAAAATTCATAGCTTCCATAGACCAATCAAATGGTACCACATGGCACAAGTTGACATTTCATACTGGACATTTTGTAATGTCCTGAAATTCGAAGATCAAAGGTAAATGCCTTTGGATCTTAAAGACCTAATATCCACCATCAGTCAATGTTAACCAATATGATGACATCATGTCATATTCATATGCACATTTTAAAAGCGTAGGTACATTGTTTAGCATATGGACATGTGCTCATATGCGCACCTTGCAATAAATGCCGCTAAAATAGTGGTTAGCCATTTGAAAATTTGAATTATAAACCACCACTTGTTACAATCTCTCAGATCGAATGTTGATATCCACAAATAAAGGTCGTTTGACATTAATTACACCATAAATTCATGATTTTTAAATGCATAAAGCTAGATTTTGTTGGCAAGAGACACATTGGAGCTTCATGATTGTTGTCATTGATGGCAACAAAGTTCATCCCACACATCCGCAGGACATGGTGTGCCTATACTGGAAGTCAGATTGAAGAGTGTTGTGGTCTGGTAAGCAAGAACATAGTATGTGGCAAGGTCCGACAGTCAGGTCCGGATCTCTCAAAGGAAGTATCTTTGGAAAGTGTGGACTTGGGGAAGTCAAGAGGAATACCTTGGCTGATAGATTCCAGGAATTGAGCCTCTGGTGATGGAAGAGTAAAGAGATATAAGCATTCAAGTATTGGGGTCCGGTTTGGTAGAACAGACAGAGGAAGAACTGACAGGCAGAGCATCAGAAGTTATTCCAGATGAGATATTGGTGGTGATAAAGATTCCTAAGGTATCATTCATGATTGGCTAACTTATTAGATAACTTCTACAAGTTTCTTTTTGATCCGCATCACTTGGGAAGCAAGGATTCAGCCAATAGACTAGAGTTTGGGAAATATTGACTATTCCAGATGCTGACTAGAAAGAGGATGAAATCCTTTGTGTGGATATATATATATATATCAGATGGATTTTGATGAAGTATGTGTGTTGTGTAGTATGTGTGCGAAGAAAAGTAGAAGAGAAGAGTGGAAGCAGTAAGAAAGGTCTGGTATGTGAAAGGATAGCAGCACAAAAGAAGAGGAAGGATGAAGTGCAGCAGATTAGTGTATTGAGCCTAATTGGAACTGAACCTCAGCATATGTGGATGCTTCTCATCAGTTCAAGGATCTTGTTATTCTTCTTACATCTTGTAGACAGTGAGTCTCTTGTAGGCAGTGAGCCTCTTATGAGTAGTGTGCTCAGGTAGTGAGCCCTAATTGGCAAGTGCCATTTTGTATTTCTATTCTTATAACAGAGAATATAATATTGGGTTAATCACCCCGTGGTTTTCTCCCTTAATAGGGTTTCCACGTCAAAAATATTGTGTCATGTGTATTCCCATTTCATGGTTATGTTTTCTTATTTGAGTTGATGCTGCACTAATTAATAAGAAAGTTCAGAAAGTTGAAATAATTAAGATAACTGATTCACCCCCCTCTTAGTTATCAACAATTGGTATCAGAGCCAAGTTCCTCCCAACAGAGCCTAACAGCTTGAGGAAGATCTAGGAATTCAAATGGATGTGTATGGTATGAGGGAGCAACCTAAGTCTGCCCTACATGATCTTGAGCAGTCAAATTCTAAAGTCAATGAATTGAAGGAAAGACTCAAACAGGCTGATGATTTCATAAATGAACTAAAAGAGAAACTGAGTCTCTCTATGAAAAAGAGAAAGGAGCTACTTCAGCAACTGACAAGTCAAGGTGAAACAAATGATACAAATGCAGATTTGAAGGAGAAACCCAAGTTATGTGAAAAGTTATCAAAAGAGGTCATTATGGTAAGACATGAAATGGAATCAAGAGTTATGAAGTTTACCCAAGAAATTGAAGAAAAAAGAAAAACTGATGATGATCTAAGACAATCTCTCAAGGAGAAATCAGAAGACTGCCACAAGATGGATAGAATAATCAGACATCTTAAATCTAATCTTGAAGATGCTAAAGATAATGAAGAAAAGCTTGAGAATCATATTGTCTCTCTTAAAAGGGATCTTCAAACAACAAATGAATACAAAGAGAAATTCAAGATAAGTTCTGCTCAACTTGAAGTTCTTCTTGAAAGCCAAAAGAGGGTAGATGACAAGTGTGGCTTGGAATATGAGAAAGGTGAAAGCTCCAGATCCGGTCAGAAGAATTTTCGATCAGAAAATCCAAGGAACAGGCCTAGAAGACATCTGGTAAGGCAACCTAATGCTCAAAGATATCCATCCTTCAATGGATACTGCCACAACTACAATAACTTTGGTCATAAAGCTAATCAGTGCAGAAAGAGAATGAATCAGACTAATATATCCTTCTCTGGATAATTTTTCAATTGCAAAAGGTATGGTCACAAATCTCATGAATGCAAAAATATGCAAATGAACAATTCATTTAATGGTAGATTCTTTGCATGCAATAGAATGGGTCATATGGATAATCAATGTAGTTCAAGAGGACATCAATCAAATATGCAAAGAAATGTTGTTTTCCACAATTGTAATAGATCCGGCCATATTGCCAAATTCTGTAGAAGCAAGAATTAGGACAAAAGAGGTCTGATACATCATAATTAGAATCAAGACAAGGGAAAAGGAAAAGTGAATGCGGATGAGGTCAAAAGTCAGATGAACAAGATTTGGGTGAAGAGAAGTACAAAAAATGTAGGGGATGGATCTGCACCAGAATCTGGTGCTGATATTCCTTCTGAAAATTAAAAAGTGAGCTTTGGCTCAGGGGGAGACACAAAGAAAATCATTTTCCCCCAGCCAGTTAATTGGTGCTGGATCTGGCACAAGGAGAGTTGTAGATTAAAGGGTTTACAAAGGGATATCCAAATAAGGTTTGGTTAAGAAATGAAAGATCTGCAATAAATTTTGAACAGGTTGAAGACTAATCTGGTTCATCAGTCATCCGGTGAGTAGTAGGTTTTTCACAATTAAATTTGACATGATTCAAATTATGGAATCTTGATCTGCAGATAGATCAAATGATTAAGGAAAGGAAGATAGATTATCACTATTCTTCAAGAAAAACTTGAAGTGTATCTCAGTGATCCAGAAAAGATCTGTCTTAGAATAAGATGAATAAGGCAACCAGAATGACTTAGGTTGTGCATTTATTGCAGTATGAAATTAGGGCTTTCCCAGAAATAAAAGAGTTCACTCATTTGTCATTTGCACATTTGCACTCAAGAAGAAAAGAAAAGGAGCTATGCAACAATTTGTCTCAAACTCTCAAAGATCAATCATTGAAGCCGATTCTTCCAGCAAACTAATCTGGCTTATTCAGCGAACCCTAAAAGCGCAAAAGGTATTTTTCATTGCTAAATATTTCTCTGTAAATCTTTTGAAAATGACTACTCCGAATGTGGTGAAGATTTCTAATAGGCCACGCCCTAAATTTAAGAAGCACCCATACAAATCTCTAGAAGTGGATCCCTCAGGTGCTTTTTCCAGCATTTCGCATGGTATTTTGCATGTAGAAGATGTTAGGGTTTACATTCATGTGAACATTGAAAATTTTGGGGAATCCAAGCTGGCAGACATCTATCACAATCAGTTAATAGATGATACTTTTGAACTCAAACCACAGTACTAGGCCATCCGAGATAAACATTTTGGTCAGTACATTCATTTCCCCTGTTTTGAGGAGGATGAATGGGTCTAGTATGTGTTGAGCATAGTACATGATAACTTCTTATGGTTGAATAGACCATTTAAGATCACTAAGGATGCAATTAGGGTAGTAACCGACTTGCGCTCATCCGGAGGGACACCAGTTCTTAAATCTGTCAAAAACCAAACTATGAGTGAGGCTACTGGATCAAAATTTGATAAGAGAGCAATGACCATAGAAGATATCTCTGATTCGGATATCAAGTTTACAACTATGATAGTGGGTTATAAGATATATCGCTCCAGCAGGGATAATTCAGTACCTGGAACTGCTGTGTATACTGCTTATGAGATGTTGAGAAAGAATGCAGATTATGACCTCTGTGAACTCCTTCTAAGCCAACTAATGGAAAACTTACAAAAGATTAAGAAGGACAAGAAGAACTCTTTTAAGTATGGTGGACTAATATTGTGTTTGTTTTTCTACTTTATGAATGAGCTGCCCGGATCCAGTGGATGGGTATGGCAAAATGACAGACCTGTTGCCATTCAAATCAGAGACTACTTGCATGGGATTGGGAATGCTAAGGCAAGAAATACAACTCTGTGGGGTTATTTCAAGAACTTTTAGAGTATGATGCAAGCAAGGGAGAGAATTCCAAAGTCTCTAGTTGAAAAGTATAAGGATACAGTTTGTTTTATGGTAGAAACTGATCAGTGCCTAATGGAGGCTATGGAACCAAGGATAGTCTGGATCATGCCCATGGGGTATGAAGTAGATGAGAAAATTATTGAGCCACATGTTCAACACATGCTTAGTCAACCCAAAGATCCCAAGGCAGAAAGATTTGGAACCTTTGAAGAGTTGAGTGTAAAGATCCATATGGAGCTTAGACAATCGGAGATAAAGAGAAAGGTGAGAAAAGAGGTAGAAGAATTGGCCAAGAGGCATGGAATCTCAAAAGAGGCACTTAATGCCAACAGAGAGAAAATGGGAAGAACGGAGAAAGAAAAGCAAGAAACTGGAAAAGAAAGTGCTCCGGTGAAAACCCCCTCCTAGACCAGATCAACCAAAAGCTCTGCACCTACCACTTCCAAGGGTCAAAAAGCTTCAAAACTAGAAGCTCAGACATCTAGAAAAGGAGAGAAGAGAACCAAGAGAAAGGCAACAAGGTCTCACACAAGCCAAAAGGATGAAGAAGAGATTGAGTCAGATGAGGAGGTGAAGAAGATGAAGAAAAAGAAAGTATCTGGTGAAGATAAGGAGGCAGAGGAAGAAGAGTTTGTTGAAAGACCCACTCTGTCCTTAGATGATGTAGTTAAAGTAGTCACTATGTATGGAAACCTACAACCAATAACAAAATTCTATGATGCATACAATGATGCAGATAAAAAGATTTTGGAGGAAGCCACAGTTAAGTATTTGAATGTATACAATAAAGCATTTATTGAAATCATTTCTCTAATTCCTAAAAGTTTAGAAAAAGAACTTGAAATGAGAAAAGAAAATGCCAAGACTAAGGACTTAGAGATTAGAGAACAAATAGCTATTCAACTCTTTCCTTCAATCACTCCAAAACAAATGAATACGATCTTTAAAGATTGCAAGGACGAGTTCCAGAGAAAAGCTAGAATGAATCAGCTTATGCTCAGTGAAACTGACAAAATAGCCAAAGAGACAGAAGAGATCCTCCGGAATGCATACAAAAGATTTAACATTCCAATTGTAGAGGACATAAGTGATGAACCATCTACCATGGATGACAAAGACAAATCTACTGAGACAGTGGCAGAAGAGGTAAAGGAGATAGGTGAAGAAAAAGGTAAGGACTTAGATTCCTCTGCTCTGGAAAAGGAGGCCCCTGAGCAAGCAAACATCTCTCCTCCGGTTTCCACTGCTGACTCCGGATCTAAAGAAGAGGTAAGAGTAGAAGAAAAAGAAATAGAGGAAAAGGAAAAACAAGATGACAGTAATAAGGGTTCAGAAGGAAAGAAAACTCCAACAACCATAGATGATAGTGGTAAGAATGCAGAAGGGGAGAAAACCTTGTCACCGGCAAGAGACATAGCAGAAGCAGTCGAAGAATTCCTAACCAAGTAGATGATGGAATTTGATGAACCGGAACTTCTTCAAGGACCATTCAATTTTGACTCCCTCTCCTCGGTTCAAACCATGAAGCTAGCATCCTTTACTTCAGCAAAGGCAAAAGAAAAACTTCTGAAGTCTCACATGGAGGACTGCAAGCTTTTAGAAACTGCATTTGGTGTATTAGAGAAGATCATGCCATCTTTTCTAAAAGATCCCTCAACCTCTTCATCCGGTAATCTCAAATCTCTAGTAAATAGTGTTAGTACACATTTTGAATCTCTAGAGAAATCAGCTTAGGAGAAGGTCTAGAAAGAGTTTTTGGATAAGAGATTCTTAGAGTTACAAGGCATAGTAACAAATGATAGGAGAGTTATGGATATTGGAATAAAGAGCTTGGAAAATGCTCTCAAAGGTGGCAGAGATATCTACAAATTTTGTTTATCCTGGCCTAAAGTGACCAAGGATATTGAAAAGAAAGTAAAAGAGCAAGAGGAAAAACTGACTAGTTTATCTCAAAATTTTGATTCTCTCTCCTCTTCTATAGTAAATCAGGAATGTCAAACTATTGTAATCATGAATGAGATTAAGAAACTTGAGAAGGAGAGGAAGAACATAATAAGTAGAATGGCTAAGCTTAGAGGGATGATTATCCCCAAATTAGAGGTCATACATGAGGCCCTATCAGATGCCTAGACCATAGCCCGGACCAGTGATCCGACAGATCTCAAGAGGGCAGAAGATTTTGCATTCCTGTTGAGTGGTCATATCTCAATTTTGGATAGGATGAAGCAGAGTTGGGCGACACAAGTTGTATAGCTAAAGACAACATTTGCAGACATATTACAGTATATGTAAGTAATACTTGTCTATATACTTATGCGGCTAAGTATAGTTGATTTTTTGGGCAATTTTGGTGTGCGGTCCCTACCCTTTGCCATTGATGTCAAAGGGGGAGTGAGGAACAGTGAAAAATGTGGAATCTAGCTAAGGGGGAGCTCTAGTAAAATGTACATTAGAAGAGAGCATCAACAAAGGGGGAGTATAGTTTAACACTTAGTCATTTTTCACTAAGTGTTGCCATCAATGCCAAAGGGGGAGATTGTTGGCAAGAGACAAATTGGAGCTTCATGATTGTTGTCATTGATGGCAACAAAGTTCATCCCACACATTCGCAGGACATGGTGTGCCTATACCGGAAGTCAGATTGAAGAGTGTTGTGGTCCGGTAAGCAAGAACAGAGTATGTGGCAAGGTATGATAGTCAGGTCCAGATCTCTCAAAGGAAGTATCTTTGGAAAGTGTAGACTTGGGGAAGTCAAGAGGAATACCTTGACTGATAGATTCCAGGAATTGAGCCTCCGGTGATGAAAGAGTAAAGAGATATAAGCATTCAAGTATTGGGGTCCGATTTGGTAGAACAGACAGAGGAAGAACTGACAGGCAGAGCATCAGAAGTTATTCCGGATGAGATATTGATGGTGATAAAGATTCCTAAGGTATCATTCATGATTGGCCAACTTATTAGATAACTTCTACAAGTTTCTTTTTGATCCGCATCACTTGGGAAGCAAGGATTCAACCAACAGACTAGAGCTTGGGAAATATTGACTATTCCGGATGCCGACTAGAAAGAGGATGAAATCCTTTGTGCGAATATATATATACCAGATGGATTTCGATGAAGTATGTGTGTTGTGTAGTATGTGTGTGAAGAAAAGTAGAAGAGAAGAGTGGAAGCAATAAGAAAGGTCCGGTATGTGAAAGGACAGCAGCACAAAAGAAGAGGAAGGATGAAGTGTAGCAGATCAGTGTATTGAGCCTAACCGGAACTGAACCTCAGTATATGTGGATGCTTCTCATCAGTTCAAGGATCTTGTTATTCTTCTTACATCTTATAGACAGTGAGTCTCTTGTAGGCAGTGAGCCTCTTATGAGTAGTGTGCTCGGGTAGTGAGCCCTAATTGGCAAGTGCCATTTTGTATTTCTATTCTTCTAACAAAGAATATAATCTTGGGTTAATCACCCTGTGGTTTTCTCCCTTAATAGGGTTTCCACGTCAAAAATATTGTGTCATGTGTATTCCCATTTCATGGTTATGTTTGCTTATTTGAATTGATGCTACACTAATTAATAAGAAAGTTCAGAAAGATGAAATAATTAAGATAACTGATTCACCCCCCTCTCAGTTATCAACAGATTTTTGGTCATTTTGCATTCACAAAGCATTCATAGTCTGAAATTATAGAGCTCCAAAGTTTTTACGGGGGCCATTACAGTAATCCAGACCCATAATGGAATGGTGCAGACATTAGACGACACGCATTAAAAGGTGATTATATAGTGAAGGTGCACGTTAAGACATTCTAATCAAGTTTAAGTTTGGTAAATAGGTAAGTAATGATAACACCCTAGTTTTGTTGTTTTACAACACAGTAAAAGGTAAATTCACATTTAGGGTAATATTTTGGCTGCATGTGCACATATTGTGTTTTGTGAACTATAAATGTTAGGATATTGAGTAGACTAACTAGTAAACCTGATATCTTAAATACATTTTGAGATATGCACAATATGTAATTGTAGGATACAATGCAAGATCAAAAGATCAAAAGTTAAGTGGAGTTCAAGAATCATATGTTCCCAAGTTCTGGAGGTTGTGGCTTTTAATTTGGATAGGTTGGGGACACTCATTCCAGAAGCACTAACATTGATGAATGGACAAACAAATTGGAACATGGAGGTGGGAATCCCATCCTACAAAACATATATAACTCAGGGATGTGGCATATGCCAGAGGCTTTCCATATGTGGCAAAGGCCGTGGACTTGATCATCACATGTGTAGAGAATTACAATAGAGATAACAGAAAAGTGGAAAAGGATGGCAAAGTATATGTGGATTTCTCCATCTGAGGAATTACAAAGGCATTCCAATTGCTTATAGGTCCTAACTTGTTTAGGATAGATCTTAAGGATCTGGAGAATCAATACAAGAGTAAGACTACTGATTGCTAAAAGATAATGTTTTCATGTTGGAGAGCATAAGACAACAAAGATGTTGGTTAACCTGTACAAGTTTGACTTCACATATGAAGTCCATTAAATGATGGTGATGTTGAGCAAAATGATAGGGAAACTTGATGTAGGAACCTTTGAGCCATGGATGTATGGGCTCATTAGGTTGGTGGAGACTTCAGACACCTAGGTTTAGTAGGCATGACTCATTAGTGATAGCCTTGATCAAAATATGAGGATGTTTGGAGGTAAACTATGTCTTTTCTACATGTCTTCATATGTGGTTTATGCATGTGCTGCACAATCTTCATTTTCTAGTTTGTAGACGGTTGGTAAAATAGGAAGAAACCCAGGAGATATGACCATTTGGGAGCATTATACCCAACTAGAGAGGAAGTCCTCCTTTAAAAACTATAGAACAATAAATGATTGCTTTATCATGCATTTAGTTAGGCTAATGGATAATGATAGGGCTAAAAGGTTAAGCACCAAGGCTCAAGAAACTATTGCTAGAAATGAAACTTGGTTCATCTAGTTCTCTACATTCACCTACATCAGGATGGAAGGATTCAGTGGGCAACCTTTCATGTTGCCAAGGTACCCAACAGACATAATCATTCTATTAGAATTAACCAAGCAAATCATACCTGCATATGAAGCCTTTGTGAAGAGAAATAAGAAGGGTAATGTCAGGTTTCCTATGATCATTGGATGGTATTTGTGTCTTGACATTAATGCAGCCAAAAATTTAGAGGCTGAGTTACATATGTTGAATTTACATTTTTTTCAATTGGTAAGGCAATATGATCCTTATTAGAGAATGGAGAGGTTCATAACCAAGAAGCCAATGCATCAGGTGCACTTGGAGGATTACTGTGAAGATTACCCAGATGATGTGGAGGTGAGAAGGAGAAGCTACCAAAGGTTAACGTTAAACCAGATCCAAACATTGGACTGTTTTGATGTTCCTCGACAATTGTATGATGATGGCATGTTGATTTCCAAGGAGTATGAGGACAAAAAAATTTACAATGAGACCATCTCCACTCTTGATTGGAGTCAACTGGAGGTCATCTCTATTGACCTAATTACAACCAAGGTCATGGAGTTAACAAAGAAATGGGTGGACCAATAGTTGACTGTCCTAAAGGCCAAAGGAGTGGCATTAACCATAGATAAGAAGAGGAAGAGGCAGGAGCTGCCTGAAAATGAATATGATGATTTATTGACCCATAAGAGGTAGACTTTGGAGACCAAGAAAGCCAAGCAAGCTTCATCAAAGGAAGCTGAAGAATTTATTGATAGAGGGGTCACTATAGCCACAAGGTCATCCCCACAGAAGGATAAGAATCCAATCCCTGTTGTCACAATAACCAAAAAGAAAATAGAACAACTTGCATATGCAAAAAAGCTTAGGGTTATTTATCAAGATATGGAAGAGGAGGAGGATGAAATACCTTTAATAAAGAAAGGGAAAGGTTAGGATATGTGACAAGGAGCCAATATCCCCCCAAAAAAGAGGACAAGCACCAGCAATGAGAGGCTCCACCAACAAGTAGCCAGATGTCCTACTGAAAGGGCAAGGAGGTGAAAGGCTCACTAAGATAGAACATATGATTGCCTCTTAGCAACATGCAGTGGAAAGAGATGCAAAATCCATGGTGCTAAAGAACAAGAAGGATGTGGAGACAACACCCAAAGGATTGCAACATGATGTCCCCATCCCTACCATTATAAAGTTTAAAACTAAATTAGCTAAAGAAGCCAGAGAAGAAGAAAGAAAGAAGGTGAATGACCCATCCTTATCACTAGATCAAACTATTGACCTCACAAATGATGATGTGATAAGGGAGGTGACATCTAATCCTCTGGAAAACTTGATAAAGAACACAACATTAACTCCTCAAGGAACACCACATGCACAAAAAAGCACTAGAGATGGGGATGAAGTTGAAAATCCTGAGGTAGTGGCTAAGAATATAGACTTGGATGGATTAATAGGAAAGGTCACCAGCTTGACAATGATTGATTTGTCATATGATGGTGGTGAGGAGGAGGAAAAGGATAAAGTCATGGATGATGTGCACAATGGTAATGATGATACAAGTGTAGCTATGGAAATCCATGCAGAAATGCCTCCACAACATAATGTCCAGGAAACTGAAGTAGGACATGCTAAGGTAGAAGAGAAAGAACAAGTGTCAACATATGGACAAGGAGGTCCAATGATCACATATGGATCCCAAGATCCAAAAGATACAGGAATGTTAACATCTAGACATGAAGGTCCATAGAGTAAAGGTGATGAGGAGAAGATAGAAAAGGTAGACACTGGTGGTGATCAAGATGCACATCAAGATATCCAAGATCCTAGCCACCAGGAGGTTAGTACAGTCAACCCTCAACCACAAGATGATCAGCATGCAGGGGATCAAAATATAGAGACACATCAAGATATGCATGTTGATGCAAATGAACAAAATAAGGATGTTCAAGCCAATGTGGCTATTGGTCCAGAGCCAAAAAAGGAGATATCAAAAGATCAGGATATGACGTCTGAGGATGCTACACAAGAACATTCTTAGCAACAAGTGAATAAAGAGGTTCCCACTAATGGGGAACAACAACAAAATTTGGATGAAGATATTCCAAAAGAGAAGAATGTAGATGTACAAGATGCTCACATTGATTAGACTGGCTAGCAAGGGCCAACATCTGGTGCACCACATTGGCTTGCAGATGAGGTAAATCCACCTCCAACAATTGATTCATCAAATTTTGACATTTCTTCATTATTTTTTCTTGAGGTTGCAAAACCCAAGTGCAGGGCAAGAGCCACATCAAAATTAAGAGAGACCCAGTCTCAGGAAAGAGGACTACTCAGGTAGCTATGCCTACTATGGATAAGGCAAAAGGAGAAATTAGTGCCAGTGAGTTCCAGATAACCACTATGGACCTAGGACATACTACTATTGAACAAGAGGGTCAAGAGACCAAGGAGAGTATAGATGCATTGACTACCAGAATAAATAAGGCCAAGGCCAAGAATTAGGAGTACAAAGAGCAAAATACTCAAATGCAGGCCTTGATCAAGGGATTGGTTGCACCAACAAATGTTCCTATCATAGCCTCTACATCCTTAGCATGCCATTGGAGCTGATTCATACTAACCTATGTGGTCCCACAAGAATAAAGAGTCAACAAGGTGAAAGGTATTTCATGGTTCTTATTGATGATTATTCTAGAATGACATGGGTTACTTTCTTAAGAGAAAAGTCAGATGCCTTTGACAAGTTTAAGGTTTTCAAAGCAATGGTTGAGAATGAAATGGATGCTAAGATCAAATGTTTAAGGTCTAATAGAGGAGGTGAGTTAATTTCAAATGAATTTGAAAATCTTTGTGAAGATCATGGTATTAGGAGACATTCATCAGCTCCTAGGATCCCCCAGCAAAATGGGGTAGTGGAAAGGAATAATAGGATTTTCCAGGAGATGGCTAGAGCAATGATGAAGGATACAGTTCTACCTGCCATGTACTACAAGGAAGCAGTTCACACTGTTGTCTATTTGATCAATAGAGTACATTTGAGGGTTAATAGAACTAAGTCCCCTTATGAGCTATGGTATGGAAGACCTCCTACTGTCAGATATTTCAAGATCTTTGGTAGCAAATGCTATATCAGAAGAGATGAAGAAGACCTAGGAAAGTTTTATTCAAGAAGTGATGACGAGATCTTTCTTGGTTATTCAACCAGAAGCAAGGCCTATATATGCTACAATAAGAGATTGGGAAAGATGATTGAAAGCAAAAATGTCAAGGTAGATGAAGACTTGTATCAGATCTCACAAGAATTAGAGGACTCCAGATCTAATATTTTTCCATGCATTGAAGATGAAGAAGAAGAAGAGAAAGAAGAGAAGGAACAAGAACTAGAGTAGGTACCCATGACTCTAGCAAAGTATGTTCAAAGGAACCACTGAACAAATTAGATCATTGGAGATAAGAATGAAGGGGTACAGTCAAGGAGAAGGTTTGCAAAGGCATATGATCAAGTGAACTTGTGTTTATTATCAAAGGTAGAGCCCAAAACCTTTTCTAATGCCAGCAAAGATGATGGATGGATGAAGGCAATGGAAGAAGAATTGAATCAGATAGAGAAGAATTAGACATGGGAACTGGTTCCCAGACCAACCAATAAAAATTTTATAGGAACAAAGTGGGTGTTCCAATACAAGCTGAACGAAGATGGTGAAGTTATGAGGAACAAAGAAAGATTGGTTTTTAAGGGCTATTCTCAAGTTGAAGGCATTGATTTTGAGGAGACTTTTGCTCCAGTAGCCAGGATGGAGGCAATCATGATGTTTCTTTCCCTTTCTGCTCATAAGAACTTCAAGGTTTATCAGATGGATGTCAAGTCAATATTTTTGAATGGCGATCTAGAGGAAGAAGTCTACGTTGAGAAACTAGATGGTTTCTAGATATCAGAATATCTAGACATGGTGTGCAAACTCAAGAAAGCTTTGTATGGTCTCAAGCAAGCACCTAGATCTTGGTATGCTAGGTTGGATAAGTAATTACTTCAACAAGGATTGAAGAAAGGTACCACAGATAGTAATCTTTACATCAAGGAAGGAGACATGATTTTTATAGTTGTAGTATATGTTGATGACATCATCTTTGGTGGAGATGATGATATGTGTAAAAGGTTTGCAGAGGAGATGCAGAAAGAGCTTGAGATGTCTATGATTAGTGAGATGTCTTTCTTCCTTGGGCTTCAAATTGCTCAACTAGATGATAGTATCTTTATTTCTTAGACTAATTATGTTAGAGAGATGTTGAAGAAGTTTGGTATGGAGGAATCGAAACTAGTAAGTACTCCTATGGTTACTAGTTGTCACTTGAACAAAAATGATGAATCTCTAGAGGTTTATCAGACTCCTTATAGATCTATGATTGGAGGATTATTGTACTTGACTACTTCTAGACTTGATATTATGCATGCAGTATGTGTGGTTTCCAGATATCAAGCTAATCCCAAGCAAACACATGAGAAGACAATGAAAATAATATTCAGATACTTGAAGGAAACTCTAGATTGTGTCTTATAGTATCCAAGAGGTAATGAATTTGATCTGAGTGCTTACACTGATGCTAATTGGGTTGGTTGTGTTGATGATATACGAAGTACAAGTGGTGGTGCTTTCTTTTTAAGAAGTAAATTGATTTCATGGTAGAGCAAGAAGCAAGATTCAATGTCTTTATCAACTGTAGAGGTAGAGTATATTGCAGCAACATCCTGCTGTACACAAGTGTTGTGGATGAACCAAAGTTTGAAGGATATCAAGGTACTGTATGATGAGCCTATTTCTATTTTGTGTGATAATACAAGTGCTATCAATATTTCCAAGAATCTAGTGATGTATTCTAGAACCAAGCATATAGCAATCAGGTATCACTTTTTGAGAGAGAAGGTTGCAGATAAGGAAGTAAAGTTAGAATATGTTCCAACAAAGGATCAAATTGCAAATATTTTTACAAAGGCTCTTTCAAAGGATACTTTTGAAGATCTTTGATAGAGGTTAGGGGTAATTTCCCCTCCTTCTTATTGCTAGATGCATAGTGGTGCATCTGTCTAGGGGGAGTTCATGCTATATCTTTTTCCTAGACTAATGGTGGCTACCTCTCAGGGGGAGTCAGTGAGTTGCTTCAAGAAAAAGAGTATGAACATCAAAGGAGATGAAAGTTAAGAAAATGGACACCTTAGGGAGAGAGTTTAATCCCTAAGGGGGAGAAGTTGTTTCCCTTTGTCTTTGATGCCAAAGGGGGAGATTGTTGGCAATATGTGTTTTCATTGATGCCAACACTTAGAGTGAGGTCAACACTCAGTTTGTGATGATGATATACTAGTATAGTAATAGAGATGTAGTGAGATGTAGTAGTGTTGCTGATTTTCAGTAATGTTCCTGATGTTCATAGTGGGTTGCTGATGTTCATGGTTGGATGTCATGCCTTGATTAATGTCAAGTAAAGTTTTATTGAGCATGCTTGTTGTCAACAAATATGATTTCATATTAAGATGGGAATTAGAAGCATTAAAATGAATGATGATATATTAATATGGGAATTAGAAGCTATGCTGAGGATGACAAAATGTTGATGATGGCATGTAGCATGTTTTATGCTCTTTCCTAATGATCCTAAGAAAGTATGAGTTGCTACATGAAAGTTCTGACCTCTGGATGTTGGTGAAGAATTATTGTTGCAAGAAGTTGCCTAGAAGATTGTCTGGTAAAATGCTCCACAGTCCTCCACATTTGAAGATATGGTCATGCAGTTCAAAATTTAAGTCAAGTGTGCTATAAAGATGTTAAATCCAAAGTTTTAGATCATTTTCTCCTTCGCAGTGGAAGTTACAAGTGACAAAGTTTCGGTCTATGCTCTGGTAGAGTAAAGTGTTGATGAAGACTGATTGGAATGCTCCTCATTCCTCCACAAATGAAGATTTTCTCATATAGTTTTGAGGATATGTTTAGAGTGGTGTATTAGTGCTTTCATATGAGTTTCAAATGATTTTGAGGTCCACAAGTTTAGTTTTCAAATGACAAAGGGGATACAGATGGTTCCGGGTGCCTAGTTGTTCTCAGACTATATGTTGATGTTGTGCGCCAACTTTTTGCTACTTGAAATGGTAAATTGGTTGATGGAAGAAGCTTTTGATGATCTTGTGATGTTTCCTATTGCTCCACAAGATGTTTTTTTCTCTCTTCAGGATTGACTATGGTCTGAAATGATGGTGTTGTTGGGTTATTCTCTTGCATAGCCAATTAAGGATGGTTGATGATGTGTGCCACAAAATTGTTGCTGTGCGAAGTTCAAGGAAGGTTTGGAGATGTTGTATAGGTCCCATCGACTCATCTAGAAGAAGAACAAGCAATGCTTAATCATTCATGAGTACTGCCAAGATTCTGAAGACTGATGTGCTACATGCTTCATGTTTTCTTGCTTAAGGGCGACATAATTCAAATGTGTGAATTGTGCGGATGTTATTCCTTGAAGAATGATGTTGTGAAGGATGTTTAGGACTAGAATAAGCATGCATTGGGATCTGTAAGGTGCATGTTTCTTTCTAGAGTAGCATTTAGTTCATGATAGGGCTTGCCCTATACATGTTTCATGTTGTGTGATCTCTGGTCGACTTGTAAAATGTAATATACTTGTTGTATTGGATGACATGTAATGAAACCAATGTAATGTTATGTATATATTGTATTTACCTAGTTGGTCTAGGTGAGGTATGATTACAAATGTGAAAATGGGAAGAGTAGAATATGAATATTATATGCATTATGATGTGCAACTAAAGGAGAAAGAGTAGAAGTAATAAGGGCTGTCTTGATTCATCTTGAAGAGATTTTTGTGATAGAAGGGAAGTGAAGAGTGTGCCTAATTGTTCCAATCATAAAAAAAATGAATATTTGCAATCATCAAAGCGGTGAGCTTCATTGTCAGTTTTAGACAATAGAAGGACTATCATGCTGTAATCTTTATTGAGTTCATTCTTAGTTTAGGGAGTAGTTTCTTCCTTAGGTTGCAGCCCTAAAACAAAGTCAACATGGAGTTGTAGCTTCCTTGGGAGTGACCCTAAAACCAAGTCTTTAGGGAGTAGTATCTTCCATGGGTTGTAGCCCTAAAACAAAGTTGTAATTTTGAGCTTCATATGTTGTGAGTTAATCCTCACCGTGGTTTTTCCCTTCTCAAGTTTTCCACGTATATTTGGTGTTATGTGTTGATGTGCATTGTGTTGATCTTTCATGTTTATGTTGATGCTATAATGCTTAAGTTTTAATCTGCTCCATAGGATTTGAAGTTTGTTTAGATACTGATTCACCCCCCCTCTTAGTATCCTGGTGTGTTCAAAACTAACCACTATTGATTATTACACTAGATGGACAGAAGCACAAGCATGCAAACAATGCACTATTGGAGTGGTAATAAAATTCATTGAGGAACATGTAATAACTAGGTTTGGGTGTCCTTTTTCTTTAGTTTGTGATAATGGACCAACTTTTTTCTCATTGAAATTTTCAAATTGGGCTTTTGATTTGGAATTCTCCTAAAAATTTTATCAAACTATTATTTCCAAGGTAATGAAGTATCTGAATCAACAAACATAAACCTACTTGATGTCATCAAGAAATTGCTAGACAAAAACTCAAGGGAGTGGCACACAACTAAAATATGCATTGTAAGTGAAAAGGAATAGAAATAAGTTTGTGGTAGGTACTTCACCTTCACATATAGTTTATGGTCTAGAGCCCATTTTTAAGTGCACCTTAGGATACCAATCCTATGGTTCATGAATGATTACTTAGATATGGATAACAAGATGAAATCTAGACTCCTCCAGCTCCTTCATTTAGAAAAAAAATTAGACATGGCCATAAATAATTTTTTCAAACATCAAGGTGTTGTCAAGCGTTGGTTTGATAAGAGAGAAAATTTCAAAACCTTCCACATTTTAGATCTAGTCTTGTACTGGGACAAAGCTCATGAGAAAAGGGGAGATCATGGTAAGTTTGATAAGCTTTGGCTAGGTCCTTTCCAGAATGCTCAGATCCTAGGGGATAATACATATAGGTTGAAAACTCTGATTGGCGAAGATGTCCCATTCCCCATCAATGGAAAATTCCTTAAGCACTATTTTCAGGCCAAGGTAACCTTGATGCCTACCCCTTGTACATAGTGAGCATAGGTTCCCTTTTAGTTGTGTTTTATGTTTGTCTATTTTGTTTCTCTATCTAGGGGACCTACATTTTCTCAATAACGGGGTTGTTTTCAAGTGACACAATGAGATTTTCTAGATTATGCCTTCTAGTCTTCCTTTGATAAACTTTAGCTATAATCTAAGGATTTCTTGTAGACTCCATTGTTAGCATTGTATGGTATGATGTTTGTTCTTGAGAAATGAGTCAACTATTTGATATTTTTGAAGTATTTTGAGATCTCATATCTTTTCACATCTTAAAAATACTGAAGTGACTAAGTGGGTCTTTGTGATCTTGCATTAAGTGAAAAATCTTAAGGTCTCACCTTTGTCGCCACTATGATTCGTAGCTTAGAAAAATTGAAACATACATGTAGCCCATGTATAAAATAATGTGCTATGGGAATATGGTACTTCTTAGTACTCCTATCAAAGATAAAACAATTGAATCATTCAAGTAAGGAAAGAAATGAAAAGTGATACTTATTAGTACTACAATCAAATGTTGGAATTAGGGCAGACAACTAAGAGGGGGGTGAATCAGTTGTCTCAAAAACTTTTATCCTTTGCTACAATTAAACTTCTTTACCACTTATTAACAGATGAATGATATAACCATGAAAGTATGAATCAACAACACATGAGTAGAAACAAAATCAATACACATAACACCAAGATTTTTATGTGGAAACCCAGTTAAGGGAAAAACCACGGTGGGGGTTAACGCACAAGAATTTATACCCTGTTAAAAGTTACAAATGGGGAAGGCACGTGCCTTTGGGCACACTGCCCAGAGCTCATTGCTCAAAGAGGCTCACTGCCTACAAATCAATTACAAAAGTTTACTATAATGTTTGAACTAAAGAATAGCATCTAACAATGCAAAATTACAGTTTCGGTTAAGCTCAGTATACTGACTTCACACACTTCATCTTTTTCTACCCTGTTTTACTGTTCTGCCATAATCAGAGGATCAGATCTCTGCTTCACACTTGATACTACCACCCTTCACACCTCTTCTTCATATTCACACAACAACTACTCAAAATGCTCGCACCCATTGATTATATATATCTGCAACATGAGATTTATTCAATTATAGTCAGCCTTAAGAAAATTTAGAAGTTTTTTCAAGATCACTATTCTGTCAGCTGAATCCATGTACAAACATTAATGTGGACCAAAACTTATACATCCAAGTCATTTCACATGTTGGCCAATATTGCTAGATCTCCTAACTCACTCAACCAACCACTTCTTTTCATTTGTACAAGGATCAAACACTTAGTCGGCCTGTTCTTCACCGGACTGAACTGTTTAACTAGAACCTGATACTTAGATATATGTAACTTTCAATCCCTTCATCATCAAAGGCTAAAATATTGGATTTATGTAGCCCTAACATCCCTTATCATTCCCTCAGATCCATAGCACAACATGAATACTGGTGGAGAAATGCAGACCAAAATGTTGAATCCTATCATATGCCCTGTTCCTGTCTATCTGGACTTAGACAAATCTACAATCTGACTTCCGGTATGAACAGATGATACAATGTGGATATGTAAGATGGATTTAGTTGCCATCAATGACAACACTTGACATGCTTAGCTATGTCTCTTGCCAACAATCTCCCCCTTTGACATTGATGGCAACACTTAGTGAAAAATGACTAAGGGTTAGAACAACTCCCCCTTACTATGTACACTTTGTGATTTCCAATTACTCCCCCTTAGCTGAATTCCTCATTTTTAACTGCTTTTCCTCTCCCCCTTTGACATCAATGGCAAAGGCTAGGATCTGCATATCAAAATTCATGCAAAAATCTTATATACATGGGTCAAAACTTTAAGTATATACTTCTGCATATGAACGCACAATTCTTAAGCCTTGTTCATCAACAAAAAGATATCACCAAAAATGTTTTTCAACTGTGATAATTCATTATCCTAGTTCTTCTTTATGCTGCCCAAAATAGATATATGCCCATTGAAAAAAAAGCCTATGATTCTGCCTTTTGAAGATCAGAAGGATCACTAGTAGCAGCAATAGCTTGGGATTCTACCAATATATCATACTTAGTCTCCAACTTAGGGGAAATTAGTCCTTGGAGCTCATCCAATCTGCCCAAAGCTTTAACCTTTTCCTTCTCCAAATCATCCAATTCATTTCACAAACTTGCTTCTTGGCATTCTTTGATTGCTACAGACTCAGTTAAAGGACTATAGGACTAAGAAATGTTAGATAGTTTGAGCTCTAAGTCCTTAATCTTTTTCTCAATATCTTCAACATCTTTAGACCGATTTAGACAAAACTTATAAATCTCTGCACCTTCAGAGAGAGCATTTTGAATACTCTTTACACTGGTATCAAGCACTGATCTATCATTGCTAATTATTTTCCTTATTTCAGTAAATCTCTTCTCATTATATTCATTTTTGACTTTAACTTCTGCTGACTTCTCTAAGGTTTCAAAATCACTACTCAGAGTTTATCAGACTCTTCAATTGACCGAAGGGAGATTTGGATGAATCCTTTTGAAAGGTTGGCATAATCTTTTCTAGAATTCCAGAGGCAAGACCAAGCAACTCACTGTCCTCAATGTGAGTTTTCAAAATCTTCTCTCTTGCTTTTGCTTGTGCCATAGATGCTAACTTCATCTTTTGCAGAGGGGAAAGAGTGTCAAAATTGATAGGTCCTTGAATCAGCTCCGGTTCATCAAACTCAAGCTTGTCTTTCTCAAGTAATTTCTTCACTGCATCTGCAGTGTCTCTTGCCAAAAATGTAGCTCCATTTTTTAGATCCTTGCTGATACTGTCATCTTGCTTTTGCTCTTTAATATTTTCTATTGTTTCTCCTTCTTGTTCATCCTTGTCCTCAACCTCTTTTGCTTCTTGCTCTTTATTCTTCAAAGAGTCATCTTTACTAGGAGCATCTACTTCTATATTCATCTCTATATATCCTCCAGCAGATTGGTCTGGAGGAATTTGAGTGTCCTCTGCACCATAAAATTAACTTCCTTCACCATCTCTTTATCTCCTTTATTTAGCATTTCATCTTCTGGAGCAGAGAAGTCATCTTTTTGTTCACTTTCATTCAACTCCTCAACATTTGGAATGAACAAATCGATTTCATTATCAGTTTCTTCTTCAACAGTGGGAAGACTATGTCTTTTCAATGCATTCAGAAGAATCTCTTGAGTATCTTTAACTATCTTATCAGTCTCTCCCAGCATGATCATATTCATTCTGATCTTACTCCTGAAGTCCTCTTTCACTTCTTCGAATATCAGGTTCTTTTGATCCAGAGTAATTTGAAGACACAATTTTATTACCACATGCTCCCGGAGCTCAAAGTCTTTAGCTTTTGCATTCTCTTTCCTTATTTCTAGAATTTTTGCAAGGCTTTCCAGAATTTCAAAAGTTATTTCAAATAAAGTCTTACTATAGATATTTAGGTATTTGACTATTGCTTCCTCCAAAATTCTCTTCTCAGCATCACTGTAGTGATCATAAAATTCCATCATTGGCTTCAAGTTTCCATCTGTAGTAACTGACTTGATGATGTCATCCACAGAAAGAGTAGGCTTCTCAACATAATCTCTGTCTTATGCCTTTTACCTGACTTTATGCTTCTAGAGGGCTTCTCCTTAGACACTTTAGTAGCTTTTGTGCCTGAGGCTTTCAATTCATTAACCTCATTATCTGAGTCAGTTTCTTCTTCATCCACTTTCTCCAAACTGACATATGCTCTTTTGCCCTTTACCTTTGCCCTTTTTCCTTCCTTACCGATAGGTTTTTCTATAGCAAGAGAAGGTGACACACCGGAGGTTGAACTAGAACTCCTGGTAGACCTTGCTTTAGAAGTGGATTCCACTAGAACACTTCTCTGTTCTTTGGCTTGTTTCTCCTTCTTAGCTTTATCTATCCTTTCCCTATTTTGTCTCACATCTTCCTTAGTAAGGCCTAGACTCTCAGCCAACTACTCAACTTCTTTCCTTACTTTCCTTTTGATTTTAGGAGCCTTGAATTCATGATGCAGTTTTAGTGAAATCTCTTTGTATATTCCAAATCTCTCCTCAGCTGGATCCCTAAGTTGGCTCAACATATGCTGTACATACAACTCCAGTACCTTTCCATCCACTTCATACCCCATGGGCATGATCCACATAGTTCTTGGTTCAACTGCTTCCATTAAACACTGATCTGTATCTACCATAAAACTGACTGTATCCTTGTATTTTTCAACCACAGATGTAGGGATTCTTTCCCTTGACTGCATCATGTTCTCAAAATTCTTGAAATATCCCCAAGGAGCAGTCCTTTGAGCATTAGAGTCACCAATCTTGTTCAAGTGCTCTCTTATTTGTATGGCAACAGTCTTATCACTAGTCCAACATATGTTTTTCTTGTTGGGTAACTCATTCATGAAATAGAAGAACAAACATAATACTAATTTACCATACTTGAATGTATTCTTCTTGTCCTTTTTTGATCTTGTTTAGGTTTTCCATCAGTTGGTTCTGCAGCAACTCACACAAGTCATAATCAACATTCTCTCTCAACATCTTATAAGCTACACAGATAGTTGTACCAGATACAAAATTCTCCCATTGGAATGATATATCTTGTATCCAATCACCATTGATGTAAATTTGACATCCAGATCAGTGATTTCATTTATTATCATTGCCCTTTTGTCAAACCTTGAACCTGTAGCATCAGTTACAGTTTGATTCTTTACTGAATTCAACATTAGCAGTCCACCGAATGAGTTCAACCATGTCATGACCTTGATGGCATCCTTGGTGATCTTGAAAGGTTTCATTAACCACATAAACTCATCGTGCATACCTCAGCACATACCGGACCCACTCATCTTTATTGAAGGATGGAAACCCTATAATATGAATGAAGTGTTTATCTTGCAGTGCCTTATACTCAGGTTTGAGACCATGAATTTCATCCCTCAGATGATTCTTGAACAAATCTACTAACTTTGAATCCCCAAACTCATCTATTATGGCATGCATATAGGCTCTAATATCTTCAACATGTAACACACAATACAAAACACTTGAAAAGGCACCTAGCGGATCGACCTCTACTGAGTTGTGTGGATGCTTCTTAAAATTTGTCCTAGGTCACTTAGTGATATTCACAACCAGAGGTGTAGCCATTTCAGAAAGATCACAAGTTCAAAGCTTCAAGAAAAATATCTTTTTCTCCATGGGATTAGGGTTAGCTAATGAATTCGCCTGTCGCACTATGAATCTTTGAAATCTCAGCTCAAGCACTCTTCTTCTTGTTTTCTTCAAATGCAAAGTGATTCAAATGATGAATGAATGACTTTTTATGCTTGAAAAACCTAATTCACCATTGTAATAAATTCTCTGCCCTAATACATCCGGTTACACTGTTTCTGCATACAGTCAATCTTCAATTGCTCCGCAATCAATCGCATTAGCTTCTTTTCTTCCAGAATTTGCTTCAATATATCTGCAATAGGCTTCTTTATTTTCATTCATCATGCTAGATTCAAGCACCCACTTACTGGCAGGGGGAATTAGATTTTCAATGTAGCTCCCCCTGAGCTAGAGCTCCCATTTCAATTCCCGAAGGAATTATCAGCACCATATTTTGGGGTGGAACCATCACCTTCATTCTTTGCATCTTTCTTCACCCATGTTCTATTCATTTCTTTCTGAATCTCATTCACATCTATTTTTCCTTTGCCTTTGTCCATCTTTTCCTATGTTCTTCCTGTCTGTGAGTTCACCTTTTTACTTCTACAAAATTCAACAATATGTCCAGATTTGTTGTAGTTGAAACATATAATCTTATTTCTCTGACAATTACATGTTGGAGTAGGTTTAGGCCTGCATTGCATTGTCATATGCCCAAACTTGTTGCAAGTAAAACATCTTCTATTGAAAACTTGTTTGTTCTTAAGAGGATTCCTTGATTCACTTCTACATTCCTCAGCCTTATGACTTATCTTTTTGCAATTAAAGCATTGACCGAAGAAAGATGATGCATTTTGATTTACTTTACTTCTGCATTGATTAGATCTATGACCATACTTATTGCATTTGAAACAATTTCCATTGAAAGATGGATATCTTTGAGCATTAGGTTGTCTTACCAGAGGTCTTCTAGGATTCCTTCTTTGATTTCTTTCTTTAGGATTTCTTTGACCGGATCTAGAGATTTCACCTTTCTCAAATCCCAGACCATGCTTATCATCTGCCTTTTTTTGACTATCAAGCAACACCTCAAGTTTAGCTGAGATTATCTTGAATTTTTCTTTATATTCATTTGCAACTTTTAGATCATGTTTGAGAATGACAATTTGCCTTTCAAGTTGATCCTCATTATCCCTAGTTTCTTATAGATCAGATTCTAGATGACCAATTGTTCTGTCCAATCTGCAACACTCTTCTGTTCTTTCTTTCAGAGATTGATTCAGTTTTTCCTCAGTCTTCTTCCTGTCTTCAATTTCCTTGGTTAGCTTCATCACCCCGGATTCCATCTCATGTTTTAGGACAACTTCTTTTGCTAACTTCTCACATTCCTTTGTCTTCTCCTTCAGGGCCTCATCCATATCACTGTCTTCGTTCAAATTTGCTAGCTGATGAAGTAGCTCCTTCCTCTTTTCATTAGATTTCTTCAATTGTCCTTTTAAGGTCTCAATGAAATCTTCAGCATCTTTAAGGTTCTCTTGCAGATCTCTGATTTCAGCTCTGGACAGGTCAAGATCATTTAAGGCTACTTGAAGTTGTTGATTGATACCATCAGAATGCTTGAAAGAAACCATTGAAAACACCTTCCCAGATGTTCCTCAAGCTGTTAAACTTCTTCTAAGGAACTTGGCTCTGATACCAATTGTTGGAATTAGGACAGACAACTGAGAGGGCGGGTGAATCAGTTGTCTCAAAAACTTTTATCCTTTGATGCAATTAAACTTCTTTACCACTTATTAACAAATGAATGATATAACCATGAAAGTATGAATCAACAACACAAGAGTAGAAACAAAATCAACACACATAACACTAGGATTTTTACGTGGAAACCTAGTTAAGGGAAAAACCACGGTGGGGGTTAAAGAGGCTCACTGCCTACAAATCAATTACAAAAGTTCACTGGAATGTTTGAATTGAATAATAGCATCTAAAAATGCAAAATTACAATTCTGGTTAAGCTCAGTGTACTAACTTCACACACTTCATCTTTTTCTACCCTATTTTACTATTCTACCATAATCAGAGGATCAGATCTTTGCTTTGTACTTGAAACTCCACCCTTCACACCTCTTACTTCATATTTGCACAACTACTCAAAATGCTTGCACCCATCGATTATATATATCTGCAACATGAGATATATTCAATTACAGTTAGCCTCAAGAAACCTTAGGAAGTTTTTTCAAGATCACTGTTCTGTCGGCTGAATCCATGCACAAACATTAATGTGGACCAAACCTTATGCATCCAAGTCACTTCACATGTTGGCCAATACTGTTGGATCTACTAACTTGCTTGACCAACCACTTCTCTTCATCCGCACAAGGATCAAACACTTAGTCAGCCTGTTCTTCACTAGACTGAACTTTTTAACTAGAACCTGATACTCAGATGTATGTAACTTTCAATCCCTTCATCACCAGAGGCTAAAATCTTGGATTTAGGTAGCCTTGACATCCCTTATCATTCCCTCAGATCCACAGTACAACATGAATACTGGTGAAGAAATGTGGACCAAAATGCTGAACCATGTCATATGTCCTGTTCCTGTCTATCTGGACTTAGACAAATCTGCAATCTGACATTCGGTATGAATAGATGATACAATGTGGATGTGTAAGATGGATTTAGTTTCCATCAATGAAAACACCTGACATGCCTAGCAGTGTCTCTTGCCAACATCAAACACAACTAGCTGGAGGATTTGAGTATCTATACCGAGGCTATAGACACCTGGTTGGTAGTAGAGCTATGCTTTAAGTGGAATCACAGAGACAACCTTGTTAGGGCTATAGATCCTTGACTAGTAGTGAGTCAATGTCTAGGTAGTTTAGGAGGTGAGAATAATTCATGTAGCATAATGTTAGAGAGCTTAGATGACCTTTGTTTCCAAAGGATGGAAATGAATATCTTTGCACACACTTCAATCTTTGGAATATGGAAGGTTATGCTAAATTTTAGTTTTGATTCCAAGATCATGTTTTCATGTTTATTTGGCCTAATGTGTTTGTGTACATAGATATTCTAGGTTCTTAACCTTTGTTTATCTTTGAAATTCTTAGGAGCATTTTCCCAGTAGAGTCGCCATTTGTTATGCCTTGCACACACACCCCATTTTAATTCAACAAATGTGGACCCCCTTTCTTTTGTTCTTTTTTTCAATTTGGGTCTCAAAATTTTTGGTTTCTTTGCTTATGAGGTGATTTTTTCAATGCTTTGAATGGCTATTTCTCATGATTTATGATTTTAGATCCTTTGGGTGAATGTTGGTCAACTTTGCCTTAAGTTTGGAGTCGTGTTTTTCAATTTTTTGATCTTTTTAGAGTTTTTATAGGGATCTATATGTGGACTTTCAAGCTGGATCTGGATATCCCTACTATGGAGTATTTTGGTCCTTCTGGACCTCATTTCCCTGCAAGATAGTTTTAGGTCCTTTTATTAGGAATTGCAGAGTTTCATGAAGTTGTAGCATATGCAGAGTCTTGTAGCATGTCTAGATCTTTGCCCATTCCATGACTATCCTACCTAGACATGAAGTCCCATAAAACTAGTGTATCCTTAGGTGATGTGGGGTTCCGTATGCAACCTAGAGGTTTATCTTTTCCCATATTTTCATGTAAGTGGATTCCACACACTCGTACATCATGCCTAAACCTGCATTAATGGCTACTCTCCAAGGTAGAATGGAGATGTATTTAAGCTAGTTTCATGTTTATTTCAGTATTAGTTGTTATCAAGCACTTGTATTCATCACTTGCAGTAGTCTAAATTCTACATTTGAGCACTCTCCATAGCACACTTTGTAAATCTTCCTCATCTTCCCTGCAATAATAAGCTCTGAGGAAAATATGTTGAACACACCAGGATACTGATAGGAGGGGTGAATCAGTATCTAATCAAACTTCAAGTCCTCTAGAGTAGATTAAAACATAAGCATTACACCATCAACATAAACATGAAAGATTAACGCAATGCACATCAACACATAACACCGGATATATGTGGAAAACCCAAGAACGGAAAAACAACGGTGAGGATTAACTCACAATATATGAAGCTCAAAATTACAACTTTTGTTTAGGGCTACAACCCAGGGAAGCTACTACTCCCTGAAAACATTGATTTAGGGTCACTCCTAAGAAGCTCCAACTCCCTGAAGATTTTTTTTAGGGTCACTCCCAAGGAAGCACCTACTCCTTGAACTGAGAACAAACTCAGAAAGATTACAGTATGATAGTCCTTCTATTTCCTGAAAACTGATGATCGCAATTCTGCTTCTTCTAATGATTGAATCAATTAGGCACTCTTCACTTCCCTACTGTCACAAAAATGTCTTCAAGATGAATTGGGATAGCTTCTAACACATCTGCTCTTTCTCCTTTAGTCAGACATCACAATGCATATGATTTTCATATTCTACTCTTCACACTTTCATATTTTCATTTTCGCAATCATACCTCACCTTGACCAACTAGGTTTACAATATATACATGACATTACATTGATTTCATTACAAGTGAGCCAATACAACAAGAATATTACATTTTACAAGTCGGTTAGAGATTACAACATGAAATATTCATAGTGCAAGCCCTATCATAAACAACACACTACTCTAGAAGAAAATAGACACCGTGTGGATCCCAATACATGCTTGGTTTGGTCCTAAGCATTCTTCATAGCATTGTTCTTCAAGGAATCACCTCTACACACATCGCTCATTTGAAATAGGATGGCCTTAAGTAAGAAGACATGAAATTTGAAGTATAATGGTCACAAACACTTGAAAACATTATGTGGTATTGGAAACATAAAATCTTCATGAAATTCTTCCAGATGTGTCTTCATGACTCATACAACAAATACATTGTGTCGCATACCCTAAAACATGCACACTGAGATTAAACAACCATCTGAAACATACTGTAACACACTGTCATTAAGAAACTGACCTTGTGGAGTACTAAACCACATGAAACCACAAGGATGCATGAAATACACATCCTTGTTCATGTCCACCAAACCGTATAGGTAATTCTTCTCTTCCAGAGGAATGCAGAGCATTTCAACAAGCCTTCAACGTTACTTTTCTCTATCAGAATACAAACTAGAACTCTACCACTTATAACTTTCACTGTGAAAGGTGTAGAGACTTGAAACTTTGGAAATAACACCTTCACAAGATACTGAGCTTAACTTATAAACCACAAGATCTCATCTTGAAATGTGGAGGAATGCAGAGCCAAACATTACATCACAGTGAATATCTTTTTTAGAACCAACATTTTCTTCAAACTGTCAACTACAAAACACTCTTCCTATAATCCAACCACCATGACACTTGGAACGTACATGCTTTGACACTATATGAATCTATCTTCCAATCAATAGAGGCTCAATGTCAAAAGCATGAAAAAGCAGAGCAATCTCCCCGATAGTCTTCAAAACAGTCTTTCTATAGCAGAAACTTTCACCAACATCATGAGGCCAAAACTTCTTTGTATCAACACATACATTCTTAGGAACAACAAGAAGGATAATAAAACATGCCACAGGTCCTTCACAACATCTTCTCATCCTCAACATAGCTTCATCTATCATCATTCAGCTTAGTTCTTCTAATTCCTATCTTAATATTTCATCATTCATCTTTGTGATTCTAATTCCCATTTTAATATTTCATTGTGAGGTCATCTTTGTGCTTCTAATTCCCATCTTAATATCTCATCATGAAAACATCTTTGCAAACCAACAACTTGACTAGGACATGGCATCCAACCATGAACATTAGAAACATCACTACATCTCACTGCTTTGTTGATCACAAGCATGTTTAATACACCTTGTCTTGACATTAATCCAAACATGACATCCAACCATGAACATTAGTAACTGACTATGAACCTTAGGAACATTACTGAATATTAGCAACCCTAAACATCAGCATCACCACTATATTTTACTGGTATATTATCATCACGAAAATCCAAAGATTCATATCATTTGCTCCTCCGTAGTGAAAGTTACAAGTGATAGAGTTATGATCTGTGCTTTGGAAGAATAAAGTGATAATGAAGGTTGTTTGGAATGCTTTGCATTCCTCCATAAGTAAAGGTTTGTCCATGTGGTTTTGTAGACATATTTAGGGATGTTTAATGCATGCTAATTTATAGTATCAGGTGATTTGGTGGTCTGCAAGTTTAGTTTTCAAATGACAATGTACTACAGTTTGTTTCAGATACTTAATTGTTCTCAGGACACATGTTTGAGTACTTGCACCAGTTAGAGAATGTACAGATTAGCTATATGAGTTTATGTGGACATTCTACATGTCTCTATGTTTCTTAGGTTTGGTGCACATGTAGATCTTTTGTGTTTCCAGTACTATACAAAGTTTTTAAGTCAGTTTGTGAAGAGTTATTGGTGTTGAGGCCAACTTGGGAATGTTGGTGATTGTTATGTTGGAAAATGTCCCCTTGGGGGCTTTTCCCTATTAAGGTTTAGCTCCTGGGTCCTTAGTATGCATTTAGAGAATCTTCCATGATTTTGATGACTTCCGATGAGAAAACCTTGAAGTTTCATGGCAATTAGGACTTAGGGGTTGCACTTAACATAAATCTTGCTTGAAATAGGGGGGAGGACTTGAGTGCCCACACCCTAGTCTTGCCCTATTTTAGGTCAGGACCAATTTCAAAGTGTTGGTTTATGACCATTATTTAGGTCCTATGCCAACACAGTAAGTTTGAATTACGAAATTCTTAGCGGGAATGTTTGTAGTTGCATATATAAGCATGATTAGTGATTTATTTGTAAACTAGATGGATATTGCAAACCTGTGGCATTTTGTGAAAGTGATTCAAGGTATTCATTGTGTGGCAAAGTAGTACTTGTGTTGTTCTTATGTTTGTATTTGAAGATTTGGCATCCATCTCCTCATGGCATGAAGAGCATCTTCCTCCCATGAAATCTTCACTACAAGGTGATATCATTTGTGTTTTCATTCATTTATCATTTGGATTTTACCTCTATCCCACAGGGATACACACTCTTTATCTGACAATGGTATTTTTAAAGACTTGAATGTCTCTCCAGGGCTTGACTGAGGCAAGCCTCTAAACACCACAACCCCCTCCCTATTTTTTCGTAATTGCACGTTATAGGTTACAGAAGCAGAAAAATGGAGTTGCAGGATGGCAGTGCAGACTGTCAGAATTGCAGATCAGAGAAGAAAATAGGGACCTGGACTTGAGTGCCCGCTCATTAGTCCTCTAGATCCTAAACAAGAAAATCTCTAAAACAACAGAAACAGGTTGCAGACAAGATTCCTAGAGATCGACAAAAACTGTGGCACTGGACTAGGGCGCCCGCTCATTAGTCCCCGACTTTTCTACTTTTTAAACTTTGAAATCTGGTATACATTTGATTGTCATTTGATATCTCTGTGTGTGATCATTTTTTATAGTTTGTCCATTTATTCATGAATTCATGTAATTAGGGTTTTAAGCATAATTAGGCTTAATTAAACAACTAAATCACACGATTCCAATTTTCCCCTATATTCTGAGTGACTGAAGGCCTGTAGTGTTGTTATATGGAGCCTAATCAAACTTGGAGGTTAAATTTTCCCCACTTTTATCAGCATGGTTTCCCCCCAAATTATTTAATGGGGGAGTGCTTCGAAATTTGTTACGCATTTGATTGTCATTTGATATCTCTGTGTGTGATCATTTTTTGTAGTTTGTCCATTTGTTCAGAAATTTATGTAATTAGGGTTTTGAGCATAATTAGGCTTAATTGAACAACTAAATCACACAATTCCAATTTTACCCTATATTTTGAGTGACTGAAGACCTGTAGTGTTATTATATGGAGCCTAATTAGACTTGGAGGTTAAATTTTCCCCACTTTTATCGGCACGGTTTCCCCTCAAATTATTTAATGGGGGAGTACAGGGGGGTAAAGCCCCACTTGCAGGGCCTGGGAGCTTATCCCTTCGGTGGGGGCTTGGGGGCAGAGCACACGGTGGGGGTCTAGGGGCAATGCCCCTAGCCGGGGGCTCAAGGACAGCGCCCCCGAAGCAAAAATTGCCTAGTAATTTATAAAGGTGTTGAGAGTTATTTTTCTATTGGCCGACATAAAAAAACCCTATTTTTGTAATTGACATAATCTTGATAAAAGTGGCTAAGGGTTAGGGTTTCCATTGAGATGTATTATAGCATTTTGCAGCGGTATTGAGTTTAAAGGATTGTTGGTTGTAATCGGTTTGATTTACTGGATAATAATATTGGACTCTATGTTGGTGGATGTAGCCTGGGTTTGGGTGAACCACGTTAAAACTTGTCTCTCGCTGTTATTATTTATGTTTATTTTCATTCTCTATTTAATCTTTATTTGCATATAATTGATATTTTCTACATGCAATTCCTAACATGTAGTAGACTTCCTACTCGGCTGAAGTCCTTGAATGTTTAGAGGTGAAAGGAGGATTCATACAAACTAGCAAAATCAATCCTAAACACAAAAATCCTCTTCATCATTTTTCACCTTAAACATTTTGGTGAACCATGTTTTTAGAATTTTTGACACCTTTCTGAGTGTTGTGCTTCAGATTTACATTCATTTCATTTTTCATCTTATTGCATTTGGAAAATTACAAAAAAAAATTGAAATTTTTGAAAAATTGGCATTTTTGGCTTGCATTTTCATATAATTTGAATTAATTGGCATTGAATTTCAAAAAATTTCTGTCATTATCATCAGATCTGATTTAAAATACAGAAATTTTTCATTCATCATTCATTTAGATTGCATTTTCATGCTTAAATTGTTGAAAATTGCTTGAAATTGTGCATTTTTTCATATAACCTAGTTTTGCATTAGCTAGGGTTTGTAGTCAAAATCTTGTTTTAGATTTTACTACCCTGTTAAAACATTCATTAGGACTGATTTATAATTGTAGTGTTGCATCACAGTGGTTTGCTTACAAAATTTCATGCCTAGGGTTTGAAAACCTTGCTTTTTCACTAGATTTTGGCCTTATCGTCTCTCTAGATTTGGACCATAGGCATGCTGTAGAGGATTTTTCTGCACTAATTGGCTATTATCAGAGTTATTATCTGCTTCCCCTCCTAAAATTATTTACAACACCTCTTTATTGGGCCCGTACATTGAAAATTTGGTGAAAATTTGCATATTTTGGCTATATTTTCCCTAGGGTTTCACCTAGACTTGCACTCCAAGTGTGTTGTGATGGGTTTTATAGATTTAGGTGACTGATATTAGTGCTATAATCTACTTCACCTCCTAAAATTATTTACAACACCCTTTTCATTGGGTCTTTGCATTGAAAATTTGTAAAAAATTGCATATTTTAGTGTATTTTCACTAGGTTTTGACTTGTCATCATCCTAGGTTTGCATTAAAAGCATGTTGTGAAGGATATTAATAATTTATTGGACTGATATTAGACATATTTTTTGCTTCCCCTGATCAATTTCCTTACAACACCTTGTCTTTCACTTATTTGTATTGAAAAAAGTTGAAAAAATAAAGCATTTTAGGTCATTTTTACACATAGTTTTGCACTTGTCTTTTGCATAACTTTTGAAAAGATTTTAAAATCTGATCTTACATTGATTTGAAAACTTATACACATGGATTTTATTCTCAACAATAACAATAGGTTCCCTCCTAGGCCTTACATGAAAAGAAAGGTGCCCCAACCTGAAATTATGTTTACACCTCCTGATAGAACAATTGGAGACACTGAAGGACCTCTCTATATCACTATGAAAATAATGGGAAATCCTATGGATGGAACCCTTATTGATCCTAATTTCATGACTAATGTGGCAATGTAAGATTTCCTCTATTCACATCAATTAATGCAAGGCTTTTATGACCCTTCGGATATGATGATTAAGACGCATAAGGGAACCTTTGTAAATACTTCTAGGAAGATATCTTTATTGGTCACTGTATTTGAGAAATCCGTAGAACAATAGTTTGATGTTGTGCCTATTTCTAACCTCTTTCACATAAAACTCAGACATCCATGGTTAAAGGCTATGAAAGTCATCCCTTCAACAATTCATAATTGTGTAAAATTTCCTATGAATGGACAAATGATTACTATCCCTCGCAATAAATATAAACCTTTGGTTACAAGACAACATTGTACATTGGATTACTTTTGGGAAAGATCTGAGGTGGAACCAAAGCCATGAACAAACTTTAACTTCTTGGGATATAGAAAATACAAAACAAAGCTATTACATAAAGTGGCTAGTCCTTTTATGCAAGAAACAACAAGAGACGAACAACCTACATTTGAAGAGAATCCTAGACTGAAAGGAAATTGACCCTATGCTAAGGTTCCTCCCCCGCCATCCTTACAAGGATTGGGAGGTAGTCATCGACAACAAAACATTCCACCTAGACAAATGAAATTTGAACCTGGTGCTTCCTTCTCTAAAACACAAAAAACCTATGGAAGAGAAAAACACTATCTTACAAGAGATAAGTGGTAGGACAAAAATAAATAGACAAGAAAAAGAAAGGAGGAGACGACAAGCTTATGCCCAATGACTTGCATCTCAACAAGAAAACATCTCACCAAATATTGACTCAAACAAAGATCTTAAGAACGAACAACTTGAAAACAAGAACAAGAGTTGGGCTATGGTACCTTATGCTCAATGACAACCCTTAGTAAGACTGTCCCTATAGGTATGTATTTCTAACCCTTTATCTCTCGTAATGTGTTTCCCCTGTGATGTGTTATATGTTGTTTAGGCCTCTTGGGATGACCCTTGATTCTCTTGTAAGGTCCAAGATACCAGGAGACTGCCTCTGTTGTGACCTTCTATTTGTATCATCATTCTTCTATCTTGCTTCTCCTCTATTTTCACAGTTTTGTGTTGTGTCTTACAGACATAGCATTGCAGTTGGTGACTTGGGGGCACCCTCCTACATGACTGTCCCTAAGACACTTGTTTCTCCTCTCTTGATTTATTGTTTCCCTTCCTCTAGTGTTTCTACCTAGCGGGTAGATGACAAAAAACATTTTATACTGATGCAGACCTAGTGTCCCTTTAGCGAGTAATAAAAAAATGGACCAAGTCCATATATGATGATGGGGTTGTTATATATTATTCAATGCTTGGCTAGTAGAATCACTCTATGTGATCTTGATGGTGTCTTATCGCACTTACAAAAACATAACAATACTGCTGCTCCATGCACTTTGTCTATCTTCAATCTTGCATTATGCATTGATGTTGTTGTTTATCATGATTATATGGACACTAACACTTTTCTTGCAAGAATGTGTTTGCAAGAACATTTGGCGATCGTAAAGTATATGTCACCTTTGGGGGCATGGGCCTTGCGAGAGTCCATGTTCCCTTGTGTGTTTTCTTCCTACCTTAACGTGCTTGATATCGGTACCTGATATCAACCACCTTAAGGTGGGGGCATATATAAGGTAAGTTGTCTATTCTAGATGTTAGCAATGTGCTTGTTCTCAAGTGTAGTCTTAAAGACTAGTGGTGATGAGTCCCTCCTGCACTCTGAGATTTGTTTGCAATCATTTAAGCCCTCACCGCGAGGCGAGGATGGTTTATTTCTTAAAGAGAGTGTACATCATGTCATTTTCAAAAGTCCTCATCATGAGATGGGGAGCAGTTCTGTGACTAACTCAACCCTTAAGCGTGTCTTTGGTGATTGTTGTAGAAAAGCCCAATCATCGATGTATGCCTATAATGTGCCTGAGATGGTGAGAAACCTAGAAATAGGAACACTCCATCCCTTGTCTACTATGTTTTCTCTGTGTCTTCCAAGTGTGTGTGTATGACATGTTTGATTTGTATGGAGTGCTTGATTTGTTTAGCGTGTCTGTTGCCCCATATGTAGTCTTAAAGACTGGTGGTGATGAGTCCCTCCTGCATTATGGGTGGTGTGTTTACTTTCCTTGTACTTGCATCTGCATTTCATATAGATAAAAAAAGAAAAGAAAATCATTCTTGTCTTCACTGCATTTACTGTATTCACTATGTTTTGCATGTCTTCAATGATGTATTCTCTATGTTTTGCATGACTGTAACTATTTTCTCCGTGTTTGGCATGTCTTCTCCATGCTTGGCGTGTTTGTTGTGTTTGTTGATCGTACTTTAATGCATGTATTGGCCTTGTGTTTATACATATATTAAAGTGGGGGCTAAATGTTATGTCAGAAAATGTCCCCTTGGGGGCTTTTCCCTATTAAGGTTTAGCTCTCGGGTCCTTAGTATGCATTTAGAGCATCTTGCATGATTTTGATGACTCCCGATGAGAAAAACCTAAAGTTTCATGGCAATTAGGACTCAGGGATTGTACTTAACATAAATCTTGCCTGAAATGGGGGGGAGGACTTGGACGCCTGCGCCCTAGTCCTGCCCTATTTTAGGTTAGGACCAATTTCAAAGTGTCAGTTTATGACCGTTATTTAGGTCCTATGCCAACACGGTAAGTTTGAATTACGAAATTCTTAGCGGGAATGTTTGTAGTTGCATATATAAGCATTATTAGTGATTCATTTGTAAACTAGATGGATATTGCAAACTTGTGGCATTTTGTGAAAGTGATTCAAGGCATTCATTGTGTGGCAGAGTAGTACTTGTGTTTATATTTGTAGATTTGGTATCTATCTCCTCATGGCATGAAGAGCATCTTCCTCCCATGAGATCTTCACTATAAGGTGTGATCATTTGTGTTTTTAATCATTTATCATTTGGATTTTGCCTCTATCCCGTAGGGATACTTACTCTCTATATGACAATGGTGTTCAGAAGACTTGAATGCCTCTCCGGGGTTTGACTGAGGCAAGCCTCTAAACACCACAACCCCCTCCCCACTTTTCTATGATTGCAGGTTACAAGTTGCAGAAGTAGAAAAAGTGGAGTTGCAGGATAGCAGCATAGACTGTCAGAATTGTAGATTAGAGAAGAAAATAGGGACCTGGACTCGGGCACCCACTCATTAGTTCTCTAGATCATGTAATAGGAAAATATCTAGAACAACAGAAATAGGTTGTAGACAAGATTCCCAGATCTTGACAAAAACTGTTGCACTGGACTACAACACCCACTCATTAGTCCCTGACTTTTCTACTTTTTGAACTTCAAAATTTGGTATGCATTTGATTGTCATTTGATATCTTTGTGTGCGATCATTTTTTTGTAGTTTGTCCATTTGTTCACGAATTCATGTAATTAGGGTTTTGAGCATAATTGGGCTTAATTGAACAACTAAATCACACAATTCCAATTTTCCCCTATATTCTAAGTGACTAAAGGCCTGTAGTAGACTTCCTACTCAGTTGAAGTCCTTGAATGTTTAGAGGTGAACGGAGGATTCATACAAACTAGCAAAATTAACCCTAAACACTAAAATCCTCTTCATCATTTTTCACCTTAAACAATGATGTTTGCCATAAAGTTGTTGCTGTGTGGAGTTCAAGAAATGGTTGGAGATGTTGTGTGGGTCATGCTGACTCATCTAGGAGAAGTGCAAAGAATGTTTAATCTTCTAGGAGTACCGCTAAGATTGTAATGACTGATGTGCTACATGCTTCATGTGTTCTTGTTTAAGGGGACCTAATTCAATTGTGTTAAGCATGCAGATGTTATTCCTTGAAGGATGATGCTGTGAAGAATTTTTAGGACTAGGTTAAGTGGGTGTTAGGATTTGCAAGGCATGTTTCTATTCATGGTGTTGCATGTAGTGCATGTTAAGGCTTGTCCTCTACATGTTTCATGTTGTGTGATCTCTGGCTAACTTGTAAATTGTAATATTTTTGTTGTATTGGCCAACTTGTAATGTAATCAATGTAATATCATGTATATATTATAAACCTAGTTGATCTAGGTGAGGTATGATTGCAAATATGAGTGTGTGAAGAGTAGAATATGAATATGATATGCATTATAATATGCAACTAAAGGAGAAATAGAAGAAGCAATAAGGCCTATCCTGATTCATCTTGAAAACATTTTTGAGATAGACGGGAAGTGAAGAATGTGCCTAATTGATTGCCAGAGGTAGTGAGCCAAAGGCAAAACTTCTTGAAGGCTAAAAGCAGTGAACCAGTAAGTAGCAAAGAAGACTGTTGAAGAAAGTACAGAAGTTGTCAAAGTAGAAGAGAAATCATCAAAAGAGGAGTGTCAAAGCAAAAGTGCAATCATCAAAGAAGTGAGTTTCAGGTAGTCGAAGGATTGTCATGCTGTAATCATTTCTGAGTTTGTTCTCAGTTCAAGGAGTAGTAGCTTCCTTGGGATGTAGCCCTAAAACAAATTCAATAGGGATGTTGTACCCAATCAAAAAAATTTGCTTCATTAAGGCATTTTGTAAGAATCTAGAAAAAATTTTGTCAAAAAGTCAAAAGTCAAAATTTCTAAAAATAGACGTCAAATTAGGTTTTCTGGGTTTCTTGAGATATAGATGCTAGAAAATATTTTTTAAAATAGAAAGTTTCTAAAAATAGAATCTTTGATTCAAGTGTCGTGCCTGATTCTGATTGGCTGATTTTGCGTCATGATCAAGGTGGTCCAGATGGAATCTGCAAAAGGTCGTGTTTTCTCTAATGGAGGAGTTTCATCTACTAGGGATCAGTTTCAAGTCTTCAAGGTTGTTTAGATAATGCAAAACTAAAGAATAGTCATTGATTTGAATGAAGAACAGAAAATGGAGCATGATGGATCTGAAATGAGAAGAAATGTTGAAAAATCCACAAAATTAGTTAAGTCTGGAAATCTTGGGCACCCTAGAGGCTAAGGGCGCTCATCCCACTCAGACTTAGATTGTTTTCACATTTTTCGAGGAAATGCTAGAAATGTCTCCGTCAGTCAGTTTTTGGGTTGATAAAAGCAATCATTCTGGTCAACAGATCCTGAAAAGCTAGGATTCACCTCAGATATGCCCAGGCTATCCAATCCATCCCTCATCCAGTGGTAGTTGACTGGCAAAACATCGAAATTGATGAAAGGAAGCAACTACCGGCATGTGAAACAAGGTAAATTGTAGACTGAGATGAAAATCCTCAAAATTGACTAAGGCATGAATTTTCAGGCACCCACCATCCCACTCAGAGTTAGAATTTTTTTCACTTTTTTCAAGAAACGTCAAAAAGTTTCCATTAGCTTGCTTCCAAGGGGTCAAAATTAGTCAAACTCAGTCAAAATGCTAGTAAAAACTAGAAATTCATCTCAGGTATGTTTAGGCTACTCAAATTACCTCCCATCCTGCTTCAACAGTTAGTCAAATGACTGAAAACTAAGATCAAATAGGGCCTGTGACATGAAAAACAGAGAAATGGAATCAAAACTGAAAAATCTCAAAATTTCTCGAAGGCACAAAAAACCAAGCGCCCCTGGAGGCTTGGGGCACCTATCCCACCTAGACTTAGAAAAATTTTGTGTTTTTCTAAAAAATGACAAAACCTCTTCTGTCAGCCCAGTCAGATTCATAGAAAATCAATTTGGCTTGATTATCGAGGCAGACAGAGGGTACAATCAATTCAGTTTTCATCAGGCTTGGCTACCTGCCAGATCATCAATCTCAATTTTTGTCCAAAAGGCAAATTTTGACATCCGAACTGGGTCCAATGGTCATCGGAGTGTGCATGAAAAATGAAAATTTGAAAAAGTTAAAAATTTCAAAAAATGGCTAAGGCATGAAAACCCAGGCTCCTCTGGAGATTGGGGGCGCCCAAGTTCACTAGAGTTAGAATTTTTTAGGCTCTGCTGATGGAAACCATCAATTATTTCCCAAACTTCATCCGTTGACAGTTTCTAGAAGTCAAATTTGCAATCGAACGTCGTGAGATCATCAGTTTGAATCTGGGGATGAAATCAAAGCTAATAAATCTTCAAGGTACCATGATCAGTCAACTTTTTTGGTCAATGGTGATAGTTTTATGTCTTGTTGAAGACAAAGGTAGGCCATACTGGAGTCGAAATGAGTGCAAAAGTTTCAAAATGAAGGAAAAATTGGATAACACTTTTGCAACCTCACGTGTTTGATGGCATCATCAAAGAAGATATTTTTAATCATCTCACACATGAAGCCATAGGCAGCTATAAAATAGGGATTCTTCCTATTCGAAGATATCTACTTGGATTTGTGCTTTAAAAGATGCTTTCTTCATGGATAAGATTCAAGCTTTATTCTTTCACAAAGAAAGCTGCTTTTTTGCCCTAAAGTTCTATAAAGACAAGCTTTTGGCTTCTTTATTTCATTACTTTTGCAGGTTATATCCAAAGAAGAGAACTTTTTTTTTCTTTTCACGAAGATTCGAAGACCCAAACGAAGTGTTTTTTCAGTGTTCTTCATAGTTTCAAGATGAGGAAGCAAGGAGGCATGCTTTTTCAAGGTTCTTTTCTCTAGGGGACCATTTTTTAGAAACAGGGCTGAAGCTTTTTCAATTTTCATCAAGATGGGTCCATCTAGAATTTCATCCTCTTGAAGATTGGGAAATTTTATTTTTCTGAGAATCTACTTTTTTGCTACTTTTTCGGAAAACCCTCCACTTTTTCAAAATCTGACGATCTAGGTTGCTTCAGAACGGGATTGTCTACAAAACCCATGTCCCAGCTTTTTCACTCACATTCTACTTTTTAGAAGAAATCAATAAGTAATTTTCAGCCTTTTGTCTAAGATTTTTTCGACATAGGCATGTTCACAGTCATTCTTCAAGTCTTACAGTATGTAGTACTCTCCAATTGAGATCAAGCCTAAAATGACATTGGTTCACGATTACCTGAGAACTTTCGAGACAGATTTGCATAAGGTGCTTCCAATGTTCAATTTACTTCCTTTGGAAGATGCAAGAAATATAGCTACCAGGAATCTAAATCACTCTGGGTTGCTTGCAGTGGCTTCATTCCCCATCAAAGTGTAGAGTATTGAATTTATGATTGCTTGTATGAAGCATTACAATTCAGTCACAAGAGAAATCTAATCAGCAGATGGACAGGTGCTCTGCAGCCTCAGGCCAAATGATATTGAGAAGTGTTTTTCAATACCAATTTGGAGGGAAAACTTAGTCATTTCAATTGAAGAATGCAAGAGGGTGTGGCACAATGATAAAGAAAAGTATCAAAAAATGATTTCTCAAAGGTGGTTGAAAGAAAAGTAGAATGCTATGCCAAAGAACGTTGGACGTGGAGAGTTCAAGGAAGAACATGCAATAATGATTACTCTGCTAAGCCGAATCATAGGTCAAGCAGATGCTAACAAATTTCAGCCTTGGATGTTTTACATCATGTCCCAGATTGTTGATGGAATTGAATACCATGATTGGTCAACACTCATCAGTGATAGTCTCCACCAACAGATAATTGATTTTCAAAGGGCCCTTGAATTCCACATGATATCATATCTCGTATAGCTAATGGCTTTTCAAGGTCAATTTAGAGGTTTGAATATTGTTGGAACTCTGGGCATTCAACATGTATATCACCATTTCCCGTAGTTAGAATTTTCTCAGGCTAAGCAACATTATAGGTGGGTAAATGATGCATTCCTTATGCATGTGGTGCAAGATCTGGATAATGAGTTGCATATATGATTTTTAGTTGATGCTAGATTGGCAATGGCAGAATGGGCTGATTGGTTTATCTAGTTTCCCAGTTTCTCCTACATCAGAGTATATGGCTTCTCAGGAGAGCCAACCATGCTGCCAAGATATCCTGCGGATGAGGTAGCATTCATGGAATTTCTGAGGCAAGTCTATGAAGTTCATACATTTATGTGTAGCAGGCACAAAGCGGCTTTCAGTTTTCTGATTGGAATGGGTATTTATAGATGCAGATTTAGAGCAGATGCCAAACTAATTGGTAGTGAATCATCCAAGTATTGTCTTAATTTTTTCAACAGGACGACTTCATACAATCCTCGTGGTGTTTTTGCATCACACCTTAGTCAAAATTATGTACATACACCTGCAGTTGAAGATTTCTGGGCTAATAGTGTAGATGAGTTTGATGTGCGGAGATGTAATTACAATAGCTTTACTCTTCAACAGTTGGCTGATATCCTGTCAGAAGTGTTGGAAACAAGGCAGATAACTGAGAGGGGGGGTGAATCAGTTATCTCAAATATCTTTAACTTTCTTTTCTCCTTTAATAATTAGTGCAACATCAAAACATATAAGCATATATGATCATAAGAATAGAAATAAAATCAACACACATAACACAAAGATTTTTACGTGGAAAACCCTGTTAAGGGAAAAACCATGGGGTGACTAACCCAAGATTGTATTCTTTGTTAAAAGAATAAGAAGTATAAAATGGCACTTGCCAATTAGGGCTCACTGCCCAAGCACACTGCTCACAAGAGGCACACTGCCTACAAGAGACTCACTGTCTACAGAACTTACAAAAGGTAATCAAGTGTTTGAATTGATGAGAGACATCTACAAATGCCAGAGTTCAGTTTCAGTTAGGCACAATATACGGTATGATGCACTTCATTCTTCCTCTGCTTTAGTGATGTTGTTCTGTCACATACCAGACTTGTATTACTGCTTCCACACTTATCCTTGCTTTTCTTCACACTTTATTTCATCAAAACTTCATATCACATACCTACATACTGGAATCCATCTAGTATATATATCCGCATCAAGGATTTCATTAACTTTCTAGTCAGCAACAAGAATACTCAAGATATTTACAAGTTACTGATCTGTCGGCTGAATCCATGCTTGATTTGTGATCCGTATCAAAAACATAGACATAGAAGTCATTAATCAAGTTGGCCAACAATGTATGATCCCACAAATTGCTTGATCAACATCATTTACTCATCCAGATTGAAGCCTGATACTCTACTAGTCAGTTCTTTGTCTGTCTTCTCTACTTGACTAGAACCCCATGCTCAGATGCTCATATCTTTTCCATGCTTTACTACCGAAGGCTAAATATCTAGAATATAGTAGTCATGATACTCCTCTTGACTTATCCAAGTCCACAACTTTCTGAGTTACACCATCTGAGAGATCTGGACCTGACTGTTAGACCTTGTTGCATACTCTGTTCTTGTTCATCAGACCAAAACAATCTTCAATCTGACTTCCGGTATAGGCATATTATGTACTACGGATGTGTGGGATAGATTTTGTTACCATCAATGACAACACTCATGAAGCCACACAGTGTCTCTTGCCAACAATATCCCCCTTTGGCATTGATGGCAACACTTAGTGAAAAATGGCTAAGTGTCACAATAAACTCCCCCTTGGTTGATGCTCTATCTTATGCATTGTTTTACCGGAGCTCCCCCTTAGCTAGATTCCACATTTTTCACTACTCCTCACTCCCCCTTTGACATCAATGGCAAAGGGCAGAATCCAGACACCAAAATTTGCAAAAATTAACCTATACATAGCCGCATAAGTATATATATGTATGTTATACTTACATATACTTAAGTATATCTGCAAAAGTGGCTTTAAACTGTACAAATTTTGTGGCCCAGCTCTACTTCATCCTTTCCAAAATGGAGATGTGACCACTCAACAAAAATGCATATGCCTCTGCCCTTCTTAAATCTGCCGGATCACTGGTCCGAGCTGTGGTCTGAGCATCTGTCAAGGCCTCATGCATTGCCTCTAACTGAGGGATGATTATCCCTCTAAGTTCACTCATTCTATTTATTATATCCTTCTTTTCTTTATTCAGCCTCTTTATTTCATTTATGATGACAATGGCCTAGAATTCTTGATTCATTAAAGACGTAGTGAGCAGATCAAAATTCTAAGTTAAACTTGACAGTTTACCTTCTTGTTCTTTCACCTTCTTTTCAATATCTTCTGTCACTTTAGGCCAAGATAGACAAAATTTGTACATGTCCCCACCATCTTTAAGAGCATTTTCAAGGCTCTTTATCCCAATGTCTAGGGTCCACCTATCATTAGTAATCAGTCCTTGCACTTAAGTAAATCTTTTTCCTAAAAACTCCTTCTGGACCTTTGCTTCTACCGATTTCTCTAAAGATTCAAATTGAGTGCTAACAGAATTTACCAAAGATTTCAAGTTACTGGATGGAAAGGCCGAAGGATCCTTTTGAAATGATGGTATGATCTTCTCCAGCATCCCAGATGTAATCTCCAATAGCTCACAGTCTTCCATGTGAGATTTCAAAAGTTTTTCTTTTGCTTTGGCTTGAGCAAAAGATGCTATTTTCATTGTCTGGACTGGAGAGAGAGTCAAAATTTAGTGGCCCTTGAAATAGTTCAAGTTCATCTATCTCCATCATTTCTTTGTTCAAGAAGTTCTTCATTGCCTCTACAATGTCTCTTTCCAGTGATCGAGTCTTTTTTTCTTTTGGGATCTCAGAACTATCATCATAGGTCTTCTCTGCTTGTTCTTCTTCTTTTCCCTTAGCCTCCTCTTCTTGACTCACTTTCTCCTCTTTTCTTCCTTCTCCTTCAACTCTTGAATCTGGAATGTCTGCAGTGAGATCCAGAGGAGAGATGTTACCTGTGTTTACTACTTCATGAACTTCCTCTTTCGGAACAGAGGAATCCAAGTCCTTAGACTTCTCTTCATCTATCTCTTTTGATCCTTCTACATCTTTGTCAGAAGATTCTTCATTGGTTACATTTAATCCTTCAACATCCATGGCAAAGGTTCTTCATCTATTTCCTCTACAATAGGAAGATTGAATCTTTTGAAGGCATTCCAGAGGATGCCTTTTGTTTCTCTTGCTACTTGGTCAGTTTCTCCAAGCATAAGTTTATTCATTCTTGCTTTGCTCTAGAATTCATCCTTACAGTCCTTAAAGATCATGTCCATTTTCTTTGGAGTAATAGAAGGATAGAGTTGAATTGCTATATGTTCCCTAATCTCTAAGTCTTTTTCTTTTGCATTCTCTTTGCTTAGTTCAAGTACCTTCTCTAGACTTTTGTGAATTAATGATATAATTTCAATAAATGCTTTATTGTAGATGTTCAGGTACCTGACTGTAGCTTCTTCCAAAATCCTCTTGTCAGTATCACTATATTCATCATAGAATTCTATTACTGGTTGCAGGTTCCCATCCATAGTAACTGCCTTGATGATATCATCAATGGAAAGAGTGGTCTTTTCAACAAATTCTTCTTCCTTTTCTTCTTTGTTTTTACTAGCAGAGAATTCCCCAGATGTTTTCTTCTTCTTCTTCATTTTCTTAATTTCCTCATCAGACTCTGTTTCTTCATCATCTTTGAGACTTGTGTATGACCTTGTGGCTTTTGTTTTCATTCTCTTTTCTCCTTTTCCAGATGTCTTGACTTTTGGTTTGGTGGCTCTTGAGCTCTGAGGAGTGGTAGATGCAGAGCTCTTGGAGGATCTAGTCTAGGAGGAGGCTTGTACTAGAACATCTCCCTTCTTTGCTTCTTGTTTCTCTTTCTCATCCTTCTCCATTTTCTCTCTGTTTGCATCTACTACCTCTTTTGATATGCCAAATCTTTTGGCAATTTCCTCAACTTCCCTTCTAACTTTCCTCTTTATCTCTAGTTGTCTTAGCTCAACATGTATTTTTACACTTAGTTCTTGAAAGGTTCCAAACCTTTCTACCTCAGGGTCCTTAGGCTGGCTCAACAAGTGTTGAATATGTAGCTCCAAGATTCTCTCATCGACCTCATATGCTATTGGCGTTATCCACACTGTTCTGGACTCAACTGTCTCCATTAGGCATTGATCAATATCTACCATGAAGCACACTGTATCCTTGTATTTCTCAACTATGGATTGAGGTATTCTCTCTCTGGCTTGCATCATGCTTTGGAAGTTCTTAAAGTAACCCCAGAGAGCTATGCTTTGAGCTTTAGCATCACCAAGTCCATACATATAATCTCTAATCTGGATTGCAACTGGTTTGTCATTTTGCCAAACCCAACCACTTGATTTGGGTAGCTCATTCATGTAATAGAAGAATAGACACGGTATTAAACAACCATACTTAAAGGAGTTCTTCTTATCCTTCTTGATCTTCTGCGGGTTTTCTAACAGTTGATTTAAGAGATCACATAGGTCATAATCTGCATTTTCCCTCAACATCTGATATGCTGCATATATTGTAGTCCCAAACACAAAATTCTCCCTCCTAGAATGATAGATCTTATACCCAATTATCATTGAGGCAAATTTGACATCCAAATCTGTGATGTCATCTATGGTCATTGCTCTCTTGTCAAAATTAGATCCAGTGGCTTCAGTTACTATCTAGTTCTTGATAGATTTGAGTGCAGGTAACCCACTGGATGAGTGCAGTCCAGTTATTGCCCTGATGGCATCTTTTGTTTTCTTGAAGGGCCTCATTAACCACATGAAATTATCATGCATCCTATTTAGGACATACCAGACCCAATCATCTTCTCCAAAATAGGGAAAGTGTATGCAATGTCAGAAGTGTTTATCCCAGAAGGCCTTGTATTGAGGTTTGAGTTCAAAACTCTCATCTATTAGCTGTTTATGATAGATGTCCATCAATTTAGAGTCTCCAAATTCCTCAATGTTGGCATGGATATAGACCCTAACATCTTCTACGTGCAATACCCCATGCAGAATGCTAGAAAAAGTGCCTAAAGGATCAACTTCTAGAGATTTATAGGGATGTTTCTTAAATTTAGGATGCAGCCTATCAGTGATCTTTACAACCATTGGGGTAGCCATCTTGTAAAAGATTTAGAGAGATATTTTAGAATGGAAGTACCTTTTTCATGCCTTAGGGTTTGAAATAGGAGCTAGAACAAATCGCTGGTTGAATTCAAATTCCTAGTTGATCTTTGAGTGGATTGTAGAAACTTCATTACAGAGCTCTTCTTATCTTCTTCGTGAATGCAAGTGTGCAAATGATGAGTGAAAGAACCTTTTTACTCTTGCACAAACCCTAATTTCCTTTTGCAATAAATGCACAACTTAAGTTATCCAAATACCCTGTTTTAAGAGAGATCTTCTCGAATCATTGTGCTAATCTTAGAATCATTGTCAGTGACAATTGACAATGTATCTTGTTTTCTTAAGTCATGCCATGGGTTTGCAGATCAAAGTATCTCAATTTGAATCATACCGGATCTATCTGTGAAAATCTTGCTTTACCGGATGGTTGTCAAACTAGATCAACTTGAATGGTTAAACTCTTACAAAACTCCATGTGGATCTTTCATATTTTTACTAATGGTTATTTAGATATATTTCTGAGAACCCTTTAATCCGCAACATTCCATGTGCCAAATTTAGGCATTAATTGACTGGCTGGGGGAATTTATTTTTCTTTGTGACTCCCCCTAAGCTAGAGATCATCTGTTTAGTTTCCAAAAGGAATATCAGCACCAGATTCCGGTGCGGATCCATCCCCAACATTTTCTGTACTCTTCTTCATCCAAATCTTGCTCATCTCCCTTTGAACTTCATTTGCATTCACTTTGCCTTTTCCCTTATCTTGTTTTTTATTATGATGCACCGAACCATTTTTATCCTGATTTTTGCTTCTGCAGAATTTGGCAATATGACTGGATCTATTGCAATTGTAACAAACAACATTTCTTTGCATATTTGATTGATATCCTCTTGATCTACATTGATTAGCCATATGTCCCATTCTATTGCATGCAAAGCATCTACCATTGAATGAATTGTTTATTTGCATATTTTTGCATTCATGAGATCTGTAACCATACCTTTTGCAGTTGAAACATTGTCCAGAGAAGAATGGATTAGTCTGATTCATTCTCTTTCTGCACTAAGTTGCTTTATGACCGAAATTGTTGCAATTGAAGTAGTATCCATTGAAGGATGGATATCTTTGAGCATTTGGTTGTCTTACAGGAGGTTTTCTAGGCCTGTTTCTTTGATTTTTTGATCCAAAGTTCTTTTGACTGGATCCAGAGCTTTCACCTTTCTCATATCCCAAGACACGCTTATCATCTACCCTCTTTTGGCTTTCAAGAAGAACTTCAAGTTGGGCTAAGCTTATCTTGAATTTCTCTTTGTATTCATTTGTTGTTTGAAGATCTTGTTTAAGAGTGTCTATCTGATTCTCAAGTTGTTCTTCATTGTCTCTAGCTTCTTCAAGATCAGATTCAAGATACTTGATTATTCTATCCATTTTGTGGCAGTCCTCTGTCTTCTCCTTGAGGGATTGTTTTAGATTATCTTCAATTTTCCTTTTTTCTTCAATTTCTTGGGTGAATCTCATAACCCCTGATTCCATCTCATGCCTTACCATAATGACCTCTTTTGACAGCTTCTCACATAGCTTGTTTTTCTCATCTAGATCTTCATTAGTATCATTGGCTTCACTCTGATTTGCTAATTTTTGAGGTAGTTCCTTTCTCTTTTTCACAGAGATACTCAGTTTTTCTTTTAGCTCATTTATGAAATCATCAGCTTGTTTGAGTCTTTCTCTCAAGTTATTGACTTCAGAGTGGGATTGTTCAAGATCATCTAGGGAAGACTGAAGTTGTTCCTTCATACCATATATATCCATTGAGATTCCCAAATCTTCCTCAAGCTATTAGGTTCTATTTAGAGGAACTTAGCTCTGATACCAATTGTTGGAAACAAGGCAGATAATTGAGAGGGGGGGGGTAAATCAGTTATCTCAAATATCTTTAACTTTCTTTTCTCCTTTAATAATTAGTGTAGCATCAAAACATATAAGCATATATGATCATAAGAACATAAATAAAATCAAAACACATAACACAAGGATTTTTATGTGGAAAACCCTATTAAGGGAAAAACCACATGGTGACTAACACAAGATTGTATTCTCTGTTAAAAGAATAAGAAGTACAAAATGACACTTGCCAATTAGGGCTCACTACCCGAGCACACTGCTCACAAGAGGCACACTGCCTACAAGATACTCTCTGTCTACAGAACTTACAGAAGGTAATCAGGTGTTTGAACTGATGAGAGGCATCTACAAATGCTAGAGTTTAGTTCTGATTAGGCACAATATACTGATCTGATGCACTTCATTCTTCCTTTGCTTTAGTGTTGTTGCTCTGTCACATACCGGACTTGTATTGCTGCTTCCACACTTATCCCTGATTTTCTTCGCACTTTATTTCATCACACCTTCATATCACATACCTACATACTGGAATCCATCTGGTATATATATCCGCATCAAGGATTTCATTAACTTTCTAGTCTGCACCAAGAATACTCAAGATATTTACAAGTTATTGATCTATAAGCTGAATCCATGCTTGATTTGTGATGCGTATCAAAAACATAGACATAGAAGTCATTAATCAAGTCAGCCAACAATGTATGATCCCATAAATTACTTGATCAACATCATGTACTCATCTGGATTGGAGTCTGATACTCTGCCAGTCAGTTCTTTCTCTGTCTACTCTACTTGACTAGAACTTGATGCTCAGATGCTCATATCTTTTCCATGCTTTACTACCGGAGGGTAAATCTCTAGAATATAGTAGTCATGATACTTCTCTTGACTTATCCAAGTCCACAAATTTCTGAGTTACACCATCTAAGAGATATGGACCTGATTGTTAGACCTTGTTGCATACTCTGTTCTTGTTCACCGGACCGAAACAATCTTCAATCTGACTTTTGATATAGGCATACTATGTACTGCAAATGTGTGGGATAGACTTTGTTGCCATCAATGACAACACTCATGAAGCCACACAGTGTCTCTTGCCAACAAGAAGATGTAGAGGGCTTGTCAGATGATGGTGAAATTTTACTTCCCACACATTTTAGAGATCAGGTCAAGAAGCAACCATTGCCATCAGTCAATTGGTCAGCCAAAGAGAACACCTTGATCGAGGAAAGAATGAGCCAAGTTATCAAAAATAGTAAGGATATTCTTGAAAAATAAGTAGAAAGAAGCCATTTCAGTTGTAGAGCCGCCAATAGTTCAACCATTAGTCCCTTCCACTTCCAAACCAAAACCAAGGGTTAAAGCTATGAGCGTCCTTCCAGAAGGAACAAAGATGGCCAAGTTGAAGAAGAAGAAGATTGAGTCTCTAGTTCATATTTAGTAGGAACAACCAGCAATTGCATCAGAAGTTCCCATTGAACTAGCACCGCATGTTGAAACATTGCCTTCAGTTCATGTTTCTCCACCTTCATCACCAAGCTCTTCTCCCATTCACATAGACTGAGAGCCAGATTCGCTAGTTCATAACGCTGAGACACATATTGGTTCATCAGGAGTTGATGAGGTTAGAATCGAGTTTCCAAGAGAGGCTGGCCCATCTTGGCTTGAGAACATCTTGGGTTGGAAAAGGAGAAAGCCTTCATATCAGTTTAACTTGACAGAGCTTAATAGCGTCTACCAAGACACACCGGACATGAAACTTAAGAAGCAAGTTCACATTGAAAAGAATGCAGATGGAGAAATGATACTTGAAACTGCAACACCGCCAAAAGATAAAGATGTTGATGACTTCAAGGTTGTCAAAGCTAATCTTGGTATGAGTACCCGACATACAGATGTAAATCTCTTTGAGGTTGCAACAGATAATCTAAAAGAGAGGGTGTTGAAGGATGGAAAAGATAAAGCAGCCCTCAAGGTTGAAATTAGGTAGTTGTGGCAGTATATTTCCAATCTTTTTCATGGCACATCACAGGCCAATTTATTGCTTCCTCAAATTTTGGGATCATTGGCCGATCAACAGTAGTTCAGTCAATTGGTCATTTATGGGAGGCACATGAAGGATTGGGTGGAAGAATTTGTAACTAAAGGCAGAGTCGTACTTTCACAGTCCTATCAATTAAAGTATAATGCTCATGATCTGCGTCAAGGCATTTAGGAATTACAACAGACTTTGGCTAAAAATAGACCAGTGTTTGAGATCATAATCTCTGACTTGAAGATAGTATATAATTCTGTTGATTTAGCTGAAGATAAGAAGATGGTTTCTACTTGGAAAGCATAGTATCTTTTCATAGTAAAAACTTATGATAGTATAATCTCAGATTTAGTAGAATGGAAAGAAAAAGTGGTAAATGTTCTCAAGTTTGTGAGATCTTTTGTTTCTCATATCCCATGTTCATGTGAGAAAGCAGATGATACCCTGTATGATCTTAGGCAAGTACAGATAGAATTCCAGACTCTCGTCTGCAACAATTTTAATGGTGATCTCAGTGCTGGCAAGATGGAGCGTCTTGCTACCATGATAGTAAAGTTTGATAAGGCTATGGGCAAAGTTCATGAATTCCTTCAGATGGTTGCAGATGGTGAAGAAATGTTGGAAAATCATAATATCATCTTAGAGAGTATCAGTGTTCCTAGCAAAGATATGGTCACTAGCTTTTTAGAAGATATTATCTCCCAAAATATCAATGGATGACATCGCCAATAAAGCAAGAATGTAGATGAGGATGTGACTCAAAAGAAAGCATCTTTAATTCAAATCTTTTTTGTTTTAAAGTATTTGTTTTCATCCAAAGCTTATCCATCCTCAAAATAGTAAAAAGTTACTTTGTAATAGTTGGAGCTTTCTTTGCTTTAAAGCAAATTGTTTTAAAGCATTTGTTAGTTGTAATCTTTGTCTTAGAATAGAAATAAAGCTTGTGAGTTGGTAATTTAGTTAGGTTTAATCAAGGAGATTTTAGGGTTACCTACTCCTTTGATTTAGTGAAATAAGGGTAGCCTTGCCCATTGTAAAAAAGGGTAATTGTGATAGCAAAATTTGTTGTGTCTATTCTAGCCTGCAGAAATTATTATTTCAACAACTTGTTCACTCTGTGATATTTGTTTTCCAGTGTTTGATCATGTATTGTATGCCTGCCTTTTGCTACAATATTGTTGTCCTAGATTTGTATCAACTTTATGATATTGGAATAGAAGTCTCATGCCTGCCATTTGCTTTGATTTTCTATCTCAGATCATCTAGTTTTGTCATTAGATGTGTAGCTTGCGTAATCTTATTTTAGTTTTCATCTTAAAGTAGATTGAGTCTTCTAATGTGAATCTGGAAGAAGTTTATTAAATCTTTTTATGTTAAAAAATAAATCATTCCTCATTAACTTTTAATCCCTTTGCTCTAAATTTACTTATGTGATTAAAAGCATCATTTAGTTTAGGCCTAGCTATAGTTAGAAGTTTATTAAAAGGAAAAACCTCTACTGCAGTGATTAGAGTTTTATAACCTTGTGCTCACAGTTGAGAAACAAAAAGAAGATAGGTAAATTTAATTTATTTATCTTTTTAGCAAACAACAGTAAAAAGGGAACTCCCCCGCATAATAGGAGAGTAGTTTATCTGTGCATAGCTATCTATTTCTAACACGCATTCCAGAGGTGCAAATTAAAACACCAACAGTTTTATGGCACCCACCATGGGGTACGAGGCATAAAACTTTAAGAAAGCTTAAGCTTATGACACAAGAATGACTCTTTGGCATCCTACTGCTCTAGTACAACAACCAAATCTTACACCACCTGCTATTCAACCAAATCTTGTATGAGTGGAAGGAGAGCAAATGGACATCATTAGTAGCCTGAGGAGTTTCATATTTGTGCAAAAGGAAAATCCTGTTCAGTGGAGAAATGTGGCTACTATTCTTGACGAAGAAGAACACAAAGAAGATCTTGTGGCTGGAAGGCCTGTATTACCATCTCCTGCGTGGCAATAGATAATCCTGGCTCATAGGGTTTATTCAAGAAGGGGAAAAGGTAGTACTACAGATCCTTTCTTCCAAGTTCTTGTTCCTATAGAAGTTGGAGAAGCATCCAACATAGTTCCTAAAGTCTAGTTAGTTCCTGAAGTCAAGTAGGAAGAACCTCAAGAGGAACCAGTAATCCAGCCTAGAGCAATGGGTGATGCAAATAATAACAATCACAATGATCAGAATCAGATGCGACCACCCCCATTGCCTTGGGGTGATAACATTAGACCTTTGGCCCTACAAGCACATCATGAGTTTCCATAGGGGTCAAGGAAGCACTTTCCCTAATTCCACGGTGATGGGACTCAACATCTTGATGAACACATCTCTGCATTCACAACAGCTTGTCCTGTTTTGCATGTATCACATGAAGATGTTGTTGTGTGTCTCTTTTTGAGACTCTTGTGGGAAATGCTACTGACTGGTTCAATCATCTGGAGCCAAGAATCATTAAAAATTGGACAACTATGAGTGAGAAATTCTTGGCAATGTTCAAGCCTGTCAAAGATGGTCACAAATTGTTCACCCAACTCTCAAATTCAAAGATGGAAAACAATGAACCAATGAGGGAGTTTGTGGAAAGGTTTAATCACCTGGTTACATGTCTTTCTCATACACTCAATCCATCTCCACAAATTCTGTTGAGTAGTTTCATTAACTCTCTTCCTTCTAAGATAGCCTTCTTTTTGAGATTGGCTAATGAAATAGAATTATCCAGTGCACAAGAAAATGCCATCAAGTTGGAGGATAACATGATTACCTCTGGCAAGATGAAGATGGATTCAATCATGCCTCTTGTTTAGAGTTCTATGGATCCACTACTACAGAAGGTAGCAAATGAAGTGACTATTATGAAGAGACAGTTTCCTACTCAGGGGCAATTTGTGCAACAGCCATATCAGTCACCATAGAAACAATACCAACAACAGCAACAGTATCAACCATAGAAACCATATCAGCCTAAGAGGAACAATTTCTAGCCTTTTAATAACTTCAAGCCCAAGTTGTCGGCACCACCTCCAAGACAAGTAATTGATGCTACTCAAAATGCAGTGTTTTGTTCCTTTCATGAAACTGATGCACATACTGGAGCCACATGTCCTAAAAATTTAAGAATGAATCAGATTATGGGATATGCTAATGCTGCTCCCATTTCAAACATTGTCCCTTCCACAAGTATGAACATTGTCTTAACACAGATGGACAACTTTGATGGCGGCTCTACTATAAGATACTTCCAGAAAGAACCTATTTTAATAAAGGAAGAACAAGAGGATCCTCGTCAATATTCTCTTGCGGTGAATCATGAAAATCTTTCTACACCTGTGTTTAAACATGCTTAACATTTCAAGGAATAGAAAGAAGAAGAGGATAAGAAAAGATCAAAAGAAAAAGGGAAGGAAGTAACTTCAACTTCCAATGTTAAGCCACCACACGAAAAATGTCAAAGCTGCTCAAGATCCGTCTTCGACAAATTTTGATATTGTAGATTCTATGATGAAGACAAAGGTGTAGATTTCTCAACTGGAATATCTCCAGGATCATCCAGATCAGCTAAATAGAATTGTAAAATATGTCAAGAAGGAGACTGTCGTACAACCTACATTGCTTGAATCCTCCGTTCCAATAGAAGAGAAGCCCAAGCCTTTCTATATCTCTCTATATATAGGAGGCTATAAATTGAGCAATTGTATCATTTGATTCAGGAGCCTTAGAAAATGTCATGCCTTTACATGTGATGAATGCATTAGGACTCTCATGCACCAAAATGCATGACAAATGTTATTATCTTGAGTCTAAGTCAGTGTCGTTGGTCGGACAATTGAAGGATGGTCAAGTACGGTTGGTGGCTTCTCCTGAGAAGAAGATTATGATGACTATCTTGGTAGCCGACATTCCAACAAGTTACAAGATGCTACTAAGTAGAAGCTTCTGCAAAGATCTCAGAGGATAAATACAATTGGATTGGTCATCTGTGACCATTCCTTTAAAGAAAGGCAATTTCAAGTTGGAATCAGAAACCAAGTCTCGGTTCATAGTGGTGAAATCTCGGGATCCTCAAGCACAAGTGCTATATCAAGAAACGGGTCCTGGTATATATGTTATGCTATCAAAAATAACTAAAAAGAATTAGGAGTTTGTGTGCACGGTTGGCAAATCAAAGGAAGAATCTGAAGAAATGCACAACTTGCATACTTTCTATGAAGAAGAAGAAATGTAACAATCTTCTCAAGAGAAAAATTATGAGGAAGAGATCAAATATGCTGCAGAGGATGAATTTGATTTTTTCTTATTATCTTTTGAAGGATGGTTGAAGAACCTATGACAGATACATTCAAAGGAGAAGAAACTAAAGAAGCATTGCAATTGGAGAAAGAACATGATCTTCTTCACTTTGAAGATGACCTATGATTAGAAGAATTTTTCAAAACTGAAGATCATATGGAAGATTCATCATTGGATCTCAACCATTATCTACATCACTTAGAAAGTGATTCTTCAATAGAAGATACTATAGATTTTCCTTTATAGGGTAGCCCGTCTTCACCATTGTCTCAAGAAGCTTTTATACACACAAGTGAAGAAGATGATGCTGAATCCATCTATGAACCTATACAAGAAAGAGACTTCACCGATACTATACAACCAACGCAAAATGCAACATACAAAGAGGTTTATGGAGAAGAAGATTTCATGGAATATTCAATCTTGGTCACTAAAGAGGATGATATTGAAAAGTCAGAAATTCTCGACAAATGTTTTGTGAGATACGTCGTATGTGAGATTGATCAAGAAGATGAAGAAGAAGCATATAGCTCAGATGAATCCACCTTTGATTCTGCCTACTTACTAGAAGAAGAAAGATACATGAATGCTAAAGATGAGACGATGATGGATATCTGCATTGAAGAAGATTACTCTGTGGAGGTTGATGAGACTCAAAATAATGAATGGCAAAGTGAACTGTCAGGTGAAGATGTTACCCATCAAGTGTACTTTGATAATGATCAAGAGCTCGAGCATTCAGACCTAGATGATCTATCAGATTCTGAGGATTGGATGCACGAAAACATGACCAATGAAGAAGAAGAATTTTCTGAAGCACTTGGAAAATGGGTGACGATAGTTGTGGATCTTGTGAGCCAAGAATCAATAATGAGAGTTGTGTATGAGAAGCTTAGACCATTTTCAGAAGATGATACATTGATTGAGTTCTAGGTTGCATATGTTCAAGATATAAATGAAAGTCAAGTTCTATATATGGTGACTACCATTCCCATGAGCATACTTTGGCCACAAGACATTCCTTCATATCTTTAAAAAGAGGTTATGTACCTTCATCTGTTACAGAGGTTGCTTACTTTAGAAGAAGATGCTCCGTCTGATCTCTGGCATATCAACCAATTCCTCATGAACTTCTCATGGCCTGAACGTGAATACCCTCCTGAACCATGGCTCTTTGAAGAGATGTTGCAGAGAAAGAAAAGCATTGTATTGCCAAGAAAATCTTCACAGCTAAAGAGAGATGGTTCTTATTTTTTTTAATCAGTTGATGGTTTTGTGTGACAGTCTTTGTTCTTCTCATCCTCGCTCAGGAAAAAGAGCATCTTTGTGAACACTTTTTGTTCTCATAATGTGTTTCCCCTTTCTGTGATGTGATCGTTATGTCGTAATGTATTTCCCCTTTTTGTAATGTGACAGTTGTGTTCTTTGTGTTCTGGGAAGTTCCAACTCTTAGGTGATTTTAGGAAGTCCAGTTTTAGGTGGTTTTTAGGGAAAAGTCTTGTTCTAGGTGATTAGGAAAGTGATCTGACTCTATTGCCCAACTGATAAGACACTGTTCTAAGCTAGAAAAGTCCAAAGATTCTCAATTCTCCTATGTCGTAAGTATCTGACATGGTCCCCAGATAGAGCCAATTGTTCTACCCAATCAAAAATTTTTGCTTCATTAAGGCATTTTGTAAGAATCTAGAAAAATTTTCGTCAAAATTTCTAAAACTAGAAATTTCCATTTTTAGAAAGTTTCTAAAACTAGACGTCAAATTAGGTTTTCTAGGTTTCTTCAGATACAAATGTTGGCAAAATTTTCTAAAAATAGAATCTCTAATTCAGGTGTCTTGCCTGATTCTGATTGGCTGATTTTGCTTCACGATCAAGGTGGTCTAGACGGAATATGCAAAAGGTCATGTTTTCTCTATTGGGTCAATTCTTCTTTTTTAGATGGTGAAACATGAGCTTAGAAGCCATTAATGGAGGAGTTTCATCTTCTAGGGATTAGTTTCAAGTCTTCAAGGCTATTCAGATAACGCAGAACTAACGAACAGTCGTTGATTTGAACGAAGAACAGAAAATGGAGCATGATGGATCTGAAATGAGAAGAAATGTTGAAAAATCCACAAAATTGGTTAAGTCTGGAAATCTTGGGTGCCCTAGAGGCTAGGGGCGCTCATCCCACTCAGACTTAGATTTTTTTCATGTTTTTCAAGGAAATGCTAGAAATGTCTCCGTTAGTCAGTTTTTAGGTTGATAAAAGTAGTCATTCCAGTCAACAGATCCTAAAATGCTAGGATTCACCTCAGATATGCCTAGGCTATCTAGTCCCTCCCTCATCTAGTGGCAATTGACTAGAAAAGCATCGAAATTGATGACAGGAAGCTGCTGTCGACACACGAAACGGGGTAAATTGTAGACCAAGATGAAAATCCTCCAAATTGATGAAGACATGAATTTTCAAGCACCCCTGGAGGAAGAGGGCACCCATCCCACTCAGAGTTAGAATTTTTTTCACATTTTTCAAGAAACGTCAAAAAGTCTCCATCAACCCACTTCCAGGGGTCAAAATCAGTCAAACTCAGTCGAAATGCCGATAAAAATTGGAAATTCATCTTAGGTCTGTTCATGCTACTCAAATTATCTCCCATCCTGCTTCAGTAGTTAGCCGGACGACCGAAAACTAAGATCAAATAGGGCCTGCGACACGAAAAATGGAGAAATGGAATCAAAACTAAAAAATCTCAAAAATTTTCTAAGGCACAAAAAACCAAGCGCCCCTAGAGGCTTCGGGCACCTATCCCACCCAGACTTAGAAAATTTTTGTGTTTTTCTAAAAAATGACAAAACCTCTTCTGTTAGCCCATTCAAATTCATAAAATTAGTTTGGCTAGATTTTTGAGGTAGACAGAGGGTACAATCAGTTCAATTTTCATTAGGCTTGCCTACTTGCTAGATCATCAGTCTCAATTTTTCTCCAGAAGGTGAATTTCAACATCTGAACTAGGTCCAATGGTCACTGAAGCACGCACGGAAAACAAAAATTTGAAAAAGTTGAATATTTCAAAAAATGGCTAAGGCATGAAAACCCAGGTGCCCCTGGAGGCTGGGGACACCCAACTTCACCAGAGTTCGAAATTTTTAGGCTCTACTAATGGCATCCATTAGTTATTTCCCAAACTTTGTCTGTTGACAATTTCTAGAAGTTAGATTTGCAATTGAACGTCGTCTGATCATCAATTTAAAGCTAGGGATGAAATCAGGGCTGATAAATCTTCAAGGTGCCATGATCAGTCAGCTTTTTTGGTCAATGGTGACAGTTTGTCATCTTTTTGAAGACAGAGGTAGGCCATACTGGAGTCAAATGAGTGCAAAAGTTTCAAAATGAAAAAAAATTGACTAACACTTTTGCAACCTCACGTGTTTGATGACATCATCAAAGAAGATATTTTTAATCATCTAACACATGAAGCCATAGGTAGCTATAAAATAGGGATTCTTCCTATTTGAAGATATCTACTTGGATTTGTGCTTTAAAAGATGATTTCTTCATGGATAAGCTTTATTCTTTCACAAAGAAAGCTACTTTTTTGCCCTAAAGTTCTATAAAGACAAGCTTTTGGCCTCTTTATTTCATTACTTTTGTAGGTTGCATCTAGAGAAGAGAACTTCTTTTTCTTTTCATGAAGATTCAAAGACCCAAACGAAGTGCTTTTTCAGCATTCTTCATAGTTTCGGGATGAGGAAGCAAGGAGACATGCTTTTTCAAGGTCCTTTTTTCTAGGGGATCATTTTTCAGAAACAGGGCCAAAGCTTTTTCAATTTTCATCGAGATGGGTCCATCTAGAATTTCATCCTCTTAAAGATTGGGAAATCTTATTTTTCTAGGAATCTACTTTTTTGCTGCTTTTACTGGAAACCCTCCACTTTTTAAAAATCTAACAATCTGGGTTACTTTAGAATGGAATTGTCTAAAAAACCCATGTGCCATTTTTTCACTCACATTCTGCTTTTTAGAAGAAATTAGAATGTAATTTTCAGCCTTTTGTCTAAGATTTTTCTGACATAGGCATGTTCACAGTCATTCTTCAAGTCTTACAGTATGCAGTACTCTCCAATTGAGATCAAGCCTAAAACGATGTTGGTTCACGATTACCTGAGAACTTTTGAGATAGATTTGCATAAGGTGCTTCTAGTGTTCAATTTACATCATTTGGAAGATGTAGGAAATACAACTATCAGGAATCTAAATCACTCTAAGTTGCTTGCAGCAGCTTCATTCCACATCACAGTGTAGAGTATTGAATTCGTGATTGCTTGTATGAAGCATTACAATTTAGTCACAAGAGAAATCCAATCAGTAGATGGACGGGTGCTTTGCAACCTCAGGCCAAATGATATTGAGAAGTGTTTTTCAATACCAATTTGGAGGGAAAAGTTAGTCATTTCAATTGAAGAATGCAAGAGGGTGTGGCACAATGATAAAGAAAAGTATCAAAAAAAGATTGCTCAGAGGTGGTTGAAAGAAAAGCAGAATGCTATGCCAAAGAACGTTGGACGTGGAGAGTTCAAGGAAGAACATGCAATAATGATTACTCTGCTAAGCCTAATCATAGGTCAAGAAGATGCTAACAAATTTTAGCCTTGGATGTTTTACATCATGTCCCAGATTGTTGACGGAACTAAATACTATGATTGGTCAGCACTCATCAGTGATAGTCTCCACCAGCAGATAATTGATTTTCAAAGGGCCCATGAATTCCACATGATATCATATCTCGTATATCTAATAGCTTTTCAAGGTCAATTTAGAGGTTTGAATATTGTTAGAACTCTGGGCATTCAACATGTATATCACCATTTCTCGCAGTTAGAATTTTCTCAGGCGGAGCGACATTATAGGTGGGTAAATAATGCATTCCTTATGCATGTGGTGTGAGATCTAGATAATGAGTTACATATATGATTTTTAGCTGATGCTAGATTGGCAATGGTAGAATGGGCTGATTGGTTTATCTAGTTTCCCACTTTCACCTACATTAGAGTATATGGCTTCTTAGGAGAGCCATCCATGCTGCCAAGATATCCTACGGATGAGGTAGCGTAAATGGAATTTCTGAGGCAAGTCTTTGAAGTTCATACATTTCTGCATAGCAGGCACAAAGCATCTTTTAGTTTTCTAATTGGAATGGGTATTTATAGATGCAGATCTCGAGCAGATGCCAAAGTAATTGGTAGTGAATCGTTCAAGTATGGTCTTAAGTTTTTCGACAGGAGGACTTCATACGATCCTCATGCTATTTTTGCATCACACCTTGGTCAAAATTGTGTACATACACCTGTAGTTGAAGATTTTTGGGCTAATTGTACAGATTAGTTTGAAGTGCGGGGACGTAATTACAACAAGTTTACTCTTCAGCAGTTGGCTGATATCCTGTTAGAAGATGTAGAGGGCTTGTCAGATGATGGTGAAGTTTTACTTCCCACATATTTTAGAGATCAGGTCGAGCAACAACCATTGCCATCAGTCAATTGGTCAGCCAAAGAGAACACCTCAATCGAGGAAAGAACGAGTGAGTTATCAAAAATAGTATGCTATTCTTGAAAAATAAGCAGAAAGAAGCCATTCCATTTGCAGAGCCGCCAATAGTTCAACCATCAGTCCCTTCCACTTCCAAACCAAAACCAAGGGTTAAAGCTATGAGCATCCTTCCAGAGGGAACAAAGATGGCCAAGTTGAAGAGGAAGAAGATTGAGTCTCCAATTCATATTCAACAAGAACAACTAGCAGTTTCATCAAAAGTTCCCATTGAACCGGCACCACATGTTGAAACATTGCCTTTAGTTCATGTCTCTCCACCTTCATCACCAAGCCCTTCTCCCATTCACATATACTCAGAGCTAGATTCACTGATTCATAACGCTGAGACACATATGTTGGAATTAGACCAGACAATTGAGAGGGGTGGGGGGGAATCAGTTGTCACACAATATAAATGTTTTCTACTTTCAACCTCCTTTATTAACTTGCTACTAGATTAATGATGTAAACAATAAAGCATAGATCAACAACATAAGAGCAGAAGCATAATCAACACACTTGACACCAAGATTTTGACGTGGAAACATGGTTAAGGGAAAAACCATGGTGGGGTTTAACCCACATTTATTTGTACCCTGTTAAAAGTACTTTTAGAAAAATAGAAGGCACATGCCTTCAAGCGCACTGCCCAGAGCTCATTGCTCAAAAGGGAGGCTCACTGCCTACATAATATATTTTAGAATAGAATGAATTAACTGAGAAATAGCATCTACTTCATGCCTGGTTTAGTTTTAGTGAATGCTCAAAAACTTCTACTTTGCCCCGAATTCTTCTTTACCAACTTCACATTCCATATTTCTCTCGCTCCTTTTCTTCTCTACTATGCTTCTGATCCTTTATTCGACTTTGATCTTTTTACATAAGGATAAAGTTTAACAACTCTTCAACAAGTATTTATACACTTCATCCATCTTGGAATGATCAACAAGGTCAGCCAAATTCAATGTGGATCTTTACACTATCAGCCAATCATAGCTAAGACTTGAGTCTTCCTTTGTTAACACACCATGCTTCATAAAATGATCTTTAGATCATCCACAACATGCTAGGAACATCTAGTCTGCCAAGACTAGGAAGAACAACAACAACCAAGAGGAAAACTTTAATCACAAGCTCCTTTGTCAATGAGAACCACCAACACAACAGCCACATGATCCAGAGACCACCACAAGCACAATTAAGTCAACAGGAACAACCACACCACTTCGCATCATCAGAATTACTTTCATCTTCACACTGAACCTCAAGAACACACACTGCCATGACTATTATACTAAAAAGTTTGCTTCCGGACCTCCAAACCATGAACCACTCAAGTTGAAAGAACACACCAACATCCCAGACATTCATCTAGATCCGCAGATTACAATATGCTCATACCAGACCAATCCGGACCAACTTCTTGCCACTTTGTCATTATAGAACAACTGCAGAAACCTATTTTACTTAGAGGGCCATAACTTCGTCAGATCTTCAACTTCGTCAGATCTTCATGTGGACCTCTCAAATCTTAGCTAGAGCAACAATAGACAACCCTATACAAGCCCTTTAATCCACATATTCTGATCTTCACCTTACTGGAAATAGGAATCACTCCTCTGTATTGTCTTCACTATTTCTGATAGAAAGATATGTTGACATCAATGACAACACATCAAGCACATATTTGCAACAATCCCCCCCTTTGTCAATGATGGCAACATATGATGTGAAAAACTAATTCAATCATCAAGACAAGAACTTCTTCCCCTTTCACCTATCACACCTGCAACCACTTTCTTCACTGCTCCCCCTTTCACCAGTAATTGCTTACTTCCAAGTTTTTCACATGACTTCTCTCCCCCTTTGACATTAATGGTAAAGGGTACAAATTTGCAATCATCTCTTCCCCTTTTTATTTTAGACTAATCTCCAATGTTTGCATACTGACTACTCCTTAGAGTAGCATTTTCTCAACATCAATCCGGATCTCAAGATATGACTAAGAATTCCACTGGATTGACGCACCATAGTGCATCTTAATTTTGATTTGGAGGGGTAATAACCCCTAACTTCTCTCTGAGATATTCAAAGGTATCCTTGGGAAGAGGCTTAGTGAAGATATCTGCAATCTAATCTTTGGATGACACAAACTCCAACTTGACTTCATTCTCATTTACCTTCTCTTTCAAGAAATGAAACTTGATAGATATATGCTTTGTTTTTTAATACAACACTGGGTTCTTGGAGATACTTATTGCACTAGAATTATCATAAAATATTGTGACTAGCTCCTCAAACACAACTCTAATGTCCTTCAACATTTGCTTCATCCACAGAACCTGAGTACAATTATTTTCTGCTACTATATATTATGCTTCTGCAGTAGACGGAGATATTGCCTCTTGCTTTTTTCTCATCCAAGAGACCAATCTTCTTCCCAAGAAAAAGGCACCACCACTAGTACTTTTTCTGTCACCCACATCTCCTACCCAATCAACATCTGTATAAGCATGAAGAGGAAAGTCATTATCTTTTGGATACCACAATCCATAATCAATTGTCCCCTTGAGATATCTGAAAATTCTTTTGACTGCCAAAACATGGGATTCTTTTGGATCAGATTGAAATCTAGCAACAAGTCCAATGGTGTTCATGATGTCAAGTCTGGTCTAGGTTAGATAGAGCAATCCTCCAATCATTGATCTATACCTTTTATGATTTGCCTTGGGTGTATCATCATCTTTACTTAACTTGCATCCAGTTACCATAGGTGTACCTACTGGCTTTGAATCTTCCATTCCAAACTTCTTCAGCAATTCTTTCACATACTTAGACTAAGATATAAAGACACCTTTGTCTGACTGAACAATTTGTAGACCTAGGAAGAAATTCATCTCTCCAAACATTGACATTTCAAATTCACTTTTTATTTGGTCAGCAAATGCTTTGCACATACATTCATTTCCACCAAAAATGATATCATCAACAAAGACCTCAACAATTAGGATGTCCTCATGATTAATCTTGAAGTAAAGATTACTATCAGCAGTACCTTTACTAAAACCTATCTTAAGCAAATATTTGTCCAATCTTGCATACCAGGCTCTTGGAGCTTGCTTGAGTCCATACAAGGCTTTTCTCAGTCTACAAACCATGTCACCCTGATCAGACAACTAAAATCCTTCAGGTTGCTCAATGTAGACTTCTTCATTAAAATCTCCATTTAGGAATGCTGATTTGACATCCATCTGATACACTTTAAAATCTTTGAAAGTAGCAAATGCAAGAAACAATCTGACTGCATCTATTCTTGCCACCAGAGCAAAAGTTTCTTGAAAATCAATTCCTTCTACTTGAGAATAGCCTTTGCATACCAACCTTGCTTTGTTTCTACAACTTCACCATCTTCATTTAGTTTATTCCAGAAGACGCATTTGGTTCCAATTACATTTTTGTCCTCTAGTCTAGGAACAAGATCCTAAGTGTGGTTCTTTTCAATTTGCATTAATTCTTCTTCCATTGCTTTTACCCAATTTTCATCAATGCAGGCTTCACCAACCGATTTAGGTTCAATCCTTGAAATCAAACAAATCTATTCTTGATCTTCAACAACTCTTTTCCTAGTTTGAACACCTTTATTTCTATCCCCTATGATTTGATCTTCAGGATGATTCATTCTTACATACTTGGGGTTTTTGGGAATTGCTTGGGCTTCTGTTTCTTGAGCTTGTTCCTCAACATCTATACTAATTCCTTGAGTCTCTAGAGTTTCTAGATCAATCTGCATCTAAGTCAGAGTTTGAACTAACCTTCCTTGACTTTGACTTTCATTTTGATCATCTAAATCATAATCGTAGAACCTGGAATGTCCTTCCTTGCTCTCATCAACTCTAACATTAGCACTTTCAACAATCTTTTTCAACCTCTTGTTAAAGCACCAGCAAGCCTTACTTTGAGTAGAGTATCCCAAAAATATTCCCTCATCACTTCTTGTATCAAACTTGCCTAAATCCTCATCTCTTTTGATATAGCATTTACTACCAAAAACTCTGAAATAACTCACAGTAGAAGGATGACCAAACCATAGTTCATAAGGGGTCTTACCAGAATTGCCTTGGATCTGCACCTGGTTAAGAGTGTAGATAGTAGTACTTACAGCTTCTCTCCAATAAACTTGAGGAACATTTGTTTCCATCATCATGGTCTTGACATCTTCTTGAATGGTCCGGTTCTTTCTTTCCACAACTCCATTTTTTTGGGGAGTCCTAGGAGCAGATAACTATCTTTTTATGCCATGCTTTTCACAGAAAGCATCAAACTCATGGGAAGTAAATTCTCCACCTCTGTCAGATCTCAAACATTTCAATTTTTCACCAACTTCATTTTCCACCATCACTTTGAACACCTTAAATTTTTCAAGAGCTTCTGATTTTTCTTTTAGGAAGGTTACCCACATCATCCTAGAGTAGTCATCTATCATCAACATGAAATATCTATCTCCTTGCACACTCCTAATTCTAGCAAGACCACAGAGATCAGTATGTAACATTTCCAATCATCCATTTGAAACTTGTTCCTTACTTCTGAATGAAATTTTGCTCTGTTTCCCCAATTGACATTCTCTACACATCCTATTAGGTTTCACAAGTTTTGGAAGATCTGTCACAGCCTGAGTGGTACTAATTTTGACAATATTATCAAAATTCACATGACACATCCTCCTATGCCATAACCAAATTTGATCTATATGAGTAATCAAACAGCTTTTGCTAGAGCTACTTAAATAAAAAAATGTTACCTCTAGTTTGAGTACCGGATGCATTTCAGTTCTGGAACTCTCCAAGATTCTGCACTTTCTATCTTTGAATTGAAGATCATAACCTTTATCAACCAACTGTCCAACACTGAGAAGATTATGTTTCAGTCCTTCCACATATAGAACATCATTGTTGCTATTCTTACCATCAAAAGAGATGGATCCTCTGCCACAAATTCTACTAGTTGAGCTATCTTCAAATTTCACAAGCCCACCTTCATAATTTTCAAAATTCACAAACTTACTCTTGTCTCCAGTCATATGATGAGAACATCCACTATCAATCACCCATTCATCTTTCTCAATAACCTGAGCAACCAAGGCACTTTCTATATTTGGATAGCTAGCAGATTCAGTAGACACTAGATCTTCTTCTTTGATGGCAATGAACACCTAATCATTTTTAGGGTAACGTCCATGATCAAATTCATCATCTGTGACTCCTTCTCCAGTTTCTTGGACATAGTAACATTTGTTCTGATTTTGATATCTGTTAGGGTTTGATTTTGAAAACCTCTCCAGACATCTTGAGGCAAAATGACCAATCTTATTACAAGCAAAACATTTGAGTGGCAGTTTTCCTTCATACTTATCAGATCCTCTTGGCAATGTTTTGGTAAGAAGAGCTTCAAGATTAGTAGTTTCAAGTTCAATATCTTCAAGATCCTTCCTTGTCTTCACTAATCTATTTGATCTTGTAGAAGATCTTTCACCTAGATCATATCTTTGTTTTCCATATACACTGGCCTTAAATGCAGATTCAAACTTGGGAAGAGAATCACCAAACTCACTTAATTCAAAAGCTAAGATTTTGCCAACCAGATGATCTCTTGTAACATCTGAGACAATTCACATCTCCTCTATAGTAGCTACCTTATGTTTGTATGAATCAGGTAGAGATCTGATTACTTTTGATACAATCTCTAATTCTTCCAAAGTTCCACCGGCACACCTGATACCACAAACAAGTTCATTTATTGTTTGCATGTAGATTGTGATTTTTTCATCTTCGCCCATTCTCATAGTTTCAAATTTTCCCCTCATACTTTGCAGCTTGGCATATTTGACATATTTATCACCTTCATACAGATATTCCAACTTTTTCTAGATTTCATAAGCAGTTTTTAGACCAAAAACATTTGTCATTTCTGAATCAGTCAGGGCACTCAACAAGGCTTCTTTATCTTGAAGGTTATTTTCAGCATCTTTGACTTGATCTGGATTTGAAGGGCCTTTCTTCAGAGGTTTATGCTCAACAATGGTTATCACCCAATAGGCATTGCCCATGCATTGTAAATGGCATTCCATGAGATTCTGCCAAATAGAATAATTTGTTCCATCAAATCTTGGACTATCTTTCTTGTAGGTCGACATCCTGGATCTCCTCAAGCAGTCAAAATTTTATAAGAGGATCTGGCTTTGATACCAATTGTTGGAATTGGACCAAACAACTGAGGGGGGGGGAATTAGTTGTCACACAATATAAACTTTTTCTGCTTTTAACCTCCTTTATTAACTTGCTACCAGATTAATGATGTAAACAATAAAGCATAGATCAACAACATAAGAGCAAAAGCATAATCAACACAATTGACACCAAGATTTTGATGTGGAAACCCGGTTAAGGGAAAAACCACGGTGGGGGTTAACCCACAAATATTTGTACCCTATTAAAAGTAATTTTAGAAAAATAGAAGGCATGTGCCTTTGAGTGCACTACCCAGAGCTCACTGCTCAAAAGGGAGGCTCACTGCCTATAGAATATATTTTAGAATAGAATGAATTAACTAAGAAATAACATCTACTTAATGCTTGGTTCAGTTTCAGTGAATGCTCAAAAACTTCTACTTTGCCCCAAATTCTTCTTTACCAACTTCACACTCTATATTTCTCTTTCTCCTTTTCTTCTCTGCTTTGCTTCTAATCCTTTAATCAAATTTGATCTATTTTGCACAAGGATAAAATTTAACAACTCTTCAACAAGTATTTATACACTTCATCCATCTTGGAATGATCAACAAGGTTGGCCAAATTTAACGTGGATCTTTACACTATCAGCCAATCATAGATAATACTTGTGTCTTCCTCTATTAACATTTCATGCTTCATAAAATGATCTTTAGATCATCCACAACATGCTAGGAACATCCGGTCGTCCAAGGTTGGGAAGAACAACAACAACCAAGAGGAAAACTTTAATCACAAGCTCCTTTGTCAATGCGGACCACCACTACAAGCACAATTAAGTTAACAAGAATAGCCACACCACTTCGCATCATTAGAATTACTTGCATCTTCACACTGAACCTCAAGAACACACACTACCATGACTGTCATACTAAAAAGATTGCTTCTGGACCTCCAAACCACGAACCACTCGAGTTGAGGGAACACACCAACATCACAGACATGCCTCTAGATTTACAGATCACAATATGCTCATACCGGACCAATCCAAACCAACTTCTTGCCACTCTGTCATTACAGAACAACTACAGAAACCTGTTTTACTCAGAGGGTCATAACTTCTCCAAATCTTCATGCGGACCTCTCAAATCTTAGCTGGAGCAACAATAGACAACCCTATACAAGCCCTTTAATCTGCATATTCTAATCTTTACCTTACTAGAAATACTAATCACTCCTCTGTACTGTCTTCACTATTTCTGATAGAAAGATATGTTGACATCAATGACAACACATCATGCACATATTTGCAACAACATATTGGTTCATCAGGAGTTGATGAAGTTAGAACTGAGTTTCCAAGAGAGGCTGGCCCATCCTGGCTTGAGAACATCTTGGGTTAGAAAAGGAGAAAGCCTTCATATCAGTTAAACTTGACAGAGCTTAATAGCGTCTACCAAGACACACCAGACAAGAAACTTAAGAAGCAAGTTCACATTGAAAAGAATGTGGATGGAGAAATGATCCTTGAAACTGCAACACTGCTAGAAGATAAAGATGTTGATGATATTGAGGTTGATAACTTCAAGGTTGTCAAAGCTAATCTTGGTAGGAGTACCTGGCATACAGATGTAAATCTCTTTGAGGTTGCAGCATATAATCTGAAAGAGAGGGTGTTGAAGGACCGCGAAGATAAAGGAGCCCTCAAGGCTGAAATTAGGCAGTTGCAGCAGTATATTTCCAATCTTTTTCATGGCACATCATAGGCCAATTTATTGCTTCCTTAGATTCTGGGATCACCGGTTGATCAACAATAGTTCAGTTAGTTGGTCATTTATGGGAGGCACATGAAGGATTGGGTGGAAGAATTTGTAACTAAAGGCAGAGTCATACTTTCACAGTTCTATCAATTACAATACAATGCTCATGGTCCGCGTCAAGGCATTCAGGGGTTACAATAGACTTTGGCTAAAAATAGACCAGTGTTTGAGATCATAATCTCAGACTTGAAGATAGCATATAATTTTGTTGATTTAGCTGAAGATAAGAAGATGGTTTCTACTTGGAAAGCACAGTATCTTTTCACAGTAAAAACTTATGACAATATAATCTCAGATTTAATGGAATGGAAAGAAAAAGTGGTAAATGTTCTCAAGTTCATGAGATCTTTTGTTTCTCAGATCCATGTTCATATGAGAAAGAAGATGGTACCCTATATGATCTCAGGGAAGTATAGATAGAATTCCAAACTCTCGTCTACAACAATTTTAATGGCGATCTCAGTGCCGGCAAGATGGTTTGTCTTGCTGCCATGAAAGTAAAGTTTGATAAGGTTGTGGGTGAAGTTCATGAATTCCTTCAGATGGTTGCAGATGGTGAAGAAATGTTAGAAAATCATAATATCATCTTAGAGAGTATCAGTGTTCCTGGCAAAGATGCGGTCACTAGCTTTTTAGAAGATATTATTTCCCAAAATATCAATGGATGACATCGCCAATAAAGCAAGAATGTAGATGAGGATGTGACTCAAAAGAAAGCAGCTTTAACCCAAATGCTTTTGGTTTTAAAACATTTGTTTTCATCCAAAGCTTATCCATCCTCAAAATAGTAAAAGTCACTTTGTAATAGTTGGAGCTTTCTTTGCTTTTAAGCAAATTGTTTTAAAGCATTTGTTAGTTGTAAGCTTTGTCTGAGAATAGAAATAAAGCTTGTGTGTTGGCAAGTTAGTTAGGTTTAATCAAGGAGATTTTAGGGTTCCCTACTCCTTTGATTTAGTATAAATAAGGGCAGCCTTGCCTATTGTAAAAAAGGGTAATTGTGATAGCAAAATTTGCTGTGCCTATTCTAGCCTATAGAAATTGTTATTTCAGCTACTTGTTCACTCTGTGATATCTATTTTCTAGTATTTGATCATGTATTGTATGCTTGCCTTTTTCTACAATATTGCTATCCTGGAGTTGTATCAACTTTATGATATTGGAATAGAAGTCTCATGCCTACCATTTGCTTTAATTTTCTATCTCAGATCATTTAGTTTTGTTGTCAAATGTGTAGCTTGTGTAATCTTATTTAAGTTTTCATCTTAAAGTACAATGAGTCTTCTAATGTGAATCTAGAAGAAGTTTATTAAAGATTTTATGTTGAAAAACAAATCATTCCTTGTTAACTTTTAATCCCTTTGCTCCGAATTTACTTAGGTGATTAAAAGCGTCATTTAGTTTAGGCCTAGTTGTAGTTAGAAGTTTATTAAAAGGAAAAACCTTTGCTGCAGTGATTAGAGTTTTATAACCTTGTGCTCGCAGCTAAGAAACAAAAAGAAGATAGGCAAATTTAATTTATTTATCTTTTTAGCAAATATCAGCAAAAAGGGAACTCCCCCTCATAATAGGAGAGCAATTTATCTATGCATAGCTGTCCATTTCCAACTCGCATTCCAGAGGTATGAATTGAAACACCAACAAGGGAGTAGTAGCTTCCTTGGGTTGTAGCCCTAAAACAAAGTTGTAATTTTAATAGCAGTGAGCTTCATATATAGTGAGTTAATCCTCACCGTGGTTTTACCCCTTTTAGGGATTTCCACATATATCTAGTGTTATGTGATGCAGGAGCATCTAGGGTGTAAAAGTAATCTTGCATCACCCAAAAATATTATTTATTTTTTAATAAGGGCTAAAATTGGAAGGGTTACTATTTTTAGTAAGCTGGCATTTGTGCACGTATGGACACGAAATATTACACAGACCTCCAAAATGGTGAATTGAAGCCAATGGTGAAGAAATCACTTCAATATCATTTGTTATTTGTGGGATATTAATGTTTTTAATCTTCAAATTTTGATAAAATATTCAAAGTCAAATTTGAGGTACTTAGAGGCTCTGGATGGGCCCAAAAATTGGGCAAAAATTAAAATGTACCCTAAGCTCAGTAAGATGAGAACCACTCCTTGTGGGGAGTCATATGGTATGAGAAACTTGAATCCATTAACAAAGAGCCATCACAAAAAACATTAGTAGAAATAAATAAAGAAGCATCATCACAATCATTAGAGGATTTTTTTGTGAAGGAATCAAGTTCTTCTTCTTATTTTTGCATTCCTTCTTGACATGTCCCATGTTTCCATAGTTCCAACACTTTACTCTTCCTAGGGTTTTGGACCATCCTTTTGATTTTGATTTATATTTCTTTTTCTCTCCTTCAAATCTACCTTTATGCTTAGGCCTTCCCTAAACATGCAAGACATAATTGGAACCTGTTACAAATATATGCCTAAGCGGTGTTGTCATTGATGTCAACATATTCTTGTTGTCATTAGTGTCAACTATGCCTTATTCTGTTGCCTGTTCAGGAGACTAGAATGTTGATGATATTGAGAAAATTAATGAAGACTCAAGGTTCGCAGACCTTATGGCTATATAGAGGATTGTCAGAGGCTACTCTAGTCAAGAATTGAGAAGTCCGCATGAAGATTTGAAGAAGTTATGGCCATATGAATAGAACTAGATCTTGCAGTATTCAGAAGAGACAGAGTGATAGTAAGTTGGTTTAGATTGCTCCACAGTGAAATATTATGATCTACGGATCTGAAGGCATGTTTGGGAAGTCAGTGTGTATCATCAACTCCAGTGGTTCATGGTTTGGAGGTCCACAAGCTATCCTTCTAGTTTGACAGTTATGGCAGACAACATTCTTGAGGTTCCAGAGGAAGATACAAATGATTCTAGTAATTTGGTTTAGAGTGGATGTTATTGGTGAGTTTAATGTGCTTATGGAAGCCTCTAGATCATGTGGCTACTATGTTGGAGGTCTACATTGGAGTTTGAGCTTGTTATTGAAGATTTCCTCTTTGAAGTTGTTGTTCTTCCCAATCTTGGCCGACCAGATGTTTCTAGCATGTTGCGGATGATCTAAAGATCATTTTATGAAGTGTGGTGTGTTAGTAGAGGAAGATTCAAGTCCCAGCTATGATTGGCTGACAGTGTAAAGATCCACATTAAGTTTGGACAACCTTGTTGATCATTCCAAGGTTGATGAAGTGTATAAATACTTGTTGAAGAGTTGTTAAACACTATCCTTGAGAAAAATAGATTAAATCTGAATAAAGGATCAGAGGAAGAGCAGAGAAGAAAAGGAGCGAGAGAAGTGTAGAGTGTGAAGTTAGTAAAGAAGAATTTGGGGCAAAGCAGAAGTTGTGAACATTCATTGAAACTAAACCAGGCATGAAGTAGATGTTATTTCTCAGTTAATTCTTTCTATTCTAAATAAATTGTGTAGGTAGTGAGCCTCTCCTTTTGAGCAATGAGCTCTGGACAGTGCACCCAAAGGCATGTGCCTAATATTTCTCTAAAGTACTTTTAACAGGGTACAAATCTTTGTGGGTTAACCCCCACCGTGGTTTTTCCCTTAACTGAGTTTCCACATCAAAATCTTGGTGTCAAGTGTGTTGATTGTGTTTTTGCTCATATGTTGTTGATCTATGCTTTAATGTTTACATCATTAATCTAATAGTAAGATAATAAAGAAGGTTAAAAGCAGAAAAAGTTTATTTTGTGTGACAACTGATTGACCCCCCTCTCAGTTGTCTGGTCTAATTCCAACAATTGGTATCAAAGCCAAATCCTCTTATATAAGCCTAACTGCTTGAGGAGATCTAGGATGTTGACCTATAAGAAGGATAGTCCAAGATTTGATGGAACAAATTATTCTGTTTGGAAGAATTGCATGGAGTGCCATTTGCAATGCATGGGTGATGCCTATTGGGCGATAACCAATGTTGAGTATAAACCTCTGGAGAAAGGTCCTTCAACTCTAGATCAAGTCAAAGATGCTGAAAATAACCTTCGAGCTAAAGAAGCCTTGTTGAGTGCCCTGACTGAATCATAAATGACAAATGTCTTTGGTCTAAAAACTGTTTATGAAATCTGGAAAAAGTAGGAGAATCTATATCAAGATGATAAATTTGTCAAATGTGCCAAGCTGCAAAGTCTGAGAGGAAAATTTGAAACTCTGAGGATGAGCAAAGATGAAAACATCACAATCTATATGCAAAAGATAAATGAACTTGTGTGTGGTATTAGGTGTACTGGTGCAACTTTTGAAGAATCAAAGATTGTATCAAAAGTGCTTAGATCTTTACCTGATTCATACAAACATAAGGTTACTACTATAGAGGAGATTAGGACTATCTCAGAAGTTACAGGAGATCATCTGGTTGGCAAAATTTCAAATTTTGAATTAAGTGAGTTTGGTGATTCTCTTCCCAAGTCTAAATCTGCATTTAAGGCTAGTGTATATGGAAAACAAAGATATGATCCAGGTGAAATCTCTTCTATAAGATCAAATAGATTCGTGAAGACAAGGAAGGATCTTGAAGATGTTGAAATTGAAACTACAGATCTTGAAGCTCTTCTTGCCAAAAGATTGCCAAGAGGATCTGGTAAGTATGAAGGAAAATTGCTACTCAAATGTTTTGCTTGTAATAAGATTGGTCATTTTACCTCAAGATGTCCGGAGAGGTTTTCAAAACCAAACCCTAATAGATACAAAAATTAGAACAAATGTTACTATGTCCAAGAAACTGGAGAAGAAGGAGTCACAGATGATGAATCTAATCATGGAGGTTCCTTTGAAAATGATTGGGTGTTTATTGCCATCAAAGAAGGAGATCCAGTGTCTACTGAATCTGCTAGCTATGCAAATATGGAAAGTGCCTTGGCTGCTTAGGTTATTGAGAAAGATGAATGGGTGATTGATAGTGGATGTTCTCATCATATGATTGGAGACAAGAGTAAGTTTGTGAATTTTGAAAATTTTGAAGGATATGAAATTTGGAGATAACTCAGCTGATAGAATCTGTGGCACAGGATCCATCTCTTTTGATGGTAAGAATAGCACCAATGATGTTTTGTATGTGGAAGGACTGAAACATAATCTTCTTAGTGTTGGATAGTTGGTTGATAAAGGTTATGATCTTTGATTCAAGGATGGAAAGTGCAGAATCTTGGAGACTTCCAGAACTAAAATTGCATCCGGTACTCAAACTAGAGGTAACATTTTTCATTTAAGTAGCTCTTGAATAAGTTGTATGATTCCTAAGATAGGTCAAAGTTGGTTATGGCATAGGAGGATGTGTCATGTGAATTTTGATAACATTGTCATAATAAGTACCACTCAGGTTGTACGAGATCTTCCAAAACTTGTGAAATCTAATAGCATGTGTAGAGAATGTCAATAGGGGAAATAGAGCAAAATTTCATTCAAAAGTAAAGAACAAGTTTCAAATGGACGATTGGAACTGGTACATACTAATCTCTGTGGTCCTGCTAGAATTAGGAGTATGCATGGAGATAGATATTTCATGTTGTTGATTGATGATTACTCTAGGATGATGTGGGTAACCTTCCTAAAAGAAAAATTAGAAGCTCTTGAAAAATTTAAGATGTTCAAAGTGATGGTGGAAAATTAAATTGTTGAAAAATTAAAATGTCTGAGATCTGAAAGAGGTGGATAATTTACTTCCCATGAGTTTGATGCTTTCTGTGAAAAGCATGACATAAATAGATAGTTATCTGCTCCTAGGACTCCCCAACAAAATGGAGTTGTGGAAAGAAAGAACTGAACCATTCAAGAAGCTGTCAGGACCATGATGATGGAAACAAATGTTCCTCAAGTTTATTAGAGAGAAGCTGTAAGTACTGCTATCTACACTCTTAACCAGGTACAGATCAAAGGTAATTCTGATAAGACGCCTCATGAACTATGGTTTGGTCATCCTCCTACTATGAAATATTTCAGAGTTTTTGGTAGTAAATGCTATATCAAAAGAGATGAGGATTTAGGCAAGTTTGATACAAGAAGTGATGAGGGAATATTTTTATGGTACTCTACTCAAAGTAAGGCTTACCGGTGCTTTAACAAGAGGTTGAAAAAGATTGTTGAAAGTGCTAATGTTAGAGTTGATGAGAGCAAGGAAGAACATTCCAGGTTCTACAGATATGATTCAGATGATCAAAATGAAAGTCAAAGTCAAGGAAGTTAGTTCAAACTCTGAATTAGATTCAGATTGATCTAGAAACTCTAGGAACTCAAGAAAATAGTACAGATGTTGAGGAACAAGCTCAAGAAATAGAAGCTCAAGCAATTCCCAAAATCCCAGGTATGTAAGAAAGAATCATCTTGAAGATCAAATCATAGGGGATAGAAATAAAGGTGTTCAAACTAGGAGAAGAGTTGCTGAAGATCAAGAAGAGATTTGTTTAATTTCAAGGATTGAACCTAAATCAATAAGTGAAGCCTACACTGATGAAAATTGGGTAAAAGCAATGGAAGAAGAATTAATGCAAATTGAAAAGAACCACACTTGGGATCTTGTTCCTAGACTTGAGGACAAAAATGTGATTGGAACCAAATGGGTCTTTTGGAATAAACTAAATGAAGATGGTGAAGTTGCAAGAAACAAAGCAAGGTTGGTATGCAAAGGCTATTCTCAAGTAGAAGGAATTGATTTTGAAGAAACATTTGCTCCGGTGGCAAGAATAGAGGTAGTTAGATTGTTTCTTGCATTTGTTGCTTTCAAAGATTTTAAAGTGTATCAGGTGGATGTCAAATCAGCATTCCTGAATGGAGATTTGGAGGAAGAAGTCTACATTGAGTAACTAGAATGATTTCAGTTATTTGATCAAGGAGACATGGTTTGTAGACTGAGAAAAGCCTTGTATGGATTCAAGCAAGCTCTAAGAGCTTGGTATGCAAGATTGGATAAATATTTGCTCAAGATAGGTTTTAGCAAAGGTACTACTGATAGTAATCTTTTCTTCAAGATTAATCATGAGGACATCCTGATTGTTGAGGTCTTTGTTGATGATATCATTTATGGTGGAAATGAATGTATGTGCAAAGCATTTGCTGATCAGATGAAAAGTGAATTTGAGATGTCAATATTTGGAGAGATGAATCTCTTCTTAGGTCTACAATTGTTCAGTCAGATAAAGGTATCTTTATATCTCAATCCAAGTATGTGAAAGAATTGTTGAAGAAGTTTGGAATGGAAGATTCAAAGCCAGTAGGTACACCTATGGTAACTGGATGCAAGTTAAGTAAAGATGATGATTCCCCCAAGGCAAATCAGAAAAGGTATGGATCAATGATTGGAGGGTTGCTCTATCTGACTCATACTAGACTCAACATCATGAATGCCATTGGACTTGTTGTTAGATTTCAAGATGATCCAAAAGAATCCCACATTGTGGCAGTCAAAAGAATTTTTAGATATCTCAAGGGGACAATTGATTATGGATTGTGGTATCCAAAGGACAATGATTTCACTCTTCATGCATATACAGATGCTGATTGGGCAGGAGATGTGGATGACAAAAAAAGTACTAGTGGTGGTGCATTTTTCTTGGGAAGAAGATTGGTCTCTTGGATGAGCAAAAATCAAGAGGCAATATCTCTATCTACTGCAGAAGTAGAATATATAGCAGTAGCAAATAATTGTACTCAGGTTTTGTGGATGAAGCAAATGTTGGAGGACATCAGAGTTGTGTTTGAGGAGCCAGTCACAATATTTTGTGATAATTCTAGTGCAATAAGCATCTCAAAGAATCCAGTGTTGCATTCAAAGACAAAGCATTATCTATAAAGTTTCATTTCTTGAGAGAGAAGGTAAATGAGAATGAAGTCAAGTTGGAGTTTGTGTCATCCAAAGATTAGATTGCAGATATCTTAACTAAGCCTCTTCCCAAGGATACCTTTGAGTATCTCAGAGAGAAGTTAGGGGTTATTACCCCTCCGAATCAGAACTACGATGCATTGAGGTGCATCAGTCTGGTGGAATTCTCAGTCATATCTTGAGATCTAGATTGATGTTGAGAAAATACTACTCTAAGGAGTAGTTAGTATGCAAATGTTGGAGATCAGTCTAAAATAAAAAGGGGGAGTAAAGATTGCAAATATGTGCCCTTTTCCATTGATGTCAAAGGGGGAGAGAAGACGTGAAAAACTATTTACTGATGATAGGGGGAGCAATGAAGGAAGTGGTTGCAGAAGTCAGGGGAGAAGTTTTTGTCATGATGGTTGAATCAATTTTTCACAACATATGTTGCCATCAATAACAAAGGGGGAGATTGTTGCAAATATGTGCCTAAGTGGTGTTGTCATTGATGTCAACATATTCTTGTTGTCATTAGTGTCAACTATGCCTTATTTTGTTGCCTAATTAGGAGACTAGAATGTTGAGGGTATTGAGAAAATTAATGAAGACTCAAGGTTCACAGACCTTATGGCTGTATAGAGGATTGTCAGAGGCTGCTCCAATCATGAATTGAGAAGTTTGCATGAAGATTTGAAGAAGTCATGGTCATCTGAATAGAACCAGATCTTGTAGTATTCAGAAGAGGCAGATTGACAGTAAGTTGGTCCGGATTGGTCCACAGTGAAATATTATGATCTGTGGATCTGAAGGCATGTTTGGGAAGTTAGTATGTATCATCAACTCCAGTGGTTTGTGTTTTGGAGGTCCGCAAGCCATCCTTCTAGTTTGACAGTCATGGCAGACAGTGTTCTTGAGGTTTCAGAGGAAGATACAAATGATTTTGGTAATTTGGTTTAGAGTGGATGTTATTGGTGAGTTCAATGTGCTTGTGAAAGTCTCTGGATCATGTGGCTACTATGTTGGAGGTTTGCATTGGAGTTTGAGCTTGTTATTGAAGATTTCCTCTTTGAAGTTATTATTCTTCCCAGTCTTGGTCGACCATATGTTTCTAGCATGTTACGGATGATCTAAAGATCATTTTATGGAGCGTGGCATGTTAGTAGAGGAAGATTCAAGTCTTAGCTATGATTGGCTGATAATGTAAAGATTTGCGTTAAGTTTGACCGACCTTGTTGATCATTCCAAGGTTGATGAAGTGTATAAATACTTGTTAAAGAGTTGTTAAACACTATCCTTGAGAAAAATAGATTAAATCTAAATAAAGGATCAGAAGAAGAGCAGAGAAGAAAAAGAGCGAGAGCAATGTAGAGTGTGAAGTTAGTAAAGAAGAATTTGGGGCAAAGTAGAAGTTTTGTGAGCATTCATTGAAACTGAACTAGGCATGAAGTAGATGCTATTTCTCAGTTAATTCTTTCTATTCTAAATAAATTCTGTAGGCAATGAGCCTCTCCTTTTGAGTAGTGAGCTCTGAGCAGTGTGCCCGAAGGCATGTGCCTTCTATTTTTCTAAAGTACTTTTAACAAGGTACAAATCTTTGTGGGTTAACCCCCACCGTGGTTTTTTCCTTAACCGGGTTTCCACATCAAAATCTTGGTGTCAAGTGTGTTGATTATGTTTCTGCTCATATGTTGTTGATCTATGCTTTAATTTTTACATCATTAATCTAATAGTAAGATAATAAAGAAGGTTAAAAGTAGAAAAAGTTTATTTTGTGTGACAACTAATTCACCCCCCCTCTCAGTTGTCAGGTCTAATTCCAACAAAACCTTCATCAATAAACTTTTGTTTCATCTCTTCATTAAGTAATGCATCAATAAGGGTTTCCATCTTTGGCTCTATAGAACTACCACTAATAGCAATAGTTATGTTGTCCCAATATTCAAGATAAGAATAAATCAATAAGATACATTTATCTTCTTCATCAATTTTAACATCTACTAAACATAGATGCTTGAAAATCAAATTAAAGGAATTAAGATGTTTAGCAATAGTGTCACCTTCCTTCATTTTTAAAGAGTAAAAACATATCTTTAGATATATCTTATTAGTTATACTTTTAGTTTGACAAATATCACCTATCCTCTTCCACAATGAGAATGCAATGATCTCCTCTGAGACATTCAAGTGGATGGAATCTACAAGATACAACCAAATGTTCCCCCATTCCTTCTTGTCCAACTTAATTTAATCTTCATCAAACATACCCTTAGGTTTTCCTTCCTTTGCAACTACTCTTTATTGATCCATTTCATCCAAGAGATTCTCCATATTAGGTCTTCAAAGAGATTTCTAATGATATATTATGATTGAAAATCCAACAGTCGGATCTAAAGTTATGATCCCGCAAAGTTGTACTACCCAAAAAATATATATTCTTGGCAGAAGTTACAATTTCTAGAATATTTTGGGGCAGTTATACATTTCAGATAAAGTAGGTGATGGGGGTTATAGGGAGTTTAGTAGTGCAGATGGTGGCTCTGGCTTGCAGATTTTTGTAATTAGAAAGCCCATGTGGTTGTAGATTGAAAATTTCTTGAATATTGTAATGTCATTACATTGAGATAATAGAAAGCATGTGTTTCTTTCTTGCATCCGTTGTTTTATTCTTTGTTATTGTTTTTTGTTTGGGTTGGTAAAGGGAGTACCCTTCATCATTATGTGTTGTTATACATTGTGTTGATCTTTCATGTTTCTAGTAATGTTGTAAAGTTTAAGTTTTGACCTGCTCCAGAGGATTTGAGAATTGTTTGGATACTAATTCTCCCCCCTCTTAGTATCCGAGTGTGTTCAACAATTGGTATCAGAGCCAAGTCACTCAAAAGAATCTTAACCACATGAGGAAGGTTTAGGGTGACTAATAATGGATCTCACAAGGAACCTATGTTTGTGTTGATAACTGAGAGGGGGGGTGAATCAGTTATCTTAATTACTTTAACCTTATGATCTTCTTTAGTAATTAGTGCAGCATTAAATCATATAAGCAAACATACCCATGAAAATAGAAATAACATCAATACACATGACACAAGGATTTTGACGTGGAAAACCCTGTTAAGGGAAAAACCACAGGGTGATTAACCCAAGATTGTATTCTCTGTTAAAAGAATAAGATTGTACAAAATGGCACTTGCCAATTAGGGCTCATTGCCTGAGTACACTACTCACAAGAGGCTCATAGCCTACAAGAGACTCACTGTCTACATGTTATAAAGAGTGTAACATGATACTTGAACTGATGAGAAGCATTCACATATGCTGGAGTTCAATTCCAGTTAGGGTCAGTACACTGATCTACTGCACTTCATTCTTCCTCTTCTTTGGTGCTGCTATCCTGTCACATACCGGACCTACCTTACTGTTTTCACACTGCTCTTCTTCATTTCTTCACACTTTATGCACACACACACACACCTTCACATCCAAAACCATCTGGTATATATATCCGCACTAATGATTTCAACACCTTTATAGTCGGCATCCAAAATAGTCAATATTTTTCCAAACTCTGATCTGTCAGCTGAATCCTTACTTATCAAGTGATGCGTTTCAAAGAGATGCTTATAGAAGTCATCAATCATGTTGGCCAATCATGAATGATACCTCAAGAAACTTGATCACCATCAATAACTCATCCAGATTAAGGTCTGATGTTCTACCGGTCAGCTCTTCCTCTGTCAGCTCTGCCAAACAGGAACCCAACACTTAGGAATTCATATCTTTTCAATCTTACATCTCCAGAGGCTCAATCTCTGAAATATATTAGTCAAGGTACTCCACTTGACTTCCCCAAGTCTGCACTTTATTGAGATACTTCCTCTGAGAGATCTGGACCTGACTGTCAGACCTTGCTACATAATCTGTTCTTGCTTACCGGACCAAGATACACTTCAGTCTATCTTTTGGTATGGTCATATCATGTCCTACGGATGTGAGGGATGGACTTTGTTGCCATCAATGACAATACTCATGAAGCCACATAGTGTCTCTTGCCAACAATCTCCCCCTTTGGCATTGATGGCAACACTTAGTGAAAAATGACTAAATGATGCTATGTCTTGTGTACACTTTTCTGAAGCTCCCCCTTAGCTATATCCCTCATTTTTCACTGCTCCTCACTCCCCCTTTGACATCAATGGCAAAGGGTAGGATCCGTATACCAAAAAAAAATCCAAAAATCCAACTATACTTAACTGCATAGGAGTATATACATATTATACTTACATATATTGAAGAATGCCTACAAAAGTTGTCTTCAACTGGACAAGTTTTGTTGCCCAACTCTACTTCATTCTATCCAGGATTGAGATGTGACCACTCAATAGAAATGCAAAAGCCTCTGCCCTCTTCAGATCTGTCAGATCATTGGTCCGGGCTGTGGTCTGAGCATCAGTTAGAGCCTCATGCATGGCCTCTAACTTAGGGATAATTATCTCTCTGAGTTCACTTAACCTATTTTTTCTATTTTTCTTCTCCTTTTCAAGCTTCTTTATTTCATTCAAGACTGCAATAGTCTAGCACTCTTGTTTTATTATGGAGGAGGTGAGAGAATCAAAATTTTGATATATACTTGACATTTTACCCTCTTGCTCTTTCATTTTCTTCTTAATATCCTTTGTTACCTTGGACCAGGATAGACAAAATCTATACATTTCTCTGCCATCTTTGAGAACATTTTCTAAGCTCTTTATCCCAATATCCATAACTCTCCTATCAATTTTTTTTAATCCTTGTACTTCAGAGAATCTCTTTTCCAAAAACTCCTTCCGGACCTTTTCTTCTGCTGACTTCTCTAAGGAATCAAAATGCGTATGAACAAAATTTACAAGAGACTTTAGATTACCAGATGTGGAGGCCGAAGGATCCTTTTGGAAGGATGGCATGATCTTCTCCAATACACCGGATGCAGCTTCTATGAGCTCACAGTCTTCCATGTGAGACTTCAAGAGTTTTTCTTTTGCCTTTGCTTGAGTAAAGGATGTTAGCTTCATGGTTTGAACTGGGGAGAGGGAATCAAAATTGAATCAACCTTGAAGCAATTCTAGTTCATCAAATTCCATCATCTCTTTGGTCAATAAATCTTTAACTGCTTCTGCTGTGTCTCTTGCTAGAGACAGAGTTTTCTCCCGTTCTATAGCCTTAGCACTGTCATATGTGGTCTTCTCTGTTTGACCTTCTTCACTTCCCTTTACTTGTTCTTCTTGACTAATGCTCTCTTCTTTTCTTTCTTCTCCTTCAATTTCAGAGTATGCAGGAGGATCCGAAAGAGAAGTGTCTTCTTCTTCATGAACTTCCTCTTCCGGAGCAAAGGAATCTAAGTCTTTATCTTTTTCTTCACTTGTCTCCTTTGCCTCTTCTGCCACTGTCTCAGTAGATTCTTCTTTATCATCCATGGCTGAGGGATCATCACCTAAGTCCTCTATAATAGGAATATTGAATCTTTTGTATGCATTTTGGAAGATGTCTTCTGTTTCTTTTGCCACCTTGTCAGTATCTCCAAGCATAAGCTGATTCATTCTAGCTTTGCTCCAGAACTCATCTTTGCAATCTTTGAAGATCATATTCTTTTGCTTAGGAGTGATGGAAGGATAGAGCTGAATGGCTATCTATTCCCCGATTTCCATATCCTTTGCTTTGGCATTATTCTTTCTCATTTCAAGTTCCTTCTCAAGGCTTTTAGGAATTAGAGATATGATTTCAATGAAATCTTTGTTGTAGATATTCAGATACCTGACTGTGGCATCTTGAAGGATCTTCTAGTCAGATTCACTACATTCATCATAGAATTCTGTTAATGTTTTTAGGTTTCCATCCATAGTGATTGCCTTGATGATATCGTCAAGAGTAGGCTTCTCAACACATTTATCTGTCTTTTCTTCTTTCTTGTCTAGACCGGTAGAGGATTCTCCGGATACTTTCTTCTTCTTCTTCATCTTCTTGATCTCTTCATCAGATTCTGTCTCTTCATCATCTTTGAGGCTTGTGTATGATCTTGTAGCCTTTGTCTTTGTTCTCTTTTCTCCTTTACTGAATGATTTTGCTTTCGGTTTTGATGCCTTTCAGCTCTTAGCAATGGCAGGTGCAGAGCTCTTAGAGGATCTTCTACTGGAGTACTCTCCTTTTCTGCTTCTTCCTTTTCTTTCTCTACCCTTTCTATCTTCTCTCTATTTGTATCAAGTGCCTCTTTTGATATGCCATACCTTTTGGCAACATTTTCTACTTCTTTTCTCACTTTTCTCTTCATCTCCGGTTGTCTAAGTTCCACATGAATCTTTACACTCAATTCTCCAAAGGTTCCAAACCTTTCTGCCTTAGGATCCTTGGGTTGACTAAGCATGTGTTGAACATGTAGCTCTACAATTTTCTTATCTACTTCATACCCCATTGGCATGATCTAGACTATCCTTGGCTCCACAGCCTCCATTAGGAACTGATCAGTTTATACCATAAAGCATATTGTATCCTTATACTTTTCAACCAATGATTGGGGGATTCTTTCTCTAGCCTGTATCAAGCTTTGGAAGTTTTTGAAGTAACCCCATAGAGCTGTGTTTTGTGCCTTGGCATCACCAAGCCCATGCAAATAATCCCTGATTTGTATGGCTACTGATCTATCATTTTGCCACATCCAACCACTGGATCCAGGTAGCTGATTCATGTAATAAAAGAACAGACAGAGTATCAAGCCACCGTATTTGAAAGAGTTCTTCTTGTCCTTCTTTATCTTTTGTAGATTCTCCAAAAGTTGGTTTAGAAGGAGCTCACAGAGATCATAGTCAGCATTTTCTTTAATCATCTGATAAGCAGTGTAAATTACAGTTCTGGATACTGAATTTTCCCTGCTGGAATGATATATCTTGTAACTGATTATCATGGAGGCAAACTTGATATCCGGATCAGTGATATCTTCTATTTTCATTGCTCTCTTATCAAATTTTGATCCTGTTGCCTCACTCACTATCTAATTCTTGACTGACTTGAGAGCAGGTATCCCACCGGATGAGTGTAATCTGGTAACTGCCCTAATGGCATCCTTGGTTATCTTGAATGGTCTCATCAACCACATAAAGTTGTCATGCAATCTACTTAGAACATACCAGACCCATTCATCTTCTGTAAAACAGGGGAAATGAATGTATTGTGCAAAATGCTTGTCTCGGATGGCTTTGTACTGAGGTTTTAGTTCAAATGATTCATCTATTAGCTGCTTGTGATATATATCCATCAACTTAGATTCCCCAAAATCCTCAATATTTGCATGAATGTATGCCCTAATGTCTTCAACATGTAAAACCCCATGCGAAATGCTAGAAAAGGCGCCTAGGGGATCAAGTTCTAGGGATTTGTATGGATGTTTCTTAAATTTTGGATGCGGTCTATCAGTGATCTTTACAACATTTGGTGTAGCCATCTTTCAAAAGATTCAGAGAGAGATTTCAAGAACAAAAAATACCTTTTACACTTTTAGGGTTCACGGAATGAGCTGAAAAGATCACCGGTTGACTTGAATTCTGCGATTGATCCTTGAGAGAGATGAAGCAAACTTGTTTGTAGAGCTCTTCTTATCTTTTTCACTAATGCAAATGTGCAAATGATGAGCAAATGAACCCTTTTATCTTTGAGCAAACCCTAATTCCATATTGCAATAAATGCGCAACTTAAGTCATTCCAGTTGCCTTGTTCTCCTTGTTCTGAGAAAGATCTTTTCCGGATCACTGAGATATACATAGAGTTTTTCTTGATGATTAGTGACAATCTATCTTCCAAACATTTGATCTATCCGCAGATCAAGATACTTCGAATTTGAATCATACCGGATTTGTCTGTGAAAATCCTATTCTTACCAGGTGACTGTTAAACCAGATTAATCTCAGATGATTAACCTCTTCAAATTCCTTACAGATCTTTCATATCTTTCCCAAGGGTTATTTAGATATTTCTCTGAGAGCCCTTTTAGTCCGCAACCTTCCATGTGCCAATCTCAAACACTAATTGACTGGCTGGGGGAAAATATTTTCTTTTGTGACTCCCCCTGAGCTAGAGCTTATCTATTTAGTTTCCGGAGGGAATATCAACACCAGATTCTGGTGCGGATCCATCCTCAACATTTTCTATACTCCTCTTCACCCAAATCTTTTTCATCTCCCTTTGAATTTCATCCGCATTCACTTTTCCTTTTCCTTTGTCTTGGTTTTGATTATGATGTACCGGACCCTTATTGTCTTGATTCTTACTTCTACAGAATTTGGCAATATGACCGGATCTATTGCAATTGTAGCAAACAACATTTCTTTGCATATTTGGTTGATATCCTCTTGATCTACACTGATTAGCCATATGTCCCATTCTATTGCATGCAAAGCATCTTCCATTGAATGAATTGTTCATTTGCATATTTCTACACTCATGAGATTTGTGACCATACCTTTTGCAATTGAAACACTATCCGGAGAATGATGAATTAGTCTAATTCATTCTTCTTCTACACTGATTTGCTTTATGACCAAAGTTATTGCAGTTGTGGCAATATCCATTGAAAGATGGATATCTTTAAGCATTTGGTTGCCTTACTGGAGGTCTTCTAGGTCTGTTCCTTGGATTTCCTGATCCAAAGTTCTTCTAACCAGATCTAGAGCTTTCACCTTTCTCATACCCCAAGCCTTGTTTGTCATCTACCCTCTTCTAGCTTTGAAGAAGAACTTCAAGTTGAGCAGAGCTTATCTTGAATTTCTCTTTGTATTCATTTGTTGTTTGAAGATCCCTTTTAAGAGTGTCAATCTGATTCTCAAGTTGTTCTTCATTATCTCTAGCTTCTTCAAGATCAGATTCTAGATGCCTGATTATTCTATCCATTTTGTGGCAGTCTTCTAATTTCTCCTTGAGAGATTGTCTTAGATCATCTTCAATTTTTCTTTTCTCTTCAATTTCTTGGGTGAATTTCATAACTCCTGATTCCATTTCATGTCTTACCATAATGACCTCTTTTGATAACTTTTCACATAACTTGGTTTTCTCCTTTAGATCTTCATTTGTATTATTGGCTTCACCTTGACTTGCCAATTGCTGAAGTAGATCCTTTCTCTTTTTCATAGAGATACTCAATTTCCCTTTTAGTTCATTTATGAAATCATCAGCCTGTTTGAGTCTTTCCTTCAATTCATTGACTTCAGAGTTAGATTCCTCAAAATCATCTAGGGCAGACTGAAGTTGTTCCCTCATTCCATACACATCTATTTGAATTCCTAGATCTTCCTCAAGCTATTAGGCTTTGTTTGGAGGAACTTAGCTTTGATACCAATTATTGATAACTGAGAGGGGGGGTGAATAAGTTATCTTAATTACTTTAACTTTCTGATCTTCTTTAGTAATTAGTACATCATCAAATCATATAAGCAAACATACCCATGAAAACAAAAATAACATCAATACACATGACACAAGGATTTTGACATGGAAAACCCTGTTAAGGGAAAAACCACGGGGTGATTAACCCAAGATTGTATTCTCTGTTAAAAGAATAAGATTGTACAAAATGGCACTTGCCAATTAGGGCTCACTGCCCGAGCACACTGCTCACAAGAGGCTTAGAGCCTACAAGAGACTCACTGTCTACAAGTTATAAAGAGTGTAACAAGATACTTGAACTAATGAGAAGCATCCACATATGCTGGAGTTTAGTTCCGGTTTGGGTCAGTACACTGATCTACTACACTTCATTCTTCCTCTTCTTTAGTGCTGCTGTCCTGTCACATACCGGACCTACCTTACTATTTTCACACTGCTCTTCTTCTTTTCTTCACACTTTATGTACACACACACACACACCTTCACATCCAAAACCATCTGGTATATATATCTACACTAATGATTTCAACACCTTTCTAGTCGGCATCCAGAATAGTCAATATTTTCCCAAACTTTGATCTGTCGGTTGAATCCTTACTTATCAAGTGATGTGTATCAAAGAGATGCTTATAGAAGTCATCAATCATGTTGGCCAATCATGAATGGTACCTCAAGAAACTTGATCACCATCAATAACTCATCCGGATTAAGGTCTGATGTTCTGTCGATCAGTTCTTCCTCTATCAGCTCTGCCAAATAGGAACCCAACACTTAGGAATTCATATCTTTTCACTCTTACATCTCTGGAGGCTCAATCGCTGAAATATATTAGTCAAGGTACTCCACTTGACTTCCCCAAGTCTGTACTTTACTGAGATACTTCCTCTGAGAGATCCGGACCTGACTGTCGAACCTTGCTACATAATCTATTCTTACTTACTGGACCAAGATACACTACAGTTTGTCTTCCGGTATGGTCATATCATGTCCTACGAATGTGAGGGATGGACTTTGTTGCCATCAATGACAATACTCATGAAGCCACATAGTGTCTCTTGCCAATAGCTTGATGGAACAAATTATACCTTTTGGAAGCTAAGGATGGAAAACTATCTATCCTCTCTAGGGTTTGGTTTTTGGCAAACTGTCAAGAATGGTTACACTACTCCTGCTTCTGATCCTATAGATGCTGATGAAATTAAGTTGTATGATAACAATGCCAAAGCAAAGAGTGCTATCATGGGTGGGCTAGATGATTTAGAACTTCTAAAGGTAATGAGTTGCAAGTCTGCTAAGGATGTATGGGTGAAACTTAACATCATTTATGAAGGAGATAGCAAAGTAAAGAAAGCCAAGATGCAAATCTTCAAGAGCAAATTTGAAACCCTAAGGATGATAGAAGAAAAAGACATTGCTAGTTATATGCTCCAGGTGGATGAAGTAGTTAATGGCATCAGATGTTGTTGGGATAGGTGTTGTACACCTTGTATAATATTGTACTATTTTATTCGGTTATCACTTGTATAAGTTGTATTGTAACATTGATTTAGTTATTTTATGTGTGTGGTACACATATAGTAATTAACTATTATTTCTTTTATTTGATTTAATGGGAAAAGTTAGTACCAATAATCAAATGTGAGGTCAAGTGGGTTTATAAGTTAATGGTTTTGTGTTACCATGGTTTTGGGGCACATAGTTTTATCTAATACCACAAGTTGTATTTGTGTGAGCTTAGTCTATAAAAGTAAGCACATGGTTAGTGGTTTGGGCAATGTTGGCTATTTCATTGTAGGTGGATTGGAGGTTTGTGAGAGGTTGTCACTATGTTGAGTTCTCTCCTGTAAGTGCATATTGTGAAGCATGGTAGGTAATGTGTGGATTCATGCTTGTACACATGGAGGATGCATTGGAGGTGCTTGATGGTTTAGAGGTATTTGTGGATGCTCATGAGTTGTATTATAATTTTCATATTGCTGAATAATACATTTGAGCATGGATGCTTTTGGAGGTTAGGTTTTTCCTTGCAAAGGGTTTTCGTAGGGTATATCTTGTGTTATCTTGTTGCTTATTTATTTAATCTTTGCATTATGGTTTGTTTCAATATCTTGTTTCTCCTATTGGGTTATGTGGAATTGGTTTAATTAGACCTGCAAATTCCTAATAGTTGGTATCAGAGCCATGTTTATGGTTGAGGGAGGTGTGAGCTCCCTGGATATGTATAACCCTTGTGTGTGTAGATCAGGTGCAAAGTGGAAGCCATGGCAATGCATGTAATGATTTGGGACACTACAAGGTTTTGTGCAGGTTGTATTGCAGATTGGGGGTTCTAGGTATTGGTGATTTGTTGTGCATGTTGCAGATCGGGTGATTAAAAAATCATGGCGAAAGAGAGTTTTTAGGTTTTGGCTTCATGAGGGTTTTGAGGAGGAACTTTCATAGATGATCTCCTGGGACAAAACGGACCTCGCCATTGAGCCCAGGAGGCCTGAGAAACGAAAATTCATATAAAATTTGACCAAGTTTGGTTACAGGAAGAAAAAAGCAAAATGTTTTGCCCCCCCAGGTACGTCGTATGGATTTGTAAAATAAAATAATAAAAAAAAATTCTACACGCAAATTTTCTTTTTACTATAGTTTTGTGGAAAATAAAAATAATAAATTTAACTATAGAATGAAAAGAAAAATCTTTTGTTTAAAAGATTGAAAAGTTTTTTTTTTTTTAAAGAAAAAAAATTAGGTGGGGTCCGCATACTCCCATACCCTGCCCCTGCGTAGGAAGGTACTGACGGGTACCACTGGCACAGAGCTGGTTGGCCCTGCCGGTCCCATTCCCCACTTCCCTCAATTAGCCGCACAAGACAGCCATTACGGGCTTTAAAAAAGCTTTAAAAAAAAACTTTAAAATTTTTTTAATTAAAACTTCTATTTATAAGAAACGACGGTGGGATGAAAAGATTTAATGGCAGCATTGGGGAAATTAAGCATAATGACAACGTTTAAGTTTTTTACTTTCCGACTTTAATAAAATATTAAACCTCCTTTAATACTTTTGGGGTCCAAGGAAAAATTAAACAAATTGGAAAATGTTTTCATCTACGTTGGTCAAAGCCCAGTCAAAGACATATGATGACATCAGCGCCAACCTAGCACCACATCACCTATGTTTTTTTCCCTAATCAGCATGATGACATCAGCAATGACATCATGCCACGTCATCATGGTACTAGGGGTCCATTTTTAGCCATACAAGTGCCTTTTCTTCTGGGGGGCATAACTTTCACATACGGTATCAATTTTTCAACTTCTTATAGGCGTTGGAAAGCTCTCTCTAAGAACTACATAGTGGTATAGGTTTGGTCATCAAATTTTGCTATTTGTGTTAGAATTTGGTTCCTGAAGCCCATTTTTCTTTGGTACAATTTTATGCTCATAACTTTTGCATAGAGTTAGATTTTTGATTTCCGATAGGCATTGGAGAGCTCTTGTAGTGTAATATAGTTTGGATCATGTATATTTCTAGTTTGGTGTGCAGAGAAAGTGTTGTACTTATTTGTGTAAGGAAAGTATAGGTGCAAAAATAACCTTCCTAATTTTAATTCAAAAGGGGAAAATGTAGACAGGTAGCTTTTAATTTCAATTACAACTCATTAAGATGCACAAACCTTGAATTCAGAATAAACATAAATTATAACATAGAGAAAGACACCAGATGTACGTGGGAAAACCCTTTCAGGTAAAAAATCACCACCACAAGAAGACAACTTTATTATCAGTAAACTCAAAAAGATTACAACAAAGTATTCAACCTTCTTGACTAGGCATCAATTCTCAAAACATGTCATTGTTTATTTACTCTGCACGTATACAACACAAACTCACATTGTTCTCCAATTATTCAATCGATCTCTACAGCTTGAACTACTTATCAAACTGTGCAAAACATCAGTTATTAACAGTATACATGGTCGATTCAGTTCCTGCAACCGTCGGTTCGATTTAACCATTTTTTCATTCACAATCATTCGTATTCATGAGATACTAAATATCCCACATGCATCAGTCATCGTTCATCTTTCTATTTTATATACAAAACCACAAGATATGTCATTTGTCATGCACTTTTGCTGCTGACTCGACCATTGGTCTATCCAATTGGGAAGACTCTCGTCGAACAAGCTTCATCAGGGTGACCAAGACCTTCGGTGAGACAAGAAAATCAGTCTCACCAAAATCCTCCTGTCAGCCTGATACACCTATAGTAAAGCTTCATCGGAGTATTGAAGAGACTCATTTCAGGGTCTTTCCGATATGCTCTATCCCGCCGATATGATGTCATCACTACCTTGTCGGAGTATTGGGGTGACGGACTTCAGAGTCTCACCGAAGTGTTGTGTCTCGCCGATATCAATGTTTTGGGGTTACAACTACCAAAGTCTTGCCAATGAGCTTTTGTCAGACCGATACAAAATATTGTCCATTCCGGTTCATCGAAGCAATTCAATCATGAACAAAGATGCCAAATATAGGTTTCAAACAATAAAATTGAGACATAATATCTCTTCAATCTCCCACTTGACAAAGATTTTATTGTTACCTCCATATCAGTCTAAAACTCACTGAGAATCATGGGCACGAAGACCCATTGCATTTGAACACCATTTGAACTTGGACATGCTCACATGCTTAGTCAAGGTATCTGCAACATTTTCCAAAGTACCTATCTTTTCCAGCTTCACCTTTTTGTCTTCCACCATATCATGAACAAAGTGATATTGGACATTAATGTGTTTTGTCCTAGCATGAAATGTAGGATTTTTTTCCAAATAGATAGCACTCTGACTATCACAATTAATCTAAATTTTCCCTGCATCAAAACTCACATCAGAACACAACCTCTTCAACCAAACAACTTCCTGGCATGCATGAGTAGCTGCCATGTATTCTGCCTCTATTGTGGACAAAGTGACTACATCCTGCTGCTTGCTCATCCAATTGATAGCACCACCATTTAACGTGAACACATATCCACTGGTGGATCTTCTACTGTCAATGTCCCCTGCCCAATCAGAATCAACATATCCTTGAATGCTGATAGATCTATGAGATCCAACTGACTTTCCATGATAGCATATAGCATATAGCATAATTAGAAGTTCCCTTCAAATACCTCATAACTCTTTTCACAACATCCCAATGTGATAAGCCTAGATTTTGCATAAACTGGCTCAAAACTCCCACTGCTTGGGCAATGTCTAGTCTAGTACAAACCATTGCATACATTAGACTGCCAACAACACTTGCATAAGGTACTTTCTTCATATTATCAATTTCATTAGAAGATTCTGGACAATCTTCAATAGATAGCTTCGTTCCTTGCAAAACTGGAACAACTAGATGTTTACAATCAGACATATTAAATTTATCAAGAACATTGGTAACATACTTGCTCTGGCTGAGCCAAAGCTTTCTACTAGATCTGTGCCTTTTGATTTTCATTCCTAGAATGTACTTTGCTGCCCCTAGATCTTTCATTTCAAACTTCAAGGACAACTAGGATTTTAAATCTGAGATCATACTATTACTATTGCTAATAAATAGCATATCATCAACATATAACGCAATTATTAGAATCCGATCACCTTCAGTTTTATAGTAAACACAATGATCAAATTTAGACCTCACAAATCCCAAGGATAAGACATACATATCAAATTTTTGATACCACATTCTGGGAGATTGTTTCAAACCATAAAGAGACTTCTTGAGTTTACATACTAGATGTTCTTTACCTTTCACCATAAAGTGCTCCAGTTAGGACATGTAAATTTCTTCTTCAAGATCACCATGAAGAAATGTTGTCTTCACATCCATCTGTTCAATTTCAACATCATACACTGCTGCAAGTGACAACAAAAATCTAATGGATGTTAGCTTAGCTATAGGGGAAAAAGTTTCTCCATAATCAATTCCTTCCTTTTGAGAGTACCCCTTTGCAACCAGTCTTGCCTTATACTTATCAATACTACCATCTAGACCATATTTCTTTTTAAACACCCACTTACAAACCACTAGATTTCAACCTTCAGGCAAGGGCACTAGATCCCAGGTTCCATTTTTCTCTAATGATGACATTTCATCATTCAGGACTTCCAACCAACAATTTGAATCAGGCATATTAATGGCCTCTTTCACAGTCCTAGGCTCATCAGTATCAGTAAGCAAAGCATAGGCACAACTTGTATTAAGTATAGAAAAGCCATACCTATTTGGTTGTCTTCTTTCATGTGTAGATCTTCTCAATAGCTAAGACTGAGGTACAAGTTCTTGTTCTTGATCAGAACCTTCAAAGCTGTTGGAACTCTCCTCTAAATTATCTACACTTGGTGCTCGTTGTTCCTCCTTTTTAGGGGTCAGAGGAATACTAACTTCACTCTTTTCTTTCTTCTCTTCTATCTTTTCTAGCTGAGGATCAATAACCAAAGGTTTTAGCTCTCTAAAAATTACATTCCTACTGTAAAACATATTTTCAATTACTAGATTCCAAAGCTTGTATCCTTTAACACCGATTCCATAGATAATAAAGACACACTTAACAGCTTTGTTATCCAATTTAGATCTCTTTACCTCAGGAATATGAGCATCTACCTCATAGCCAAAGAAACGAAGATGTCTCAGAGAGGGCTTCTTACTAGACCATGCTTCCATAGGAGTCTTATCAACCAATGCTGAAGTAGGAGAACGATTCAGCAAATAACAAGTGATAGCAATTGCCTCACCCCAAAACTTTTGTTCCAGACTAGCATAACTTAACATGCTTCTTGCTTTCTCCATCAACGATCGATTTATCCTTTCAGTAACTTCATTTTGTTGTGGAGTATAAGGTGTAGTCTTGTGCCTTTTAATTCCATGGTCTACATAGTACTTGTCAAAATATGCATTGCAATATTCATCGCCGTTGTCTATTCTCAAACATTTAATTTTCCTACCAGTCTAATTTTTAACAAGATTTTTAAATTCTTTAAATGGACTGAACACTTCTAGTTTGCTTTTCAAAAATAAACAAATGTCCTTCTCGAATAATCATCAATAAATGATACATAATATCTTAATTTAGAAGAGAAGGAACATCAACTGGACCAAAAACATCAAAGTGTACATAGTCCAAAACACCAGAAGATTTATGAGAACTTGAGTAAAATGAAACATGGTTCTGTTTTCCATATATGCAATGTTCACAGAAATCAAACTTAAGATTACAATCAATCAACCCCTCTACCAAGTTTTTGTTCTTCAAAGTTTTTAAACCTTTTTCACCTATATGGCCAAGCCTATTATGCTAGAGCATTGTTTTCTCTGCTGGATGTTTAACTTCCATTGAGTTTGCATCATGTGTTACAACAGTAGCTTTTTTAGACTTTTCAGAGACAATATTACAGCACACAGGTTTAGCATCTAATCTATACAGTGTTCTGATGTGTTCACCTTTTTCCAGTACAATAGAACCTCTAGTCATCTTACAGCCACCATTCACAAAAGTTACTTGAACACCAGCATCATTAAGCTTATTGAAAGAAAGTAAATTTTGAGCCAGACCTGGTATGTGTAACACTCCATCTATTCCCTTTATTGTGCCATCCGAGAATTGGATTCTGACTCTTCCTCAGTCAACAATTTCCAATGTTGAATCACTTGCTAGGAATAGCTTCCCACCAGCATACAATTCAAACTTTATGAACCACTCTTTATGAGATGTGTCACGCCCACATTTCTCGCACAGATGCGACATGCAAAACACCCGTGTCACGACCACATCTGCCATGTGGTCACAACATGGGCCGCGAAAAATGCAGGCGTGACATTTGGTATCAGAGCCTAGGTTTTTAAAACACTAGGCTTGTTTTAGGCACATTATTGTTTCCATAACTTTACTGATTTGGTGGTTACCTCATTTTGTAGGATGCCTCCTAGACGAGTTTGGTGAATACAGTCTCGCCATACTCCACCCCCCGTGGTGCACACTGACTCTTCAACTGAGGAACAAGAGCAGCCACTCCTCCAGCCACAGCCAGTTCCACAGCCACAGCTAGTTCCACAGCCACAGACAGTTCCACAGGCATAGACAGTTCCATAGGCACAACCAGTTCCTTAGGTACCGCAGGCACCACCAGCCCCACCAGATATGGGACCCGAGATATTATAGGCCTTATAGGCAATCTTAGATAGACTTCCACCTGCTATAGTAGAGCCACGTGTAGAGCCCCGCGTAGAGCCGTGAGAGGGACCACGTGTGGAGCCTTACGTCGAGCTGCCAAAGACAGAGGAGGTTGGTTCAGCCGACAGGGCCTGTAGCAGGAGCCCCACACGTCATGCTAGGCATGACAAGGCAGTGCGAGTAGAGCACTTTGGACACAGGCCTTATGATTATCATGCAAATGAGCCTATCAGGGGGCACAGAGATAGAGGAGATCCCATTAGGGACATATTGAGGTTGAACCCTCCTACATTCATCGGGACCATAGAGGGAGCTGAGGCAGAGGCCTGGCTTATCAGTTTAGATAGGTGCTTCATGTTGTGTCCCTACGAGGGTAACACAAAGGCCTGTGTGGTAGTACACTTGTTACGAGATGCAGCAGCTACCTGGTGGCGCATTGAGGAGTACAAGCGCTACCTTTCTTTAGACACCCTCTCATGGGAGACCTTTATTGAGTGCTTCAATGCACAATACCTATCAGATCATTATAGACAGCGTCATATAGATGAGTTCCATGACCTATAGCAGAGGGGACTCACAGTGGCATAGTATGAGAGTAAGTTTACAGAGTTATCCAGATATGCAGAGTATCTCCATGACGAGAAACTCCTGGTGCATAAGTTTATTAGAGGACTAAACCATACTATAGCAGGGCCTGTTCGGATGGCAGATCCCCAGACTTTGAGTGATGCTACCGAGAAGGCATATATCGCTGAGGAGATTTAGGGACGAAGGCAGAGTTCATGCCCTCAGTTTCAAGATCATGGACAACCACAGAATCAGTAGAGTCACCGCAGGCCACCTCCGCCACCTAGGGGAGGAGGATTTAGTTCTGCACCCATACCTTCTAGGCCCCCACAGTAGTAGCAGCCACAACAGCGATAGCAGCCACGAGCTGCAGGACCTGCACGATCGCAGCAGTCTTTTGGAGGATCACAGAGTTCCATCAGCTGACCTACGCAGCAGTAGCTGTCGAGCAGGACACAGACGGTACACATTCAAGCTCGGGGACCATGCTATGTTTGTGGTGGAGTGGGACATCTAGCCAGAGAGTGTCCACAGGGCTTTATAGCAGGGGGACAGCCTCGTGCCGGAGGATCCGAGTTGACAGTCGAAGATGTGGGTAGATCCCACCACATGCTGGCACCAGTTGACAACCGCGAGGCTGACTTTCAGACCCCCATCCTTGAGACTACGAGCAGAGGTAAACGGGCAATTAGCTTTGGAGCCAATTCACATTTTGGTTCATCAGACGCTAGACCTTCGAGGTAGAGAGCTGGACCCAGTTAGGATTCAGTGGGATCGTTATGACGAGGTCACAGCAACTTGGGAGTATGCATCTAGTTTGAGGGCACTCTATCCTCACCTGTTTGATGACTTCCAGGAGGAAGTTTAGTCTTAGGTGGGGAGGATGTGAGGCCGATTATTTTACCTTCCATATTTTGATCATCATGCTATTCAGTAGATGACACTATTAGACCTTAGTGACTATGCTTCATTTTGTAGACTTGATTTGATCCACTGATTTTTGCTAGGACTTTGATTTGACATATGCGATTCATTTTGATCATAGTGATGCTATTTGTGGAAATTGATTTATGAGTTTATATTTGATGATGTTTTGTGATGAGATTCTAGTTGTTTATGTGATATGGATTAATTGACATGTGATTGGATAATGCAGTTTAATTTGGATTTATGTATTGATGTTTATTGTTGTATTCAATTGTGTGAATTTAATTCCAGTTGCTTCGGCTATCACTTTTCATGACAGAACTGACACTTGATTGAGATGTGCAGGTTTTACATTCCCTAGCCACGGGAAATCGGAGGTAGGATTCACACCATGTTATCCCCTGTAAAGCCGATCCATTCCCAAGAGGGATAAGGATCATGTTTGAATTTGAATGATGAATTATAGTGCTTGATTTAATTTTATTTATTTCAGCCTTAGTACCCTTTTTATTTAAAATTGATTAATAATAAGTGTTGTACAATTTTATTTGATTTATGCCACTTTGTATTTATATTTTTTTTAGGCGATTTAAATGTGGATTTTCAACCTCTTCATGAACCCTAGGGTCCCAAAAGTTACCCTAGGTGGTCAACCATGAGTCTAAGGTCAACTTGGACTACCTAACCCTAGTTTTGACTCATCTTAGGTCACCATAAACCATGGTTGAGTAAAAGTGACGAATTTAGAAAAGAAGGAAGATGGGGGATGGGCCTTGCCTTGGGAAGGACTCATCTCCCATCCCTAAGTTTTGGGAATCATTCCCAAGGAAGACTTGGGAGGTCTCCAAGAGTCCTCCCAAACTCCCAAGTGAGTGGGAGCACCACTCAAGACCCTTGTCTTCTTGAGGTGTGAGTGGGAATCCAACTCACCATTTGTCCCCCTCCCACTTGTGTGGAAGCACAAGTGGATGAGGTGGAGATGGAGGTGGAGTGAGAGGACATTTGTCATCCTCTTACCTTCTCACTCTTACAAGTGGCCTTTGGAGGAGGGAGGAGATGGTGACAAATGTCACCTTCTCATTCCCTCAAGGCCAAGTAGATGGCCTATAATAGCTCCTCTTGTTGAGGAGTGGGGGTTCTTCTTCTTTCTTTGGGGGTTCTTCTCTTTTCCAGTTCTATTCCTTGCAATTTTTGGAGAGTTCTTGAAAATTGCAGTTCTTTTCTAGTTGGGAGGATTTTGGAGAAATTCTACAAGTTGGAAGGCTTGGGAAGGATTTGAGCTCTTCACCAAACTACTTCCATTAAAGGGGCTTATAAGGTAGGCTTCTTAACTTGTTGTCTCAACTTTGCTTGTATAATGTGTTGTGTTTTAGTTTGTGGATGTTTTGTTGTTTTGCATTGTGATGTTGGGATGGGTGTTATGGTGAGAGCACCTCCAATGGAGGTAATGCTCAACTTGTATGGGTAGGGGAAATGAACATCCTTGGGGGCTCTCCCACAGTTGTATTTGTGCCTTGAGGGCTTTTATTTGTGGAGGAGAATGTTGAATGGAAAGAGTGCCATGGAGACTTTATGTGATATTTGTGGAGGTTGGTGTTATGGAGATTTTTGGCTTGAGGCCATGGGTTGTGATTTATTGGATGGCAAGAGTGCTATGGAGTATTTGTGATTTGGAGGATGGTGGTATTTTGATGATTTTGGCTTGAGGCCATGTGTTGAGATTTTTATCATTTGGGAGCCCTTTTAAGTTGAGGGGTCTATTCCCTACCCTCACCAAGCTCATTTTTATGAGCTAAGTTATGTGATAAACCTATGGGGTTGTTCTATTTTTGTGTTAGTGTGATTGCTTTTGTTGTGGAATGAAACCCTATGTGAATCCCTACCTCCCTAGCTCGGGGGTGACCCACTTGCGGGTCTACGGTAGGGAGGAGAGTTTTTTTTGTAGTGGCTGGAATGTTGTTCTTCTGTTGAGATTTATTGCAGGTGTCTTTATGTAATAAGGAGTAGAGAGGAGTACAATTTGGAGTTCCTTTAGTCTCTTGTGAAGGCTGTTGAAGCCATGGCCATTATGGCCTTATTGTGTTTCATTTTTCTGGTGGAAGATTACTAAGACATTTGCCATAGAGGTGGCTGGAATAAATAGAGAAATGTAAAGACTTTGTTAATCTATTTAATGTTGTTCATTTCCTGATTTATGAAGTTTGGCTATCAAAAAAATTATGCATTACAAGCAAGGTCTACAAACTATTTAAATGTTGATTATCTTCCAATTTTGTGTGTAAAGTTTGGAAAAAAAATATGGAAGAAGTTAATTATATTTCAGTCAATAGTCTTTCAGAAAAGAAAATATGCAAAAATTGTTATATTGCTGTCCAGGAAATTATCATAGATGAAAGGGAGAGAAAAATTTGAAGTTGTCTTCTATTGTGTTGAAGTTCCCATTTCATTAGATGTTGTTGGAAGAAAACAAAACTAGAATAGAATGTATTTCCTACTTGAATGTTGTTTTTTTTTTTAAAGGAGATGTATTTCTGCATAAATTAAATTGCTCCAAACAAATACTTGTATTCTGCCATTGTATGTCCTAAGGAAAATAAAGGGTTCATTTCCAAGTTGTCCAGTTACTTATTTCAGAAAAGAAATGCACTTTCTGATGGTATAAGTTCTTAAAAAAAAATATTGTATATAATATACTTGTGTTTATATTTATGCCTCTTTAAAGAAAAAAGTTATAAAAAAAGGGGTGCTGCTGGTTATTGAACAGTATATACATTTATTTACAAATGTAATATATACTATGAAAAGAAAAAAAAAACTACATTCTGAAAAATACATATATACATATAAATATACATGAATATATTTATATAAATATATATATATATATGTTATACAATATATAAAAAAAATTAAAATAAAAAAAATAAAAAATAAAATAAAAATAAAAAATAAAAAAATAAAAAAAATTAAGGAGGGACTGTGGGCAGCCACAGCCCCATGGCTTCTAAAAGACAAGGGGTGTGGGGGAGGCGGTGCCTCCACCCACACCCCAATACTCCCTTACACTCCCTTAACTGCTGCTAGCCCTGCTGCCCCTCGTGGCCTCCCCACAACCCTCAACCTCGAGCCCCCGTAACCCCCTTCAGACTGTGCACAGCTCCCATCCTCACAGCCTTCCCTCTGCCCCCTCCACTGCCTAGCACCACCCTCTCCACCCTGCTTCCACTGGCAAATCCCCACCCTCAGTCCGCGCGCCATCTACAAGGGTCTCCTCTCCATCGTGCCCTTCACCACCACTCCACCACTCCACCCTCTCCCTTATTCCTCCACCTCCACCCTCTCATTTCCACCGCCCACTGCAACATTCCACATCACCGCCGCTGCTGCTCTCTCTCTCTCTCTCTCTTTCTCTCCCCTCTCTTTGACCCCTACCCCTATAAAAAAAAACACAGTGAGATTCGGATTTCCTACACACAAAAATAAATAAATAAATAAATGGATTTCTCCCTTGTGCTCACCTCCTTGAGTGCTTCAATGGCTGCCCCTAAACCCTAACTTGCTCACAAAAACAAGAGAAGACAAAAGAAAAAATAAAAGAATGATTAGGGCATGAGAAAGAGAAAGGATAAGATGAGATTAGGGCACAAGGAGAGGATATTAGAATAAAAGAAAATTAGGGCACTACTTATTTAAATTCATTCTTTATTTAAGACTTCCCTTCTCATTAATCTATTTTCAATTTATCCCTTGGGAAATTTTCCTTGCTTGTTACATTGAATTATAAATTTTGAAAGGGTTATTTTTTTTGCATGTTGAATTATTGACTTGTCTACTTACATTCCTTGGGAGGGATTTATTTATACTTTATGGGATAAATTCTTCCCTTGTTTTAAATTCACTATGAGGGGAAATATGAGTTTATTTTATTTTACCTTAACTAGACTTTAATTAAATATTTCATTGTTTTTTTTTATAATGTTATTTATTTTTATCAAAATTATTCTATTTTACAGTACGAGTTGTTTTAACTCTCCTACCTATCTATTTAAAGTCAGAAAATTATATTTAATAACAGGCTCCAATTTTATTGTGGACCTAATTAACATTTTTTTTTTGTTGTTGTATTTAGTTCATTTTAATTATTTATTTAATTTACTCTTTTATTGTATTTTTTATTATTATTATTATTTATTTTTATTTTCATTTTCATTTTATTTATTTATTTTATTCTTATTCTGATTGAAATACCTTCGGGATGTTTTATTTTAAAATTTAATTTTTGCGGTATCGTAAACGCGTTTTGCTACCGAAATTTCCCTAGGTTTCTAGGGTTTGGAATTTACCTTATTTTATTAATTCTCTAGCCGTCCTTCCACTTAATCATGCGCCATCATGTCGACATAAATGATCACCATTCGATCCGAGTTTAGTTAGGGATCAATGTTGGCAAAATCTCCCGCACCTAGGAAACTTAGGGGTACAGATGGATTCGACCTAACCCTAGAAGCGACACACTTCGTGTCGCCTACCCCTACGTGGCCTTCACCAACATGGTTACGTCGTCATGTCTATGCAGTTGCGTATAGCCACCGAGCACGCAGACGCGTGCGAGGGGCTTCTTAGGGATGGAAAGAAAAAAATTTCGTGGCCCGTGTCATGACCACATGGCAGATGTGGTTGTGACACGGGCGTTTTGTGCTTCGCGTCCGCGCGGGAAATGCGGGCGTGACAAGATGTCATGTGAAATGATGCCCCTGAATCCACTAACCATACATCTTCAAACGCAGGCATTGCCAAGGCTCCTACAAAGGCATCTGCATTGTTCTGAGAAGATTTAGTATCAGAAGTATTTTTCTTCTTCTTCTTTTTCTCCTCTTTGCATTCTTTTTTGATGTGACCAGTCTGCCCACAGTTCCAACACTTCACCTTGGACTTCTTTCAAGGAGACTTTGATCTCTCTTTTGACTTTGATTTGGATTTTATCTTCTTGTCCTTCTGATTACCTTTTTCCTTTGATCTACCTTGAACAGACATGGCCTCTTTGGCCATCTTAGAAGATTTCCTCTGCATCTCTTTAGATAATAGCGAAGCAACAACATCTTCTGTCTTGAATTTAGTTGTTGTACTTCCAATAGCCATTACAAGATGATCTCATGAGTCAGGTAAGGAACATAATAGAAGCATGTACCGATCCTCCTCCTCTATTTTTACACCTACAGAAGCCGACTGTGCAACAATCATATTAAATGAATTTAGATGGTCTGCCATAGATGCACCTTCATCCATCTTCAAGGAGTATAAATTATTTCTCAAGAAAAGTTTATTCACCAAGGACTTGCCCTGATAAATATCTCCCAATTTCTTCCACAGAGAATTTGCAGTCGCCTCCTCATGGACATTCAATAGAAAAGAATCTGCAAGACTTAATCTTATTAGTCCTCTAGCTTTCCTGTCTGCTAAGTCCCAATCTTCTTGCTTCATGCCTAAGGGTTTAGTTCCTGACACAACAACCCATAGATCTCTATCAACTAACATATCTTCAACCTTAAGTTTCCACAACTCAAAGTTTGTGCCATTGAACTTCTCAATGTCTATCTTTCCTGATGTGCTTGTCATCTTAATTTGTAGGTAAGACACAATAGGCCTCTACAAAACTCCCACTTGCAGAACTAACAAAAAAAACCAACCTACCCACAAGGATAACACAACTGGCCAGGCTCTGATACCACTTGTAAGGAAAGCACAGGTGCAGAAACAACCTTCCTAATGTTAATTCAAAAGGGGAAAAATGTAGACAGGTAGCTTTTAATTTCAATTACAACTCATTAAGATGCACAAACCTTGAACTCAGAATAAACATAAATTATAACACAGAGAAAGACACCAGTTGTACGTGGGAAAACCCTTTCGGGTAAAAAACCCACCACCACAAGAAGACAACTTTATTATCGATAAACTCAAAAAGATTACAACAAAGTATTCAGCCTTCTTGACTAGGCATCGATTCTCAGAACATGTCACTGTTAATTTACTCTGCACGTATATAGCACGAACTCACACTATTCTCCAATTATTCAACTGATCTCTACAGATTGAACTACTTATCAAACTGTGCAAAAGATTAATTATTAACACTATACATGGTCGATTCAGTTCCTACAACTGATTGTTTGATTTAACCATTTTTTCATTCAAAACCATTCACATTTGTGAGATACTAAATATCCCACATGCATCAGTCATTGTTCATCTTTCTGGTTTATATACAAAACCACAAGATATGTCATTCGTCATGCACTTTTGCTGTCGACTCGACCATTGGTCTATCCGGTTGGGAAGACTCTCATCAAACAATCTTCATCGAGGTGACCAAGACCATCAGTGAGACAAGAAACTTAGTCTCACCAAAATCCTCTTGTCATCCTGATACACCTATAGTAAAGCTTCATCGAAGTATCGAAGAGACCCATTTTGGGGTCTTTCCGATATGCTCTATCCTACCGATATGATGTCATCACTACCTTGTCAGAGTATTAGGGTGACAGACTTCGAAGTCTCACCGAAGTGCTGTATCTTGTTGATATCGAAGTTTCAGGGTAACAACTACCAGAGTCTTGCCAATGAGCTTCTGTCAGATCGATACAAAGTACTATCCATTCCGGTTCATCGAAGCGATTCAATCATGAACAAAGATGCTAGATAGAGGTTTCAAACAATAAAATTGAGACATAATATCTCTTCAGTTTGATCACTTGTAGGAGCCTGAGGTTTAGAGTACATTTACGAGTGCATTCAAATGGATTTTTGGGCATAGGCTTGTGGCAGTGCATGTTGCTATGAGACCATCAGCATGGTATAGCAGGTTTTCAGATTTGTGATTCCCGATACAGGTTTACAAGTGTTTTTTAGATTTACAACTTTGATGGAGATAGGTACAGGTTGTCTTCTAGTTTGAGGACATGGTTGATACTCGTGTGAGACTTGGAGTCTCGTTTCAGTGGGAGTTGAGTATAGGTACAACGATGATAATAATTATGGTGTCATGGATATGCAGGTTCACTTTTGCATTGGCACGACATGATCATGTATGTGATTGACAGGTATGGGCTATGATGTTTGCTTAATGATTACAGGTGGTGTTGTGGTGTTATTTTAGGGGATTGTTCTTATCTCTTGGATGCTTGATAAGTTCCTTGACTATGGTTACTCATTTGTGGACTGGTTGGCAAATTGAATCTAGAGTTGATTTGGTGTTTAAGTCTTGGAGTCTACATGTTATCTTCTTTGATATCTTAGTTTTCCGTTTACTAGTGTGATGATGAGTTTGCATGTTACATTTGTTTTGGATCTATGAGTTATGTAGTTTTGTGGATTAGCTATCCCTTGGCTATAGTGAGATGACTTGGATGTGGACTATCTATATCCACCAGATTGATTTAGTGTTTATGCAGACATTGCTAGCTGGCCTTGTCTATGGTCATTTGTGCATTGGTATGTTGCTTTGGGATAAGAGCATGGATAATTAAAGTGCCTAGATAGTCAGTTGTTGGGAATTGCAGCATGTTTATCATGATGTCATGGAGAGAGCTTGGATATATGGTTCTATGTTAGCTTTTGACAATGATGGTTTTATCTTCTTGTTTGGAGATTTTGGTTCACTAGACCTTTTGGGAGCTGTTGATGTTATAGTGGGATTCCTTGATTGGTTTGGGGCCATGGATAATCTTCATCTAGGAGATGGTTACTTTATGGTCATGGATAGCTCGGTATCATAGTTCAGTGGGAGCTTTGGCAGCATGTTGGATTCATCAGTTGTGAGGGATGATCTTTTGCAGTGGTTGTGGGTGTCATGGAGGAGCTTTTGTCTTTGAGAGTCCTTCGACATTTTCAGTTCAGTTGACAGGAGATGATTATCTTCATATGATTGGAGATGTTTGACATCTTGGTTTACCATGGAGGACTTCTTTGAGTCTTTGGCTGAGGTGTCGGATTATGATTTTTTAGTTTTACATGTTTATCCTTGATTTAGAGATGTTGATATTATGTCATGGTTTACTCTTGATGCTATCTTGGAGTATTGACATGATACAGGTTCTCTTGAGATAGGATGTATGCATCATTGTACGCTTTATTGCATGTGATCTTCTTACGAGGAGATGGTTAGATCATGATGTCATGATGAGCTTCTTGATTATGTAGATGTGTAGTAGGAGAATTGACAGTGGTCTTATTTGTTCTCTTGGTATTGAGTGCTTTGGTCATTTTCTTTATAGCTTCATGATGGTGCTATGTTGCATTTGAAGTTTGGCATGTATTGGTCAGTTACAAGTACTCTTGGATACTTGGAGACTTAGGTGAGGCTGGAGTTCTCTTGTGATAAAAGACACTTGTTGAGATAGTTACTCTTTGAGGTTTCAATAGATAGATCGAGGAACCTTACACCTAGATATGGATAAGAGTTCATTATGGACCTAGAGGAGATTGTTCTTGGAGAGAGTCATTATGACTTGGTGTATCCTGGAGGAGCATTCTCATTCCCCGCTCTTTGTCTACTCGGAGGTTTATCATCTATGAGGTATTGCCCACCCTTTTAGATGCATTTTACTTTATGTTTCATCTTCTCATAGATATGGATCTTGAGCTACAGTTATTGGTTTTGGAGGGTTCATTTGAGGATGTTAGCATGGTTCTCTTCTTGTTCTTATGGTTTGATTTATGATGTTCATTATGAGGAGTTTAGGAGATGTGATTGGGCTTATTCCTGGTTATGGAATGGTTATGAGTTTGATTTACCTTGATTAGAGAGGTTTGCATCCATGTTGGTTACATGTTACATATGTTAAGTTGATCTTATGAGATTGAATGGTTGGGTGTTGTTGAGGCTATTCATTTGGGGTTATAGAGGAGATCATACTTGACACAGCTTAGCACTTTGAGGTGTTTTGTAGGACATTATGATTTACAAGTTTTCTCTCTTTGTCTTATGGCTTCTTCCTGGAGGATCATGTTGATATGGTTGGACTTTGGGATAAGTTATGGTGACATGTTGTGAGAGAGTATGTAGAGATTTATCATGCATGTGTGGATCATTCTTATTGTTCTTGATACTACATTGGCTTGTTGATTAGCCACACCTTGGTTTGAGTGTTGATTGATAGACTTCGTATGCCATGGATCTATTTCCAGATTTGACATTACCCATGCAGTGGGAGTTCCTAGATGTATGTGTTCTTCATTGACAAGTTTTATTCATGGAGCTTGTTATTGCAGTATATGGGTTGGATATGTTGTCGGCATGAGTTTATTGATGTTGTTGATACCTATGAGGTATGGATGGTTAGATGTATTAGCATATGATGTGGATGCTATTTCTAGTCATGTGGGTTTTTTTACCTTTGACAACATCTTGGAGCCTTATGTTATCACTTGGATTTGATGCTTGTGTTCTTTGGATTGGTACATCTTCACCTTGGCATGTTCCTTTTCTTCCATAGGTGGCATTTTTGAGGATGATAGGAGTTCTTGCTTGAGATGGTGGTCATTTTGCTTTGTTGCATGTATCTTGTTGGAGCACAAGAGCATTCTGGAGATTCATGTGATTTCATGTTTGCCTATGATGATATATTTCATGTATTGACCCTTATGCAATGTATACAACAAGTGGGAGAATGTTGGGATAGGTGTTGTGCACCTTGCATAATATTGTACTATTTTATTTGGTTACCACTTGTATAAGTTGTATTGTAACATTGGGTTAGTTATTTTATGTGTGTGGGACACATAGAGTAATTAACTATTATTTGTATTATTTGATTTATTGGGAAAAGTTAGTACCAATAGTCAAATGTGGGGTCAAGTGGGTTTATAAGTTAATGGTTTTGTGTTACCATGGTTTTGGGGCACATGGTTTTATCCAATACCACAAGTTGTATTTGTGTGAGCTTAGTCTATAAAAGCAAGCACATGGTTAGTGGTTCGGGTACTGTTGACTATTTCATTATAGGTGGATTGGAGATTTGTGAGAGGCTGTCATTGTATTGAGTTCTCTCCTGTAAGTGCATATTGTGAAGCATGGCAGGTGATGTGTGGATTCATGCTTGTACACATGGAGGATGTATTGGAGGTACTTGATGGTTCAGAGGTATTCATAGATGCTCATGAATTGATTGTAATTTTCATATTGTTGAATAATACATTTGAGCATGGATGCTTTTGGAGGCTGGGTTTTTCCCTGCAAAGGGTTTTCCCAGGGTATATCTTGTGTTATCTTGTTGCTTGTTAATTTGATCTTTGCATTATGGTTTGTTTCAACATCTTGTTTCTCCTACTGGGTTATGTGGAATTGGTTTAATTAGACCTACAAATTCCTAACAGATGTCTTGGTGGAGAAGTGAAAGACGATGAGATTGTGAAGAAGGTTCTAAGATCTCTCCCTAAATCCTAGAGTCATAAGGTATCTTCTGTTGAGGAATGTAAGGACTTAGATGCCTATATAGTGGATCAATTGTTTGGTGCTCTCACAACTTTTGAAATGAGGGTGTTTGACAAAGGTGCTCTAAAGAAGGAGGCAACATTCAAAGTAAGTAAGAAGATAGAAGAAGAAGCAACTGATCAAGATGATGACCTTGATGAGGTAGAGGTAAAAATTGTAAGAAGATTGAAGAAGGGCACCGTCAAATACAAAGGTAAGATACCTTTCAAATGTTTCAATTCTGGGAAAATTGGTCATTTTGCTTCTAAATGTCCTTTTAAAGAATCAAGGGGTAGTAAAAAGAGAGAGAAATCCAAAAAGAGTCTTTATTCCATTGAGAATAGCTACTCATCAGAAGATGAGGATCATGATGATTCAAATCATGAAACACTTTTCATGGCCTTGAATGTTGGTGACAAAAATGGTGATATTTAAAGTTGTAAAAAGTCTGATACCTTGTAGGCTAACCAAGATAATGAAAAATCAATGGTTGTATGGACTACCTTTCATGCAAAAGAAGAAGTCAATACTTGGGTAATTGACAGTGGTTGCTCTAACCACATGGCTGGTGACAAGGAGAAGTTTATCAACATTAATAAATGGAATGGTGGAGTTATCAAGTTTGGTGGTGATGAGTCATCACAAATATATGGAAAGGGTGCTATAACCATTGATGGGAATAACTATACACTCAAAATTGTGACCTCAATTTCCTGGGGCTGTTGAGTCAGATTTTGGCAGGCACACGAACCTTTCACTTCTCGCCACAGGGTGAACTACCACATCACTCTCCCTCTTGTGGAAGTAGCCAGTCAAGAGGAGGTGAGACATGGGGGTGGTCTGGCTCATTGGAGAATTGGACTTTGTGGAGAGGGGTTTGCATGTTCTAAGGCCTATGTTGTTGTGTGCTAGTGTAGACGTGTTGTTCAATGATCGTTATTTTAGAGATAACGGAATGACCTGAAGCTTGGTCACTAGTCACTCTTCTCTTGTTAGGGATTCTGATATTTCACCTTTGTGTGGGTAAGTTGTTTTCATTGATTGCTATTTGTCTTTCAAAGTATTGGATAATACTTTTTGTATTAAGAATTGCCTATGTTCTTCTTGTTGTTGTAAGGCAAGTGGGTCATGTTGTGGTCTTAGATGGATTTCCTCTATCTCATCGAGGATTGCCCTCACCCACTCACCTCTTAATCCTGGGCACATTCGCGAGCTGAGACAAGAGATAGGTGTTTATGAGCTAACCTTGACTAGACCTAGGGTTTGACTTAGGGTTTGATTGACCTAAGGTTTGATTATGCGTTGACCTCATTTGACCTTGTGATGGAATCAAGGGTTTACAAATTACTTAAGTGCCTAATATTGTTGTTCTTTTTTGGGGTTTTATGAATGCAATACTATATGAAATGCAAAACTTCTTTTTGTGCTTTTTTTGATATTTTTGGAAATAAAAGATGCTTTTTAATCTAGGAATCAAAGAATGAATGCAAGCTACAATAAATTTACCTAATACAATTTATCTATGTTTTTGGGGGTTTTTGAATATTTGGAATGATTTAATCTGAGAAGGGAAATTGCATGTAATTGAATTAAACTATGGAAGCAAATTACTCTAAGAATGCAAGATCTAACTATCCTATCAAGGAAAAAGCAATAAGGTTACTGATCCCAAGAGGAATTTTAGTTATCTAATTACCACCAATTGATAGAAAGCATAGAAGAACATGAAATAAAGAAGACTTGTGAGCCTCCACTACCCTCAGATTTCCTTGTGTGGCAAGATCATATCCTCTTGTAGCAACGGGGAATCCTCTTGGCAACAAGATGACAAAAGAAGTGAAAGAAGCTTTAGAAGCTTTGAAAAGAGAGCTCAATGAGAGCTATTGATGAGCATGATGGCTTGATTTGAGCAGTGTATGGATGTGTGATGAGATTTATGTGAAATCTTGATGAGCAATGAACAAAACAAAAGGCTCTTATGTCTTGTATGAGCATGAGAATGCTAAATGTGGAGATCAATAACTTGCAAGAGCTGTGTGCACAAATGAAATTGCCTCCCTTTGTGCTTGATAGAGGGGATATTTATAGGTTAGAAGAAGGGATGAGAGGTGAGGAAGAAGGAGAGTTAACTCAATTAGATTGGAGAGTTAACATAGAGGATTCAAGAGTGATCTAGGCTAAAATTGGAGTGATCTGCCCAGTAAAAGCTTATCACTCAAGAAGAAGTGAAGAAGAAAGAGTGCATGGGAATGCATGAGAGTGCATGAGTTGTTAATTTTAGATGAAATGGAGCTAATTATGCATGTGTGGGTGCATAAAATAGTTAAATCCATATTACGCTCAAAAATCCATGCAAACAGGAAGAAAAATGGGCAAAAATGAAGCTTTTTCAAGTTAGAAACTTGAGTTTTTCCATGGATGGAAACGCGATACAGTTGCCCAAGGGTCACCCCTTTCATTAGTTTGGTCACCTTAGGGGCAATCCATGGGTGACCCACTAGGGAGAACACTTGGGTTGAAGTTATGGATGGGAGATGGAAGAGGAGGAGAAAAGAAGGGGTTCTACCTCTGTAAACAGGTCAGTCATGTGCAAGTATCCAAATCTCAACGTGCAAAGAAAGATCTCCCAGTGAGAGATCTGGAAATAATATGGGAGATTTGGATTGGTTGAGTGAAACTGAAAACTAAAAGTGGGAGATGGCTAGGGGGACTTCTAGAAGGCTCCTAGGGGGTGGAGAAGATGAAAATCATTGGGGAAAGGTGAAAACTCACCTACAAGACACATACAAGGCTTAGGAATAGGGTCGCAAGGTCAAAAAAATGCAAATCGACAAGTGTCAAAAAGTGTCGACAACAAAGAGAGAGAAAATGACAAAGGGGAAACAACACAAGATGAAAGAAATGACATGTCACTGAGAGGATTTCTGCTGAGAGGATGTTATTTCATTCTTACATGTACGTGACAAGGATTAAAAATCATCATAGGGGTCCTCATGGAGGCTGTGCGTGATTTTTGTGCTTACATGTTTGCCCCCTCGGGGACAGTAGTCTACATGAAAGGTAGGTACTATTCCTAAACTAGGCCTTACCTATTGTTGCTTTTCTAGTAATTGTACCTACAATAACTAGTGTTAGCCCGTCATCTGAATATATCAAAACAAATAATGAAAACTGAAATGATGAACTTACCATAGATCATGAGAGTTCGACTAGTTGTTTGTCTTTGTTGGTGGGACCTGTAGGAATGAATGCACACAAAACAACGCACGAGAGATGCATAAAAGCAAAAAACTAATCTAAGAATGCATAAAAGAATCTAAGGTAAGGGCAAGCAAATTAGTGAGATTTGAGTGAATTGGTGACAGAATTGATCGTGTGAGTAGTTGTTGGGTGGATATCGTCGAGGAGATCACGAAGATGGCCACTGCTTCTTCTACCACTAAGCATTAGGTATGCAAATAATGAAAAACCCTTCTCTAAACCCTAGGTTGAATTTTGTGAAAAATGTCTTAAAATTGTCTATTTTTGGTGATTTTTTCTATTGCATTGTCTTTGTTTCATCGTTTAGAGTAGGATCGGTCTTTTTTTACCAAAATCTACTAAGAAACAAATATTTTAGAGCACTTTTTGTTCTTGGGATCTCCACATGGGGTTGCCCCTTTTGCCAGGCTGGTATCCCAGGGCGAAATCTGGCTGACAACAGGGTCACCCGGGGGGAGATCCTGCTGACATGTGGGTCACCTTGGGGGAGATCCAGTTTGATGAAAGGGGTGACCCTGTTAGATCAATTTTGTTTGAAATTTGATGCTTTCTAACATTTACTTCACTTTGATTTAATATAATTTGACTACTGTATTCACCTATTTATTGATATTTTGATGGTTTATATGCTTTTTTTGTGGGATTTTCTGCAAGTTTTACGATTTTTAAGATTTTTGTGAGTTGACAAGATATAATCTAAAGTTCTTTTCTGATTTGCAAGACATGCACATTCGATGCAATGCTTGTAGAGAGCAGTTATGGCTCTTAGAGATGTTTGCTTTATTGAGTGATGATGATCGTGTTGTCTTGAGGAAAGTGGGCTTAACCAGAGTTTGTCATGTGCTAGTTGTTCATCCTGTGGCATGCATCTGTTGTGATATCCTAATGTACTGGGATGCGGATAGGAACACCTTCAAGTTCCCATAGGTTTCAGGAGAGTGGACTATCACTCTTTTTGATGTTTAATATATTCTTGGACTTCCTTTGAGAGGGCATCCTCTTGTCTTGCCCACTAGTGAGTCCTTTGAGGACAAGGTTTCTTGGGCACAGTTCATGGGGGTGAGTCACCCTGAGGATTAGACATGAATTCAGCTTACCTCTATGCCACAACTTCACATTCCTCATTTGAGGAAGTTCTTGATTGGCTTGATTACATCGAGGTTGTCTAGAGACAAGGCCTTGGCTCGCTTGAGATAGTGTTGGGTACCAATTATACAGGGTCTTGAGCAAGGCAGAGTCTATGTTTGGGGACCAAACATATTGACCATGGTAGACAGAGATTTCTATCGCATCACATGAGGGGCTCTAGCTTTTAGCCATTTTTCTTTGATTATGACTTGGATCTTTGAGCACATTAGGCCTTATCAGAAGCTGGTTCTAATTCCTGATAGGCAATTACCAAGAGCAACTAGGTGGGTTCAGGTGGGCCACTTTGATACTTCTCTACGGGTTGTGGCCACTCTTACAAATGAGGACATGATTTTTGATCCTTACATGGACTTGGAGGGATCATGGTCACATGATGGCAAGATCAGGGAGTACTGCCTTGGGGTATCAGAGCTTTCAGGCCGTAATGGTCTGGTTGAGGCTCATCGCATTGAGTGCATCTTGTAGCAGTTTGGCGAGGATTTTCTTGAGGAGTTGCCCCCAGTGCCTACGTGCTATAGGTCTGTCTAGGAGATGAGGTTAGTCATAGGATGGTTACTTGGACTCCCTTGACTCCCAGAGTCTTCATTACTAGATTTTCTAGGTCTTCGAGAGGAGGACAGAGAGGAGGGAGAGGGACTCCTTCCCAAGCACTTATTGTGGTTGATGACTCAGATTCTACTGACGAGGACTATATTCCTGATGGGGATCATTTGTTAGATGAGGGCTTGCCAGAGGATGCATAGGATGATGGTTTGAATGATGTTCATGATGTTCTAGAGGGTCTGCCTGTGGTTCCTAGACCTTCTCACTCTAATGAGGTGATGCAGCAATTTGACCTTGTCTGGCATCTTGGTGATGCACGCAAGTCTATATTTGCTTTACTATTTTTGTACTTCATCCTTCTTTTTCTTTCCTTTCCTTTTGTAGAGAACTAACACATTTTTTACTTTTGGTTCACTTCACAGGTAATGTCGAGGAGTGGAGGGCTTTTGTTCATGAGGTCAATATTAGCTTGGTTGTCCCCTTCACTAAGATGACTCGAGAGAGACTTTTGACTAATCCTAGTGTCCCCCCTATGGCTAAGTGACACACTGACATTTTTGCTCCTACCTATCATGAATGCCAGGTGAGTGCAAATTTGAAGGCCGAGAATATCATCCTTAAGGGTGAGAATCATCTGCTTCGTGAGATGGCTCATCTTGGATTTGGACGATGAGATGCTAATATTACAAGGCCTTCACAATCACATGCTCTTAGCAGTGGACCTTGCTCCCAAAGATCTCATGGAGTGACTAGTGGCACACATAGGCAAAGGAGCAGGAATTCTGAGGGTTCTGTCAGAGGGAACCATCCTTGATTTTACTTTTCTTTTCCTTTGAGATAATGCCCCCTTGCATGGGGAGCCTCTACTTTCCTCGAGAGCATTTTATCTGAGTTCTTTGTACTCTTATACATGTAAACTTTAGATATATCAATGAAAGTTTGTCTTTTTATGGTTTCAGCTGTCGAATGGGTACTCATCTCTTGTTCATTTTGGGAGGCTTAAGAACTCTTTGATTATGTTTTTGACCTTCAACTCTAACCATGCAAGTATGATAGCGATGACATGTTTTCGTAATTTTTTGGCATATATATGAAATGCAGTTTATGATATGCAGATGCAAGAACACAAGGGATGCTTGAAATGAAACTTTTACTTCTATGGAATGTCACGAGTTATGATATTAATTTTATTGCTTTGAGACTCTTTTTCTAATTTTGATATGAATGCAATGCTAAACAAACAATATGACTACTCTTTAATATTATTTTCAATCCAGGGGATTGAAAGTTGTCCTAATATAAGAGACCTATTCAAAGCTGTGAGATAGGAATTTAGAACTCAAGTGGGGAGCGGGAATGAAATGGAATGTTTCTAAATTTAGGCTTTGCTAAAGGCTAAACATTGATCCTTATCTAGATAAGATAATTTGACAAGCTTTCAACTTAGACAAGTAACAAATTTTATTGATGTTCGCTAGACTTAGATCATAGATGGCAAGCAAGATAGACCCGGGGTAAAGGATAAATGGGAAAGAACAAGGGTCCCTAAATAGAAGATGGTCCTAAAGACTACTAGACTCTTGGTTTTTCTTAGCTAGTGTGTGTGTGTGTGCTTTGTACCTTTCTCTTTTATTTTCTCTGTTAGAATGTCACCCTTGAAGCTTTGAGCTTATACTGATCTCCACCCAAGAGTACAAACATTCAACAATATTCTCTCTTTCACTCTTTTTTGTATCTCTCTTTTTTTGCTTTTTTTAAGATTTTGACTTTTTATGAAATGAATGCTTTTGGAACTTTTGATATGCAATAATTTGGTCTCTTAATTCAATACTCTTATTTTGATCACTCATTTTTTATTCACTCAAATTTTAGATTTCTTCCTTCAGAGTTTTGATCCTCCTGACATTTATGGCCAAGAAAGATAAGGGGTTGAGCGCCACCTAAATTTTTTGTAATCTATTTGGACTTCTCTTCTACTAGGGAAGAATTGGGAAGGTCTTCATGTAAGATTCATTTGAACACTATAGGTTTGAAGACTGACTTTCTTTAAACCTAACATCTTGGATTATTAAGACTAAGATCAGTGTAAAGCTAAGTGCTAGGCTTTGATTAGAATCACTGGGAATGAAAAGGGATATGGTGATTGTGAAAATAGGGAATCTCTAGGACCTGAAAGGATCACGTATACCTAGGCAACCTTAGACTCCTTACTGAAATGAAAATAATATAAGAGAAAGTCATTGACTATAATGCAAGATGAATAGAATGATACTGAAATGCAAGAAACAAATTCTTTTTGGTATTTTTTGATTTTTATATTTTTTTTATATTTTTATGTTTTATGATTTTTATATATAGTATTTCTTGAGGTGAAAGGCATTGATTGTTTCTCCAAATTCCTCTCCCTCCATTGTGCACAAGAGATAGGCACCATTTCTTACATCTTCTTTAACCATGTAAGGACCTATCTAGTTTGGTCTAAACTTGCGTCCTTCATCGACTCTTTTATCGATCAAGTTATCTATCCTGAGTACTAGGTCTCTTGCTTGAAAAGGTCTTGGGATGAATTTCTTGTTATACTTCTTTTTCATTCTTACAAGGCAAGAGTCATGTCTTTGGACAGCTCTTAAGCGTGTTTCATCCATCATTTCTAGTTCATCTAATCTTACTACTCAATACTCCTCATTATCTAATAGTCCTTGTAATGACACTCTTAGACTAGACAGTTCTACTTCCAAGGGTAACACTGCCTCTAACCCAAAAGTGAGGGCATAAGGGGTGGTTCCAATTAGAGTTCTTATGCTTTTTTTGTAAGCCTAGAGAGCTGGATATAACTGTAAATGCCAATCTCTTTTAGAGTCCTTCACAATTTTGACCAATATTGATTTCAATGTTTTTTTGTGGCTTCAGCTTGTCTGTTCCCTTGAGGATAGTAAATTGAGGGAGAGTTATGATTGATGTGCAATCTCTCACATAAATCTCTCACTTGTGGATTTTTGAATGATGATGCATTGTCTGTCACTATCACTTGGGGAATCCCAAACTAACATATGATTTGATTTAATATGAACTTGGCAATTATGGTTCCTAAAATAGTAGTGAGAGGCATGGCCTCTACCCGTTTGGTAAAATATTCTATCATGGTGATGATGAACAAATGTCCATCCATCAATTGGGGAGATATCATTCACATGATGTCCAAGCCCCAAGTGGAGAAGGGCCAAGGGGTGACCATTGGTTCAAATCTCTTGTTGGTGTGTGGTGGACATGGGTGTAGGCTTGACATTTCAGACATCTTTTTATGAATATTGCATCTCCTTGTAAACATGCCTAGAAATACCCCATCCTGTGTATTTTCCTTGTTGTGGCATGACCACCAAAGTGTCCTCCATAGATTCCTCTATGGCATTCTTCTAGGATTTTACGTGCCTCTTCTTTGTTGATGCATTGGAGCAACATCCTGTCTAGGGCCCTTCGATAAAGCACACCGTCTATTAGAACATATCTCACAGTGAGGATGCGCAATTGTCTTTTCCCCAAGGGAGTCATGTTTCTGAGGTAACTTTTTTTTGCAAGGTAGTTCACAATATCTCTATACCAATATGAAGTGGCATATTTCTCAAGATCAATTATGCAAATCTCTTTGTTAGGGAAGTCTTCATTTATGGGCTCCTTTTGAGGAACTAGATTGTCTACCAGCTAATCTTCTATCACTTGTTCTTTGACTGACTTTTGATTGATGTAAGTTAATTCAAACTCACTTAGTAATGTCATAAAACTAGCTAGCTCTTTTTGATAGCATTGGCTGATTTAAGAAAGTCCTAAATTATTTGGATCGTATCATAACTCTGGTTTCTTGATTCAACATGTAATGTCGTAATCTCCAAGTTATGAAGACTATGGCTAGACACTCCTTTTCAACCTGAGTGTAATTCTTCTCATATTCCAACAAGGTTCGACTTATGAAATATATGGCTCTTTCTCTCCCACCTTCATCTTCTTGAGCCAACATGCATGCTACGGAGATATTGGTTGCTCTAAAGTATAAGATGAAGGATTTGTCATGTTTTGGTGGCATTACCGTGGGTGGTGTTAGCAAGAACATCTTTACTTTCTTGACTACATTTTAACAGTCCACCATCCAGGTTATTCCAACTTATTTCTTCAGTAACTGATTGATCGGGTGGATCTTAAAAGTCATGTCCAATATGAAATGCCTGATCACACCTAATTGTCCCAAAAAAGTTCTTACCACCATCTCACTTGTCAGTGGAGTTACATTTAAGACTGCTTTAACTTTTACTAGATCAACATCAATTCCTCTTTCCGAAATGATGAAACCCAACAACTTACCTGCAGTGACCCCGGAAACACACTTTTTAGGATTTATCCTTACTTTGCATTCTCAAAGCCTATTGAAGATCTTATGAAGGTCTTCCACATATGTTGATCTTAGCTCCAATTTTGCCAAAAGATCATCAACATATGTCTCTACTATCTTGTGAATGTAATCATGGAAGGTGTGTGGCATTGCTCTTTGATAGGTAGCTCCCGCATTTTTTAGTCTAAATGACATGACTACGTAACATAATGTTCTCTAAGGAGTGGTGAATGTTGTCTTGTTTTGATCTACTTCTAAGATTCTGATCTGATTGTATCCCAAGAACCCATCCATAAGAGAGAGCACTTCATATCCTATAGTTGAATTGACAATTTGATCTATGGATGGTAAGGGAAAGTTGTCTTTTGGGAAAGCTTTATTGATATCCCTAAAATCAAGGCATATCCAATTTTTTCCATTTTTATCTAAAACTGGTACGATGTTTGATACCCAACTTGAATAATCTACTGGTTTGATAAAGCCAACATTAAACAATTTCTTTAATTCTTCCTTTGCCATTTTGGCTACCTGTGGCTTTATGGGCCTCAATTTTTGTTTTACAGGTTTTGCATCTGGTTGCGTTACCAAGTTGTGTACCACAACTTTTAGATCTAACCCTGGCATGTTTGAATATGTCCAGGCAAAGATGTCAGAATATTCAATGAGGAATTCTATGTATTCCTCTAGTTCTTCGTCATTTAGTTCTCCTCCTAGTTTCAACATTGGACATTTTTTGGGTGTTCCAACATTGATGTCAATAGTATCTCTGGATAGGGATGGGTGCCCCTCCTCAAATTTCTGAGGGGCGGGTGTTAAATCTAAATTTTCTTTGATCTAGAGGATTTCCTTGTCACTTCCAAAATAGTCTTCCAAGTGAGGAAGGAACATGTATCCTTTCTTGTGATATACTCTTGGAAGTCCATCATAAGCATGCAAGTATTCAAGGATGGCTTCATCATTTTTGGTGTAATCTTAGGTTGGTTTCTCCATTTGATCCATAGCATAATTTAGAATGCTTGGTAATTCTTCACTTTCCAACAATGGTTCTCCACGCACTGACACAATGTATTCCAAATTTTGAAGTTGAGCATGTGGCAAAAATAGTGTGGCTGACATAGACATTGAATTTGCTACTTGGTTCTTTTCTTTAGGTATGGATCTTATAGAGAAGAAGTCAAAGAATTGAACTAATTTCTTGATGGTTTCTTTGTAATGTCATAGTCATTCTGATTTTGTTTTGTAATTCTCTGCAACTTGGTTGATCACTAACTGGGAGTCTCCAAAGGTAGAGATCCTCTTGATCCCCATTCTCATGGCTAGCATGACTCCCAGGGATAAGGCTTCATACTCAGTGATATTGTTTGTGCAAAATAAATCCAACCTTAAGGAATAGGGGAGGACTTTCCCTTCCAGAGAGGTCAAGATTATCCTAGTCCCTACTCTGGTTTTACAACTATCTCCGTCAAAGTGTAGAGTCCATAAGTTTTGATTATTTTGTGCTTGAGATGTTTCTCCAAACTCGTAGGTTGAGTTACATTTTTACTCTTTTCCTTCTCCTTCTTCAATGATTTCGATTGTTCCAACTGAGAGGTTCTTGATGTCCCATTCATTAAAACATGGTATAGTCGCTAAGCTAAATGAGGCATGAGACTTGGTGGTGTGAGGATCAAAGGGGAACTCTCTGAGATTTTCCATACTTTGATACGATATATTGTGAGTACTCGTGTTTGGTTGAGAATCTTGAGTTTCTTCTTTTGCTTTCTCTTGCATTTTTAACTTTTTGTCCTTTTATTCTTGTTCCTTCTTGAAAACACTGGAAGAATTAGGATCTGCTTTGACAATGCAAATCTTTCCCAAATGATGGAAGTGGATTTCTTGAAACAAAGTGGAGGTGATGGCCTTCATATCATGAATCCAAGGTCTTCCAAGAATCATATTGTACTTGGTTTCTTTGTTGATGACATAGAAATCTGTGGAAACAATTTTATTTATTAGAGTGAGTGGTAGGCTGATTTTCCCAACTATTAGAATATCATGGCTGTCATATATCCTCAATGTGGTATCTTGTTGCTTTATTCCTATTTTTCTATATCCCATTCTCCATAGGAATGACATTGGTAAGAGATTGACTACTGATCCTTCATCCATCACTACTCTCTTTATGGTGATGTCTTCAACCTGAATTTGTATGTATAGCAGTGAATCCCTTTTCTTATTTCCTTCATTTTGAGGTAGTTTGGAGATATCAAATGTGAGAGGGGTTGGTTCCTCTTGTGTTGAACATCCCACTTCTAATACTTCTTGTTATCAAAAATTGTTGTTAAGAGCATAAAACCATTAATAAACCAATGAACATCAATAGAAATTGAAAATAACAAGATTGAACAATAAAGCACAAACCTCACAAAACATTGTTATCTCGTTGCTTCCATTGTTCACCTAGTCTCGATCGATCTTTTTTTGTGATGAAAGTTGCTCTCAGGAAGCGCACTTCCTTGCTCCGTTCTTTAAGATGGCGAAGGAGAAATGGCTACGATACTTTATTGCAATGAAGATGAACTTCAAATGCAATGAGGATGATCTCAAGCAAAATGGATATGGGGGGCGCCAAAGGTGCGCTAGTAATTCGACAGAGTAATGTTACTTAAAGCTTGGATTTTAGAAATGGAAGAATAGGGTTGTATTTATAGACTTGTGAGAGAGAAGATTAATGGTGTAGAAGAAATAAGAAGATCAATGGTGGAGAAGATTTGAGAGAATGTGCGCGAATAGAAAGAAGACAAGTGTCACAAAAAAAGGTTGTCTTGTTTGAGTTAACTGCTTTCATGACAAAGATAAGATTTTCTTTCACAAATTAGAATGATTTATTCTAATTTAAGATTTGTTGATAAAAATAAGATTGTTTTAAATCAATTAACTCAACTTGTGATTTGCTTTTGCATGATTTGAGAGAAATTAAATAATAAATTATTTAATTTTGTGTGCATGAAGAAGAAGATTTATTTTTAGAAGATTTTGGAAGATAAGAAAGCAAATTAAATAAATAAATTTATTTAATTGTGGAATTAGAAGATAAGAAAGCAAATTAAATAAATAAATTTATTTAATTGTTTGTGGATGATTTGGAAGAATAAATAAAATATTTGATTGTATTTTATTTTTAGAGATTGAGAGAATTTAAATAAATTTGATTGATTTATTTAAATTTGGAGGAATAAATGACTTAATTAAATAATTTAGAATTATTTAATTATTTTGGAAGAAATAGATTAAATAAAGGATTTTATTTAATTTTGACTTTAGAAGAAGTAATTAAATATTTTCGATATTTAATTAACTTAGAGGAATATGAATCGAATAAATAAATTTATTTATTTATTTATTGATAGAGGAATTAGACTTAAATAAATATAAAAATATTTATTTGGACAGAGTTGTGTCATTTTTAGGTGTATACATTTTTCCCCTCTTTGATGCAATGTGTTTTATCATGTTGTTTCAAAGAATAAGATTTCTGAAAATAATACATGCCCCAGTTTGCCCTTGGTACAAGTTTAACGACAGGATGCCCCCTCGGGAGATTGGATGGGAAGAAGGCAGAAGGCGTGAGATGGACAATCTCACGATGAAGAAGGTGAAAAACAGGTTAGGATGAAGAAAAATGGGTTGAAGAAAGAGTCGAATGATGCGCGATGCAAGACAAAATGATAACACACACAAGCAAGCAAGCAAATATGCACAAATGATACAAGAACAAACAAGGTTTTGCCCCTGTCAAGTGGTAAACCAATGATTAATCGATATTGATATACGATGGTGTTGTCATGGCAGGGAACAATAGATCCCTAGAGCAACACAAAGGATAGTGTTGTCATGGCAGGGAATGATAGATCCCTAGAGCAACACAATACGCGTGGGAAATGCATATCCCACTGATACTTATGACTGATTGAGTTGGTTTACGACCAAACAAGGATCAAGACCACTGATTGTGATTGGATCATTTGACCAGATTAACTTGACTTGATTGGTATGGATTAAGGATGGATTTACATTTGGATCATTGCTTAGATTGACTAGATTGGGATGAGCGATACGAAGAAAGATAGAAACTTGATTGATAGAGGAAATGTGGAAGAAGGAATCACAAGCTTTTTACTCTGCAAACATGGGCACTTTGGAACAAGATCTTTATTATGGATGGTATATGGGATGGAAATGGATGTATGTATGGATGTATTGGGGATGCAGATATATGTCATCTTGATATTGCAAGTATTTTGAAGAGCTTATTTCATCATCTGGCATTTATTATGTTGTAAGAAAATACAAGCATCTAGGTATATTTAAACTGAGATGACCTAAGTATTGCTTACATGGATTTTGATTTAGCAAGTTAATACAAGCATCTAGTCAAAATTGAATCTAGATGACCTGAGTATTTCTTGTGTTTCAACAGACAAGGATTGCCCCTTTTCATGTTTAGACCTCGGAAGTCCTGGATGATCTTTTGCTAATCATGTCATTAGACAAAAGTCGTCACATTACTATAGATTTATCCACAAACAACAGACAAAGAAAAATGATTATGCCCCCATCATAGCATCTCTAGCTTTTGGCATCCTCGAGTAGCATAGAAAGACATAATAACGAAAATCAAGACTCTCTAACTTAACCTTTCCACAAAACATTCTTGCATTAGATGTGCTTTCTTTCCATAGTATAGATAAAATCATTTTGATTTGTTTTTGGTCCTTGTTTTTTCTTTTCTTTGGATAGATTGATGTCTTGCATTAAAACTTCTGTTTGAAAGCGGGCTTTTCTTGCACTTGCTTGCCTAGTGAAAAGGGTGTAGACGAGAATAGATAGAAGGACAGATGACACATGATGGAATGGATGGGAAGTGGAGCCTTGGGGGCACATTGATAACAGCCTTGCCTACGTGATGACGCAGAGGCAATGTAGTTTGGGAAGATAAGATACTGACGAGGGAGGTTGACGATTCTGATGCTCCTGGGATTTTTTTCGAATAGCCTAAGTGATAGATACCAATGACAAGGGAAACACCATGGATAGGTAGATGGATGGGTGATAGGGGATCAATGGTAGGGTAGGTAGAAGGAAACAAGGATGTGATCTCCAAGGACTGTGTTGCATAGGAAAAACGTGCCCCATTGTAGGTAAAATACTTAGGATTTTTTATGACAATGCTTATGACAACAAGAGGATGAGAGGATAATGAAGGATTGGTGTGGTTTGGAGGGATAAAGTATGTCAAGAGACATCCAAAACATTTTTCAACATTGTGCTCCCAGTCTTTATCAAGATCAAAAATAGAGGAAGGGAAGATTAGGATGGATGGATTCGACAGGCTAGGTATGTAATGGATAGAAGGATATGATAGGAAATGGTAAGGAAGGAAACTGATAGGAGAAGAGTGATATGCCGATGAGACAAGGTTCCCTCCAAGTGTAGGTGACATAGGGGATCAACTTACACATGACGCCTGTTTGCTAGGTTTTAATCATGGTACTTCCAAGGTGCCTGTTTGCCAAGTTTTCACCATTGGACGAAAGGATTTTTCTTTACTTATTTTCAATTTTTTTTTTAGACTTTTTTGGTGGGATAGGAGAAGGTGGATACAGAAGGGAGAGACTCAAGTATCTAGTTCTATGAAAGGTGATAGTCCTACTAGATGGATGTTGTCACATGGACGATGTCAAGTGTTCTCACAGATGTTGGTATGGAATTGCATGAAAGTGAGATGGAGAAGGTAGATAGCAGATTATGGAAGGTGTGATAGCAGATTATGATGCGGATTATGCAAGACTTATGTAAGGATGGAGGGAAGGCTTATGCAAAAGCATGCACCATAGGGATATGATGGGGAAGATATGTAGGATAATAGTGGAAGAAAGGGGAGATGGAGTTATGTGGAAGTGTCGTGGAATGAAAGGGAACCATGACCAACGGTTGCACACACCATGATAAACATTGAAGCTTATGATGGGAAGGTGGTGTAGGAAGCAATGGAGATTTTTTCTTGGTGGATGAGTGATTTAGGTATTTAGGGACCCACATGGACTTAGTATTTTTCTGATTTTTGCTTGTCATGTGGGATGGAAGGATTTGATACTTTTAGATGGAAAAGGAGAAAGGGGATGGTCGGGATTCTTGATAGGTGGATTCCTCATTTAACTTGATGGATTTTTGCTTCGGTACCCAAACCATTTTGCTTTTAGACTTCTCTTGTGAAGGTATGGGATTGGGTATATGCAGCCTTTGTGTATCTTCTAAGGTAATTGGTTGATGCTTGGGGACCCACACCTTTTTCAGTTTTGCTTTGAGGTGTGTGGGTGTATGCAACGCTTGAGATGGATGTTTCTTTGATTCTTGAATTTTGTATCCATAGGCATGAGGACCTTTAGGATTTTTGACTTTATAGGTAGAGGCATCTAAATTTTTGTAGTTGAATTCCCTTGGGATGGTGGAAGTGGAGTTGGTGGAAGCTCTTTTTTTAGACAACATGTGCATTTGTTGGCCATGGTTGGGATTTTTAGATGATTTATGGATGGCTGGATAAGGTGTTGGAATAAGTGGTGGTAAAATGCATGGAGGAGTGTTAGGAGTCGAAAGTAGTAGAGGTAGATTAGATGGTGGAAGGTGTATGGTCACATGCTTTCGGGACGTGTATGACAAGGGAGGCGGTATGTCTTCGGGATATGATAGGATGTATGATGGAAAGTGGTGGATTTAGAAGGCATGGAGGAAGTACCAACATCTTGAGATTGTTCACCTTGGGTTGTGTATCCAAGGCCATAAGAGGGAGGAGGGACACTGACATGGACGGGCTCCAAAATGCCTTGTTCACGAAGGCCTAAGCCTTTACCTTGATAGTTCATATTTTGGAGTATGTGGTGGATAGTGGGATTACATATAGATGGAACACTAGACACGATTTCCTTATTGGATGGAGAAGGTGAAGAGGTAGATAATGGTTGTTGTTCTCCTAAGGAAGAACATTCATGGATGAATGTAGTGAGACCAAGGATATACGGTAGGGGATTTGTAGCATGGCCCATAATGGATGGTGTAGGATCATTAGGATTTTGATTATCATTATGTTCACTAGGATCCAAGTTATCAGTTTGATTATCTATGTGTACTTGGGAGGCAAGTGTCTCATCAAGGGAAGTGGAAGTTGTTGGATCATAGATAGGACTAGGTGGAATATGGATAGGAGTAATGGAGGTTTCTTGCTCATGGATGGGTATGGGATCAAGTTGTTCATGGACATCTTCTTCATAGGGAGTATCTTGATCATGGAAAAGATATACATTATGGATGGGTTGGAATTGGATCTCTTTTCCATGTATAGGATCAAGTTGCTCATGGAGAGGTTCTTCAGTATGGGTATCATCTTGATCATGGAAGAGATAAAGATTATGAATGGTTTGGAATTGGATCTCTTGCCCATGTATAGTTGTTGGGAGATGGATAGGATCAAGTGGCTCATGGAGAGGTTCATCATTATGGGTATCATCTTGATCATGGAAAAGATACATGTTATGAATAGGTTGCATAAAAGTGATTTGATCTTGACTTGGACTAGGGGCTAATGTTTCCACATGCTCTAAGTTGTTCTCTTGACATAACTCTTGGGTAGGCTTGACATGTTCTCGAGGGTTATTGACATGAAGGTACAATAACTCTTGACTTAGATTTATGGTAGGAGGTTCTTCGATAAGCTCAAGGGGTTGAGGATCACATGAAGGGGTTGTAGGATTTGACATGTTATTGGAAGCATCTTTTGTAAGGTCAAGGACCAAATTTTGGGGACATGGTTGACTCTCTACTAGTAGTCCTTGGATCACATCTTTCGTAGGTGTAGAGGAGTGAGGTAATGAATGGATGGATTTGGAGTTCTCATAGCTTTTCTTTCTCTTTTAGTCTTGTAGAATAGTCTTTGGAGGCAATCATCATGCGATTCTTTGGGTGGTTTCAAGCTAGGAGTAGGATTAATATGCTCTGGGATATGTGCTATGGGAGATGGTGAAGGAGGTCTAGTAGACAAGGTGGTATATGATTTCTGACTTGAGGTGGTGCTTGCCTTGTCAATAGTATCATTAAGACAGGAAAAGAAGGTATGATTTTGGTGCAAGGCATAACTAGTACTAGCATGTTCAGCTTGTAAGATTGCCATTTGTTGTTGTATGACTTGGAGTTCTTGAGCAATTGCTATACAATCTTGGGGCGAGGGACCTAAGTTTATTTGCAATTGCAGGTATTGGAGTTTTTGAGCAATATATTTTGATTGGTTTATCATCTCCACAGAAAGTAACACAAGACTGGAATGGGTATCTAGGAAGGTTGAAAATGTTCTCTCAATAGACTGGGAAATGTTCACTATCTTGGATGCGTAGCTACAGATGCATGGAAATAGAAGTTATATGCATAGTAAGTCGAGGTAAATGCATAGTTCTGGTAGAGGATAAATGTGTAGGAATAGTTCTCAAATGCACAGGAAGTCGGTACAGATGCACAGCGGGTCAAGATGGATGTGCATCTTCGGAGTGTATATGTGCAGCTCTGGTTTCTTTGAATGATATTTGTAATTTTTTGACACATTTTTTAGTTTTGTTGGTTTCTTGGTTGTAGGTTGGTCTTTTTGATCTAATTTTATCAATTATAGCAAGAAGACACAGCAAACACATAGAATGATTTCATGGTTTTTTATTTTTTTGTAATTTTCTGGACTCTTTTTGACCAAAAATAGTTACAAACCTAGGATAGTAAGGACAGTATTTGTCGGATCCCCTAGCTATGCATATTCAAAGTGGATAGCTTCAGGAACTTGGTAGCACTAGCTCCCCTCCACAGCACTCACTTCTCACGCATACCAAGTTCCAGGTTTCCTAAGGCTCATACCCCCACCAAACCTTAAGATTGTCCCTACTATCTCTACTAAGAACCACAAGAATCAGGGTGGCTTCAAAGGTCCCACCTTTTGCACCAACAAATAGAAAGATTTTGGGCTACTAAAACAAAGGATATGTAATAAGGGTAGCCATTTGAGTGGTTATACATGTGGCAACACTACTCTCCATTGTGGAGTCTCCCAGCCTGCAAGGGTTATGCCTTGGAGGGTTTTGGAGGTTGGCTGTCGGTATAACACAACTTCACTCGTTGTTTGAAGCTTCCAAACACATTTTATTTAGAGTGGCTTGGCAGGGCTTGGCTTTAGCTTGTTACCACTTAGGGTCATTCCTACTTGGACGGAAGGATATCCAAGAATAGGCCCCTCTTAAGGTTCAACACATGTGAAATGATATGTCTGGCATTCTAATCACCCAAGATAGGGGAAAGCATAGGCCTGATATCATTCAAAAGACACAAAATACAGTAGTTCTTTCAATCCTATTTAAAATTAAAAAAAATAGATGCGCTATACTACTCGGGCACACACATGATTTGTTAACAGTGGGCACTAGAAATGTTATCACAAATTGTTGTTAATAATATAAAACCATTAATAAACCAATGAACATCAATAGAAATTGCAAATAACAAGATTGAACAATAAAGCACAAACCTCACAAAACCTTGTTACCTACACTGCTTCCATTGTTTGCCTAGTCTCGATCAATTTTTTTTGTGATGAAAGTTGTCCTCAGGAAGCGCACTTCCTTGCTCCGTTCTTCAAGCTAGTGATGGAGAAATGGCTGCGATACTTTATTGCAATGAATATGAACTTAAAATGCAATGAGGATGATCTCAAGCAAAATGGATATGGGGGGCGCCAAAGGCACGCTAGTAATTCGACAGAGTAATATTACTTAAAGCTTGGATTTTAGAAATGGAAGAATAGGGTTGTATTTATAGACTTGTGAGAGAGAAGATCAATGGTGTAGAAGAAATAAGAAGATCAATGGTGGAGAAGATTTGAGAGAATGTACGCGAATAGAAAGAAGACAACTGTCACAAAAAAAGTTGTCTTGTTTGAGTTAACTGCTTTCATGACAAAGATAAGATTTGCTTTCACAAATTAGAATGATTTATTCTAATTTAAGATTTGTTGATAAAAACAAGATTATTTTAAATCAATTAACTCAACTTGTGATTTGCTTTTGCATGATTTGAGAGAAATTAAATAATAAATTATTTAATTTTGTGTGCATGAAGAAGAAGATTTATTTTTAGAAGATTTTGGAAGATAAGAAAGCAAATTAAATAAATAAATTTATTTAATTGTTTGTGCATGATTTGGAAGAATAAATAAAATATTTGATTGTATTTTATTTTTAGAGATTGAGAGAATTTAAATAAATTTGATTGATTTATTTAAATTTGGAGGAATAAATGATTTAATTAAATAATTTAGAATTATTTAATTGTTTTGGAAGAAATAAATTAAATAAAGGATTTTATTTAATTTTGACTTTAGAAGAAGTAATTAAATATTTTTGATATTTAACTAACTTAGAGGAATATGAATCGAATAAATAAATTTATTTATTGATAAAGGAATTAGACTTCAATAAATATAAAAAATATTTATTTGGACAGAGTCGTGTCAGTTTTAGGCATATACACTTCCAAGAATGGTTTTTGGTGTGAGGGGGAGGCTCTTAACAAATTTATTACTTGTGAGAAGACATTTTCTATTTGATTTGTTTGTTCTTCTTCTTGGATTACGAACACTTCTTAGTTCAACTTTAAATGATTGGAGTTGTTTTGTTTGGCCTTCCCTTTCTCATTTTGAGGTTCCTTCTCCTTCCTTTGAGATTGAAGGATTTTGAGGAAGTTTCGTTGTTGATCCAGAGTAAGTTTGGAGATAGCTTTGTTGTATCCATAGCATGTTTTTGTTTCATGACCTTTTGTTCCATGGAACCAACAATACATATTGGGGTCGTAGGAGTGATCGTTTGATCCTTGGTTTCCTTTTTGTCACCACTTGTTGTTACCAAGATTTCTCTTCACAACATTGACATCTTTGTCTGGAGAGACATTTAATGTAGTCTTTTCAAATCCTTTTGATATTTTGAGTTTTCCATTAGTATCGTAAATCTTCCTACCACTGTCGATGGTGGCTTGATCGATCCTCAAAGCACTTTCTAATGCTTATTCATATGATCTGTATGGTAATTTGTGCATGTCTTCTCTCATATCCTTGTTTAAGGAATGTAAGAAAAGGTCGCATAACTCGTGATGATCCATGTTTGGGGCACTAGTTGAAGAATTAAGGACTTCCCTCCAATGAGTGACAAAATGGGCTACAGATTCATTTAGCTCTTGTTTCATGGTTAGGAATTCTCTGATCCCTATTTTGACGAGTTTGTTCATGTCAAATGCCATGACAAACTCTCTGATTAGTTGTCTGAATGAGTGGGTTGAAGCCTTTGGCAAAAGATAGTACCAATCTAGAGCTATTCCTTCGGGGGTCTTTGGGAAGATCTTGGAAATGACCCCATCCCAAGGGAGGAGTTCTCTTATCGCAGTGGTATAGGTTTTGATATGCGAATTTGGATCTCCTTCTCCTTTGAATTTTAGGAGATCAGGCAATGGCCAAGGTAACTGTATGTTCCTTATGTTTAGATCGAGAGATTCTTTCAAGTACTCAAGATATGTTCCAAGAAAGGCACTTTGTGATTGAGGGGCTGATAACAACAACCCCGTATGAGGGTTTTGATAACCCATTGTCTAATTTTTTTGATTTCCCAACACTGTTGATTGCTCTAAACATGAGGGTTCCCATTCAGACACGTATCGTTACTTGCATTTCATGAATAATAGTTGAGATAGGAGATATTCTTAGATGCCCCCTGGTCTTGTTCATTTCAAATGTTGTCATGAGATTTCTTCCTTCATTCAGGGGCAACTTGTTCTACTTCCAATGTTCTAATCCTTTGCACTAGAGTTGCAATTAAGTTTGCAAGAGTGGTAGCTCTAGGTGTTTCCTCATTTCTAGGGTTTTCTCTTCGAGTATTGTCATGATGGTATGCTTCTTCTCATGCAACATTATCTCGTTGATCTTCTCATAAGGCAACTCTTAATGCTTCTTGAGTGCCTCTTTCCTCTTACAAGTATCTTTCTAACCATTTTACTTCTTCATCGAGATGAGTACTTGAAGTTCTTGTGGAAGGTTGATTGGGTCGATGTATTTATGACCTTACCCTCCTAGCAAGTATGTGGCACATTTGGTATGGCTGGATTGTGTTCCCAAGCTAGGTTGTTAAATGGCAGAGAATGCATGGGTTCTCTTTGGTCTCATTTATAGTTAGACTCTTCATAATTGTAGTAGTTTGTGATTGGTGCATCTGGGTGAGGCATCACATACCTATCGAAAGAGGGAGTTTCTGGTTCTCTTCAGGGAACATTGCCTAAACTTAGATTGGGTTCCATCATATTCCGGGGTGCCGTAGACAACACAAAATAAATGGAATAGAAGATGGCAAAGGTGATAGAGGCTAAAGCGGCTATGAAGAATAAGGTGAAAATGCTTGATGATTGTTGTGTCAAAGTGTTGAATTTTTAAGTTTTCTATGTGATCTGTACGTTTGGAACGTGAAAAGTATAAACAAAAGTGTTTTCTCTTCATGTTAGGTTCACCAAAATATTGACACTCAAAATCATGACCTCAATAGCCTAGGGCTATCGAGTCGGATCTCAATGTGCACAAACCCTTCCCTCCTTGCTACGGGGCGAACCGCCATGTCACTCTCACTCTTGTGGAAGTATCAAGTTGAGAGGAGGTGAGACATGAGGGTCGTCTGGCTCATTGGAGAGCTAGACTTTGCAGAGAGGGGTCAGCATGTCCTGAGGCCTACGTTGTTGTGCTCTAGTGTAGATGTGTCATTCAATGATCATTGTTGTAGAGATAATGGTATGACCCAAAGGGTCACTAGTCACTCTTCTCCTGTTAGGGTTTCTAATATTCCACCTTTGTGTGGGTAAGCTATTGTTTTCATTGATTTCTAGTTGTGTTTCAAAGTATTGGATGAATGCTTGTTGTACTAAGAATTGCCTATGTTCTTGTTGTTAAGACAAGTGGGTCTTGTTGTGGTCTCAAATGGATTTCCTCTATCTCGTTGAGGATTTCCCTCACCCACTCATCTCTTAATCCTGGGAACATTCATGAGTCAAGACAGGAGATAGGTGTTTAGGAGCTAACCTTGACTAGACCTAGGGTTTTAATTAGGGTTTGATTGACCTAAGGTTTGATTGTGTGTTGAACTCGTTTGACCTTGTGATGGAATCAAGGGTTTTGACCAAATGGTTAACTATGGTTGACCTTGTGATGGAATCAAGGATTTGCAAATCACCTAAGTGCCTAATGTTTTTGTTCTTTTTTTTGAGTTTTATGAATGTAATACTATATGAAATGTAAAACTTCCTTTTGTGCTTTTTTTATATTTTTAGAAATAAAAGATGCTTTTTAATCTAAGAATCAAAGAATGAAGGCAAGCTACAATGAATTTACCTAATGCAATTTATCTATGTTTTTGGGGGTTTTCAAATATTTGGAATGATTTAATCTAAGAAGGGAAATTGTATGTAATTGAATTAAACTATGAAAGCAAATTACTCTAAGAATGCAAGATCTAACTATCCTATCAAGGAAAAAGCAATAAGATTACTGATCCCAAGTGGAATTTTAGTCATTTAATTACTACCAACTAACAAAAAGCATAGAGGAACCTAAAATAAAGAAGACTTGTGATCCTCCACTACCCCTAGATTTCCTTATGTGGCAACCTCGTATCTACTTGTAGCAATGGGGAATCCTCTTGGCAACAAGATGACAAAAGAAGCAAAAGAAGCGAAAGAAGCTTTGCAAAGAGAGCTCAATGAGAGCTATTGATGAGTGTGATGGCTTGATTTGAGCAGCGTATGGACACGTGATGAGCTTTATGTGAAAGCTTGATGAGCAACAAATAAAACAAAAGGCTCCTATGTCCTGTATGAGCATGAGAATGCTAAATGTGGAGAGAAATAACTTGCAAGAGCTGTGTGTGCAAATGAAATTGCCTTCCTTTGTACTTGAGGGAGGGGGTATTTATAGGTTAGAAGAAGGGATGAGAGGTGAGGAAGAAAGAGTTAACTCAATTAGATTGGAGAGTTAACATAGAGGATTCAAGAGTGATCTAGGCTAAAATTGGAGTGATCTACCCAGTAAAAGCTTATCACTCAAGAACAAGTGAAGAAGAAAGAGTGCATGGAAATGCATGAGAGTGCATGAGTTGTTAATTTTAGATTAAATGGAGATAATTAGGCATGTATGGGTGCATAAAATAGTTAACTCCAGATTAGGCTCGAAAATCCATGCAAATAGGAAGAAAAATGGGCAAAAATGAAGCTTTTTTGAGTTAGAAACTTGAGTTTTTCAATAGCTAGAAACACGATAGGGTTACCCAGGGGTCACCCCTTTCACCAATCTGGTCACCCGGGGGGCGACCCATGGGCGACCCACTAGGGAGAGCACCTGGGTTGAAGTTCTGGATGGGAGATGGAAGAAGAGGAGAAAAGAAGGGGTTCTACATCCATAAACAGGTTAGTCATGTGCAAGAATCCAAATATCCACTTGCAAAGCAAGATCTCCCAGCAAGAAATCTAGAAATAATAGGGGGAGATTTGGATTGGTTGAGTGAAACTGAAAACTGAAAGTGGGAGATGGCTAGAGGGGACCTCTAGAAGGCTCCTAGGGGGTGGAGAAGATGAAAAACATTAGGGAAAGGTTAAAACTCACCTACAACATGCATACAAGGCTTAGGAACAGGGTCACAATCTTAGAAAAATGCAAATTGACAAGTGTCGAAAAGTGTTGAAAAGCATCGACAACAAATAGAGAGAAAATGATAAAGGGGAAACAACGCAAGATGAAAGAAATGACAAGTCACCAAGAGCATTGCTGCTTAGAGGATGTTATTTCATACTTACATGTATGCGACAAGGATTAAAAATAATCATAGGGGTCCTTGTAAAGGTTGTGCATGATTTTTATGCTTACAAGAATAGGACTGAGGATGTCCTCTATGTCAAAGGACCGGAACACAATCTTCTCAGTGTCAGTTAGATGTGCAACAAAGGATACAAACTTACATTTCATGCCAAAGGATGTGAAATCAAGAAGGCAGTATCCAAAAGACTTGTTGTAGAAGGTATTAAGACATATGGAGATATCTATCATCTAAAGGAGGTAAATGGAAGAACCTATTTATTGGCTCAATCTAGTGAGTGTTGGTTGTGGAATAAGCAAATGGCATACATCCACTTTGATAATATGGTAAAGATCAGCTCTATTCATGTGGTGAGAGATATGCCTAAGATAAGCAAACTTGTAAACACATTATGCAAGGAATGTCAAATGGGAAAGTAGATAAAGACAAATTTTAAGAGCAAGGAGTATTCTTCTACAATGCCTCTGGAGCTGATTCACCCTGACCTATGTGGCCCTACAAGAACAAAGATTCAACAAGGTGAAAGTTATTTCATGTTTCTTATTGATGATTACTCTAGAATGACTTGGGTTACTTTCTTATGAGAAAAATTAGAATCCTTTGATAAGTTTAAGATTTTCAAAGCAATAGTTGAGAATGAAATGGATGCTAAGATCAAATCCCTAAGATCTGATAGAGGAGGTGAACTTACTTCAAATGAATTTGAAAATTTTTGTGAAGATCATGGTATTAGAAGACATCCATTTGCACCTAGGACCCTCAGCAGAATGGGGTAGTGGAGAGGAAGAATAGGACTGTACAAGAAATGGCTATCTACCAATGTTGAAAAATGTAGATCTGCCTGATATGTATTGGAAGGAAGTAGTTCACACTACTATCTATTTGCTTAACAGAGTACAACTGAGGGTCAATAGCACTAAGGCCCCTTATGAGCTATGGTATGGAAGACCTCCCACTATTAGATACTTCAGGATCTTTGGCAGCAAATGCTACTTTAGGAGAGATGAAGAAGACCTTGGAAGGTTTGATGCAAGGGATCTTTCTTGGTTACTCAACCAAAAGCAAGGCCTATAGATGCTACAACAAGAGATTGGGAAAGATAATTGAAAGCACAAATGTCAAGGTAGATGAAGACTTCTATCATATCTCACAAGAGCTAGAGGACTATGGATCTAATATACTTCCCTACATTGAAGGAGATGAAGAAGAGGAGAAAGAAGATGAGGAACAAGAATAAAAATAGATCCCTAAGACTCTAGCAAAGTATGTTCAGAGGAATCATTTAGTAGATTAGATCATTGGGGATAAGAATGAAGGTGTGCAGACCAGGAGAAGGTTTGCAATTTAAGCATGTGAGCAAGTGAATTTGTGCTTACTATCAAATGTAGAGCCCAAAACCTTTGTTGATACTAGAAAAGATGATGGATGGTTGGTTGAAGGCAATGGAAGAAGAATTGAATCAGATAGAGAAGAATCAGACATGGAAACTAGTTCCCATATTAGCCAATAAGAATGTTATAGGAACAAATTGTGTGTTTTCAAACAAACTGAATGAAGATGGTGAAGTTATGAGGAACAAAGCAAGATTAGTGTGCAAGGGTTATTCACAAGTTGAAGGTATTGATTTTGAGGAGACTTTTTCTCTGGTGGCCAGGATGGAGGTAATAAAGATGTTTTTTGTCCTTGTTTCTCACAAGAACTTCAAGGTTTATCAGATGAATGTCAAGTTAGCATTCTTGAATGGTGATCTAGAGGAAGAGGTCTACATTAAGACCCAGATGGATCTCATTTATCAGAAGATCTGAACATGGTGTGTAGACTCAAGAAATCTTTGTATGGACTCAAGCAAGCTCCTAGAGCTTGGTATGCTCAATTGGATAAGTACTTACTTCAACAAGGCTTCAAGAAAGGTACCACATATAATAATATTTACATTAAGGAAGAGAGAGACATGAAATTGATAGTTGCAATAAATGTTGATGATATCATCTTTGGTGGAGATGACAATATGTGTAAGAGGTTTGCAGAAGAGATGCAAAAAGAGTTTGAGATGTCTATGATTGGTGAGATGTCTTTCTTCCTTGGGCTTCAAATTGTTCAACTAGATGATGGTATCTTTATTTCTCAGGCTAAGTATGTTAGATAGATGTTGAAGAAATTTGGTATGGAGGACTCCAAACTAGTAAGTACTCCTATGGTTACAGGTTGTCACTTGAGCAAGAATGATGAGTCACCTAAGGTTGATTAGACTCTTTACATATCTATGATTGGAGGATTATTGTACTTGACTACTTCTAGACCTGATATTATGCATGCAGTATGTGTGTTTCTAGATATCAAGCTAATCCTAAGAAAACTCATGAGAAGGCAATAAAAAGAATATTTAGATATTTGAAGGGAACTCTAGATTATGGCTGTCTACAATGAAAGTGGGATCCTAAGGAGGGAACTAACTATCCTAATTAGCTCCCAATCCCAAGTCCAAGGGACCTCAAGATTGGACCAAACTACTAATGCACTAATTACATGAATTGCACCCTATCTAAGCATATTAGTAGTGATTTTCCCTAAAGATAGTAATTCTAAGCTACTCTAAACTATGAATTAGACTAAATGCTTATGGATGTGAGTACTCAAACTAGCATAATTTCTTTGCATACAATTGCTTATCAAAAATAGAGGTGAGGGCCTCAATTTATAGATTTTGGGGATGGAAATGGAGGGTTAGGATTGCTTGAGGATCCTCAAGCAAGGAAAATTGGACAAATGGCATGATAAGATTGGATGAGAGAATTGCTCCAAGAATCAAGGGATGATTAATGGATGAAATTAAAGGTTTAAATGGATGGATGGCTAGGATTGGGTAGGTGTATGACATGTAAGGGCTCATTTATGAAAAGACATGATTTGTATTTTATGAGGAATTAAAAATTGCATGGAGAAGACAAGTGGATTTAAAAATTGAAGGAATAGTGCATGAATAGTGCCACATGGAATTTTAATTTTGCACGAATAGTGAAACTTGGAGTGGGGTAGAAGAAAGAGGACAAGTGTACACTTTTTGAAAAATTTGGCCATGCTTCCAAAGTACCACTTGTCATGTACATGCATGTACATGGAATGCCGAGTAGACTTCTAGAAACATGGGGGTTTGTAATTGAGAATTAATTAAAATTAATTCATGTGCACATGCTTTAGAAGAAAGTAATGATGATTACTAAAAGTAGTCAGAAGTGGACAAAATAGGGAATTAAATAAATATGGATATTTATTTAATTTTTTGATGAATGGAATGTGAACTATAGTTGTCAAATATTTAATTTTTAAACTATAGTAGAGGAATTTAGATTTTTGGTGAAGGGGAAAGGCGAGGAAAACATTAATTAAATAATTGGAAATTATTTAATTAATGCATTGGTTGAATAGAATGATGTAAATGATTAGGTTTAGAATGTGGGAACAAAATGGAAATGGTTGTGACCATTTTTAGGTGTCTACAATGGCCTATGGTATCCAAGAGGTAATGATTTTGATCTGAGTGCTTACACTGATGTTGATTAGGATGGTTGTATTGATGATAGAAGTACAAGTGGTGGTTCTTTCTTTCTAGGAAGCAGATTGGTTTCATGACATTGTAAGAAACAAGATTTAGTATCTTTATCAACTATAGAGGTAGAGTATATTACAGCAGTATCCTATTGTACACAAGTGTTGTGGATGAAGCAAACATTGAAGTATATCAAGGTACTGTATGATGAGCCTATTCCTATTTTTTGTGATAATACTAGTGGTATCAATATTTCCATGAATCTAGTGATGCATTCTAGAACCAAGCATATATCAATAAGGTATCACTTTTTAAGAGAGAAGGTTGCAGATAAAGAAGAGAAGTTGGAATATGTTCCAACAAAGGATTAGATTGTAGATATTTTCACAAAGGCTCTTGCAAAAGATACTTTTGAGTATCTCCGATAGAAGTTAGGGGTAATTGCCCCTCCTTGTTAGATGCATAGTTGGTGCATCTATCCAGGGGGAGTAATTCATGCCATATATTTTTCCTAGACTGATGGTGGCTAACTCTCAGGGGGAGCAGGTAGTGGTTGTTGTTGATAGGGGGAAAAGGTTGAAAAGGAGAGATTATGCCCTAGGGGGAGAAGAAGTTTCCCTTTGTCCTTGATGTCAAAGGGGAAAATGAGCAAGTGTGTGTTACCATCAACACCAAAGGGGGAGATTGTTGCACATATGTTACCTAAGGTTGTCACTGACATGGTTGTGTGGTTGTCATTAATGTCAACACTCAGTTTGGAACACTCTACTTGGACACTCAACTTGGATTCTTATGTTGATGATATACTATGATGGTGTGCTAATAGTGATGATTTTTGATGTTCATGGTTGGATGTCATGCCTTGATTAATGCCAAGTAAAGTTGTATTGAGCATGTTTATGGTCAGTAGAGATGATATCATGATGATATATTAAGATGGGAATTAGAAGCATTAAGATGGGAATTAGAAGCATCAAGATGATGATTAGAAGTAATATTGATGTTGAGAAGATGTTGCTGATGGTATGTGGCATGTTGTATGATCCTTCTTCTTGTTTCTAAGGAAGTATGTGTTTCTATAAGAAGGTTCTAGTCTCTGAATGTTGGTGAAGGTTTCTGATGTAGGAAGTTGCCTTGAAGATCAGTTGGTAGAATGCTCCACATTCCTCTACATTTGAAGATATGGTCATACGGTTTAGAAGTTAAGTTTAGTATGTTGTAAAGGTACTAAATCCAAAGTTTCATATCATTTTCTCCTTCACAATGAAAGTTACAAGTGATAGAGTTCTAATATGTGCTCTAGTAGAATAAAGTGATGATGAAGGCTATTTAGAATGCTCCACATTCCTCTGAAAGCAAAGACTTATCCATACAGTTTTGTGGACATATTCAAGGATGTTCAATGCATGCTAATTTATAGTATCAGGTGATTTGGTGGTCTGTAAGTTTACTTTTCAAATGATAATGTACTACAGATGGTTTTGGATGCCTAATTGTTCTCAGGACACATATTTGAGTACTTGCACTAGTTGGAGAATGTACAGATTAGTTATATGAGTTTATGTGCACATTCCACATGTCTCTATGTTTCTCAAGTTTGGTGCACATGCGGATCTTTCATGTTTCCTATGAGACCCATCCCTTTCAGAGATTTTAGTTGACTTAGTTGCAGTACTAGACTTTATTCGTTGGATTATATTTTGATGTGTGTGAAACATTATGTTAGTACTATGGATAGTTATGGTTATTATGTTGGACATTATGCTAGTTGACACTTTTGGACATTATTATGATATTTAAACTTTATGGGTTCAAGTGTTGAATTATATGATTTCATTTATTTGAGTAAATTAATAATTATGTGTGAAAAGAAAATTGTAGTGCCTCCCTAGTCTTGGCCTGATTGAGGTAACACCGAGGTATGAAATTTAGGTTTTATGTGATGGTTGAGATACTGAAACTTTGCTTATGTTGATGTTCCTGATGATGATTATGTTATGATGTATAGATATGGATGATCAGAGTTGTTGTGATGTGAATTGATCATGGTGTATTAATTGATTAGTTATGTTAGATTTCATATCAGGATTGAGTGTACACATGGAGAGGATGACACTGTGACATTGGCACATTGTGCGAATGATTAGGGATGTTGAAATCCTCCGATGTGGATTATTCATGCTTTGACTCTTAAATGATGTCTATGTGTAGATGTTGTAATGTGTTTTAAAGTGATGCAAGTACTAGGCATTGTCTCCACCTAGCTCCACAGGCCTAAGCATGCCTCATTTCCAAATGGTGGTGAGTTGGAGATGACACATTGGCCAAACTCCTTTAACCTTGTTCATCGTGCTTGGTCAAGTGTGATTTTCCTTCGTGAGACTTGTATTTTGTTACCGATTACCATCTTTGTGTTGAGTACTAGTGATTCAGATTATAGGTTTAATAGCTCAAAGGTTCCTTGGTTCAATGGAATTGGTTCATTGGTTCAATGGTTCAGTGGCATTGGTTCATCGGCTTGACTCTAGCTATCAGGCTTGGCTAAAGATATCACTCAGATGATATTGTGTCTCCCTGATGAAAGGCTTGAACTTTGTGTCAGGTTCAATGGTTCAAAAGGTTCAACCAAAGTCCATCGGCATAAGGTTGGCCATCGGTGGAGCCTATGGTAGTTTCTCCAATCACTTTGTGTTACTCTAATGGAAGTTGGCGAAGAGTTGTCTGTATATCGTAAACGTATGTTGTGAACATTTCGTGTGTATACTACAAATGCATGTGAGTATCATTTCATGTATATCCTGCAATTGTATGTCAAGGTTGTATGTTGCGAATGTACATTGAGTTAGATACAAAGGATGACCGGCTGTATCGGTGACATCGAGGAAAGATACATTGGATTACCAACTATAGTAAGTCATGTTATGTATATGCTAAGACAAAGTCTTGGGCATCGGTGGGACTAGGACTTGTCGCTGTGAATGCTGAGTGGTTGGCTGATGGTTTGGATTACACCGATGAGGTTAGACTAGGGTCGTCGATGGCAAAAGTGTCGACGATAGACTTCAGTGTGGTCATGTATATTAACTAGAAAAGCGATCGATGTTGGATGCATGTGGGACTAAAGTTTCTCACGAATATGCGAACGGTTAGAAGTGACAGTTTGGACAGTTGAATGACAGCAATGCTGGGCAGTTGGAATGAACGGTTAGTTGCATGAGGAGTCAATTGGATTGCTAAAAGCAATTGGGAATCGATAGAGTGTGAGAGAGAGTCTAAGAGACGGTGCGATCAATCTAGAAAACTTTGTTCTTCTTCTTCTGTGAAGTCCTATGCTGTGTGTTATACGTAGCATGTTAACAATATGTAAAAGGACTGAGGAGAGAGTGTAAACAGAGTTCAGGTGAAAGGGTTCTGCCCGAGAAGGTGAAGTTCTGTACTGTTGGCTATTTGTGGCAAGATAACAGTATGAAGAACCAACCGAGTGCTGGAGAACTTTGTGCAGGGTTATACTGTCAGATATTCTTCAGAAGGAACAAGATGTTAATCTCCTGTAAAGGCTATGAGCCTATAAATGTATTGTAACTGTTTGGTTGCTGAATAATACAATGGCTCTATGATTTGGAGTGTGGGGTTTTTTACCCGTAAGGGTTTTCCCCACGTAAATCCGTGTTCTTGTTCTGTCTTTCATGTTTAATGTCTCTGCTGTTGAACCTGGTTAATGTTCGCTTGTGCTTTCCTCTAAGGGTCAATGTTGGAAATGTTCTATGTCAGTTTCTACTTCAATGGCATAGTTGTGAGTGTTTTTGAAGCAATTGAAAAGAATTTAAATCTGTCGAAGACATCATTGTTCTTAGAAATATGTTCTGAGATGCTCACATTTCCTTACAAGTGGTATCAGAGCTATCTTCTAGGATCTGTTTTGTTGCTCACATTTGTACATTTGTGTGCTACATGTGTTTGCATGTAAGAGTTCCTGGTGTATAAGGTCTGAGTTTTCCTTCTGTGATGATTTCTTAGTGTGACAGGCTTGAGGAAATCTGAAGGAAATGTCTGTTTGTTTGATCCTTGTTTGAGTGGAAGTCTTGCAGTTAATCTTGTCTTCATGTTACAGTAGGTGCTTGAAGGATGGTGAAGATGAAGAGACTGGAGCTGGTCATGATTTGGCCTGAGGCTCTTAGTTGACAATATTTAATTCTGTTGCATGGGGTTTGCTTTGTGGTTGTGTTCCTGCAGTAACTTTCATATTGGGTGTCTGTGTGAGAGGATCTCTGATGATATGAAGAAGTTTGTGTTACTGCTCAGCCATGGAGTATTGTGCTTATGCTAGGTGTTTTGTTCCTGGTATTGGAAGGTATAATTTTCTGTTACTCTAATTGCATGTAGGCTATGGAGTTGATCATTGGATGGTTTGAGAGCTTCTGTAATAGCCTGATTCTCTCAGATGCATGTGCATGTTGGTGGTTGAGGGATTGGTCTACAAGTGGGCCTGAAGCTCTTGAACTACTATTTCCTTAATTGAATATTTTGTACTTGCACGACTCAGATTCATGTTTATTGGATTTGAGGGGTTTTATAGTTTTTCCTTAAAATCTATGGTTATGCATATTCATGATGATCCATTATTCTGGTTTAACTATTATGGAGTTTATGTTGCAGACTTTTGGGTCTTTCAGATGTGAAGTGGGTATGGATGTGCATGGTTGTTTTTCAAACATAGTGGTTTTGTAGGTTTTACATGGTCAAAAGAAAAACTTGTGGTTTTGTGAAGCTGCAGTTAAGCTATTTCTAGACCCTAGCTTTTGGGGTGTTGCTAGATGATATAGTTGTAGTTTTGCATGCATGCTCTGTGCATGGTGTGAGGAGGTGAAATGCTTTCTCTGCATGGGAGTGCTGGTATGTGATATGGCACTCAGCATTTTAGTGGTAATGCTTCTGGTTTCTTGACTATGGTACTCTAGTTGTGGACATGTTTGGCAAATCAAATTTGTAAGTAATCTGGTGCTTGAGTCATGTTGTCTACATTGTTATCTATTCCTTGAGATCTCATTTTTGTAGTTTCTAGTGTAATAGTAAGTTTTCTTGTTTTAGTATAGTTGGATCTACGAGTTATGTAGTTTTTAGGTGTGTATAGCCTATTGATTGCAGTGGGATAACTTGGAAGTGGACGATCTATATCCACAAGATTGATTATTTGATTGTGCAGACTTGTTAGCTGGCCTTGTCTGTGGTCACTTGTGCATTGGTGTGATTGTTTCAGGATGAGAGGATGAATGTTGTAGAGTATCTGAATAGTTGGTTATGGAGACATGTAACATGTGTATCATGATGTCATGTATAGCTTGAATACACAGTTTTGTGTAAGCTATTGACAGAGATAGTTTATTTCCTTAGTTTGGAGATCTTGGTGTCACTTGGTTTAATTGACACATGGACATGTTAATGTGGAGAATTTTTAGATTAGGAGATGATTGGTCATGATGCTTGGCAAGCTCAGTTGTTACAGTTCAGTGGGAGCTTTAGCATTGACTGTGCATTCATCACTTAGTGGTGAATGATCTTTTTTACTATTGCAGATGTTACTAGGAGGAGCTCTTTGATCCTGTTGTTGCAGAAAGGTTCTTTTTCATTTGTAGGCGCACTATTTGAGGATGAGTAACATCTTGAAGTCATGGAGGATTCATGAATTTCTTGGCTGAGGTGTTGGTGATGCTTGACAGGTGATGTTGGTTTAGAGTTTGATTAGTTTCATGTCATGATATACTCTTGTTTAAGCATTTGAGTTTTGGCATGATATGTTGCTCTTGAGACTTTGGTTAAGTTCACCTGAAGCATGGAATCTCCTAAGGGAGATGGTAAGATCATGATGTCATGATAAGTTCCTGATTCAGATGATTGGAGCTTTGACAGTGGTCTGGTAACTTCTCTATGTTTGGGTACATTTATCATTTGCTTGATTACTTCATAGTGTTGTAGTGATGCAGTTGGAGTTCAGCATGAGGTGATTGTTCATAGGTACTCATGGATACATGGAGAATAAGGTGAGACTGTATATGTTGTGCTTGATCAAAATTTGTAGTAGGAAGTCTGAGGAGTCTTTACCTTGGTTGGACATGAGTTCAACAAAGATCTAGAGGAGATTGTTCTTGGATAAAGTCCTTGGGACTTGGATATCTTGGAAGAACATTCTCATTCCCCACTCTTGGTCTACTCGGCAGTTTATTACTTGAGAGGAGATCATACTTGATACAGTTGGCATTTAGAGGTGTATGTAGAAGGACTGTCTACATGTATATGATGTGCAAAGTTACTCTCTATGGTTCTAGTTATCTTCTTGGATGGTTTGTTTCACATTACATTGTTTTGAGGTTTTGTTAGGAGCTGAAGTGATCACTAGTTTGTGATCATGTGTTTTCACTTATGCTTTTGGGTGATGACATGAAGGTTATGTTATCTCTTTCATTGTTGGGTGTGAAGAACTTGAGAGATTTCTGGATTGGTGGTGAGATGTATAGATCTGCATTACCCATGCAATGGGAGTTCTTGGATGTGTTTGGTCTTTTGACTGGTTGACACATGGAGCTTGTATTTGCAGTTGATGGGTGTATGTGTAGGTGGCATGAGTCTACTGATGTTCATACCTTCAAGGTATGAGTGATTGGATGTTTTAGCACTGGCTGTGTGTGTTATTTTTAGTCAAGTGGGTTTTTTGGTTTAGTTGGATGGGAGCAGTTAGCTTTTTGATTGTTGTTCTAGCTGATGGTCTATCTTGTTTCTAGAGGTAGTATCAGCTTGGTTCTGTGACTTGGAGCATTAATGGTTTCCTGTAATTCCTTCGTCAAGTGGGAGAATGTTGAGTACTAGTGACTCAGATTACAGGTTCAATAGCTCAAAGGTTCCTTGGTTCAACGACATTAGTTCATTGGTTCAATGGTTCGGTGGCATTGGTTCATCGATTTGACTCTAGCTATCGGGCTTGGCTGAAGATATCACTCCGATGATATTGTGTCTCCCGGATGAAAGGCTTGAACTTCGCGTCAAGTTCAATGGTTCAAAGGGTTCAACCGAAGTCCATCAGCATAAGGGTGGCCATCGGCAGAGCCTGTGGTAGTTTCTTCAATCGCTTTGTGTTACTCTAATGGAAGTTGGTGAAGAGTTGTGTATCAGGCGTTGTCACTAAATATACAATTTGTGTGTATATCGCAAACTTATGTTGTGAACATTTCATGTGTATACCGTAAATGCATGTGAGTATCATTTCATGTGTATCCTACAATTGTATGTCAAGGTTGTATGTTGTGAATGTACATTGAGTTAGATACAAAGGATGACCGGCTGTATCAGTGACATCGGGGAAAGATACATTGGATTACCAACTATAGTAAGTCATGTTATGTATATGCTAAGATGAAGTCTTGGGCATCGGTGCGACTAGGACTCGTCACTATGAATGTTGACTGGTTGGCTGATGGTTTGGATTACATCGATGAGGTTAGACTGGGGTTGTCGATGGAAAAAGTACTGACGATAGACTTCAGTGTGGTCATGTATATTAATTAGAAAAGTGACTGATGTTGGATGCATGTGGGACTAAAGTTTCTCACGAATATGTGAACGGTTAGAAGCGATAGTTTAGATAGTTGAATGACAGCGATGCTGGGCAGTTGGAACAAACGATCAGTTACATGAGGAGTCGATTGGATTGCTAAAAGCAATTGGGAATCGATAGAGAGTGTGAGAGATAGTCTAAGAGACGATGTGATCAATCTGGAAAACTTTGTTCTTCTTCTTCTGTGAAGTCCTATGCTGTATGTTGTATGTAGCATGTTAACAATATGTAAAAGGACTGAGGAGAGAGTGTAAACAGAGTTCAAGTGAAAGGGTTCTGGCTGAGAAGGTGAAGTTTTGTACTGTTGGCTATTTGTGGCAAGATAACAGTATGAAGAACCAACCGAGTGTTGGAGAACTTTGTGTAGGGTTATACTGTCATATATTCTTTAGAAGGAACAAGATGTTAATCTCCTATAAAGGCTGCCTATAAATGTATTGTAACTATTTGGTTGCTGAATAATACAATGGCTCTGTGATTTGGAGTGTGGGTTTTTTTACCCGTAAGGGTTTTCCCCACGTAAATCTGTGTTCTTGTTCTATCTTTCATGTTTAATGTCTCTGCTATTGAAACTGGTTAATGTTCACTTGTGCTTTCCTCTAAGGGTCAATGTTGGAAATGTTCTATGTTAGTTTCTTCTTTAATGGCATAGTTGTGCGTGTTTTTGAAGCAATTGAAAAGAATTTAAATCTGTCGAAGACACCATTATTCTTAGAAACACGTTTTGAGATGCTCACATTTCCTTACACTTTGGTATTGTCCAGTTAACCATTGCTTGGTTTGGATACCCTGTGGGAGTGTTTTGATTTTCATATGCTCTCATTGAGTCGTGTTGGTTATGTGTTTCCTTTTATAATTGCAATTTTTTGACAAGGGGATATATTTATTTTGTGGGGGACTGAGTCAGCCCCCCCTTTTGTGGTTTGTTGTTGTGGGTGTTTGTTTATTTAATTTTCTTATGGTGGTGTGGTGTTAATGATTGAGTCATTAGGGGCACTTATGTTTTATTCTTGTCGTTCTTTACTTAGGAAAGGGGGGATTGTTTGGGTGGAGGGTTAGGAGGGTTTTCATCACATTGTTTGATTCCCACGGGACATTGGATTAGGGATCGGGGGATTCGAGGGGGAGAGGAGAGGCTAGGGTTGGAAAGGTGTGGGTTGAGAGGGGAGAGAAAAGGGTTTTGGCCTCAAACCTCCACAATCTACAAAAATTACAAGTAAGTTTTCTATGGCCTCTCTAGCATGCCTAGATTGGACTCTTCCCATGTGTTTAAATTGGTCCTTAAGACCCTTATTTGCTTTCAAAACCCCCTACCAGATTTGTGTGTGCCTTCTCTCTATTTTTACATGTTGAGTACATGCTTATGTAATATTACTATTTGTTAAATCTGAGTAGGTGTTTCCTTTTTTATGCTTTGGATGGTCTCTACCCTATCTAGGATGGGTGCTAGCGCAAACCATGGACTCTAGGTTTGCACCTGGGTTTGGCATTGCATTATAGTTTCTAAGTTTTTAAAACAAATCTTTTTTTATGTATATCCCACATCTTTTCATCCATGAGACATCATCCTTTGAGGCATTCTGTATATCAGTTCATGCACCATATTCTCGTATGTAGTGGCCATGTTGGCTCAAGCCGTGGGCATGCTGGCTTGTTGCAAGTATATGCCTAATTTGTGTTGTCATTGATGTCAACATATCTTTGTTGTCATTGATGTCAACTATGTCCAATTCTATTACTTGTTTAGAAGCTTTGTATGGTGAGGATATTGAGAAAATTAGCCTCTTTGGAAGAAACAAGTGAGTTACAGTGAAGTGTAGTATAGACAGTGAGTTGTATGCTAAAGAATAGTCTGGTAGATTACTCTGCATTTCTTGTTTCTTGAAGATCTTGGTCTATGGATTGAAAGGTATTTAAAGGGATGTCTGAAGATTCTAAGTCCTGAGTTTGAGCCTCCAGTGTGAAGAATTGAGAGAGTTGCATTCACCAGAGTAAAACCTGCTTTCTCTGATTATTCTCTGGTGATAGGGAGAAAGTATTTTTCTTCGCATTCCTCTGCATTAAAGTGTTTTTCTCTGCGGTTCTAAAGGGAAGTATAGGGTGATGATAAGTGCCTACAACAATGGTTCATGTTTTTGTGGTCCACAAGCTATCTTTCTTTTATGACAGTTGAAGAAAGTGAAGTTCATGTGCTTCGGTGTGAAGAATCTCATGAATAAAGTGGTTTGAGTTTGTGCGGTTGCTCCTGATGATTTCAACGTGCTTGCAGATTCCTCCTGATCATTTTCCTACCTTTACATTGGCCCACGTTAAGGAAATGAGATCATGTTTGAAGATTATTCCCAGATAACGTAGTGTGTAACTAGTCTTAGCCGACTTGGTTAATTCCAGTAATTATGAAGATCCCTTGAAGATTATGGAAGTGTGTTGTGGCATGGAAGATCGCGTTTGAGTCCCAACTAAGGCATGACATGGTCCGCATACATTTATACTATTATTCCTTAGAATAATTTGTATTAGGTCAAGACCTATTTTGTAAATATTTGTAATAACAACCTTAGAGATTGTTCCAATGGTTGATGATTGTAATGCCGACTTTGATGATCATTCCAAGGTTGATGCAGTGTATAAATACTTGTAATTGAGTCATGGAAAAGATGTCCTAGTGTGAAAATGGGAAGATATGGAAAAGGACGAGCAGAGCAGAGGAACTATTGTACTTCAATGTATAAATATCAGACATGAATAAGATGGTGATTTTGGCAGTGAGCTGCCAGTAGGGTTTAATAACCCTCAGGGTTTAACAACCCTTATTGTAATCTTTCTAGGTTTAGAGTTGAGGCAATGATCCTGCTAGACCTATTTGTACTTCATGGTAGTGAGCCAGTATGTTCTAGGCCCGTGGAGTGACCAAGCCTGAACATCATTTTTTCAAAGATTGCAATATATTTTGAGAGCTAATCCTCTCCATGGTTTTTCCCCACCTTGGGGTTTTCCATGTAAAAATCTGGTGTCTCTTGTGTTTAATGTTGTATCTGTTTTAAGTTTCTGATTTCTTGCATTCTCTGTTTAATCATAATAAGTGTAGATAAGTGATTAATGTTTAAGTGCAGAAGTATTTGAGTTTTTGGGATAACTTATTCACCCCCCCTCTCAGTTGTTCGGTGCATTTCAATAATTGGTATCAGAGCCAAGTCCCCTCGGAAAGAGTCAAACAACTCAAGGAAGATCCTAAATGGATTCAAAAGGAAAAAAACTACACACTGATGCACCTGAATGCTATTCAAGAGATAATAAAGGAGAATTATCTAAGGAAGCGTTTCATGAAGAAAAGAATGTTAACCATCAAAGAAGTTCTAATCTAGAAGTATGCACCAGTGATAAAGCCATGTTTCAAGATGAGAACTATTGGGTTATTGATAGTAGTTGTTCAAACCACATGACTGGTGATAAGAGTAAGTTTGCAAGTCTAGAAAGATGTGATGAAGGGCTAGTTACATTTGGAGATGAATGCACTATTGAAATATGCGAAATAGGATCAATTAATTTTGGCAACAGACAATTTTTTGAAGAAGTTCTTTATGTTAAAAATTTGAACCAAAATCTCTTAAGCATTGGATAGTTATGCAAAAAGGGTTTTAGTCTTGTGTTTGAAAATGATACCCTTGAAATCAAAGAAAAATTTAGAGCTACAATAGCAATTGGAAAAAGGACAGAAGAGAATCTCTATCATCTCAGAAAAAGTGACTTTCTTGGGTTCACATCTCAGACCAATGAAAGATAGGTCTGGCATAGAAGACTGTGTCATGCAAATCTTGATGTTTTAATTAAAACAAGCTCGGTAATGGATCTACTAGAAATTGATTACTCGAACAACATCATTTGCAGGAAATGTCAAGATAAAAGACTATCAAGAAAAATATTGCAGGATAAAGAAAGATCTTCCATTGAATGGCTGGAATTGATCCATACAAGCCTTTGTGGTCCTACAAGAATACCAATCCTCCATGATGACATGTACTTTATGTTTTTTATTGATATTTTTTCTAGAATGACTTGGGTTAGCTTTTTCAAGGATAAATTAGAGATTCTAGATGCACTCAAAGCTTTTAAAGAAATGGTGGAAATGAGCTAAGCATGAAAATCAAGAGTTTGAGAATTGGCAAAGAAGAAGAGCTCACCTCCAACAATTTCAATTTATTCTGTGAGACCTATGGGATAGAAAAATAGCTCTATGTAAAAAATAAGGTAATGGAAGAAGCAAATAGGACTATTCAGGAAACTGCAAAACTAATGTTGAAAGAAGCAAATCTGCCAGGTACAATGTTGGAAGGAGGCAATTCAAACCACTATCTATACATTCAACAGAGTTCAGGTAAGAACCAAAGATGAAAGACTCCTTTTGAACTGTGGTATGGAACAACACCCACTGTGAAATATTTCAAACTATTTGGAAGCAAATGCCTTATCAAAATGGAAAAGGACAATGCTAAGTATGAGGAGGGCATTTTTCTTGGATATTCATCTCAGACGAAAGCCTACCACTACTACATCAATAGATTGGGAAGGATTGTTGAAAGCACAAATGTTAAAGTTTATGAGAACATTCAAGACTACTTGGACCCAACTAATGAGGATCTACAAATTGAAGCACAAGAAGGTTCCCAGACTATCAGTGATAAAACAAAATGTGATGTGGAAGATCACAGAGCTACTGTGAATCAAATGAATCTATGCTTGATTGCCAGTATTGACAACAACAATTCCAAAACTGCAGAAGAAAATATGGATTTAAAAGAAAGTATAACAAAGGAAAATGATTACATCAAAGATTTAAGAAAACAAATTAGGTAGCTTTAGCAAATACTAAAAGATGACAATGAAGAAAAGACAAAAATTAAGGAATGTCTGAAAAACAAAATTGAAGGCTGCATGAAACTTGAAGAAGAAGTTGTAGATCTGAAAGCTGATCTGAAACATGTATGGGCTCAAAGAGACCAATTCAGCATGAGTGCTACCAAATATGATAAACTAATGGCAAGCCAAAAAAATGATGATGACAAAGAAAGCATGAGACTTGAAAAAGGTAAAAATTTCAGAGCAAGTCAAGAAGAGGACAAAAGTAGACAGAATCAAAGAAATAGACCTAGAAGACCATCAGTTAGGTAGCCAAATACTCAAAGGTACCCATCCTTCAATGGTTATTGCAATTCATGCAACAAGTTTGGTCACAAGGCTACTTGGTGTAGAAACAGGATGAATCAAAATGTTCCACCATTCTCTAGTCAGTGTTTCACATGTAATAAAATTGGTCATAAAGTTGTCGAATGCAGAAGTAAAGTAAGCCAGAACTCTATTAGATGCTATGCATTCCATAAATTGGGACACAAGGCAAATGAGTGCAGGAGCCAAGGGAGAAAAGGCTATGGCACAAATAAGATAATGGAATCCTTCGGTGGCCATTGTTATACTTGCAATGAATTTGGGCACAAGGCCAACCTATATATTCAAGTCAAGGATAAATGGAAGAAACAATGATCAGAAAAATACTATTTGCTTCAATTACAACAAGCCTAGACATACTACAAAATACTGTAGAAACAAGAACATGAAGAAGGATGATCAATCAAAGTCGAGGATATCAGTTGAAAAAGTTGATCCGGCAGAAGTCAAGGAAGAAATGAACAAGATTTGGGTCAAGAAGGGAATAAATGAAGCAAGAGATGGGTCTGCTCCAGACTCTGAAGCAGTTACTTCCTTCGGGAAGTAGATTGTGGTCTATGGCTTAGAGGGAGCCATATTGAAAATTCTAAATCCCCTAGCCAAATAGTCTATGTAGAGATTCAGCACAAAAATATGTTATATCCCTTGAAAGGATTCTGATCCGGAAGCCTAAAATGACTAAGTATGAGAAGTGTGCAAAGAAGTACCATTGTGAATTGTCCAAATCTAGATGGATGAAGTTAAGCCTAGAACAGTGTACAACATCTGAATACAAGGGTCCACATTTATTCACTGTTGCATATTTTGTTCTATGATTTTGAAAACATTTTAAGAGGTCAATGATGAATGTTGGATATAAATTCTAGAGTCTCACATGATCTGCATCAGGAGATATGATGTGACAGATAAATTGGTAACTCATGCACTAAAGGGATAGGCTAACAGGTCATGAATTTTGATAAGTTGGAAAAGACACGGCTTTAGCTACCAATAAGGAATTGACAGGTGCAATTGATATTGAGACAAGGCTATAGAAGAAAAGCTACAGATAGAAGAATGTTGATCCATAGAAATTATTGGCTATATGTGGTGTCGTTGAATGATAAGCACTATTTTCATAAGGTGTCATGATGATTGATAATGAACTGTTAAGTTCCCTAGGAAGAAGAAGGAAAATTCATACACACCCTAATGTGTACTTCTAAAAGGAAGTATTCAGAACAGTAAAAAGAAAGGGGTGTAGCAGTGCAAGTAGTAATCAAGTAGGTTGCTGAGGACAAGAGGATCATAAGATATGAATATCCAATAAAGAGCAGTAAAGTGTTGTAGTGTTGCTAACAGAGGAAAGAGTGCAATAGCAACAAGATTTGAAGTTGAGGCTTAACAAACCAAGAAGAAGAGAAGTTCATCAAGTAAGGGGGAGCAGTCAGCCGAAGAAAGTTCAGAAGAGATCTTGGTTCAGAAACAACAGATTGCAAGAATGTGTCATTTGCCATTGATGTCAAAGGGGGAGAGAAGTCATGTGAAAAACTTAGAATGCAAATGTGTAAATAGATAGGGGGAGAATCTTATCTTGATGGCTATTGCAATTTTTCACATCTATGTTGCCATCAATGACAAAGGGGGAGATTGTTGCAAGTATGTGCCTAATTAGTGTTGTCAATGATGTCAACATATCTTTGTTGTTATTGATGTCAACTATGTCCTATTCTATTACTTTTTTAGAAGCTTTGTATGTTGAGGATATTGAGAAAACTGGCCTCTTTGGAAGAAACAAGTGAGTTACAGTGAAGTGCAGTATAGACAATGAGTTGTATGCTGAAGAACATACTGATAGATTACTCCGCATTTCTTGCGTCTTGAAGATCTTGGTCTCTGGATTGGAAGGTATTTAAAGGGATGTCTGAAGATGCTAAATCCTAATTTTGAGCCTCCAGTGTCAAGAATTGAGAGAGTTGCATCCACCAGAGTTAAACCTACTTTCTCTAATTAATCTCTAGTGATAGGGAGAAAGTATTTTTCTCTGCATTCCTCTGCATTAAAGTGTTTTTCTCTGTGATTCTAAAGGGAAGTCTGGGATGATGATAAGTGCCTACAATTGCAATGGTTCATGTTTTGGTGGTCCGCAACCTATCTTTCTTTTATGATAGTTGAAGACAGTGAAGTTCATGTGCTCCGGTGTGAAGAATCTCATGAATAAATTGGTTTGATTTTGTGTGGTTGCTCCTGATGATTTCAATGTGCTTATAGATTCCTCCTAATCATGTTCCTACCTTTACATTGGTCCACGTTAAGGAAATGAGATTGTGTTTGAAGATTATTCCTAGATAACGTAGCGTGTAACCAGTCTTAGGTGACTTGGTTAATTCTAGTAATTGCAGAGATCCCTTGAAGATTATGGAAGCATGTTGTGGTGTGGAAGATCATGTTTGAGTCCCAGCTAAGGCATGGCGTGGTCTGCATACATTTATACTATAATTCCTTACAATAATTTGTATTAGGTCAAGACCTATTTTGTAAATATTTGTAATATCGACCTTGGAGATTGTTCCTATTAGGTCTAAAAAATGCATGTTGCAAATCCTAAGAGGATGCCAGACTCTATGATCAGATTGACAATGTTTTTGAACTAACTTGATGGAGTTAACTTATAAGGTTAATGACTCCCTACACTTTAGGCACTGCTATACCTAGGTGGGTGGACCTTGAAAAGTTGAAGCAGATTAGATGAGTGTAAGTGCTTTGACTAAGTTAATGGATCTACCCACAGTGGCAAATGGTGTGGAATAGAGGAAAGCTTGCTAACTAATTCTATATCTAATATCTAAAGGATGATTGGTATAAATTGTATAAGCAATATCAAGGTAAATTTTACAACTATGCTCAACTAATGAATGGGTTTTGGGTAAAACTAAATGATGATTCAAGATAAGACCATTGCCTTGTTGGGTAAACAGAGTCAAATGGAAATATGAGACCAGTGGCTTATATTGGGTGATAACTCTAACTGTTTGGCACAATACTTTAGTTTACAACTTGTATAAATGTGCAGGGAAATGATTGACAAACTCTTCTTAATATCTAACCCACACAATCTAATTTCTTGTTATTCACCAAAAGGAAATTTAATCCTTTCTTGAAGGAACCAATTGAATGAAATATACAAGAACAATAGATAATACCAACTTGGAGATAGAATGACAATCCTAATTATATGATTCTTCTTAATGGTCCAAATCAACACTTCCAGATTACTGTGACTGACCAGAAGGATTTTAATTCCTTTAAGGAAACCAATTAATCAAATCACACAAATATAGCAAATGTGCATTGACAAATTAAATATATACTTGATATATGAATTTGAATAATAAGGAAATATTGAACTGGAGACAACCAAATAACTGAATAATGTCAACAAAGAATTGATGCCAGTATAAGTCCACAGAATCAAAGATCTATTAACTTCTTAAATGTAATATCTACAACATGGTCTTTTAAAACATTATAAACTTCTCATCTTATCCCCTCTTGCTGATGATCATTGATCACCATATGTTCAAATTATATAGAAATACTTATGAAGAGACATAACTCTTCAAAATGTCTTTTGGGAATTAAAATGATTAACACAACAATAAACAAAGAAAATAATCCTAAGCCCTACTGAGCCACAAGTATATCTGAGCAATGTGATCCAGGTATTCTTGGCTGCAATGTGTATTAGTAAACTCAATAGCATTTTTTGTGATCACGTCCATTGTCATCATCTTCTCTAAATGTTTGTAGGCTTCCCTAGATGCAGAGTCTTTATCTTTGAGAGCTTGCAAGGCTTCATGTAACATCACCTGGCATTCTTTATTCCATTCATCTTTGCTCTTTAGCTCCTTGTTGTTTCTAAACAACATGGGTACACCTGCTTTTGAAGCCTCAACGTATTCCTTGGCATCATTCCTAATCTGGTCATGATATTTTTGATGTTGTTCGACCAAGTCTTTTGCACTAGAGGTACCTGTAGTGTTAGGAGCATCCCTATTTTGTATTTCATGAATTTTCTCCTAAACCCTGCTATTTAACCTTTCATGCTCTTGGATCACCTTATGGTTTTCAGAATAGACATCCCAAAATTTGTTCATCCAATGCATCATATTAACATGCCTATTCTATAGTACTGCTACAAGTGTGTCAATCTAAACCTGAGCTATCTGATCAATAGATGGTGATTGGCCGCTTTGTGAACTCTCCCCTTGAGTTAACCTTTTCGCTGACCCTCCGAAGGCATTCTTAAAGTTTCTTTCAAGAAATCATTTTCTTTTGTTAATATTTCATAACTCAATTTGTACGCATCTCTTTCCTTGATCAGCATTTGAGCCTATGCTTTATTCAATTTTGCAACATTTATGCCAATGTCTGCAGTAATCAAAGGATCAGTTTCCCCTACTTTCAAAGTCGTAACATGCCCAAAAGTTTTTTTAGTATCTCTAATGGTCATTTTCTTATGAGGGGGATACAAGGCCCATATCCTGAGTGAATTTTCATCATTGTTATATTTGGTACCCATGTACACCTCTGTGACACCCTCAGGAGTGAGCTTATACTTGTCATCAGTATTGTGCAAAAAACTATCAAACACCAAGCCAGAATTTATATCAAGTCCAAGAAATATCATGACACCTGCTTCTCTGAGTAACTGTCTTCCTCTGTCAGGAGTCATAGATTTTAATTCATTGTCCACTGTTGTTTTCAACATATCAATCAATTGTTTTTCATTGTTAGTAGTAACATCTTCAACAGATTCTCTGAGTTCTTTTCCCTTGTATTTATACAAAAATGATTTAAATTCTTGAGAATGAATAAATTGATCATCTGTAACAAAAGAATCATAGGCTAACTATCTAGGATCCTCATCACCAGGCCCCTCTTCATCATACTCTATATCAGGAGATTGATAACATTGCATTTTTTGTTTGCAAGTTGTTTCTTCTTCTCATCTAATTCTCTATTATACTTCTCAATTACCAATTCAACTTCATCTTCTTCCAGGTTCCTAATAATGTCATCATGTGGATATGGAATATGTGTATATCCACTGAGGTTTTGTTTTCTTCTGGAAAAATCAATAAAACCCTCGGGATCAAATCCCTTCCTTGCTTCTGTGCACCTCATGTTGTAATGCATCAATTTGTCTCTAATGAGACCATAACCTTCTTTGGACACCACAGTGAAATCCCCAAAGCACAGAGTATTGGGCATGAATGATTGTTTGTCAAAGGCACTCAAATTCATCACATTAGAGTAGTTCATTTGCCTGACTGTCTCTAAGTAGGCAATCCTATCAGGAACTATCTTGGGCAATATAAATGGGGTATCTTCAAAACCATAAATTCTAACCATGGTGGAATCCTCAAAACAATACCAATCCCCCCAATTGTGGGTGACAGTTGGGGGACCACCAAAATCCTTTGGTCTGAGAAACCTCTTTATTTCATCTGATATTGAATATTCACAAGGGTGATTGAAATATCTGTACAACACCTTTACACAGTATTCCTCAAAATGAATATAACTAGAATGGGCAAACCTACTGTCCCATATCCTTGTCCACATTTACACAGGTGATTTTTGTCCCCTTTTGTCTAGTTAAGCAATTCTAAGTTCACTTGGCCATATTCCAATTTCCTGGCCATAATATAACACCATATGCATGAGGAGAGAATAATGCTCAAAAGAGACTATTGGGGCATTGTTCTTAATTGCAATTAAACTGGAATCAATTTTTCTGCAAACATAAGCAGTATAATCAAACTGCCTAGCATTGTGACACTGAATGTCTATTGCTATCACCATTAATGGAATTGACATAAAATCAGGAACCTCTAACCCTAGGACTTGGCCAATTGAATAATACGTGTATTGCATATATGGTTCAAACAAAGACACATGGAATGTAGGTCCATCATTATCATCAAAACGCATTGTTTTTCCCTCTGCCCTAGGCCTGTGGAGAAGTAATCTCCATCCATTGTATGTGGTATCCATCCTCCAGTATTCTTTGTCCAAATATTCATACACTATTGGAAGGGTACACAAATCATCTAAATCAAACACTTCACAAATGGCATTTTTTGACAAGTGGATAATAGGTTCTTGTGAATTGCATATGGCTTTGAGGCTGGGATTGTAATGTTTAGCCAAGAGTTTCAGGAGCTCCACATTGACAAACACATCAGGGACTACCAATTTGCCTAAATTCAAATGCCATGGATTAGATACTAGGTTGTTCCCAAATCTTCTATCATAATGGAATTTGAATAACTTATAGCCTCTTATTGGTGTCCATATATTGCCTAGGTATTTGCACTTGTCTTATAATTTCTCTACTTCTACCCTGAGATGTGTAGACCTTCGGGCTTTAGGGCTAGACCCAGGCAATTGGTCAATTAGATCCTGATTTAGTTTTCTTTCTTTCATTTTTTCGTCAGGGCTTTTGTCAATTTTCTGTTTCTTAGTCTTGCTAATTTCACCTGGCTGTTTTCTACCCTTGCCTTTTACTGGAGTCTCCACGATAATTCTGGATAACAAATTCAAATTGCAATATATCACACAGAGGTTTTTATATATGTACCTATTATCTGAGATGATGATTGAACTCCTTCGTTCTCTCCTCCAAGCTTCTGCTTGTGTGCCCTTCTCAAACAATTCTCCTCAACCAAATTGCAATATTTCGAATATCTCTTCAGGGGATTTGTTCTTGGTCTATAATTAATAGTTCTAGTGCATTAATTTCATAATCGTTGTGAGATGTCACATCATCATAACCTCCTTCCTTGGTGGGACATTTGTAATGTTATGGTAATCTAATAACTTCTTATGGTGCAAACATTTGCAGATGTCTCAATCGCTATGACTTTTTGTTCTGTCTTGTCGATGTCACTTTTTATGAAAACATATGCATGTCTGTATCAGCAAGAATATTTCAAAGTCTACCTGATATAGAAATGAGCATAGTTGTTGTCAGCCTGACTTATATCATCATTGTGAAAACATCATTGTACTCTGATATTTTAAAATCTCTGATATGAATATCGGCATGAGTCTTGTTGACAAGCTTATCGGCTTCTCTTCACAGGGTAGGTTAGTGGAATCGGCAAGATCCATGTAATTAATACCGATATCGCTTGTCTTTATCATCTGTCAGAAAGAGTCTCATCGATGAGTGTGGCTACTACCATCATCAGAACAATATATAATATCAAGATGACTTGATTCAAACTATCCGATCACGATCATTTCCCCGATACCTTTCTTTCTATCCTTCCTCGGAATGATCGTCATAACATGTCATCGAAATCCTTCGTCGTCGTGACTATTGATTCGGCAGGACTTGTAAACTTTATTCTGACTTATTTCTTTTGGCCGATGATTTATATCTTCCATATGCATTGATGTGACTTAGGTCGAAACAATGTCGTTTAGTCACTGAGACATTATAATGTCGAAGACACTTTAATTCTTTTCGCCGATGTGTATTTCTTTCCGATGCACCACTAGCTCCATCCGTTCCATGGGTTGTTTGGCGAGAGTCCCACCAAATTTTCTCATTGGTGTGATCTATACTGTCGGGGGAGTGTTCAGAGTATCCTCTGATACTGTTTTCTTATGCTGATAGTCCTGACTATTGATTAACTCGGCGTGACTGGGAATTTTCTCCCTGATGAAAGGTCATCGGTGTTACCCTTTTCATCAGAGATTCCTGAAGTCTTCACTCTGACCATAAACCTCATGCTGATACACATCTTAGTTCATCTCACATAGAACATGGATCAGTATAAAGAAAACTGAGGTCTTGCCGAAATTAAGGGATTGAGGCCCCTTATCATACTATGGTCTGAGGGGTGAGACAAATATTTGTGGTAAAAATCATGTGATTTTATAGAATTCATCCGCTGCTATTATGATTTTGGGCACATGATTTTCTGCTTTGGTCAAACATGGGTGGGTAGGAGTACAAGAAAATTTCAAAAATTTCCTATCCCAATAGTTCCAATGGTTGATGATTGTAATGCCAACCTTGATGATCATTCCAAGGTTGATGAAGTGTATAAATACTTGTAATTGAATCATGGAAAATATGTCTTGGTGTGAAAATGGGAAGATAAGGAAAAGGGTGAGTAGATAAGGCAGAGCAGAGCAGAGGAACTATTGTACTTCAATTTATAAGTCTCAGACATGAAGAAGATGGTGATTTTGGTAGTGAGCCACTAGTAGGGTTTAACAACCCTCAGGGTTTAACAACTCTTATTGTAATCTTTCTAGGTTTAGGGTTGATGCAGTGAGCCTGCTAGACCTAGTTGTACTTCGTGGCAATGAGCTAGTATGTTCTAGGCCCATGGAGTGACCAAGCCTGAACATCATTTTTTCAAAGATTGCAATATATTTTGAGAGCTAATCCTCTTCATGATTTTTCCCCACCTTGGGGTTTTCCACGTAAAAATATGGTCTCTTGTGTTTAATATTGCATCTATGTTTAAGTTTCTAATTTCATCCATTCTTTGTTTAATCATAATAAGTGCGGATAAGTGATTAATGTTTAAGTGCAAAAGTATTTGAGTTTTTGGGACAACTGATTCACCCCCCCTCTCAGTTATCTAGGGCATTTCAACATGGCCAAGATCATGGGTTTGGCTTTATTTCAGCCAATGGCATTTTCTAGAATGTTTTTAAAGACCTAGTATTTAAACCCTTTTGTGCAATCCTGCAGTCATTACATTCATGAGATGGCATCGCTAGAGGCATTCTGTCAATAGTTACATCCCTTGTCTATGCTTCCACTCTTTGCATACATGTATATTAGGGCGCTTGTTATTATAACATCTGACAAAAGATTCCCCTTCAGTAATTCTTTTATGGATTTCCTTACCCTATTTGAAAGCTACCATTAGGCATAGGTAGGGAGGATCCTGTCACAGCTTGTGGAATTTAACTTTATACCAGCCAGATGCACTTGCTTGAAAGTTTCTAAAGGATTTTCAACAAATGCATTTCATGCAATCCTGCAGACATTATATTCCATGGGATAACATCTAATTCTAGCATTCTGTTAGATAGTTTATGAGCCATGTCTATGCTACCATTGTTGCTCAGGCAGTGAGGATGCTAGAAAAGGTTTAGGAATCTGGTTTTACGCCTGCAAATGGTATTTGCTTGAAATATTTTAAATCCTTTTTAACTAATCCACTTTGCACATATCTTGTGACCATTGTAGTTAATGGGACCGCATTTCTTTTAGGAATCTTGTGAAATAGTTTTGTGCCTTATCTATGCCTCCACTCTGTAGATATGCCTCTGCAACATACTTGAGCATCTACAAAAGATTTAGGAATCAATACCTTTAGAAAAGAAAAGGGAAATAATAATTTTTTTTATGAAATAGAGATTAGCCTCCTATCATGAAGTTTTCCTCCCTGTTCAATCTCTATCACCCCATGGCTCTTGGTCAATCCTCCTTCCATGGACGCCATTATTGCTTGACCTAAATATTTAGGACAACGGTTTGGTGTGTATATTTTAGGTTAATGCTTTGGAAATCAATACAATGATCTTGTCTCTAGTTTGCTGAGAGGCAGACAAAAAAAAGAATACATAGCAATTGTTAGTTTTAGATAATTTCATATGAAAAGTAAAGAGAACCGTTCCTTTTGGCTTCCCTAGTTTATAAATTATTTCCAAATAATCCACAAGGTAAATTTTGTAAGTTCTTTGTTGTTGACTTAAGAACATTTCAGCTTCATTTTTCTTTTTTCCACAAGCCTACCACTTTCTATTACATGTCTCATAAGTATTTCTTTGTAAATATTGGTCATTTAAAAAAAAGATACATGGAAAAGTACATTGACCTATATTGTTCATATAATCAATTTCCATATATAATAAAAGAGGAGAGAGAATAATTCTAGTTCCTTTTTGAGAGGGCAAGAAAGAATTGCAAATGCTTTCTAAATATTTAGGTAATATTATATGTGTATTTTTTTATTATTTCTTTTTTTTTATGTTTGGATTCATGTTTTTTTTATTTTAGTTATTTTTTTTATGGATTATTGTAATAAAATGGGCAGTGTTGAGTTAATTGATAGGATTGCATTGTTGCAATGATATTACTGGTATCCTTCCTTTATTCCTTAGGCATTGGGCAAACCTTGTTTATTTCCATTTTTTTTGTTGGTCATACCTGAAACCAACACAATGGTTGTGTCTGTGAACCTTCTTTGCCCATAGTTTATTTGTCTGTGTTTGGGCCATGTGATCATCTCTGAGCATAGAGGGTGGACCTTTGAGGTTCCACATGGTTGTGTGGTGTGCCCCCACCATTGGGGATCCAGATCTCAGCATCAGATATGGCAACGATGTCGACAAGGGCTACATCTCCTTCCTCTCTAGTTTCTAGTTATATTTTTTATGTATTGTACAACTTGGTGGATATTTAATTTAAGTTGCATTTCTATTAATATTTGAAATTTATTCATGAAGTGTGACTCTTCTATGTGTTGGGAAGTAGCCTTCACCCTATAATTGTAAAGTATTATCTCTTGATTCTGAAATCGATACTTGATTATTGGTAGGAGAATAAAATGTTGTAAATGTAGTTGTTTATGCCTAGATGATTATATCTGTATGTTGTGGTCCCCATGTTTTCATTAATGATTCCATGCTATGTTTCAAAATTGTATTCAAATCAATTGTCTAGAGATTTTCACATTACTCTTGTATGTTAGAACGATTTAAAAGTGTTTACCATCTTCCTTGAATGGTTTAACTTAACTTTAGATGAAAGCTTGTTCTCTTTTACTTCTTTCTGTATTGATGTTAGTTTTTGACACCTTGTTTTAGTGCCCTTGGTTGCGTTCACCTAACAAGGTGTCATGGACGTCTTATTTTGCACCTTGTTTTCCTCCCCTGCCTTTGTGCGATGGGGTTTTAGGGACAGGTGGAAAATTTTTTGGTCCTTCATATCATGACCACATGGCTACTGTGGGCATGACATGTGGTTTCTTTGTGTCATGACCACATGGCAAATGCGGGCACGACATTTGGTATCAGAGCCCATGTTTCAACATTGGGAGCTCTGGGGTGTTGCGTGTTTGATTGGGCCAACATGGAGTGGATTGAGGGTGGTTTGACCCTCGTCCTACTCCATGTAGTTGCGAAGGAGCGAGGTTGTGGACTGACAACTAACCTTCATCTTAGAGGAATATCCATCCTCTTGTTTTGTCATGGCAGTGACTTTGTCACACGATTATCAAAGTCTTTCACTTGTGTTTTTTGTGGTGGTTGTGTTCATCCTTGTCGATTCTCCTCTTGAATTGGTTGGTCTAGATGATAAGTGTTGTGTCGAGCCCTTACTCATCCTTGTGTATTGGTAGAGTGTGGTGTTGTTCTCTAGTATGCACTCTATGTGGTGGGGATTAGAGGATAGCATCATAGGAACAATTAGTCTTGTGTTGCCCTTGATATATGTTATGATTTTGGATGTGAAAGTTATGATGGTATGTTTTTATGCTTGGGTTTTTTGAAAGAATAATGAAGTCTTAATGCTTGTCTGATTAAGTCTTGCCTTGCATACTTTGCATGTGTGATTTCATTATAGTAAATGTAAAAAGGTTATGAAAGAAAGAGGTGTAATTGAGTCATATGCTTGGTATTGCTATCAAATATTATATGTTTCTGAAATATTACAATGATGCATTTGTGTGCTTGGTGACCTTTTTGTAAAGTACTTCCATAATGTAAATTTTGCATGTTATACTTTTGTCTTGTGTAAATTTGATATCAAGTTATGCCTTCCTTTGTGTGGAGAAGATGTTTGGAATTGTATGAAATAATTAAAATATTAATTTAAGGGACTTAAGATTTTAATTAGATTCTTCTTAAGATATACCTCTACTTTATGAGATTTGTTGTTAGATAGGTATATGTAATGTTCATAGTATATATGTAGTATGATATGGTTTATCAATAACTCCATGATGTGTGATGTGTTGTGAGTCAACATCTTGTGAGTTGAAATAATGTTGTTTTGATTCAATTATGACCTACTATGCAATTGCTAGTATGTTGGTATACTTGTTGGGGTGTATTGCTTTGTCTATATATGTGAAGTTTTGGTTAGATTCCATTTATGCCTTAGAAAGGTTAATTTGAATTGATGTTAGATAGGCTTCTTAGAAACCTTTATGGTAAATATTATGTGATTTTGTGTATGAAAGTTGTTCTTCTTCACTAAGTAATAAATAGTAAAGGAAAATTGTGTTATGTGTCACATTATGGATGTGAATACCTATTATGAGAGTACTTACTATGTGTTGTGAATATCCCGTACATGATTTGTGTACTCATGAGCTTGAGATACTAGGTATCCATCCATGGGTTGAGTGTCTAGTTACAAGTATGGTGGATTCATGCTTGTGTGGTTGCTTGTTTGTACACCTTGTGAGGTCCAACCTTGGAGTTGGAGACCTTCCATGTGTGGAGTTAAGTAGTGGAGTGGAAGAACTTAGGAAGCTATGGCAAGATGTTGTGACATTGGTTTAGGGTAACCCAACTAACCATACCTTCCTATGCAAGAGTACCCCCTACTTCTCCTTAGTAAATGGACCTTTGAGAGGTTCATGGTGCTATCCTATCATGCATTGTTTCCTTGATGATACTATTGGCATCTAACTTGGGAATCTTGGTTATGGTTTGTTATGGGCATGTGATTTGCTCAAGGCCATGTTACTTGGTGCAGGTTTTCTCTTACCTTTGGTATTTTATTTTGAGTTGGATGTGTAGTAACTTGGAAACATTGGCACTATGATAGAGTTGGGATTTGTACAAAAGGAATATATGTTTAATTTTGATTATATCAGAGTATTAATTGAGTTGCTTTGGACTTATGCTATGGTATGGTGGTTGCATGTGTCGACACCTGCTTGACATGATGCAAATAGATGTGATGCCACACCACACTGATGCTCCAACATAGTGTTGGTGATGATGACGTGTTACCTTTGAGAAGGGCATGATTCCACGTAGTCACACATGAAGGAGCATTTGATACTATCTACCTACATGATGTTATTGCATTGGTTGTGTTTGCATGGCACATGTAATGACCATGATTTCCCTCCTTTCTTATTGGTGACTTAATGTTAGTCACGTTGTGCCGTAATGTGCAATTTCATGAATTGTGATCTTTCTTTCAGTTATTGAAGACTTTTATTTATCTTGCTTGTGACGACCAGTAGCGTTATTTTATCTTGTCTATAAGTAGCTTAGCCACAAATCTTTGAATTTTCCTTTTCACATGACTCTTGTGGTTACATTGCTTTATTGTTGAAATTGAATGCATTTATTTATTTTATTGATTGATTTTGGAAACTTCTTTTGTTATTTTTGAAAATATGTGTTGGCTAAGCTAGGTTCTTTCTATTTTCGAGTGTTGATCTTGTGTTGTACTATTCTTCTCACCATGTCGATGGAGAGACCTCTAGTAGAATGTTTATAAGGAAGAAGACGTGGGAAACTTTTGAGGATGGGGGTAAGTGTGGGATAGTATGGGCTAGTCATCATCCACTTACCTTCCTAGTGATTTATGTTCTTATGTTGACTATCTCTTGGAGGCTAATCCGCTTATACAAACAAGAGGTAGGTCATTTGTGGAAATGTATGGAGGGCCCCCCAGGCGCATGGCCTCGAGACCATCTTTCTGCTTGACTCTTGGATCTTTGGTTACTTGGTTCTATGATGAGACTGTTGCAATCCCATGGACCTATATGTGAACCTTGTGTTGTTATCCCTGTGATGTGGATGAATGAAAATGGTTGTTTAGTTGTAAGATCTGCATTTGATGTATTTGCATTTGAGTCGATGTTTTTTTTGTAAGCATGTTGTACGATGTGTGTTTGTGTGCTCTATTCTTGTGATGGTTCCTTATGAAAGTTAGAGAGTTGAAAACTTTGTGTATTGAAAAGTGCAATTTGCTGCAATTTGTGAGGAAATTGTGTGGCTTATGCTGGTATAAATGTGTAAATTGATAGTGTAAGAAACTAACTTGTTGCTTGAGACAGTAAAGTTTATATGAAAATTGAATGTTATGGCATGATTATTTATTTTGATTAGAGGAAATTCTTACAAGATAATGTATATTTTGGATGATATTGCATGCTTTGCCTCTTCTCCTGTGTACAGGGATATTTTAGCATGTAATTGGGTATATCAAAAGGAATGTGATACCTAGATTTTATATTTATATTGAATATCATGGACTAATGTGTGCTATGGTCGCTTCTTATCTTTTGTAACTTCCAGGAGTAAGTCAAGCTCTTGGGGGGAAGTGTGTAGTGCCTCCCTAGTCTTGGTCTAATTGAGGTAACACCGAGGTATGAAATTCAGGTTTTATGTGATGGTTGAGATACTGACACTTTGCTTATGTTAATGTTCCTGATCATGATTATGTTATGATGTATAGATATGGATGATCAGAGTTGTTGTGATGTGAATTGATCATGGTGTATTAATTGATTAGTTATGTTAGATTTCATATCGGGATTGAGTGTACACGTGGAGAGGATGACACCATGACATTGGCACACTGTGCGAATGATCACGGATGTTGGAATCCTCTAATGTGGATTATTCATGCTTCGGCTATTATATGATGTATATGTGCAGATGTTGTAATGTGTTTTTGAGTGATGCAGGTACTAGGCATTGACTCCACCTGGCTCCACAGACTTGAGCATGCCTTGTATCCCAATGGTGGTGAGTTGGAGATGATGCATTGGCCAAACTCCTTTAACCTTGTTTGTCGTGCTTGGTCGAGTGCAATTTTTCTTCGTGAGACTTGTATTTCGTTACTAGTTACCATCCTTGGTATTGTCTGGTTAACCCTTGCTCGATGTGGATACCCTATGGGAGTGTTTTCATTTTCGTATGCTCTCGTTGAGTCATGTTGGTTATGTGTTTCCTTTTATAATTGCAATTTTTCGATGAGGGGGATATATTTATTTTTTTGGGGACTGAGTTAGCCCCTTTGTGGTTTGTTGTTGTGGGTGTTCATTTATTTAATTTACTTATGGTGGTGTGGTGTTAATGATTGAGTCATTAGGGGAACTTATGTTTTATTCTTGTTTTACTTTACTTAGGAAAGGGGGGATTGTTTGGGTAGAGGGTTAGGAGGGTTTTCATCACATTGTTTGATGTGTATAGACCCTCCCACAGGACATTGGATTAGGGATCGGGGGATTCGGCGGGGGATAGGAGAGGCTAGGGTTGGAAAGGTGTAGGGGGAGAGGGGAGAGCAAAGAGTTTTGGCCTCAAACATCCACAATCTACAAAAATTATAGGTAAGTTTTCTATGGCCTCTATGGCAGGCCTAGATTGGACTCTTCTCATGTGTTTAAATTGGTCCTTGAGACCCTTATTTGCTTTCAAAACCCCCTACCAGATTTGTGTGTGCCTTCTCTCTATTATTACATGTTGAATACATGCTTATGTAATATTACTATCTGTTAAATCTAAGTAAGTGTTTCATTCTTTATGCTTTGGATGGTCTCTACCCTGTCCAGGCTGGGTGCTGGCGTAGGCTGTGGACTCTGGGTTTGCACCTGGGTTTGGCATTGCATTATAGTTTCTAAGTTTTTAAAACAAATCTTTTTTATGTATATCCCACATCTTTTCATCGATGAGAATTCATCCTTTGAGGCATTCTACATATCCATTCATGCACCATATTCTCATATGTAGCGGCCATGTTGGCTCAAGTCGTGGGCACGCTGGCCAAGACCGTGGGTTTGGATTTATTTCAGCCAATGGTATTTGCTAGAAAGTTTTTAAAGACCTGGTATTTAAACCCTTTCATGCAATCCTGCAGTGATTACATTCATGAGATGGCATCACTAGAGGCATTTTGTCAACAGTTACGTCCCTTGTCTATGCTTCCACTTTTTGCATACATGTATATCAGGGTGCTTGCTGCTATAACATCTGACAAAAGATTCCCCTTCAGTATTACTTTTATGGATGTCCTTACCCTGTTCAAAAGCTACCATTAGGCATAGGCAGGGAGGATGTTGTTGCGGGTTGTGGAATTCCACTTTATACTGGCTAGATGCACTTACTTGAAAGTTTCTAGACTTTTCAACAAATCCATTTCATGCAATCCTACAGTCATTGTATTCCATGAGATAACATCTAATTCTAGCATTCTGTCAGATAGTTTATGAGCCATGTCTATGCTACCATTGTTGCTCAGGTAGCGAGGATACTAGCAAAGGTTTTGGAATCTGGTTTTATCTCTGCCAATGGTATTTGCTTGAAAGATTTTAAATCCTTTTTAACTAATCCACTTTGCACATATCTTGCGACCATTGTAGGCAATGGGACCACATTTCTTTTAGGTAGTTTGTGAAACAATTTTGTGCCTTATCTATGCCTCCACTCTGTAGATACGCCTCTATAACATAGTTGAGAATCTACAAAAGATTTAGGAATCCATACCTTTAGAAAATAAAAGGGAAACAATAATATTTTTTATGAAACAGAGATTAGCCTCCTATCATGAAGTTTTCTTCCCTGTTCAATCTCTATCACCCCATGGCTCTTGGTCAATCCTCCTTCTGTGGCCGCCATTATCACTTGACCTAAATATTTAGGGCAATGGTTTGGTGTGTATATTTTAGGGTTAATGCTTAGGTAGTTATGGAGTGAAATCTTTATCACATTAAACTATAAATAAATAAATTTGACAATAAATAAATAAATTTGTGGAAGCCAAATGGATAGAAACATAGAAAAACTTCCACAATTATGAAGTGAAATCTTTATTATATTTGAAGAATATGAAAAGTCTCACAATAGTCTCTTTAAATTAACTCATGTGAGCATATAAAATATTCTAACTGCAAGTAATTTATAAATGCCAACAAATTGGAAGATATCTCTTGGTGTACTATAGATATATTTTTTAAATATAAATATACTAGTTTATATTATTGTATTCAATTGAAAATAGAAGTTTAAATTTATTAGTTAATTTGGGAATAAAGGAATTATTTAATTAAGTTGGTTAATTTAAAAGAAAAAAAGGAGAATATTAATTATAAAGTGTAAATGTTTCATAGTTTAGTTTTATTGTTTTAACAATATATTAATTAATGGAATTTTGATCATCAATTGTAACCATGAATTGTAAATGTTTCAACAATTCATTATAGTGAAATTATTCAAACTATTTTATTATTCTAAACCTTACCCTTGGTGCAATAGAACTTTTTTGCAAACAAGATCACTCATCAACTTAACCTTGGGGAATTGTTGACAATAATTAGACTATAGGTAAACTTATCCTTGCAAGTTAGCAGTTGAACTTTTAAACTTAAAAAAAAATTCCTTTCTTTTTAGCCCACTTGTATCATGACATACAGGTGGGCTCATCATAGGCTTGACATTTGGTATCAGAGCCTAGGTTTCCACACTTTGGGAACTTTGGGGAAAATTAAACTTGTGAAAAAAAACTTTGTAATTGTATGACTTTTAGGATGCATCCCAAATGTAAGTGCACTCACTCAGATGCTTAGTCTCAATCCATTCATCAGGACACACCAAGAGATGAGGGCCCCCAAATTTTGCAAGTGTTACAACAATTAGTGGATGTAATATAGACTAGGCTACCACCTCCACCCCCACCACTGCTTGGAGATTAGTCTCATCCTCACTCTAAGGAGCATGCTTCAGCTCACCGTGAGCACAGTAGGAGTACTACCCGTAATAGGGAATAACATCATGAGGAAGGGGTTGATGAATCAGGACACCATGTCCCTCCATGTAGCAGATAGATAAAATAATTTTAAGGCACCTAGGGCATACATTGATGTGGGAAAATAGATCAGGGAGTTCCTCCGCCTTCAGCCCCCACACTTTTCGAGTACTATTAAGGGTGTGGAGGTAAAATCTTGGATACTGAACCTTGAAGGTTGCTTCAAACTTAAATTTTATGAAAGCTATTCGCCTACTTAGATGGGGTTCAACCACTTGGTGGTGCCAAGAGGAAAGAAAGGGGTACATTGTAGTTGACACTTTGACTTGGGAAACCTTTTTGGAAAAGTTTAGGAAAAGATACATTTCAGAGAACTTTAGGTAGAAAAAGATAGATGGGTTCCGTGATCTTCAACATAGAGGACTCACAGTAGCTCAATATGAAAACAAATTTCTAGATTTACTTCCTTATGTAGATTACATTCAAGATGACAAGTTGATGGTCAACCAGTTTGTTAGGGGTCTTAACCATGGGATATCTAGTCCAGTACATTTAGCAAAGCCTCAGGCCATGCAGGAGGTGGTAGAAAAGGCCATTATTACAAAGGAAATTCTTCCTAAAAACCAGGGGAACCGTGATCATTTTAGAAACTGAGACCAACCCCAGCAGAACCAAAACTTCTCTAGGCCACTTGCACCTCAAGGAGGTGGATTCAAGAATAATTTTCAGCCACCTAGTCCCCCTTGATAGCAGTAATAACAACAACAATAGGGACATAATTTTAGGGTCAATCAGGGGACACCTTCTAAGACTTGGCAGTCTCAGCCTCAACGTAGAGATCAGGGACCTTAAACATAGAATGTGAGCCCAGCCTATTCTCAGTAGACCTTCAGGAGTAGTCAGGCTAGTTCTAGCAGGCCAGTTTTTCAGCAGAATTAGGCACCTACCAGGGGTCCTTTCTACAATTGTGGTGGCATTGGACATATTTCTCGAGAATGTCCCTGAAATTTCTCTTCAGCTGGAGGGCATCTGCTAGCCTTTTCTGAGCCTATGGTTGGGATGTGGGTAAGTCCCACAGAGTTTTTGCAGTGGTAGATAACCACTAGACAGAAACTCCTAGCAGATGAGGACCTAATACCCTCATCTCTTTGAGGGCTTCTAGGAGGAAGGCTAATACTAAGAGGGGGACAATGTGAGACCCATCCCTTTTAGACATTTTAGTTGAATTAGTTGTAGTACTAGATGTTATTCGTTGGATTCTATTTTGATGTTTGTGAAACATTATGTTAGTACTATGGATAGTTATGGTTATCATGTTGGACATTATGCTAGTTGACACTTTTGGACATTATTATGATATTTAAACTTTATGGGTTCAAGTGTTGAATTATATGATTTCATTTATTTGAGTAAATTAATAATTATGTGTGAAAAGAAAATACTAAATGGAATTGATGCTTATATGTTATTATTAAATATATTAGTTTAAATTACTTGAATGATGTGGAAATAAATGAAATTAGATTATTTAATTTGTTTTGTTATGAATTTAAATTTTCTTCGGCTATATTATCTTGATGTACTGATGTTTAAAATTAAGTGTGCAGGTGGGTGGCCAAGATTCCTTAAGTGATTTCAGAGACTCCATAAACCCTATGTTATACTAGTTAGCCTAGCCTAACCCATGGAAGGAGTTAAGGCTAAAATGTGACGTAAAGTTATTGTTATTTTAATTTTTATCTTTGTGTGTTATTGTGAAGTTTATTATTTTATAAATTTTATTTAATTGCCTTTTTGGGGTGAAAGTTATTTTTAATTATTTATTTCATTTTAATTTATTACTTTTGTGGGATGAGGGTAAATGCTTTAAAATTAATATTTTAATATTTCTTTTTAAGAGAGGATTTTATCTCTTTATTTTAATGTTGGAAAAAGAAAATAGTGATTGAAGTCTATGTGTTTATAAATCTAGAAAGAAATTTATCTCATTTGGAAATTATATTAGTCTTTATATTTATAAATTTGAAAACAAAATTTTAATTCTTGGTGTTTTTATTTCTATTTATGAGTTCCTTGTAATTTGTTAGAAATCCGGATATGCTCATATTGGGATTAACAAATGGAATAAATATTTTTTCTACTCTAATTATAATTTTTGTTTATCTGATTGTGACTGAGTTATAAATTTTTGTATGTTTATAAATATATAAATATGTCCCTGTATATATGTATATATATATATATATATATATATATCAATGGCCTGTAGATTGTATTGGAACAACAGACAATATGTATAAATTTTAAATAACACTATGTGAAATTTTTTAATGCTTTCTACCCTTTAATTTCTGCTGTTACAGTTAAACCTACGATATATGTTAATCTATGTTATTCGCTTTTCACAGTCTTTAACCAGTCTAAAAATGTCTACTCCAATTTCGTTGTTATGGTATTTTACACTGTGTGTGTGTGTGTGTGTGTGTGTGTGTGTGTGTGTATATATACATATATACATATATACATATATATATATATATATACATATATATACATATATATATATATATATATATATATATATATATATATATATATATATTGTACATTGTCTTTCAATCTGCCCTTGCACAATATATATACACAGGAAATTTTAAAACAAAATGCATACCATATTTGGATCCAAAATAAAAATTAAAACAAAATAAATAAGTTTGTTATCAGTAATAGACTATGATTTATAGTTTCAAGAATATATAAAAACCAACTTTATTTAGGAAAGAAATATTTGTTTTATTTTGTTTATTACTATTTTAATGGAAGAGGAATTATAAGTTTAGACAGGAAAAGAAAATGACAAGCTTTGTTTTATTGCTTTCCAAATTAGAATAAAAGCGATTTTGGGATGGTATCATTATGCATAAAGAATGAATCAATCTTAGATATATTTAATACATATAGGGAAAAAGCAATTGTTTTACTAGATTTAAAAGAGAATAATGCTTAAAGATTTGTTTTATTTATTTTGGAAAGCTTTGTAAATCTTTTTTATATTATTGTATTCAATTGAAAATAGAAGTTTAAATTTATTAGTTAATTTGGGAATAAAGGAATTATTTAATTAAGTTGGTTAATTTAAAAGCAAAAAGGAGAATATTAATTATAAAGTGTAAATGTTTCATAGTTTAGTTTTATTATTTTAACAATATATTAATTAATGGAATTTTGATCATCAATTGTAACCCTGACTTGTAAATGTTTCAACAATTCATTTTAGTGAAATTATTCAAAAAAATTTATTATTCTAAACCTTACCCTTGGTGCAATAGGACTTTTTTGCAAATGAGATCAATCATCAACTTAACCTTCAGGAATTGTTGACATCAGTAAGACTATAGGTAAACTTATCCTTGCAAGTTAGTAGTTAAACTTTTAAACTTTAAAAAAAAATATTCCTACCTTTTTAGCCCACTTGTATGGTGACATACAAGTGGGCTTGTCACGGGCATGACATTTCCAGTACCACACTGTTTAGTGCAAAAAGTGGGAAAATGATAGTTTGCATAAACCGAATCAAGCCTCTCTTTCACTCACATAACATTAGGAAATAGGAACTGAGTTTGCTCACTATGAAGGATCAAGATACTAATTCCTATGACCTTTTTATGCTTGTTGTGACTAAATAGATGCCTCAATTAGGGTTTTACAAGCCTCAAGGAACTAACTAGCATGAAACCCTAATTTCAAGGTATGTGATAACAGACTGATTTCTAACACAAATACTAACAAATAGATTATAGAAATGCAGAGAAGGGATCAAAGATAGTATGTACCCAAAAATTGAGGGCTTGTTAGACTAGGGCACCCGCCCCAGTGTCCCAAAAGTTTCTAGTGGCTGAAATCTCCTGTACCTGGTGTTAGAGTGTCTACAGATGGCTCCAAATCCATAAATAAATGCCCAATTAGACTAGGCGCCCACCCCAGTGTCCTAAAAGTTTCACGATGCTGAAACTCAAAGTTTTGTGACGACTGTATCCACAATACATGTTCTCCTTCTGCTCCTTTTTACTGAATCTTTTTGAATATGACCTGCACATACAAAAGGAGGAGAAAGATGGTTGTGGATATATGTAGGATTTTTCCTTAGTCAAACCCCGTATTTGGTATTTCTACCTCAACAATAGCCAATGATAAAGATCTATAGATGTGTGTGCTCATAGATCATATGTGTATATAGAAATATAAAACACTAGATGACTCAAGCATCAAGGAGAGATCAACACAATGTTTCACCCAAAGAAACATCACCTTAAGGAGATGAAGCAATGAAGACTTGTAGAACAAGAAGGTGAGGTAGCTATATCTGCATAGGATTCCCAAGCTTAAGTTGGAGGCTTCAACCCTTCTCCTAATCATACAAAGGGCTTGACAAAACCCTAGGAAGAGTAAGATAGACTCAGGATCTTGATTGCTAATCTCCACCGAATATCTCCATGATAGAAAACATCAATAACTTCCAAGAGCTTCAACAAAGTATTAATCTTCAATGGCAAAAGTGAAATAATTTTGGCATAGTAAGCTTGCATATAGATTGTGTGTGATAAAATGATTTTCAATTCTCTTTAAATATCAAACCTTTGAAATTCAAATATTTGAAATAATGTGCTGACATCACGTGAAAATCAAAATTTGAAATTGGAATCCCAAGGTGCATGATAGGAGCCAACACCACCCTGAAACTCAATATCTAGAAAAATAGGGTAGGAATAGGGCATGGGCGCCATAATCCAGACCCTAATTTCCACTTAAGATTTTCTTTTAGGAGGTCTAGAATATCTAAAATCCAAACTCAGTTCCTAGGTTTAGTCAACAGTTGCTTCAAAATATGACATTTCTTCAATAAGATATAGGTTAATCAAGATTTAGGTATGCTAGAAACAAAAAGGGCAAGAGGAAACCAAAGGAGAGGAGCTAAACTATGTGAAATTGTGTCATTCCATGCAAAAAGATAATTTTTGACATAACATTTAGCCCCCACTTTAGTGGCCATATGACACTACGTGCATATGAAACTAAAGTAAAGTAAATACATCAATCATGAAAAAGATAACTAAAAGGATATTGTAAAGCAAGCCGAAGTATTGCCATGCGAGAGGAAGAAGCCCCTAGTCTATAATCCTGCATGACCACAAAGTTAGGATCTATATCCTGCAAAGGAACACTTGTCAGATAATTGAAATCAAATCAACCTGCAACCAACACACAAATAGGTCAGTCATAAACACTAAAGGGTTGAGTGATGATACATGATGAGGGAGGAAATCAAGATAGATATATGCCCCACTTGTTTCTTCTTGCTTAGTCTGAAAAAGAGAAACAAGGTGGTTATCTACATGCACATATTTCAGGGAAAGGTGATGAGAAATGCATTACGAGGGTAGTTTTTACAAATAATGCTGAAGCACAAAGCATTGGGTTAGATGGAGGGTGGAACCAGCATTCTGACACAACAAACGACATGAAAATTTGAGTTCAGCAGCCCAAGGTAGAGGCGTATGAATAAAGCTGTATAGTTTTACACCTAGATAGTGATATGAATTCTCATGCATTTACTATAAGTAAAGGGAGTTTTCACTTTTTCACCATTCATTCTTGTTTTCATTGTGTATAGGAGAGAAGGAGAAGGAGAAAGAGACTAGTCATGCCAACGCGACGTCCATACCAGCTTCCAAGACTAGAGGTGCTCTGATCTTGAGTGGTAGACAGACGGATCGAGCCAAAGGTAGGATCTTAAACATCACTTCTATCGACTTTCTTTCCTATTTATGTTGCTTTCATCATTTTATGTGTCATGTAGACCATTTTAGACAGGGGTACCCAACCAGAGCGCCCAAGTCCTCTCTAGGCACCCAGGTCCTCCTGGGGTGCCCAAGTCTAAGAAGGATAGGTGCCCTAGGGATAGGGCACAGAAGGATAGGTTAGATAGTGTTTGATGATTTGATGATGAACACTGATTCAGATTTGGATGTTTGATCTACAGGATGTTCCTGAGACATGAGAGCACATAGGTGGCCTCCTGATGACACTGCTTCAGGACCACGCCAGTACTATGTCTAATGAGGAGAGGAGTTTCCTACAGGTGGTGGGTGTATGGTGGGTGTTTATGATTCCCATGATGAGATTCCATTGTAGCATGTTAATGGAGCTCATGGAGAGGTGGGATACAGAGACGTCTACATTCCATCTACCAATAGGCGAGATGACAATTACTCTACAAGATGTTTATTGCATCCTATGACTGCCAATCTGAGGAGAGACAATGAGGATCATAGAGCATCACTCAACATAGTACACCTGAGAGAGTCACTTATAGTGCTTAGGTCACATCATTACTCAAGTGGGACGAGGACACATTACACTCTAATGGTTAGAGAATGGACGCACTGACATTCCCTTAGTATGGTAGATCATGATCACTACCATTGCCTTGGTGGTCACATAGGATGGATGGGGCACTCACCTTCATGAGGGCCTCATTCATACTATCAAATTGATGGAGCAACACAAGACCATGTACATGTGGGGGTGTAGTATGCTTACACACGTCTACCACAGTCTAAGACGATACGTACATTATGAGACACAGAGCTTGATGGTGTACACCCTATTACAGGTATGGATGTTTGAACATATCAAATGCACACAGGCTACAAGTTTCCCCATAGAGATGACATGGACATATCCACATGCACATGCTTATCCACTCATCAAATGTTGGAGACATGGTGACTTCTTATATTGGAGAGTGGTATTTGATAGGCTGCAGCGCAGCGACATTGTTTGGAGACCATATCATGGCCAGAGACCATGGATGGAGTAGCATAGATAGCTAGCCAGGATGCAGAGGGATTGGATGATGGCCGGTCACTTGGATCACATAGTTGTCTAGTTTTACTTTGACAAAGTAGCACGATAGTTTGGATGCAAACATGATGTTCTTAGGATGTGTCTGAGCTATGCACGCTTAGCACACAACACAATTAGGGTGAATGTCACCCCATGACTAACGATGGCTAAGGTAGTAGTGAGTAATGATGATGGTATAGAGGATACGAAGCCACTATATGATGCAGACAATGTCAATGTTACTCGAGCAATCAGACCTGGTGGAAAACAACATGACCTTCTCCTATCTTCCCTACCAATCACCCCATAGGCAATACACGACCATGGGTGTTGTGTGGTTACACAACACACCCCATTTTACCCCAGCAAAATGGGGACCCAACTTTTTTCTTGCTTGTTTATTCCCTTGCTTTGGGTGGTTTGGCAAAAAAGATTTATTACAGATGCATGTCAGGATGTCATCCTATGCATATTAGGACATCAAAAGGAGAGGTTAATTTTCAAAGTCATATTTTGTTTGCACAAACCTCATCAAATGAAAGGATGCAAAATTTCAAGCAACTCTACCTTTTGGATCACCCCAACATTCCCTAGGTTTAATAAGTTATGTCTAGTCAAAGTTTGGTCAAATAGTCACCAGGGGGGTCATCACATTCCTTAAGATATTGAATATTCACTAATATCCTAAGCATAGGTTTTACAAAGGAGAAACTCAATGTCCTCACATTCGCTAATATGCAGACGTCAAATTTTGACTATAGGAGTTATAAACTATCGAAATACATGTACATCCTACAAGAGTGCACATTCATCTTAATATCCCTGATATTCGCTAATATGCAGACTTACCCAAATACAATGAAAATACTAAGAGCTAGCATATTTCTTAATATCCTGCATATTAGTTAACATCTTGATGACATCATTCAATACCATCATAAGGAAGTAACAATCTGATGATGATGCCACCCAGACACCTTGAGACTGAACATAACTATAAGTAGTGAGTGCACACATATTAACTTAATATGTAGATATTCATTAACATGATGATGACATCATCTCGACCTATTCAAAAGAAACCCCAATAATAAGATGATGTCACCCAGACACTCAACATCTAAAGGTCATCACATTCCTTAAGATCCCAGTTATTCATTAATATCCTAACTCAGTGCAATATAATGATAAATCTCAATATCCTACACATTAAGTTAGCACCCTAATTTTCACTAATAAGAGGATGACATCACATTATAACTAGTTCAGAACATCATTTGAAATGGTGATGTTACCCTCATCTTTGGAAGAGGGGGGACATTTCGCATAACTAAGTACCCAGATATTTCTTAATATCCATATATCCACTCTCAAGACCCATGACACGTAGATTTCCATGAACCAATAAGAAGATGCCACGTGGCACATGAACCTATCCATATCAACATATCTTGATATCTTAATATCCATACAGAAGAAAATGCCTTTGGGTCCTCATGGCTTGATTCCTACCTCTGGTCAATGTTGACCAACATCATGATGACATCATGTGCATATTCCAAAAGGAGCATGTGCATTGTTTAAAGCAACTAGACATTTTCAAATATGCAGATCCTATATTAAATGTTGCTTAATGGTAGGTAAACATTCAAAATTTCAAACCATATTATGCCACTTGTTGTAATCTTAAGAACTCTGTATGTGCATCCATGGACACGAATGGTTTGACATTGATTATGCCCTAATTCATCAATGTTAATACTTAAAAAGGGTGAATTGCATTCATTTTTACACTTATCAAGTATTTAGCAAAAAAAATTACAGAGCTCCCGTGCGATTAAGACTACCATTACAGCTATCTGCAACCTTAATGGAACTGTGTGCACATCAGACGGTGAATGGAAAAGGGTGATTAAATAGTGATCTTGCAGATCCTAATATCAGTTAGTTAGATTTAAAGTGCAAAAATTAGGTATGTAACAAATGAAACCCTCGTTTTGTCATTTCTAAATGGTAAATAGGTAAATAGTTTTTACTTAGGTAAATTCGTATGATGATATTCATATATGATTTGTAAAAGTTAAAGCCTCATGATACTCATGAAATGGATAAATCTAAACCCCCTATAATGTGTGTTAGGTTAAGGCATATATATTCTTCATTGCAGGATACGATGGAGATTTGTAAGAATAGGTCAGATACTAAATTCTTGACACCTATGTGCATACAACCTAGAGGGTCAGCTTTCAAGTATGGACAAATAGGTGATATGCACCTAGGTAACACTGACCTAGATGCATGGACAACTAAATTAGACAAGGGCAGTGGAAATCCTTTACTTATCAACATATATAATTTAGGCATGTGGCATTGCTAATAATTACAATGTCCACACCAGAAGGGTGGAGAAACACGGTTGGATATATGCATGCTTTTCAGTCATAGGCATCATCTTTGCATTTAATTTGCCATTAGGATCTCATCTATATAAGATTAACCTGGGAGCCCTAGAAAACAATACAGTGGCAGTTTCAAGGAATGCATGAACTTTGTGCTCTCATGGAGGGCAAGTGACATCACATACAGGGCATCAACTAAATTGCTAGTACACATGTACAAATTTGAATTCACCCTAGAATACTAATATTTGATGGTCATGCTCAATCGAATGAGGGGAAGGCTGAATGTGGATTATTTTGACGATTGGATGTATGGCCTCATGAGGATGGTGGAATCTACCAGTCAAAAACCACAATGGGAAAAGATAATCAGTAACAGCCTTGATGAAAGTATGAAAAAACTAAGAGGCAAAACAAACATGTTTCATATGTCCTCATATGTAGTGTATGCATGTGCAGCCCCTCGGACATTTGATGGTTTGCAAACAGTTGGTAGGGTTGGTCGTAAGCCTGGAGATATAAACATCTAGGATCACTATGCACAACTAGGGAGGAGAGCATCCCTCCAACACTACAAGAGAGTAAATGACTGCTTTATTATGGATCTGGTCCAAACAATGGAAGAGGACAAAGCAAAAAGACTAAGCATGGAAGTTCAAGTGGCAATAGGCAAGAATGAAGCTTGGTTCATCCAGTTCCCTACATTCACCTACATAAGAATGGAAGGCTTCAATGAGTAACGCCTGATGTTGCCAAGATACCCAACTGATAAGGTCATAGTAATGGAGATGGCCAGGTAAATATTGCCTTCACATGAGGCATTTGTCCAAAAGAACAAAATACTCAAGGTCATGTTCCCACTCAGCATTGGTTGGTACATATGCCCTGATGCAAAAACAACCAAGGAGGTGATAGGAGGATTGTAACTGATGTGTTTGCAGCCTTTCTCTTTTTTAAGGTAGTATGATCCTTATCAAAGGATGGAGACATTATCTAATAAGCCTATGCACAAGGTGCACATAGAAGATTATTGGGTTGATTTCTCTGTTGATGTGGAAGTACGAAGGAGGAGCTACCAAAGGCCCACACAGAAACAAATCTGCACCTTGTATTGTATACTAGTACCCCCACAACTACATGAGGATGATGAGGTAATCATGTCTCAGGAATATGAAGACAAGAAGCTATACAATGAAACAATCTCCCCACCTGACTGAATCTAGCTTGAGGAAACCTCACTGGAGGTGATAACATAGAGGGTCATGCAATTGACCAAAGCATGGGTAGATCAGGAGGTTGCTGCACTCAAGGCCAAGGGGGTGGCCTTAACCATTGATAATAAAAGAAAGAGATGACAACTGACAAAGGAGGATTATGATGACTTCCTTAATGATAAAAGATAATATCTGGAGAACAGAATACAGGAAGGCTCATCCAAGGTGACCAAGAGGGGAGGGATGAACATTGAAGTAAAGATACCCCCTAAAACCTCACCTCAAAAGGGTCAAGCCTCAACCTGTTGAAATTAGGGTAGACAACTAAGAGGGAGGGTGAATCAGTTGTCTCAAAACTTTATCTTTTACTACATTTAATCTTCTTTACCACTTATTAATGGATTAATGATATAACCATGAAAGCATGAATCAACAACACATGAGCAGAAACACAATCAACACACATAACACAAGGATTTTTACGTGGAAACCCAGTTAAGGGAAAAAGCACGGTGGGGGTTAACCCACAAGATTTATTCTCTGTTAAAATAATAGAAAAGTGGGAAGGCAAATGAATTTAGGCATACTTCCCAGAGCTCACTACTCCAAGAGACTCACTATCTACAAAAACATTCACATGATTAACACTGAAAGGTTGAACTGAGAAACAACATCTCCATGCCAAGGTTCAGTTCTATTGAAGCTCACAACACCTCTGCTCTGGCCCCAAACACTTCTTTGCTACATCTACATCTTCACATGCTTGGACACTTTTACATGACTTCATTACACTTATTTATACATGGCATCGACTTTGGAATGAACATCAAAGTCAGCCTTACAATCATCTATGTGGAACATTCTCCAAGATAGGCATTACAAGAAATTACAATCACAAGACTTGACTTAAAACAAAATGCTACATGCAGACCACTACACTGTCAGCCAAACATAGCTATGACTCAAATCTTCCTCGAACAACATGCCACGCTTTATAGAACTTCTCTTAGATCATCTGCAATATGCACAAAGCATCCGATAGGCCAAGACTGGTAAGAACATCAACACCCAAAGAGAAATCTTCAACTATGAGCTCAATCCTTAATGCAGACCACCAACACGATAGGCACATGATCCAAAGACCTCCACAAGCACAATGAAATCAACAAGAACAATCATACCACCTCAAATAATTAGAATCACTTACATCTTCATACGGGAACTTAAGAACACTAACTGTCATGATTGTCACACTAGAAAGATTGCTTGTGGACCTCCAAACCATGAACCACTTGAGTTGAGGATACGCACCAACATCCCAAACATACCTCTAGAACCACAGACCATAATATTCCAATGCGGAGCAATCTAGACCAAATTCCTGTCACTCTGTTACTTCTGAATAACTGCAAAACCCAGTTCTACTCAGATGGCTATAACTTCGCCAATCCTCCATGTGGACCTCTCAAATCTTAACTAGAGCAACTTCAGACAATCCTCTACAAAATCCTTTAATCTATAGACTCTAATCTTCATCTCACTGGGAATACGGAGCAATCTACTGTACTGAATTGCACTGTCTTCACTGTTTCTAACAAAGAGATATGTTGACATCAATGACAACACATCATAGACACATATTTGCAACAATATCCCACTTTGTCATTGATGGAAATATATGATGTGAAAGATTGATTCAACCATCAAGACAAGGACTTCTCCCCCTTTCTCTTATCACACTTGCAACCACTTTCTTCACTGCTCCCCCTTTCACCAGCAACTACTTACTTCCAAGTTTTTCACATGACTTCTCTCCCCCTTTGACATCAATGGCAAAGGGCACATATTTGCAATCATCTCTCCCCATTTTTGTTTCTTAGATAAAACCAAACTGAACTCCAAAATTAACGTACTGACTACTCCCCCTTAGTAGCATCCCCTTAACACCAATCCAGATCACAAGATATGACTGTGAGTTCCACCAGACTGATGCACACTAGTGCACTTTAGTTCTGAACAAGAGGGGTAATAACATCTAGCTTCACTCCTTAGGTAGAGGCTTAGTGAAGATATCCACAATTTGATCCTTTGAAGGAACAAACTCCAATCTAACTTCATTCTCATTTACCTTCTCTCTCAAAAAGTGAAACTTGATGGATATGTGCTTTGTCTTTGAATGCAACACCAAATTCTTTGAGATGTTTATTGCACTTGAATTATCATAGAAGATTGTAATAGGCTCTTCAAACATAATTCTGATATCATTCAACATTTGTTTCATCCACAAAACTTGAGTACAAGTACTTGGTGCTGCTATATACTCTGCCTCTGCAGTAGACAGAGATACTGCCTCCTACTTTTTTCTCAACCAAGAAACCAATCTCTTTCCCAAGAAAAATAAACCACCACTAGTACTCTTCTTGTCATCCACATCTCCTGCCCAATCAACATCTGTATATGCATGAAGAGTAAAATCATCATCCTTAGGATACCATAAGCCATAATCAGACGGACCCTTCAAATATCTAAAAATTCTTTTGACTGCTACAACATGAGATTCTCTAGGATCATCTTGAAATCTAGCAACAAGACCAATTGCATTCATAATATCAGGTCTGGTTTGAGTCAGATAAAGCAGTCCTCCAATCATTGATCTATACCTTTTTTGATCTTCCTTAAGGGAATCATCATCTTTACTCAACTTGCATCCAGTTATCATAGGAGTACTCACTAGTTTTGAATCCTCCATTCCAAACTTTTTCAACAAATCTTTCACATACATAGACTGAGATATGAAGATGCCTTTATCTGAATAAATGATTTGTAGACCTAAGAAGAAATTTATTTCACCAAACATGGACATTTCAATTTCACTTTGTATCTGATCAGCAAATTTCTTACACATGCTCTCATTTCCACCAAAGATGATATCATCAACAAATACCTCAACAATCAAGATGTGTTCATGATCAATTTTGAAATAAAGATTACTGTCAGTTGTGCCTTTGCTAAAACCTAACTTTAGAAAATACTTATCTAATCTTGCATACTAGGATCTTGGGGCTTCTTTAAGTCCATACAATGCTTTCCTCAATCTGCAGACCATATCTCCTTGATCAGACAATTGGAATCCTTCTGGTTGCTCAATGTAGACTTCTTCTTCCAACTCTCCATTCAAGAATGCTAACTTGACATCCATCTGGTAAACTTTGAAATCTTTGTAAGTAGAAAAGGCAAGAAATAATCTAACTGCTTTGATTCTTGCCACCGGAGCAAAATTTTCTTCAAAATTAATTCCCTCCACCTGAGAATATTCTTTGCACATCAATCTTACTTTGTTTCTCACAACTTCACCATCTTCATTCAATTTATTCCAAAAGACCCATTTAGTTCCAATTACATTTTTGTTTTCAGGTCTAGGAACAAGATCCCAAGTGTGATTCTTATCAATTTGCATTAATTCTTCTTCCATTGCTTTTACCCAACTTTCATCATTACAAGCTTCATTCACTGATTTTGGTTCAATCTTTGAAATCAAAGAATACTCCACTTGTTCTTCAACAATTTTTCTTCTAGTTTGAACACCTTTATGTTTATCTCCTATGATTTGATCTTTAGAATGATTCAAACTTACATACCTAGGAGTTTTGATATTTTCTTGAACTTCTGATTCTTGAACTTGTTCTTCAACATTTGCACTAGCTTCTTGAGTCACTTGATTCTCTAGAGCAATCTGAATCTGAGTTTGAGTTTGAACTTGTTTTCCCTTATTTGGACTTTCATTTTGATCATTTGATTTATATACACAAGACTTCGAAGGTCTCTCCTTGCTTTCATCAACCTTGACATTAGCACTTTCAACAATCCTTTTCAATCTCTTGTTAAAGCACCGATATGCCTTGCTTTGCTTAGCATAACCCAGAAATATTCCTTCATCACATCTTGCATCAAACTTGCCTAGATCTTCATCTCTCTTGATAAAGCATTTAATACCAAAAACTCTAAAGTATTTCATAGTAGGAGCATTACCAAACTATAGTTCATAAGGTGTTTTACCAGTATTACCTTTGATCTACACTTGGTTAAGAGTGTAGACAGTAGTACTCACAGCCTCTCTCTGACAAGGTGTCGCTATACCTCATCATTTAATCTATTTTCAGATGTCAAAAAACTAGGGATGTGTCCATGGCTGTCTGCAACTAGGGATTCTATAGTTACCAGTTTATAGCTAATCCTAATTTAAAAAAAGATTAATCTATCTGCTTGTTGAATAAATGTAATGAATGCTGAAAAATAGAATAAAACAGGAGATTTACTTAAAGCAAAGAAACAATAACATGCATCTATCTATTAAAATAGGAAACACCTTTATAAGAGAAAATTGAAACAATAAAACAGTGGTACTAGCCTCCTACCTGAATGGTGAGAGTGGGCCCTTGCTCCACACCCTTGAGGCTGAAGGCTATAGTAGAAAATCAGCACAAAAGATGATCACAACTAAATTCAATCCAATTCATTCATTTCTGCATTCATGAAAATATGGCTATCACAAAATTGAGACCTCCGAGAGTCAGAATAATTTTATCATCATCCCCTTTCTACTATTTCTGAGAGTATATATAAAAATGAGTGATGATATATCACTGAACTTATCTACCAGTCTTTCTATGAGATGACACCATCTCTTTTTTGTACTTAACTGTCTAACTTATGAAAAATCACCATGCAAGAAAGGTAGACTTGAGTGGAACAAAAGTCCACTCAGAGGTCTAAGTTTAAGTCTTAATACACTTGGGCATCAAATCCCTGAAAATAAGGATATTGTATTAGTTCAATTCGTAACTCATGCAAAATCTTTGAAAAGATAAAACTTCAGCAGTTTAACTAATAGTTGACCCTTCACCACTCAGGTGATGATTTGAGTGAAGTGAGGGGTATGAAGATCGCTGCTGAAAGTGTTTGGTCGGCAGCTCTGCTTGGAAACATGCCCTGTTCTCAGGAGGCACCGGAGATAGCTATTCCTGTCTGCAGCTCCAGAGATACTCCAGACTCTTGCAGAGCTCCAGAGAGGCATTCCCCATATCTTCAAAACTTCAGGTGTCATGGTTCTTTGTTATTGTCTCCGGAGATCATTGAAGATGATCTCTGGAGATGCACAAAATCGCTATTCCTGGAACCTACACCTATTGATTCAAAAAGAGAGAGAAGTTCTGCATTTTTCCATCAATTCCACCCACATTAGTCACTTAATCAGAAATTCTAATCTTAAGTAATCTATCTTAATTAATCACAAAATAGAACAATCTTGTTAACTTATTTGGGTGCAGACACTAGGAAGATGAACTGAGGGAGGGGAAAAAGAAAGGCAAAAAGATGTATTTCATGAGTGCAATTTGGCACTCATCATCCTCCTCATACCTAAGGTTTGGCAGGTCCTCCTGCTTTTCACATTCTGGATTTATTTTGGCAAAGCAGCCTGTCAATCAGTCTATAATCCTAGAGATAGGTGGTCCAAGTGGTTCTGTTGGTGTTACCATTTCCTCTGTACTTATCAACTTGCTTCAACCAGTTCTTCAATTTTTCATCTTCCAGTTGATCTGCCTAGATAGGAAGTGGTTCAATTATCAGAGGGGGTCTGAACTATCCACCTATCCATTCATGTTTATGTGTATCCATCAATTTGGATATCAACTTTGCCTTTCACATGAATAATCTCAGGTTTGCAGGGGTGACCACCTCTCTAAGTTTCTGCTCTTGGGTCAAAACATTCCATCTCCTCTTTTCTATAGCAAGTACAGAATTTGCTGAGTTAACCATAAAAAGACCAAAGTCAATGGAGCATTCCTGCAAACTTTTCAGGTATAATGGCAACATTCTGGTTGCATTTTCAGGATGATAGACAAGGGACTTGAATTGGGTTTGAAGAGCAAAAGGATTGGGACATTCTTTTCTAATGATGAGATCTGTTTTTAAATCCTTTTGAAGATGATCTTCCATCCTTTCATTCCAGATCTGGTGGTTTCTCATTAGGGACATGAATGCCTTAAGTTGGCATTCTCCCACAAAGTGATTAATAATGAAGGATATATCATTAATACAGAATCCATGTAGGTATAATTCACATAGGAAGTTTTTGTCTTCATCATTGCTCCTGGTGTAAGCTGCCATGAATCCTTCTGCTATTTCGGTATCCTCAGTTATGTCAGACAGGACTAAGGAGAGTTTCCTTTGCAGTACCCTCTCTTGTAAGAACATTGAATAGCTGGCACTTGGAGGCCTGCAGGATAGAATTTATGAGGAAAGGGAGGCCATTTTAATGATTTTGCCTTCCAAAGTTGCTATTCTTTATGCTCTGGCAATGACTGCCCTTTGTAATTGCAACATCAGCTTGGAGGCCTCAAATTCTCTACACCTTTTCTCCCAATGAAATAGGGCTTTGGGAATGTCAATGGGGATTGGACCCACATAGGCATCTATTTGAATTTCTTGCTCATTGGTTGCTCTTGGGCCAGACAATTCTTGAATATATTCTTCTTGGTCATCTAGGGTGTTATTGTCCCAAGTTAACTGTTTATCCTAGCTTTGTACCTTTTCAATCAGTGCCGCCATTATTGTGAGGCCATTGTCTCTGGCCATGGTGAGCTCAGAAACCTTCTATGCTACTTCTTTTTCTTTTTCTTCCATCCATTTGGCTGCCTCACATTTTTGTGCTTCCAATTCTGCCTCTTTCTCCTAGATAATTTTATCCTTGCTTTAGAGGTCTATTTGGATATTTGCAATAGTTTGTTTCAGCTCCATCTCTACCTCTTCTCTGACCTTCTTGAGGTTAGTAATGATCAAATTCTTTCCCCAGAGCATTCTTTTTAAATTTTCAATTTCTTCCATCAATTGCTATTCTGTTGAGATTTCTATATGCTCTTGGTCAGAGGGATGAGATAGAGTTTCTGCCTCTGTTTCTGTGGCTGTTGGCTGATCATCAATGTTATCCATGTCCATCTGCCCTGCTCTTCCTAATGTATCCATTTGCCTTGTTTCTCCTTCTTTAGTCTTCATGACCTGAGGATCCTCTGCTGTTGCTGGCACTGATGAAGGCCCAACTTTATCCTCACATGTTCTCAATTCCAGGAGTGCCTCAGCAAGCAGGGCAGTATCCTTCTCAACTTGTGAGAGTTGTCTCTTCCTTTTGCTTCTTCAGAGCAAAGGTGGGGCTGGTGCCTTCGGAGCAGGTCCCCCTTCCTCAGAATCTGAGGAGATAGTAAAAGTTTGTAAGTTTCCTATCTCCGGAGCGCATGGTGGTATTGAAACTAGACTTGACTCCACATGAACAGATGGTACTGGAGAATTTTCACTTTGCTTCCTCTTCCTAACTAGAGGGATCTCATCTGAATCATGGGATGGTTCTTCAGCCCACCACTTTTCCTCAATTCCCTGTCCTGACTTTTCCTCTGTTAATTCCTTAGGCCAAGATTCCTCAAGTAGAGTCATCTTTTGCCCAATTGACCGAGGAATGTATAGGGGTCATGTAGGAGTAGGTTCTGCAATTTGTTTGCCTTTCCTCTTTTTGTCAGGAACAGGGGCTGCAGATGAAGTGGCCTCTTGTGAGGGTGACTTCCCTTTGTGAATAGCTGTGGAGGAGGCTGAAGGCTCAATTTTCTCATCTTGGTGAGAAGGAGAACTCTCACCTTTTGGTTGTGCTATCTCTGGTTCTCTGACCTGGGGGTTGTGCTCAAGAAAGTTTTGCAATAGTTCTTCTCCATTAGCCTGAGATAAGAAGTGGTGCTTGACCACCAGAAAGATGAGGCCATGATGTTTCATGGGTCCCTTATTCTGCTGATATCTCTCTGCAGTTGCCTTGATGGCAGAATATAGGAAATTGGGGATATTTATGGTATACTCAGGGTGCCTATTTCCATGTCTGAGAAAAATTAGTATTTTCATTATTGGCCCTAAAACTATAGAGAATTGGCCATCACAAGTACAGTACTTCATTAACCAGGTAGCAACAGATGCCCAAGGGTTTGGGAGTGTGGACCTCAAAATTCCTTTGACTTCATTCTTATTTGTATGTAATTGAATAGCAGGTTCACCACGAACAGAAAAATTTCTAATTAAATCTATGTATAAGGTTTTCAGGTGGTAGAACCTCTCACCTTGTTCGGGAAGTCCAGAAATGTGGCTGATAGTTGCTGAGGAGAGATTGATTTGGTTTCCTGTCACAGTTGTCTGGTTGTCTCTTAAATTCCTGAGGAATTCATCCACAATATCCTCCTGAAACCCTTCAAATTTATCTAGGAAATCTAACCATCCAGTAGCCCTTAAAATGTCTGCTGCAGCTGCATCCTTCAGAAGACCCGCAGTATTTTTTGGCTTAGACTTTTTCTTGACTCCCATTGCTGAATTGATGCCACCTTCTATGTTTATTCTTTTACCTCCCCAATCTGCAATATATCTTTCCCTCTTATCTCTGTGGGCTCCAGAGTATTGTTCAAATTACTCTGTAGACTTCAGAGAATTGTTTAATTTAGCTTATGCTTCAGTCTATTCTAGAGGTTTGAATGAGAGATGCTATTTTTTTCAGGCTGGGCTTATGTAGATGGGTTAAGGGACCAAGGCAGCCATAAATGTAGTAGACTAACAAGGCACTCCAGAGGTAAGGTGGCATTAAGGCACAGATGGTGGCATGCTTGGATGTGAAGAAGGAAAAGACGGCGGAAGGACGTGTCATCGTGGCAGCACCCAAAACAGAAAGATAGGACAGTTACTAATAATGATTAATTAAAAACAGATGTGCCTGGATCAATTTTAATGATGAGGTGATGTACATGAGAGAAATGCTGCATCACTTTGGAAACTGCACACGTCGTGGCAATTGAGCAACGGCTTGAGATGACATCCACTTTCCACTTGCACGCGACCTGCAATCATTGTGCTGAGTGGCTAAAAAATCCACGCCCTTAGGTGACGTCAGCACCGGCTCGTACACTCCTCCAAATTATTATTATTCTAATTTAATTAATCTTTGTGATGAAGTAGAGGATGAGTCATGACGACCTCATCATATGATTTATCTACTTTACCAGCTGGAGAGGTGGGTCCCTCCCTTATTATGGAGATTGGCGGTGTTATTAATAGAGCGTTAGAGGTGCTCCTAATTGGAAAGCACTAGAGGTGCTCCCACTTGAGAAGCACCGGAGATGCATTGGGCCAACTTCTGGCAACTGATCATATCCGAAGCTTAATTATTTCAACTACCCTGAAGAAGGGAACCGCCATTTTACTAGTTTTCAACTCCCTTGGTCAAGAAAGACAACCATTTGCTAGTTTTCCATCTTTCTCTCTTTTTTTTTTAGAAGACAGCCATTGCTGGTTTTCAACCTCCCTTTTTTTTCTTTTTTTTTTTAGAAGGCAGCCATTGCTGGTTTTCAACCTTCTTTTTTTTTTTTTTTTTCAGAATAATTCAATCCAACATCGTGACAGAGGAGGTATCCCTTGTATCAAAACATAGATTATTCAGAAACTCTTCTTTAGTAGATGGCCTTTTGTAGAGCCTAATTCGGTGACCATTTATTAGAAATGTGTCTGTGCTCCCATCAATCAGTTGCAATAATATAGTTCCATTTTCAAACACGTCCTTTATTTGATAAGGACCCAGCCAGTGAGTCTGCAATTTCTATTTGAATTCTTTGAATTTAGAATCATAAATGAGAACCCAATCTCCTTGTTGAAATGCCCTCCTCTTAATGTGTTGGTCATGCCATTGCTTCCTCTGGTATTGAACCAGTTCTGTTTGCTGAATGGATTCTGTCTGAATCTCATCCAACTTGTTGAGCTGAAGAATTATGTTCTGCTGAATTATAGACAATGGTAGACCAACATCCAATACAGTTTTAAGTGTCTGGAGTTCAAATTCTATAGATAATAGAGGCTTTTTCCCATCAACTAATTCATATGGTGAAAACTTTGTTATGGACTTCCAAGTGGTGTTGTAAGCCCAAACTGCTTCAGGTAATCTACTAGCCCAATCTTTTCTGTTCATTACCACTGTCCTTGTTAGAATATTCTCAAGTTCTCTATTAGTTACTTCTACCTGCCTATTTGCTTGAGGATGGTAAGGTGAAGATTTTCTGTGCTTGACTTGGTATAAATCTGTGAATGCCTTGATTACCTGTGAAGTAAACTGAGGTCCCTTGTCTGAAACTATTGATTTTGGGGCTCCAAATCTCAAGAAAATTTTATTGTAGAGGAAATCAGCAACTTTTTCTTCTCTTGCAAACTGTAATGCTTGAACCTCAGCCCACTTAGTAACATAGTCTGTGCACACTAGAATATACTCCTTGCCTGATGATGGTGGTGAAATTGGTCCCACAAAGTCTAGACCCCATTGCTCAAATGGTTCCATCATGACTTGAGGATGTAGCAGCATTTCCTGGGTAAAGGTTGGCTGCCCCATCCTTTGGCACTGGTCATAGTGCTGCACATACTTCTTTGTGTCTTTATGAAGAGAAGGCTAGTAGTAACCAGCTCCAAGGATCTTGTGGACTGTCCTGTGGAAAGAGTAGTGGCCACTAGATGGTTCATCATGACATGCTCTCAACACATCAAAAGTCTCATCAGCCTTTAAGCACCTACATAGAATGAAATTAGGACCACATTTAAATAGTAAACCATTCAACCATTTGTAGGATAAACTTTCTTTAACTAAACATTTTCTTTGTTTTGAAGTAAAATGGGATGGATACAAGCCTATAGCTAAAAATTAGCTATGTCAACAAACCAAGGTGCAGTAGTGGATATGGCAAAAAGATGTTCATCTGGGAATTTGTCCTCCACTGGTTGGTCTTCTCCTCCTGTATGCAATCTTGATAGAAAATCAGCAACCAAATTAAACTTCCCTGGATTATCAACTATGGTAATATCAAATTCCTGCAATAGCAATAACCACCTGATGATCCTTGCACCTACTACTGGTTTATTCATTAGGTACTTGATAGCTGCATGATCAGTGTGCACAAATATTTTATATCCAGTGATATAATGCCTAAATTTGTTTATAGCATAGATAACTGCCAAGAATTCTTTTTCAGTTGTTGTATAATTTCTTTCTGTAGGGGTAAGGTTTTTTCTGATGTAATAAATGGCATGCATACTTTCTCCTTCCTCCTTTTGTCCTAAAATTGCCCCAATGGATTCATTTGAAGCATTAGTTTGTATGTGAAATGGTAAAGTCCAATTAGGTCCCCTTAAGACTGGTGTGATAGTAAGCTTCTCCTTCAAAGTTTCAAATGCTGATTGACAGTCTTTTGTCTACAGAAATTCTGTTTCTTTGTTAAGCAGGGTAAACAGGGGGGCAACTATTCTGCTAAAATTTTCTATGAACCTCCTATAGTAGCCTGCATGACCCAGAAAACTTTTGACATCAGTCTAATTTTTAGGTGAAGGCAACTGTGTGATTACTTCTATCTTGTTCTGATCCACTCTGATCCCTTTTTCTGAAATGTGGTGTCCCAAAACAATTCCTTCCTCCACCATCATAAAATATTTCTCATGGCTAAGGGATAGTTGATTTTTATCACAGCATTTTAGTACTTTTCCAAGGTTTATGAGAGCTTCCTCAAAGTTATCCCCATACACAGTAAAGTCATCCATGTAGACCTCCATGCATTCATTAGCCAGTTCAGCAAAAATAGCTAGAACCAGTCTTTGAAATGTAGCTGGGGCGTTGCATAACCCAAAGGGAAGAACTTTGTAAGCAAAGGTTCCCCAAGAGCATGTGAAGGTGGTTTTGTCTTGGTCTTCAGGTGCTACTTGAATTTGATTATACCCACTGAATCCATCTAGAAAAGAAAAATACTTTCTCCCAGCAAGGTTGTCCAAAATTTGGTCAATAAATGGTAAGGGAAAGTAGTCCTTTTTTGTGGCCTTGTTGAGTTATCTATAATCAATACACACCCTTCATTTCCTATTCTTTTTAGGCACAATGACAAGGGGTGAGACCCATTGACTGTCTGAGATTGGATATATGAACCCTGCCTAGAGTAATTTTTCTATTTCAGTTTTGACAATGTCCTTTAAAGTAGGATTCAATCTTCTTTGTGGTTGCCTGACAGGTTTAATATCCTCAGTGTAGATATGATGGGTATAGATCTCAGGAGGTATGCCTTTCATATCTTGGTATTCCCAAGCAAAAGATGCTGAGTGGGAGACCAAAAGTTGGATAAGTTTTTCTTCCTGACTTGCTGTTAACTTAGTATTTATATTAAGTGTTTTCCCTGGCAGAATCATGACTTGTTTTGTGATTCGATCCATCAATGTGGTGGGTCCATACATTGGTGTCATGGTATTGAGAGGACAAGAATGTGGGAGTAACATGTGGAAGGTGGCTAAGTCCCTGTAAAAGGTTTCCCCACAAGGAATAATGTTGGCAAGGGTACAATGAGAAGAAATAATAAGTTCTCTCTGAGGATCTTGGGCGAGTTCTATCACATCTTTATTGATTAGGATGTGAGTGAAGTCTTCCATTGTATCATAGTATACTTCTTCTTCTAATTCTCCCAGATGTTCCCTAATGGTTACCATAGCTAATGAGGCACTGTTGTCCATGTTCTCTAGTTCATCCACCCATACTCTTCCTATGTAATGCACCGATGGTTTAGTTGGAGGATATAGAGACATTTTCTTTAGATCTATCCCATTAGAAATGACCATATCTCTAGTTCGACAATCAATAGATGCTGCTGCAGTAGCCAGCCATGGTCTTCCTAAAATCAGTGGATAAGCATTTCTCTGGTTTCTAGGTTCTAGTATTAAGAAATCCACTGGGAATTCCCATGAATCTATCATAATAGGTACATCAGTGATTACTCCTTTTGGAACAACTACTGACTGATCAGCAAGTTGAAGAATTGTAGTTGTGGATTGGATACCTGATAGAGCTAACCTGTCCATTGTATGAACTATCATCACATTAATTGTTGCTCCTAAATCAACCAGAACATTTGAAATTTCTACCCACGAGATGAAAACAGTTATGACAGGATTTCCAGGGTCTCCATATTTTGGGAGGAGAATTTCTCCCATCAATAGATCCATTACTTTTCCTTCCACTTGTATTGTGGAGGGAAAGCTTTTCTTTCTGCCCTGTGTTTTGATACAATACTGTTTAATGAACTAATTTAGTTCCGGTACATCTTTGATTGCCTGGAGAAGAGAAATTTCAATGTTTAGCTGCTTGATTTCTTGTAAAAGTTCTGATTCCAGATTGGTTTGGATTTGTTTTTGTGGAATCTTTCTCTGGGGAGCATTCTATTTAAGCCGTTCTGGGTATGGTGCTAGCTTTTCCATCTCTGGAGCATCTCTGGAGCTCTTATCAGAATTGTGTTCAAGACTATTCTCTGAAGCTGGCCTTTTAGGAGTAACTCTGGAGTTGTCTGTGGATGATTTTTCTAGCACTTTTTCGTTAGTAATCTCCTCTAGGGGTTGATTGGATGAATTTTTAGGCTCCTCGTCATTGGTAATTTCAACTATAGTTAGAGGAGAAGGTCTTGGGAATGCTTTCCCAGAACACAACTGGAGATTATTTGAATATATAGCATTAATTCCAGCCAGATTTTCTTGCTCTGTCATGTAGACAACTGCTCCCTGTTTATTCAGTGGGTTTGGTATAGGCTGAGCCAGTAAAGATGGTTGACTAACTGGTTCATTTTGTGTTTGACCCTGTGTGTTGGAGGATCCAGTTAGTAAAGCCTACTGTTGAGGTTGGAAACATCTAGGTTGTCCTTGGTATTGTTGATGATATCCCTATTGAGGACCCCATTGAGGTTGGATGTTTTGTGATCCAAACTATGGTGGCCACTATTGATTTCCCCAAGGCTGATTTTGCTAGTTTTGGTTTTGCCAATGTTGACTTGGCCAATCATGTTGTCCCCAAGGAGGATTATTTTGAGGGCCATGCCAAGTTGGATTCCACTGATTATTTCCCCAATTAGAAGGACCCCTGTAAGAGGATTGGTTTGGATATTGATTATAAGGGAAATTTCTGGTTTGTTTTTGTCCCACATAGTTCAACTCCTCTTCTATCACAACATTCTTTTTACTCAATCTTTTCAAGGCTAGAAGTTGACTACACTGATTGGTAGGATGTTCCGTATCACAGATCTGACAAATCTCTGATTTGTCCAAGGGGCATTCTCTCAACAGGTGTTTGTTTCTACACCTAGGACAATAGATGGAGAGCAGTTTAGTTGCTCTGTTTTGATCAGTTGTTCTGGTTTTTGCTTGAATCCCATCTAATGTGGTATTTAGTTGGACCGGAATGTTTGTTTTTAGATTTGCAATTTCCTCCATCAACTGTCCTATTTCATTCTTCCCTTTAAAGGTTTTGGATGACCTTACTCCATCTTGGGTTCTAGAATAGTTCCTGCAGAGTTCCTCTATATCAGGTATTTCTATTTTGTTAATGTTCCCTTTTCCCATTAGATCCAGTGCCTGTTTTGATTCTTTATCCAATCCTTTTATAAACAGGGTTCTAGCCAAGGAGTGATCCACTGGATTGCCATACCTTCTCAAGGCAAAATTAAACCTATCCACATAGTCTTCTAAGGATTCTTCCTCCCCCTGCCTAATTTTAAACAATTCTTCATTTTTATTACTGGATCTGCAATAATCTTGGTATTTTTCCAAAAACTCTGTTTCCATTTGATCCCAAGAATGGATAGAATCCTGGGGTAAACCCATAAACTATCTCATTGCAGAATCTTTCAGGGTTGAAGGGAATAGTTTGAGTTTCTGGTTATCTGATCCATAATCATAAGTTTGGCAGACTATTTTGAATTCAAACAAGAACTGATCTGGATCCTTAGAAGAAAGTCCTCTGAAATTTGGTAGATGTGCTGGTGAGATATTTTTCATAGGAGCATTATCTCCAGCAACCAAAACAATAGGATAAGAGAAGGTTCTTGGAGCCTAATTTTCCTCTTCCCTATGATTATCATTTTTGACGTTTAGTACTAGTTCTTCTTCCTGAGGCTCTAAGAAATTAGGTTCTACCAAAGGATCTGCCTCAACTTTTTGTTGTAATTCCTGGATGTAATTGGCAAGTGGAATGTCTGGAGGATCTAAGGGATTACTGTTTTGAAGTGTAGGTTCCAAATTAAGATCTAGGTTTCCTTCCTCAACAAGATTTTGTACCACCCCACAACTTTCCCCTATGGTGTGTTGTTGGGGTGTCTGCTTAATATATCTTCCTTTTAGATCTCTAGCTCTAACCATACAGATCTATTCTAAAAACTATTTTAACTCAGTGTCCCTAATTAACACAAACTAATTCCCCGGTAACGGTGCCAAAAATGACAAGGTGTCACTGTACCTCATCATTTAATCTATTTTCAGATGTCAGGGCTATGTCCATGGCTGTCTGCAACTAGGGATTTTATAGTTACCAGTTTATAGCTAATCGTAATTTAAAAAAAGATTAATCTATCTGCTTGTTGAATAAATGTAATGAATGCTGGAAAATAGAATAAAACAGGAGATTTACTTAAAGCAAAGAAACAATAACATGCATCTATCTATTAAAATAGGAAACACCTTTATAAGAGAAAACTGAAACAATAAAACAGTGGTACTAGCCTCCTGCCTGAATGGTGAGAGTGGGCCCTTGCTCCACACCCTTAAGGCTGAAGGCTATAGCAGGAAATCAGCACAAAAGATGATCACAACTAAATTCAGTCCAATTCATTCATTTCTGCATTCATGAAAATATGGCTATCACAAAACTAAGACCTCCGAGAGTCAGAATAATTTTATCATCATCCCCTTTCTACTATTTCTGAGAGTATATATAAAAATGAGTGATGATATATCACTGAACTTATCTACCAGTCTTTCTATGAGATGACACCATCTCTTTTTTGTACTTAACTATCTAACTTCTAAAAAATTACCATGCAAGAAAGGTAGACTTGAGTGGAATAGAAGTCCACTCAAAGGTCTAAGTTTAAGTCTTAATACACTTGGGCATCAAAGCCCTAAAAATAAGGATATTGTATTAGTTCAATTCATAACTCATGCAAAATCTTTGAAAAGATAAAACTTCAGTAGTTTAACTAATAGTTGACCCTTCACCACTCAGATGATGATTTGAGTGAAGTGAGGGGTATTAAGATCGCTGCTAAAAGTGTCTGGTCAGTAGCTCTGCTTGGAAACATGCCCTATTCTTAGGAGGCACCGGAGATAGCTGTTCCTGTCTGCAGCTCCGGAGATACTCCAGACTCTTGTAGAGCTCCAAAGAGGCATTCCCTATATCTTCAAAACTTCAGGTGTCATGGTTCTTTGTTATTGTCTCCGAAGATCATTGAAGACGATCTCCGGAGATGCACAAAATCGTTGTTCCTGGAACCTACACCTGTTGATTCAAAAAGATAAGTTATGCATTTTTCCATGAATTCCACGCACATTAGTCACTTAATCAGAAATTCTAATATTAAGTAATCTATCTTAATTAATCACAAAATAGAACAATCTTGTTAACTTATTTGGGTGCAGACACTAGGAAGATGAACTGAGGGAGGGGAAAAAGAAAGGCAAAAAGATGTGTTTCATGAGTGCAATTTGGCACTCATCACTCTCCAATAGACATGTGGAACATTTGCCTCCATCATCATGGTTCTAGCAGCCTTTTGAATAGTCCAGTTCTTCCTTTCCACAACTCCATTCTACTAAGGAGTCTTAGGAGCAAATAATTGTCTTCTTATTCCATGCTTTTCACAAAATGCATTAAACTCATTAGAGGTAAACTCTCCACCTCTGTTAGATCTTAGACACTTTATCTTCACACCAATCTCATTCTCCACCATATCCTTGAACACCTTGAATCTTTCAAGAGCCTATGATTTCTCTCTCAAGAAAGTGACCCACATCATCCAGGAGTAATCATCAATCAACAACATAAAGTATCTATCTCCTTGCAAACTCCTAAATCTAGCAGGACCACACAAATTAGTGTGCACAATTTCCAACAATCCACTTGAAAATTGTTCTTTACTTTTGAATGTAGCTCTGTTCTATTTTCCCAACTGACATTCCTTACACATGCTATTAGCAGGTTTCACAAGCATTGGAAGATCTCTCATAGCCTGAGTAGTACTTATTTTGGCAATGTTATCAAAGTTTACATGACACATTCTCCTATGCCATAACCAACTCTAATCAATCTGAGCAATCAAACAACTTTTACCAGTACCACTTCAATGAAAGATATTACCTCTAGTTTGTGTACCAAATGCAATCTTAGTTCCAGAGCTTCCCAAAATTCTACATTTTCCATCATTGAATCAGAGATCATACCCTTTGTCAACCAACTGTCTGACACTGAGAAGATTATGCTTCAAGCCTTCTACATACAAGACATCATTAGTGTTATTCCTACCATCAAGAGAGATGGATCCTCTACCACGGATTCTACCAGCTAAATTATCTCCAAACTTCACAATTCCACCTTCATATCTTTCCAAACTTACAAACTTACTTTTATCACCAGTCATATGATGAGAACATCCACTGTCAATCACCCATCATCCTTTTCTTTAACCTGAGTAGCCAAGGCACTTTCCACATTCACATAGCTAGCAGATTTAGTAGGCACCAGATCTTCTTCTTGGATAGCAATGAACACACATTCATTTCCATAGCTACTTCCCATATCAGATTCATCATCTATGACTCCTTCATCAGCAACTTATTAGACATAGTAGCATTTCTTTTGAACCCTAGGTCTGTTAGGGTTTGGCTTTGAAATCCTCTCCGGACATCTTGAAGTAAAATGACCAATCTTATTGCAAGAAAAACATTTGAAAGGCAACTTTCCTTCATACGTACCGGATCCTCCTGGGAATCTTTTGGCACCAAGGGCTTCAAGTTCTTCAAGCTCAGATTCATTTTCTTCAATTTCCTTCCTTGCCTTCTCATATCTAGTTAATCTTCTTGAAGATCTTTCACCTGGATCAAATTTTTACTTTCTGAAAACACTGGCTTTAAATGCAAATTTTGATTTAGGAAGAGAATCACCAAGCTCACTCATTTCAAATGCTAAAAGCTTACCAACCAACTGATCCCTTGTAACATCTGTCACAGTCCTGATCTCCTCAATAGAATCAACTCTGTGCTTGTATGAAGTAGGGAAGGATCTGAGCACCTTGCCAACAATCTCTGATTCTTCCAGTTTTCCACCAGTACACCTGATACTGCACACAAGTTCATTCACCTTATGCATGTAGGAAGTGATGTTTTCATCTTCACTCATCCTCAAACATTCATATCTACCCTTCAGGCTCTGTAGCTTAGCACATTTGACATATGTATCACCTTCATACAGAGTTTCCAACTTCTTCCAGCTTTCATGAGCAGTTTGCAATTCCAAGACATTTGTCATTTCTATATTAGTCAGGGCACTCAACAATACTTCCTTAGCCCAAATGTTGTATTTAGCTTCTTTGATTTCATCTAGAGTTGTAGAACCATTCTTTGGAGGAGTATACTCATTCCTAGTTATCAACCAATAAGGATAACCCATGCATTGCAAATGACACTCCATGCGATTCTTCCAAAGAGAGTAATTTGTTCCATCAAATCTCAGACTGTCCTTCTTGTATCTTAACATCTTGGATATCCTCAAGTGGTCAAGCTTCTTTTAGAGGAACCAGCTCTAATACCAATTGTTGAAATTAAGGCAGACAACTGAGAGGTGGGGATGAATCAATTGTCTCAAACTTTTTCTTTTGCTACATTTAATCTTCCTTACCACTTATTAATAGATTAATGATATAACCATGAAAGCATGAATCTACAACACATGAGCAAAAACACAATCAACTCACATAACACAAGGATTTTTACATGGAAACCTAGTTAAGGGAAAAACCACGGTGGGGGTTAACCCACAAGATTTATTCTCTGTTAAAAGAATAGAAAAATGGGAAGGCACATGTATTCAGGCACACTTCCTAGAGATCACTACTCCAAGAGACTCACTGTCTACAAAAACATTCACATTATTAACATTGAAAGGTTGAACTGAGAAACAACATCTCCTCCATCCCAAGGTTCAGTTCCATTGAATCTCACAACGCATCTGCTCTACCCCCAAACACTTCTTTGCTACCTCTGCATCTTCACATGCTTGGACACATTTACACGACTTCATTACACTTATTTATACATGGCATCAACTTTGGAATGAACATCAAAGTCAGCCTTACAATCATCTATCTGGAACATTTTCCAAGATAGACATTACAAGAAATTACAATCACAAGACTTGACATAAAATAAAATGCAACATGCAGACCACTACACTATTGGCCAAACATAGCTAGGACTCAAATCTTCCTCAAGCAACACACCACACTCCATAGAACTTCTCTTAGATCATCTGTAACACACACAAAGCATCCGGTCGGCCAAGATTAGAAAGAACATCAACACCCAAGGAGAAATCTTCAACTACAAGCTCAATCCTCAATGCAGACCACCAACACGATAGGCACATGATCCAAATACCTCCACAAGCACAATGAAATCAACAAGAACAACCACACCACCTCAAATCATTAGAATCACTTGCATCTTCATATGGGAACTTAAGAACACTAACTGTCATGATTGTCACACTAGAAAGATTTCTTGTGGACCTCCAAACCATGAACCACTTGAGTTGAGGATACACACCAACATCCCAAACATACCTCTAGAACCACAGACCATAATATTCCAGTGCAGAGCAATCTGAACCAAATTCCTGTCACTATGTTACCTTTGAACAACTGCAAAACCTGGTTCTACTCAAATGGCCATAACTTCACCAATCCTCCATGTGGACCTCTCAAATCTTAACTAGAGCAACTTCAGATAATCCTCTACAAAACCTTTTAATCTACAGACTCTGATCTTCATCTCACTTGGAATGTGGAGCAATCAACTTTATTGAACTGCACTGTCTTCATTATTTTTGACAAAGAGATATGTTGACATCAATGACAACACATCATAGGCCCATATTTGTAACAATCTCCCGCTTTGTCATTGCTAGCAACATATGATGTGAAAAGTTGATTCAACCATCAACACAAGGACTTCTCCCCCTTTCTCTTATCACACCTACAACCACTTTCTTCAATACTCCCCCTTTCACCAGCAACTACTTACTTCCAAGTTTTTCACATGACTTCTCTCCCCCTTTGACATCAATGGCAAAGGGCACATATTTGCAATCATCTCTCCCCCTTTTTGTTTCTTAGATGAAACCAAACTAAACTCCATAATTAACATATTGACTACTCTCCCTTAGTAGCATCTGCTTAACACCAATCTGGATCACAAGATATGATTGTGAGTTCCACCGGACTGATGCACACTAGTGCACCTTAGTTCTGAACAAAAGGGGTAATAACCACTAGCTTCACTCTGAGATACTCAAAAGTGTCCTTAGGTAGAGGCTTAGTGAAGATATCCACAATCTGATCCTTTGAAGGACCAAACTCCAATCTGACTTCATTCTTATTTACCTTCTCTCTTAACAAGTTAAACTTGATGGATATGTGCTTTGTCTTTGAATGCAACACCGGATTCTTTGAGATGTTTATTGTACTTGAATTATTACAGAAGATTGTAACAGGCTCTTCAAACACAATTCTAATATCCTTCAACATTTTCTTCATCCACAAAAACTTGAGTACAAGTACTTGTTGCTGCTATATACTCTACCTATGATATTGCCTCTTTTTTGCTCAACCAAGAAACCAATCTCTTTCTCAAGAAAAATGCACCACCACTCGTACTATTCCTGTCATCCACATCTCCTACCTAATCAACATCTGTATATGCATGAAGAGTGAAATCATCATCCTTAGGATACCATAAGCCATAATTAGATGTCCACTTCAGATATCTAAAAATTCTTTTGACTACTACAACATGAGATTCTCTAGGATCAACTTGAAATCTAGCAACATGACCAACTACATTCATAATATCAGGTCTGGTTTGAGTTAGATAAAGCAGTCCTCCAATCATTGATCTATACCTTTTCTGATCTGCCTTAAGGGAATCATCATCTTTACTCAACTTTCATCCAGTTATCATAGGAGTATTCACTGGTTTTGAATCCTCCATACCAAACTTTTTCATCAACTCTTTCACATACTTAGACTGAGATATGAAGATTCCCTTATCTAACTAAATGATTTGTAGACCTAAGAAGAAATTTATTTCACCAAACATAGACATTTCAAATTCACTTTGCATCTGATCAGCAAATTTCTTACACATGCTCTCATTTCCACCAAAGATGATATCATCAACAAATACCTCAACAATCAAGATGTGTTCATGATCAATTTTGAAATAAAGATTACCGTCAGTTGTGCCTTTGCAAAAACCTAACTTTAGCAGATACTTATCTAATCTTGCATACTAGGATCTTGGGGCTTGTTTAATTCCATACAATTCTTTCCTCAATTTACAAATCATACCTCCTTGATCAGACAACTGCAATCCTTCCAGTTGCTCAATGTAGACTTCTTCTTCCAACTCTACATTCAAGAATGTTGACTTGACATCCATCTGTTAAACTTTGAAATCTTTGTAAGTAGCAAAGGCAAGAAATAATTTGACTGCTTTGATTCTTGCCACCGGAGCAAAAGTTTCTTCAAAATTAATTCCCTCTACCTGAGAATATCCTTTATACACCAATCTTGCTTTATTTCTCACAACTTCACCATCTTCATTCAATTTATTTTGAAAGACCCATTTAGTTCCAATTACATTTTTGATTTTAGGTCTAGGAACAAGATCCCAAGTGTGATTCTTTTCAATCTACATTAATTATTCTTCCATTGCTTTTACCCAACTTTCATCATTACAAGCTTCATTCACTGATTTTGGTTCAATCTTTGAAATCAAATAATACTCCACTTGTTCTTCAGCAATTTTTGTTCTATTTTAAACACCTTTATGTTTATCTCCTATGATCTAATTTTTAGAATGATTCAAACTTACATACCTGGGAGTTTTGGGATTTTCTTGAACTTCTGATTCTTGAACTTGTTCCTCAACATTTGCACTAGCTTCTTGAGTCACTGGATTCTCCAGAGCAATCTAAATCTGAGTTTGATTTTGAACTTGCTTTCCTTTATTTGGACTTTCATTTTGATCATCTAATTCATATCCACAAGACTTGGAAGGTCTCTCCTTGCTTTCATCAACCTTGACATTAGCACTTTCAACAATCCTTTTCAATCTCTTGTTAAAGTACTGGTATGCCTTTCTTTGCTTAGCATAACCCAAAAATATTCCTTCATCACATCTTGCATCAAACTTGCCTAGATCTTCATCTATCTTGATATAGCATTTACTACCAAAAACTCTAAAGTATTTCACAGTAGGAGCATTACCAAACCACATTTCATAAGGTGTTTTACCAGTATTAGCTTTGATCTGTACCTAGTTAAGAGTGTAGACAACAATACTCACAGCCTCTCTCCAATAGACATGTGGAACATTTGCCTCCATCATCATGGTTCTAGTAGCCTCTTGAATAGTCTAGTTCTTCCTTTCCACAAGTCCATTCTACTGAGGAGTCCTAGGAGCAGATAACTATCTTCTTATTCCATGCTTTTCACAAAATGCATTAAACTCACTAGAGGTAAACTCTCCACCTCTGTCAGATCTCAGACACTTTATCTTCACACCAATCTCATTCTCTGCCATATCCTTGAACACCTTGAATCTTTCAAGAGCTTCTAATTTCTCTCTCAAGAAAGTGACTCACATCATCTGGGAGTAATCATCAATCAACAACATAAAGTATCTGTCTCCTTGCAAACTCCTAACTCTGGCAGGGCCACACAAATCAGTGTGCACAAGTTCCAACAATCCACTTGAAAATTGTTCTTTACTTTTGAATGTAGCTCTGTTCTGTTTGCCCAACTGACATTCCTTACACATGCTATTAGCAGGTTTCACAAGCTTTGGAAGATCTCTCACAGTGTGAGTAGTACTTATTTTGACAATGTTATCAAAGTTTACATGAGAGATTCTCCTATGCCATAACCAACTCTGATCAATCTGAGCAATCAAACAACTTTTACCAATACCACTTAAATGAAAGATATTACCTCTAGTTTGTGTACCAGAGGCAATCTCAGTTCCGGAGCTACCCAAAATTTTGCATTTTCCATCCTTGAATCAGAGATCATACCCTTATACATACAATATTATGCTTCAACCCTTATACATACAAGACACCATTAGTGTTATTCTTACCATCAAGAGAGATGGATCCTCTACCACGGATTCTACCAGTTGAATTGTCTCCAAACTTCACAATTCCACCTTCATATCTTTCCAAACTTACAAACTTACATTTATCACTAATCAACAATGCTTCCTTAGTTGGAATGTTGTATTTAGCTTCTTTGATTTCATCTAGAGTTGTAGGACCATTATTTGGAGGAGTATACTCATTCTTAGTTATCAACCAATAAGGATCACCCATGCATTGCAAATGAAACTCCATGCAATTCTTCCAAAGAGAGTAATTTGTTCCATCAAATCTCGGACTGTCCTTGTATGTCGACATCCTGGATCTCCTCAAGTGGTCAAGCTTCTTTTAGAGGAACGAACTTTGATACCAATTGTTGAAATCAGGGCAGACAACTAAGAAGGGGGAGTGAATTAGTTGTCTCAAAACTTTATCTTTTGCTGCATTTAATCTTCTTTACCACTTATTAACAGGTTAATGATATAACCATGAAAGCATTAATCAACAAAGCAAGAGTAGAAACACAATCAACACACATAACACAAGGATTTTTACGTGGAAACCTGGTTAAGGGAAAAACCACATTGGGGGTTAACCCACAAGATTTATTCTCTATTAAAAGAATAGAAAATGGGAAGGCACTTGCCTTCAAGCACACTACCCAGAGCTCACTACTCAAAGAGACTCACTGTCTACAAAAACATTCACATGATTAACACTGAAAGGTTGAACTGAGAAAAACCATCTTCTCCATGCCAAGGTTCAGTTCCATTGAAGCTCACAACACCTCTGCTCTACCCCCAAACACTTTTTCGCTACCTCCACATCTTCACCTGCTTGGACACATTTACACGACTTCATTACACTTATTTATACATGACATCGACTTTGGAATGAACATCAAAGTCGGCCTTACAACCATCTATCTGGAACATTCTTGAAGATAAGCATTACAAGCAATTACAATCACAAGACTTGACTTAAAACAAAATGCTACATGCAGACCACTACACTATCGGCCAAACATAGTTGGGACTCAAATCTTCCTTGAACAACATACCATGCTCCATAGAACTTCTCTTAGATCATCCGCAACACACACCAAGCATCCAATTGGCCAAGACTAGAAAAAATAGCAACACCCAAGGAGAAATATTCAACTACAAGATCAATCCTCAATGTAGACCACCAAGACAATAGGTACACAATCCAAAGACCTCCAAAAGCATAATGAAATCAACAAGAACAATCGTGCCACCTCAAATCACCAAAATCACTTGCATCTTCATACGGGAACTTAAGAACACTAACTATCATGACTGTCACACTAGAAAGATTGCTTGTGGACCTCCAAACCATTAACCACTTGAGTTGAGTATACACACCAAAATTCCAAACATACCTCTAGAACCATAGACCATAATATTCCAATGTGGAGCAATCCTGACCAAATTCATGTCACTCTATTACCTCTAAACAACTACAAAACCTGGTTCTACTCAGATGGCCATAAATTCACCAATCCTCCATGCAGACCTCTCACATCTTAACTAGAGCAACTTTAGACAATCCTCTTCAAAACCCTTTAATCTACAGACTCTGATCTTTGTCTCACTGGGAATGCGGAGCAATCTACTTTACTGAACTTCACTGTCTTCACTATTTCTGACAAAGAGATATGTTGACATCAATGACGACACATCATAAGCACATATTTGCAGCACAACCTCTCCTACCACAACATCCAAGAAGCCAGAGGAATAACCTATGCTTGTGGTAGAACCTGGTATTACTTATGAGGACTTGGAAGAAAGTTCTAATGATGAGGAGCCCATAATAATAAAGAGGAGAAAGAAAACTCAAGAAATGTCTCCAAGAAAAGGCCAAGCTTGAGCACCAACAATGAGAGGATCAGTAGATAAGTATCCAGGCATTATGTTAAAAGGCCAAGGAGGTGAAGGTATAATTAGAGTTGAGGGAACTCAACAAGGTATGCAGCATGATATTCCTATCCCCACCATTGTTAAATTTAAAACTGAATTAGTAGAAGATGCTATAGAAGAGATAAATAAAAGAGAGGGTGATCAGACCCTACCTTTGGATTAAATAGTGATGAGGTAGTAGAAGAGGTGTCTTCTAGTCCTATGGAATCCTTGGTAAAGAATACAATGGTCACACCTCAGAACAGTCCCATAGTACAACAAGTGAGGGAGGAAGAAATAGAAGAAGATAATCCAGAGGTCATGGCATAGAAAATGGGCCTAGAAGAATTAATTGGACATGTCACACACCTAATAGTAATTGATTTGGCATATCAGGGTAGTGACAATGTAGGAAAAGATAAAGATGCAATCCTAGAGCATGATGAAACAGAAGATAATGCAACTATGGACATGCATACAGAGATACCTGGTCAGCCAGATACCCAAGACACTAAGTAGGGATATGTTGAAGAAGAAGAGATAATTGATACATCTGGACAATTAGGTACCAAGGTCACATCTAAACCCCAAGGTACCAAAGATACAAACATGCCTAAATCTAGACAGGAAGGTCCATTAAAGGGGGATGACAGTAAAGAACAAGAAAAGGTGGGTGGAGATAGCCAAAAGGATCATCAAAATATCTATGATCCTAGTTGTCATAGACCTGATATAGATCTACCGCCACCTCAAGATGAACAAATGATACCTGACCAAGGTATAAAAACATCATAGGAAACACACACACATGATGAGAAACATAAAGTGGATGAAAGAATTCACATTGGAGAAGAAGAACAACAACAATAGAGAATGGATGAGGATACCTTGGAAGAGCAAAACATAGAGTCCCAAGACTAAGGAGGGTCCAAGTCTGATGTGCCACATTGGCTACAACATGAGGTAAATCCACCTCCATTATTTTATTCTTCAAATTTTGATATATCTTCATTATTTTCAGCTGAAGTAGCCAAACCAAAGAGGAGAGCTAGAGCTACCTCTACAATAAAGAGAGTATGACAACAGGCAAAAGGACAGCTCAAGTAGTTGTGCCAGTTGTGGACAAACCCAAAGGAGAAATAAGTGCAAGTGAATTCCAAGTAAGCACTGTGGACTTGGGTTTTGCTACTGCACAGCAAGAGGGTCAAGAGGCCAAGGATATCATAGACACCTTATTGGCCAAAATAGAAAAGGAAAAGGCAAAGAATAAAGAGTATAAAGAGCACATTCCTCAAATGCAAACATTCATAAAGGAATTAGTGGCACCCACTAATATCCTCATCTCAACATCCACCCCATTAGCAATAGTGTCACAAGATGAAATCACAGGGTTAGATGTCATGAAGCACCGATCACAGGTGATGGATAAATGGTTTATCTGATTCTTAAATGAAGGGAAACAAGTGATAAAGACTTCTCTAGCCAATTGGGATGTACTCAGCACTTTAAAGAGCAAAGTAGACAAAATGCAGAAGGAAATTGGATAGAGATTGATAAAAATGGATAAACATTTAGTTGCTCTTACTAAGATGAAGAAGGTGGATATGAGGGTTTTGATATCTAGAAATATCCTAACAACCCATACTTCACAGCTGTTGGATATTTGGTATGAAGATATGAAATTTGAAGTGGATGTCTTGAAGAAATGCAATGCCAAAGTCAGGGATATCAATGTTAAATTGCATGAACTCTTATTAGAGGAAGTAGACATCCTAGAAGCTCTTGAGGATAAGATTGAAGGGAAGGTGGAGAACCAGGATGTAGACTTTGCCACCAAAGCATTTCAAGACAATTTCAAGCCTGCATCGGATGATCCTCTTAGCCATTTTTTTGAAGATGTAATTGACAAAGCTATGAGAATGAGGGCTAAGATAGAAAAATATAATGAGACATTGAATAGCCAGAAGAATAAGTGGACAACTTTGTAAGCCCAATTCCAATCATAGGGGCATGCAACCAAAAAGGCTAAAGTATTGGATGGAGGGGAAATAGAAAGGATAGTCCAAGCATATGAACTTATCCGAGGGACTATTTGTATATCAACAGAAGATGACCCATCCAAAGATGAAGAGGAATGAATGTAGATGCAGAGTGTAGAGATAGGCTGGCTAAGTCAACATAATTTTGAAGAATATTCAAGAAGGATAGTTGTGCTTCACTAGAAGGTTGTCAACTGGCAACCTATACCATGTGTTTTGTTTGTTGACTTGGTCAATACAATTTGAACCATTGATTATCATGGATAAATCCTGATCATAGGATCTTTGTAACTGCATCCACTCCTTACTCTATAAAAGGAGGTGGATTACACCTTGTATCATTATTGAGAGCTTAATTGAGATAGGACTGTTGAATGTCATGGTACTTTCTCAAGACCAATTATAAATATGTTCACATTTTAAATACTGAATGCAATAGAAATACAAATTACAGTTACATTGTAAATCTTAAGTCATCTTCTGGATGTCATCTTGACTTGTAATTGTGATGTGTTGCATCCCTTCGATTGCATATCAACTAGTTCATGTTGTTGATTTCCTATTCCTTTGAAGATTAGCACCGACTATGTGAAGTTGTGGAATGTCCTGGCATAGCATGGTTTGGTTTTCATCTCTATTTCATGAAGTATTGAATTACACATATACAACAATGGTTGAAACTCATTCATCTCAGTAAAATTTAGAAATCTTTAGTTCAAATTTCTTTAACTTCATTAAATCACCACCATAACTACAAATACACAAAAAATAATAGGCAGATCATATAATATGCTGATATCCATGAACACATAAAAATATGATAGCATCGTCTTGCTAGTCACAGTTCGAAACCCACTTATAGGATTTTAACACAATGAGAAATGCAAAAAGAAAGGGCAGGAACTTCGATTCCAAGAATGACAGGATTTTAAAAAAGCTTTTGCCCAGTCCTAAAAAACCAATGTAAATGACAGGAAGAATAGATTCTGGCAATAGAAAATAATATGAAAGAAATCTACTTTATCAATTTAAATTACTGTTGAGAGAAATCAACATTACAAAGCCATTATCCGGCCTACATAGTCGGCCTTACAAGAAATTACAGAGATTCAAAATGTAGAGATTCAAAACTAGACTATCTTTTATTCTAATGTTCTTCTGTCAATAAAAAATGGTTCCTCTTCAGAACCATCAGCCTCACTATGTTTTCACCCTCGGCCTCTCCACAATCAAACAGTCGGCCTTTTTCTTCTCTATTCACCGATCCGACCCCCTCTTCAAGCTGTGAATTCCTTTAAATAGATAATGATTAGTTTTAAGTTCTACAAAAGAGAAAATCCAACTTCAAATTGTCGCTACCTTTTTGTAACAATCACCTCCACAAAGATAATGGAGTCTGCCAGCAACCACGCACGCATGTCAAATTCAGAGAATGAAACCATTTGTGCCAAGAAAGCACGACTGCCATGACTTGCAAAGATTTAAAGCAGATTTATAGTTGTTTCTAAAATGGTCAAAATGTGACTCAAGAAGGAAAATGATATGCTAGCTACTACTAAATTTAGTCTGCACGATTTGTGGCATTTTCAGATCCTCTTGCCTTAGAAATGGAAGAATAAAAGTAGAGCTTCGCTAGCTTTTTCTAGCTATCCATTACTACCAGCCATGACCCGATAAAAGATGCAGATTAAATGCTTCCAGAAATAGTCGGCAGAGAGATAGTATAGCCAAGCAAGTTCATGTCACTAGGTTGACAGGAGGTTCAAGAATGCAAAGTGACAGGAGCTCCACAAACAAAAATGCAAAAAAAGAATCCTGCTTATTCAAAAAAAGAAAACCAAAGTATTAAAAATAAATAAAACCAAAATTTGAAGAGGGCAAGATGCCCCTGCATCAAACTCTTGAGCAGAAAGAGATGATGAGCTCTGGCTCATGAGGTCTGTAACTGAATGACCCTATTTAATAATCTATTCTTCAATAAGCCATGAAGCATCTTTAATGGGATGATTGTACCATTTGACAAGATACTTGAAGTATTCATGCTTACGGGTCTTCTTCAACACTTGTTTATCTAGAATGTATTCTATTTGTTGTGGAATAGTGACTGTCCCAGATTGTTCTTCCAGAGATGGAATTGTTGATTCAACTTCTTCTGCTTCTGTATCCCCTTTGTATGGATATAAATCTACAACATTGAAAATAGGAGATATATTCAAGTCTGTAGGCAGAGAAATTTCATAAGCATTGGCTGAAAATTTCCTAAGGATTTTGCAAGGACCAATCTTTTTCATCTGAAGTTTATTGTAGGTTCCTATAGGAAATCTCTCCTTTCGAAGATGTGCCAATACAAGGTCTCCAATCTAAAACTGCAACTCTCTTTTCTTCTAATCAACATACCTTTTATACTATAGATTGTTGTCTTCAATGTTATTCTTCACCTTCTCTTGAATGTCATGAATGACTTGAGAAAATTCTTCCCTATCTGCACTCCTTTTCCCCATTCCAGCAAGATCACGAAGTTCAAACACACCTCTTGGATGCATTCCATACACCACATAGAAAGGACTAAAACTTGTGCTCCTGTTTGGGGAATCATTATATACAAATTCAGCTTGTGCTAACATAAGATCACAACTTCCAGGTGAATTACCAACAAGACATCTCAACAAATTTCCAAGGCTTCTATTGACAACCTCAGTCTGTCCATTCGTTTGTGGATGATAAGCAAAGCTAAAATTTAGATTTGTGCCCAACTTATTCCATAGAGTCCTCTAGAAATGACCCACAAATTTAGTGTTCCTATCAAAAATTATACTTCTTGGTATACCATGCAGCCTTACAACTTCTTTAAAGAACAAATTTGCATGTTAGTGGCATCACTAGTCTTCTTACATGGTATAAAATGGACCATTTTTTAAAATCTATCAACTACAACAAAGATTGAATCATTACCTCTTTGTGTACGAGGTAAACCCAAAACAAAGTCCATACTCACAGAATCCCAAGGTCTAGTTGGTATTGGCAATGGATGATATAGTCCAGCATTTTGACTTCTTCCTTTAGCATGTTGACAAATTATGCACATTTCCACATATCTCTTCACATCCACCTTCATCTTTGGCTGATAATAATGAGTGTTCAGCTGTTGCAAAGTCTTATCCTATCCAAAGTGACTAGAAAGACTACCACTATGCTTTTCCTTCAACAAATTATCTCTCATGGAGACTCTAGGAATACATAACTTATTTTCCTTAAACAACAAACCTTCTTGTATCATATAATCAATCCATGGTTCTTTATTCTAGCAAATAGGATCACTGCAAGCTACAAATGCTTCTCCAAAATCTGTATCTTCTGCATACAACTCTTTCAAACTTTCAAATCCCACACTGTTAGTTTTTATCTCACTTAACAACAAATTCTTCCTACTTAAAGCATCAGCAACTTTATTCATTTGACCACTTTTATGCCTCAAAGAAAAATTAAAACTCTGAATATACTCGACCCATTTAGCATGCCTTTGATTCAATTTGTGCTGGCTGTTAATGAACTACAAAGTATGATTATCTATATACATAATGAATTCTTTGGGCAAAAGATAATGTCTCCATTTCTTGAGGGACTGAACCAAAGCATAAAATTCCAAATCATAAGAAGAATACATTATTTTTGCATCATTTAATTTCTCACTAAAATAAGCAACCAACTTTCCCTCTTGACTTAAGACTGCCCCAATAGCCAGACCACTAGCATCACATTCTACTTGAAACACTTTATCAAAATCTGGCAAAGCAAGTATGGGCTGTTCACTCACCTTATTTTTGAGAAATCTAAAATTTTCTTCAGCTTCTTTAGTCCACACAAATGGTCTTTTACTTCCCTTAATAGTCTCCAATATAGGTGCTACCACATGACTGAAATTTCTTATAAACTTTATGTAAAAACTAGAAAGACCATGAAAACTTCTTACCTCCATGATACTCCTTGGTGATGGCCAATCAAGTATAGCCTAAACCTTCTCCTTATCCATCTTTAACCCATCCTTTGATACCACAAAGCCCAAGTAAACTAGTTCAGTCTGCAAAAACACACATTTCTTTAAATTAATCTGCAACTTTTCTTCCTATAGTCTCTTCATAACCTGCCTTAGATGCTTAATGTGCTCCTCTTTTGACCTACTAAACACCAAAATGTCAACCAAATATACAACCACAAATTTACCAATAAATGGTTTCAAAACCTCATTCATTAACCACATAAAAGTACTAGGAGCATTAGACAACCCAAAAGGCATAACCAGCCATTCATACAACCCATCACTAGTCTTAAAAGTAGTCTTCCACTCATCCCCTAGTCTGATTCTAATTTTGTGATAACCACTTTTCAAATCTATCTTAGAAAAATACATGGAGCCACTCAAACAATCTATTAAATCCTCAATCCTATGTATGGGAAACCTATATATTATTGTAATTTTATTTATTGCCCTTGAATCAATACACATGCACCATTCCCCTCCTTTCTTTGGAACCAATACTGCAAGAACAACACAAGGGCTTAGACTTTCTCTTATCAATCCTTTTTCCAAAAGTTCCTCCACTTGCTTCCTTATCTCTTCATCCTCCATAGGTGTTAATCTATATGCAACTTTATGTGGAAGGCTAGCACCCAGAATCAAATCCATATGATGACTTATGCTTCTAATAGGAGGCAATTCATTTGCAACAATATCCATATTCTCATTCAACATATCTTGTATCTCAATAGGAAAATCATCCAACTTTGTAGAAGTCATTACACATCTAGATTTAAGAATCACAGCATACCCAATTTCTTCATTCTTCAAATCTTTTAAAAATTCTTTACCACTTACCATCATTACCTTATTACTGCTGCTGTTGTCCTCTTCTTTCTCCTTTATGGGTAGCAAGGTATGTTTCTCTCCATCCTTCTCAATGGTATAAGTATTTGCCTTTCCATCATGCACTAAATTCATGTCAAATTGCCACAGTCTTCCAAGCAAAACATGGCACACATCCATGGGCATTATATCACACAAAACATAATCTTTATAACTGCCAATCTGAAAATCAACATAGGCCTACTCACTAACCAATATTTGATGGTCTTTTTGTAACCAAGTCTGTTGATAACTGAGAGGGGGGGGTGAATCAGTTATCCTAATTATTTCCCTTATTGAACTTTCCTTTTAATTGATGCAGCATAAAATCAAACATAAACATTAACCATAAAACAGGAAACACATGACACAGTATTTTTGACGTGGAAACCCTGTTAAGGGAGAAAACCACGGGGTGATTAACCCAAAATTATTCTCTGTTAGAAGAATAGGAAATTACAAAGATGGCACTTGCCAATTAGGGCTCACTGCCCGAGCACACTGCTCACAAGAGGCCCACTGCCTACAAGAAGACACACTGTCTACAAAGTGATGAGAATCACAGTCTTGAACTGATTGGAAGCATCTGCATATGCTGGAGTTCAGTTCCGGTTAGGCTCAGTACACTGATCTGCTGCACTTCATCTTTCCTCTGTTCTTTATTCTGCTATCTTCCACATACCGGATCCTTTTTGCTACCTCTGCTCTTTCTTTGGACTTCTTCGCATATCTCTCCACATCACAACACACTTCACAACTAAATCCATCCTCTATATATATCCGCACAAGTAATTTCATCACCTTTCTAGTCGGCATCCGGAACAGTCTAGTTTCTTATAAACTCTCATTCTGTCGGCTGAATCCTTCCTCACCAAGCAATGCGGATCAAGCATATACTTGTAGATATCATTAATCATGTCGGCCAAACATGATTCATGCCTTCACAACCTCTGTCATCAACAGTAACCCATCCGGAAAGCAGTCTGATACTCTGCCAGTCAGTTCTTCCTTTGTTTTCACTGTCTCTCAGGAATCCGGTACTCAACCATTCATATCTTTTTCCTTGTCCATCACCAGAGGCTAAATCCTTGGAATATACCACTCAAGGTAGTCCTCTTGACTTCCCCAAATTCGCACTGCACCAAGACACTTCCACTGAGAGGTCCGGACCAATCTGTCGGACCTTGCCACATGCTCTGTTCTTCTTCACCGGACCACAACATTCTTTATTCTGACTTCCGGTAGAGACACATCATGACTTGCGGATATGTGGGATGACCTTTGTTGCCATCAATGACAACAACCATGAATCCATATAGTGTCTCTTGCCAACAATCTCCCCCTTTGGCATTGATGGCAACACTTAGTGAAAAATGACTAAGTGTTTTCACTATGCTCCCCCTTTGCTGATGCTCTGTCTTTATATACAATTTCCGGAACTCCCCCTTAGTTGGATCCCTCATTTTTCACTGCTCCTCACTCCCCCTTTGACATCAATGGCAAAGGGTAGGGTCCGCATATCAAAATTTTCAAAAATTTCTTATACTTAGCCGCATATTTACATACTCACATATATTGAAGAATGTCTGCAAAGGATGTCTGTAATTGAATCATTTCGGTAGCCCAACTTTGCTTCATTCTGTCCAAAATTGAAATGTGACCACTTAACAAAAATGCAAACGCTTCTGCCCGCTTGAGATCTGTCGGATCTTTTGTTTGGGCGGTGGTCCTAGCATCACTGATGGCCTCATGCATGGTTTCCAACTTAGGGATTATAATCCTTCTAAGTTCTCCCATCCGGTTGGTGATGTTCTTCCTTTCCTTCTCAAGATTCTTTATTTCGTTCAAGACTGCAATAGTCTGACATTCTTGATTTATTATAGAGGAAGAGAGAGGATCAAAACTTTGAGATAAGCTTTGTAGCTTATCCTGTTCCTCTTTTATTTTCTTGTCAAATGCTGCTGTTGCCTTTGACCAGGATATACAAAATTTATAGATATCACCGCCATCCTTAAGAGCATTCTCTAAGCTCTTTATTCCAATGCTTACAATCTTCCTATCTTTAGAAATTAATTCTAATATCTCTGAAAATCTCTTATCCAAAAATTCCTTCCGGACCTTTTCTTCAGCTGATTTTTCTAGAGAATCAAAATGTGTATCAACACTGCTGACTAAGGTTTTTAGATTACCGGAAGTGGAGGCTGTCGGATCTATTTGGATTGATGGCATGATCTTCACAAGTACTCCGGAGGCAGCCTCTATCAACTCACAGTCTTCCATATGAGACTTCAGGAGCTTTTCATTTGCCTTGGCATTTGCAAATGAAGCTATCTTCATTGTTTGTACCGGAGAGAGAGAGTCAAAATCAAATGGGCCTTTTAGAAGCTCCGGTTCATCAATCTCTAAAGTTTCTTTACTCAAAAATTGTTGAACAATTTGTGCAGTGTCTCTTGCCGGAGACAGATGTTTCTTTTCTTCTGCAGTCTTAGAACTGTCAACCTCTTTGTCTTTCACCACTGCTTCCTTCTCCTGTAATTGCTCTTCTTCTTTGGATCCGGAGACTGTAGGGGAAACCGGAGGAGAGATGCTAACTTGTTCATGGGCCCCTTCTTCTGGAGCAGAGGGTCCCAAGTCCTCACTTGTCTGTTCAGGGCTCACTTCTTCCGGAACAGAAGATTCCAAATCAGCAGCTGTTTCTGCACCTAAGTCCTCTACAACAGGAAGATTGAACCTTTTGAAGGCCTTCCGGAGGATCTCTTCTGTTTCTTGGGCCACTTTGTCAGTCTCACCAAGCATGAGTTGATTCATCCTGGCTTTGCTTCTGAACTCATCTTTGCAGTCCTTGAAGATAATGTTCATTGTCTTGGGATCAATTTGAGGATATAGCTGAATAGCTATCTGCTCCCGGATCTCAAGATCTTTGGCATGAGCATTATTCTTTCTTACTTCCATTTCCTTCTCTAGGCTTTTAGGAATGAGAGATATGATCTCAATGAAAGCCTTATTGTATATGTTCAGATATTTAACTGTGGCTTCCTGCAGAGTCTTTTGGTCTGCCTCACTGAAGTCATCATAGGATTCAGTCATTGGTTGAAGGTTTCCATCCACCGTGACCGACTTGATTATGCTCTCTAGTGACAGAGTGGGATTTTCAACAGTTACCTCTGCCATTTCATCTTTGTCTTGGCCTGTGGAGGGCTTACCGGATCCTTTCTTCTTCTGTTTCTTTACTTCTCTTACTCCCTCATCTGATTCTGTTTCCTCTTCATCCTTTTGGCTTCCATAAGCCCTTGTGGCTTTTGTCTTGGATCTCTTACCGGATGCCTGGACTTCCGGTTTTGAACTTTTGGTTGAGGGAGGTGCAGATCTCTTTGTTGATCTGGTCCGGGTGGGAGCTCCAACCGGAGCACTTTCTTTGCTTTTCTCTTCTTCCTTGGCCTTCCTCCTCTTTTCCCGGCTGGCATCAAGTGCCTCCTTTGAGATACCTAGGCCTTGAGCAATGTGCTCTACTTCTTTTCTTACCTTTCTTTTAATCTCAGGTTCCCTGAGTTCTACATGTATTTTTACACTCAGCTCCTCAAAGGTTCCAAACCTTTCTGCCTTAGGATCTTTGGGCTGACTTAGCATGTGTTAAACATGCAGCTCCACTATCTGTTCATCAACTTCATACCCCATGGGCATGATCCAGACAGTCCTTGGCTCCACTGCCTCCATTAGGCACTGATCAGTGTCAACCATAAAGCACACTGAGTCCTTGTATTTCTCAATGAGAGACTGAGGAATTCTCTCTCTTGCTTGCATCATGCTCTGAAAGTTTTTGAAGTATCCCCATAGAGCTGAATTTCTCGCTTTTGCATCCCCAAGTCCATGCAAGTAGTCTCTTATCTGGACTGCAACAGGTTTGTCATTCTGCCATACCCATCCACTTGTTCCGGGTAGCTCATTCATGAAGTAGAAGAATAGACATACAATCAGAGTACCATACTTAAAGGAATTCTTCTTATCCTTCTTGATTTTCTGTATATTTTCCATTAATTGGCTTAGCAGTAGTTCGCAGAGATCATACTCTGCATTCTTTCTTAGCATCTCATAGGCAGTGTATACTGCAGTTCCAGATACAGAATTCTCCCTGCTGGAGTGGTAGATCTTGTATCCTATTATCATTGATGCATATTTGATATCCGGATCGGAGATGTCTTCAATGGTCATTGCCCTTTTGTCAAATTTTGATCTGGTGGCCTCAGTTACAATGTTGTTCTTGACAGATTTGAGGATAGGTACTCCTCCGGAGGAGTATAGGCCAGTTACTGCTCTAATTGCCTCTTTTGTGATCTTGCAGGGTCTATCTAGCCATAGAAAGTTGTCATGCATCCTGCTCAGTACATACCGGACCCATTCATCCTCTTCAAAACAGGGGAAATGAATAAATTGCTCAAATTGTTTCTTCTGAATATCCTTATACTCTGGTTTAAGCTCAAAAGCATTGTCAATCAGCTGCTTGTGATAGAGGTCTCTTAATTTGAATTCCCCAAATTCCTTAATGTTTGCATGTATGTAAACCCTAATGTCTTCGGTGTGTAAAACTCCGTGAGGAACACTAGAGAAGGCTCCTAGTGGGTCAACCTCCAATGATTTGTAGGGATGTTTCTTGAATGAGGGGCGAGGTCTATCGGAGATCTTAACTATGTTTGGAGTAGCCATTCTTCAAAGATTTGCAGTGAGGTAATAAAAAACGGAGAATACCTTATGCGCCTTCGGTTTGCACGGAGTGGTTGGATTGATTTCTTTATCCAATAGCTTCGGCAGGAGATCCTTGGTGTGCTTGAAGAACCTTGTTGTAGAGCTCCACTTTTCGCTTCTTCTCGAGTGCAGAATGAGCAAATGACCTTTGAGAAATCCCTTAAATTGCTCCGCGAACCCTAATACCTGTCTGCAATAAATGCTTCACCTACATCATTCCGGTTTGCCTTGTCTGGATAGCTTGGAGTATCCCAGATTAGTCCTGATCTGTGGATATCATCCGGATCTTTCAATCATGAATAAATCGAGGTAGCATATTACAAGATCATCTCAAACACTCTGTCCAATCCGCAGAACAAGATAGTGCATTTCCGGATCTTTCCGGACCTTTTTGTAATCCTTTATCATACCGGAGCATCTCCCTGAACAGGTCTTATTTGATCGATCACAGCTTCTTCATAACTTCATGCGGACCTCTGAAAACTTGACTGAAGTATCTCAAGATTCATATCTACAAACCCTTTGATCCGCATCTTGTGCCACATCCGGCACCACTTGTTTGGCTGGGGGAACAAGATTTTCTTTGAGTCTCCCCCTGAGCCTGAGCTCACTTTTAATTTCCGGAAGAAATATCAGCACCAGAGTCTGGTGCGGATCCAACCTCTACATTCTCTGAACTTTTCTTCACCCAAATCTTGCTCATCTGATTCCTAACCTCATCCGCATTCATCTTTTGTTTACCCTTGTCTTGATTCTGATTATACACCGGACCTCTTTTGCCCTGATTCTTGTTTCTGCAGACTTTAGCATTATGACCGGACCTATTGCAGATTTGGCAAATAACATTTCTTTGCATATTTGACTGATATCCTCTTGATCTGCATTGATTTGCCATATGACCTATTCTATTGCATGTGAAGCATCTACCTTTGAATGATTTGTTTACTTGCATAATTCTGCATTCATGGGATTTGTGTCCATACCTTTTGCAGTTGAAGCACTGTCCGGAGAAGGATGAATTATTCTGATTCATTCTCATTCTGCACTGATTAGCTTTGTGACCAAAGTGGTTGTAGTTGTGGCAGTATCCATTGAAGGATGGATATCTTTGAGCATTTGGCTGTCTTACCGGAGGTCTTCTAGGCCTGCTCCTTGGATTTTCTGATCCAAGATTCTTCTGACCGGATCCGGAGCTTTCTCCTTTCTCATATCCCAAGCCATACTTGTCATCTGTCCTCTTTTGACTTCCAAGAAGAACTTCAAGTTGAGCAGAACTTATCTTGAATTTCTCTTTATATTCATTTGCTGTTTGAAGGTCTCTTTTGAGAGAGGCAATTTGATCCTCAAGTTTTCCTTCATTATCTTTGGCATCTTCAAGATCAGATTCAAGGTGTCTGATAATCCTGTCCATCTGGTGGCATTCTTCTGATTTTTCTTTAAGAGATTGTCTTAGATTGTCTTCAGCCTTTCTTTTTTCTTCAATCTCTTGAGTAAACTTTATAGTTCCTGATTCCATTTCATGTCTTAACATAATGACTTCTTTTGATAACTTTTCACATAACTTGGTTTGCTCAGTCAATTCCTCATTTGTATTGCTTTCTTCACTTTGTCTTGCCAACTGTTGAAGCAGCTCCTTTCTCTTTTTCATAGAGAGACTTAATTTGTCTTTTAATTCTCTCATGAATTCATCAGCCTGTTTGAGTCTTTCCTTTAATTCACTGACTTCAGAATTTGACTGTTCAAGATCCTCAAGGGCAGTCTTGAGTTGCTCCCTTAAACCATATGCATCCATTTGAAATCCCAGATCTTCCTCAAGCTGTTAGGCTCTATTAGGAGGAACTTAGCTCTGATACCAATTGTTGATAACTGAGAGGGGGGGGTGAATCAGTTATCCTAATTATTTCCCTTATTGAACTTTCCTTTTAATTGATGCAGCATAAAATCAAACATAAACATTAACCATAAAACAGGAAACACATGACACAGTATTTTTGACGTGGAAACCCTGTTAAGGGAGAAAACCACAGGGTGATTAACCCAAAATTATTCTCTGTTAGAAGAATAGGAAATTACAAAGATGGCACTTGCCAATTAGGGCTCACTGCCCGAGCACACTGCTCACAAGAGGCCCACTGCCTACAAGAAGACACACTATCTACAAAGTGATGAGAATCACAGTCTTGAACTGATTGGAAGCATCTGCATATGCTGGAGTTCAGTTCCGGTTAGGCTCAGTACACTGATCTGCTGCACTTCATCTTTCCTCTGTTCTTTATTCTGCTATCTTCCACATACCGGATCCTTTTTGCTACCTCTGCTCTTTCTTTGGACTTCTTCGCATATCTCTCCACATCACAACACACTTCACAACTAAATCCATCCTCTATATATATCCGTACAAGTAATTTCATCACCTTTCTAGTCGGCATCCGGAACAGTCTAGTTTCTTATAAACTCTCATTCTGTCGGCTGAATCCTTCCTCACCAAGCAATGCGGATCAAGCATATACTTGTAGATATCATTAATCATGTCGGCCAAACATGATTCATGCCTTCACAACCTCTGTCATCAACAGTAACCCATCCGGAAAGCAGTCTGATACTCTGCCAGTCAGTTCTTCCTCTGTTTTCACTGTCTCTCAGGAATCCGGTACTCAACCATTCATATCTTTTTCCTTGTCCATCACCGGAGGCTAAATCCTTGGAATATACCACTCAAGGTAGTCCTCTTGACTTCCCCAAATCCGCACTGCACCAAGACACTTCCACTGAGAGGTCCGGACCAATCTGTCGGACCTTGCCACATGCTCTATTCTTCTTCACCGGACCACAACATTCTTTATTCTGACTTCCGGTAGAGACACATCATGACTTGCGGATATGTGGGATGACCTTTGTTGCCATCAATGACAACAACCATGAATCCATATAGTGTCTCTTGCCAACAAAGTCATCTTATATGGAGTTGGGGTTTTTATCCTTTTAAGATTTAACTTTTCTACCATCTCAATTGCAACAATATTATCAGTGTTACCACTATCTATAATGAGCTTACAACATTTACCTTGTGACTTACACTTGGTTTTGAACAATGGTCTCCTTTGAATTGGCTCTGGATTTTCCTTTTGTAGCTTCAACAATACCCTCTTAAGCATTAAAGACTCACCTAATTCTGCTTCATCTTTGTGATGTATGGGTGATCCCACACTTTCATGATCAGTATGAACAACTTGATTGCTTCTCTCAAATTTTGAATGTCCTCCTTGTGATGATTCAGAGCAGTCCCAACTCTTGTGTCCAAATTGATTACACTTGCAACATTTTCTAGCAAATCCTCTTCCTCTTCCTTGAGAACTTCTTCTTCCATAAGATCTTCCTCCTCTGTTTTGATAACTACCTCTATCATTGTGGGTTGTTCCACTAGAACTTCCAGCCTCTTCTCCATGATGATGTTGTTGTCCTCTACCGATTTGTTGTCCCCTTCCTCTAAATCCTCTTCCTCTTTTTCTATCTTGCTGACTTTGTTTCCTTTGCAGCTTCTCTTCTACCTTTAAGGCAAGTTGGTAATCCTCTTCTAAGCTTCTAGGAGACAAAAGACTCATTCCATCTTGCAAACTGTATTTGAGACCATTCATAGATTGGGCTATCTTTTCCACATCTTCTTCAGCATACCCAGATCTGATTATAAACTTGTAGAATTCTTCTGTGTAATCTTTCACTGTCATATCTTTTTGCTTCAAATTTTGTAATCTCTTAAAGAGATTAGCCTAATAGTCACTTGGCAGAAATTTAGCCTTTAACTTGATCACTATTTGATCCTAGGAGTTAACCTTCTCCTTATTTCTTCTTCTCCTCTCAGTTTGGACAAAGTCCCACCACATGGTAACATGGCCCTTCAATCTAATGCAAGCAAACTTTACTCTTTTCTCTTCTACTAGACCCTCATACTCAAAATATTTATCCAAGTCATTGATCCAATCAATCAAGTCTTCACCATTGAGGCTTCCAGCATAACTTGGCACATCGATCTTGGGTCTGGAACCCAAACTCATGACTGACCTTATTAGTATTTCACCAAATTCATCTTCTAGATCTACCTATCCTTCCTCATTTTCTTCTCTCTATGGTTCTTCTTCCACATCACTTACATCCTCAATGTCTGGGTTTCCTCTCCTCTATGCCCTCTCAAGAGCATCCAACCTTGCAACCTGATTCTGCATCAAGTCAGGGTCACCATGGTCTCTTCGGCCTCTGCCTTAGCCTCTGTCCATCCTTCTTAGAGGCATATTGACCACTTACCAATACCCAATCTCAACCTATGCTCTGATACCAAACTGATGGCACTGCCTTGCTAGTCACAGTTCGAAACCCACTTGCAGGATTTTAACACAATGAGAAATGTAAAAAGAAATGACAGGAACTTCAATTCCAAGAATTACAGGATTTTAAACAAGCTTCTGCTCAGTCCTAATAAACCAATGTAAATGACAGGAAGAATGGATTCTAGCAATAGAAAATACTATGAAAGAAATCTACTTTATCAATTTAAATTGTTGTCAAGAGAAATCAACATTACATAGCCATTACTCGACCTACACAGTTAGCCTTACAAGAAATTACAGAGATTCAAAATGCAAAGATTCAAAAATAGACTATCTTCTATTCTAATGTTCTTCTGTCAATATAAAATGGTTCCTCTTCAGAACCGTTGGCCTCACTATGTTTTCACCCTCGGCCTCTCCACAATCAGATAGTCGGCCTTTTTCTTCTCTATTCACCGATCTGACTCCCTCTCCAAGCTATGAATGCCTTTAAATATATAATGATCAGTTTTAAGTTCTGTAGAAGAGAAAATCCAACTTCAAACTGTCGCTGCCTTTTTGTAATAGTCGCCTCCACAAAGATAATGGAGTCTACCAGCAACCACACATGCATGTTGAATTCAGAGAATGAAACTGTTTATGCCAAGAAAGCATGACTGCCACAACTTGCAAAGATTTAAAGTAGATTTATAGTTGTTTCTAAAATGGCTAGAATGTGACTCAAGAAGGAAAATGATATACTAGCTACTACTAAATTTGGTCTGCACGATTTGTGGCATTTTTAGATCCTCTTCCCTTAGAAACGGTAGAATAAAAGTAGAGCTTCGCTGGCTTTTGCCAGCTATCCATTACTGCCAGCCGCAACCCCATAAAAAATGCAAATTAAATGCTTCCAGAAATGGTCGGTAGAGAGATAGTATAGCCAAGCAAGTTCATGTCACTCGAGTGACAGGAGGTTCAAGAATGCAAAGCAACAGGAGCTCCATAAACAAAAATGTAGAAAAAGAATCTTGCTTATTCAAAAAAAGAAAACCAAAATTTGGAGGCAAGATGCCCCTGCATCAAAATCTTAGGCATATTTACACAAAGTGCATACAAATTAGTTCATGATAATTGAATAAAGGATAATTTTAGAAGAACTAATCTAAATAATCCTGAATCAACGTAATAAGAGTGATATGTAGAAGAATTGATCAAACTTACCATAAATAGCTGCATGATCCAGTTAAATATAGTAGGATTTAACCTTGTTTGTTGAGAATTTACAAAGAACGGGTAAAATAGAGCATATCCAGATACAAAGGACTTCAAAACCATACATAAGGCCCCAAAATGGAAAACAAAAATTCACATCACACTAACTAAGAGATTATTGGAAGGTCAAGACTTGACTAACGGAGACTTGGAGTTATCAATTCTTCATGAATTGATCATACTTTTCAAGATGATAAAGGTTTGTTTTGTGAATTTTTTATCTATGTTATTGTGATTAACATCATGATCAACATAAATTGGTGTTAGAAGGAAGGCCAAGCATTCTAGTTCAAAGATTCATCGTAAGATTACGCTAAAATATGGACTATCTGTGCAAATATTTCATGTGTCACTACTCATTTCAAAGATTTGTTTGCAAATACTCTGTCCTTGTGGTCAAATGTCCTGATCTTTACAGACAATTGTTTAAATTTTGATAATTTGAGTTAATATTTACAACCTATGCAAATATAGTGCAAATATCTTGTTATTTTGGACATCTATTCATAAATATCCACTTTGAAGGAGTAAATACCCTGATCTTTGCAAAGATCTAGCTAGAATATCCATATCCAGTCATAAGTCATGAAGCCCTGGCTCACAGACCTAATACTAGGTTGAGATCCACCGGATCTCTGGAAGAACTACCAATTTTTGGATTCAGACCTCGTAAAACCAATATCCACCATAGTCCTAGTCCTAGTTCACAAGTATCTCTGGTGATCCCTATTATAACACCTCCAATATCCCCAAGAGTACCTCATGTACATCTAGCACCTCCTGCAATGTCGTTCTTTGCAATTGAATCACCCTTGCTCTTTGTAGCATATCATTCTTTGCCTAAGAATCTAGACAAGATTTGTCTGAAGTATCATCCTTATTAGGATCCAGAGGATCATATCTGAACATACAAGGAAGCTTGTTTCAGGGCAAGAATAGAGTATGAGGATGTCGTGTGTAGGCTATTCCCTTATTCTTTAGGAGAGGAAGCATACAGCTGGTACATTAGTCTTTCCCGGTACATTAGTCTTTCCCGGTCCTCCATAACACTTGGGATGCTTTGGAGAAAGCTTTCTTAGGAATATTTAAAGTACTCGTGGATCCTACTATGACATACTACATGTTTTCTACAATAAAGAGAGTTGAGGGAGAGTTAATCTCCAACTTTAATGCTAGGTTCCAAAAAATGTATTCCAAGCTAGTTGCTCCCTATAATGTAGATGATGAGGTAGCAAGGTCAATATACTACTCAGCCTTAGATCCCTTGACATCCATATTCACTAGGAGAACACACCCTGCCATCACCTCCTTCGCAGGTGCTTTGAAGAAGCCATCAAAGTCAATCAATAGCTAACACCTGGTTTTACTCCTAATCTAAGATATCTTGCATATCCTGGTCAGCCACAAACTAATGGAGTCTTGAGACCTCCAGCTATAATGCCTAGTTTGTTGCAAGTACCTCTGTCATGCTCATGACAAGCCATACACACATGCATAAATGTACATAAACACAGTGCAACTATTTTTTTTTATAACATGATACTAGGAGTTACACTACCTACTTTCTTAAGTTCTAGTAGTAACCTATTGACACCTTGGAGTAGACAATAATTATACCTAAATTTAATCATAAGTTACAACTATGCAACTAGCTTTAGTTTAATTAAAAAAATTAACTAAATGTGTGAGGCCTGCCTTTTTCACTTCTGTTCATGAGACTAATTGCAGTTCTATTGCTGTCACTTTTATGTTGAGGGACTATTGATCCTGGAATCTTGTTTATTAAACCTAATTGATTTTTAAGAAAACAATTGTGCAATGATAATTAGATGTTGCTTTTAAGAAAATGATGAATGGATAATATTAGAAATGGAACTTTAATGTGATTTCAGTATGATTATATGGTAGAATACTTAGGTATGCTTGTATTTAAATTTGCTTCGGCTATGATATCTTTATGTGTTATTAACTTCGAGATTGAGTGTGCAGGTATTGCTAACGAAACCACAAATACAGGAGATCATTCCACACCCTATGTTGTATCCCTTGTGAGCCGATCTAGTTCCATGAGGAACTAAGATCAACTCCGTGTATGGTGGAAATGTTGTAATGTTGTAATGTTGTAATGTTACATGGGGTCAAGGGAATTAGGTCTACCCTCTGAATTACTTGTATTGTGATATGTGTTGTAAGAAATGTTGTTATGAGTCTTCTTTAAGTTTATTTCTTTTAGACCCTCTTCTTGTGTTTTTACTTGACTCTGGTAGTCCTAACTAGGTAAAAATCAACCCTGGGTTATACCCCATGGGTCTAGGGACTCTTTTGACTAGGATAACCTTGGGATAACCTCCATATGGTCACTTTAACTTCACAGTGAAGTTAAGTGACGAATTTGGGAGCATGGGGATAATGGGATGAGTGGAATCCACACTCAGGCCCACTTCCAAGTCATGGAATGACTCCATGATCCACCAATAATGGAGTGCTTTATCTCTTTGTGCCTCTCTTTTGGTGGGAGTACCCCATAAAAAGGGTGGTGTGTCATCCACTCCCTTCTTATTTCTATTTTACTTATTACATTTTATTCCTCCATGTGTAGGAAAAGGGCTATATTGGGGAACCTCTTGAGTAGGGTTAATTGTTTTAAGTCCACAAGGGATAATGGATAAGGAGTGGGTTTAGTTTTTTAATGCCACTTGGGAATAAGGGATAATGGAGGGAATTTGTTTTAAAGAGGAGAGGAGGGAGAGGGTAAGGGGGTTGGATTATTGTGGAAAGAAGGAGAACTTGGAGGAGGAGACTAAGGGTGGAGCTCTTCTTCAACTACATCCATAATAGGGCTTGTAAAGGTTAGTGAGCCAGTTTACTCACCTACGTATATTTTTTTCTTGTTTGATGAATGTGGATTTGCAAAGGTTGTCTATGTGTTATTTTTGTTATGTTGGGTTTGGGTTGGGTGTTTGAAAGAGCTTCTTCCAGTTGGAAGACAATGCTTATCATGTATGGGGAAGGGAAGGTGTGAACCTCCTCGGGTGCATTCTTGTTCTTGCTATATGGAAGCCTTGAGGGTATGTTGGTAATTTTGAGCCTAGAGGGCTATAAGGCTTGAGAGCCTATTTGGGATATCCCTGTGATTTTTATTATTTAGATGGCTTGAGGCCATGAGAAAGAATAATTTTGTTGGCTTGAGGCCATGAGATAAGCTACGATAAATGTTGAGAAGAATGACACCTTGGAGTTGAGTGAGTCTACTTCCCTACCCTCTTTAAACTCACCTCAGCTGAGTTTATGTGTTATGAGTAAAACTATGGGAGATGTGTGTTGTTTGTTTCTATTGTTGTGAAGTGTTTTTGGTCTATTCTACCCTGGGTGTGTGGATGATCTCCCTAGCTCAGGGGTGACCCTCTTGCAGGTCTATGGTAGGGAAGAGAGCTAGTTGTGTGGTGTATTTCTTCCTGGTTGACATGCAGGTTGCTCTTGGAGCTTATGAAAGAGAAGTGGGAAAGTTTTATTTGTTGGGATAAATGTAATTCATCCTTACTGGCAAGGAGAGAGTTGGTTCTTAAGTTTCTTCTTAGATAAGTTCCTTTAAAAGAGGGGAGATTTCTCCCTCTGAAAGTTGTAAAAAAATTGTATTGGGAGAAGAAAGTAATTCCCCCCTTAGAGTGTTTGTGAGTTGTGGAATCTTACAGTTGATATTCTTGTTTATCAAAATTGTAAGTTGTGAGATTGGTTGTTGATTTAGACCAGTTGTTAAAATTTATCTCTTGTATTATTTAGTGAGGAAGTTACAATTTACTAGATTATAGAAGATGTAAATTTCCCTTTTGAAAACAAATTAAAACTTGATTTAAGTATACAATGGGAAATAATCTAAACCAATTTACTTGTCTGTTTATTTGGTTATTGAAGTGGAAGATTTATTAGTTCCCTATATTTACTCTTAAACTTTAAGTTTATTTGAAATGGAATGTTTACCTAATAGATCAAAATTTAGTTGAAATATATGGATTTAAATGGTTATTTACTTTCTGTTTCACTCAAGTATTTGTTTTATTGTAAATAAAAATGTTAGAGATAGTGCAAAATGAATTTGTTAATTTGTGAACCGAAAGGTTGTAGGAAATATGAAACTTCGTTATGAATTAAATATATATATATATGTATATATATTTCTATTATCAAATGAAGTTGTGAAAATTTGATACACTTGTGTATATATATATTTAAATAGTTTAATTTAAATGAAATTGTGAAAATGTGTTATACTTGTGTGTATATATATATATATATATTTAATTAGTATTAATTAGAAATTACGAATTTAGCAAATGAAATAAACTGAGGAAGTTCACTGTTTAGATAGTCAAATATTACATGATAAACGGTGGGGTTAAAACCCCCATCAAAATCCTTTAAACAAAAGGGTGTGGGGAGGGGCAGAGCCCCACCCACACCCCACAGAGTGGGTTTTGGGTGGGGCTCCACCCCTCCCCACACCCCCACCATGACTATAACCCCCGCGCCTTGCCTGTGGAATACTGCAGAGCCGCCTCCTGCGGCCCCTCCTCCATTGCGGCCAGTGCCAACCACTCTCGCCACCAGCTCCCATGTCTACCGCCCATTGCGACCTCCACACCACCACCACCATGTCCACCACTCCACTCTGCCCACCTCCTTTGGCCTCCCCTGCGACCTCCTTCGCCGCCGCCGCCCTCCATGACCATGCAAAAACATTGAAATTTAGGGTTAAACACCCTTCAAGAATTTAACTTGTTTAATAACAAGCACTTGGTGCTTGAGTGGGAAATTATTGTTAGATAATAATTAAGCATTTATATATATATATATATATATATATTATATGTAGGTATATATATATATAAGTTTGTATATCTATATATATATATATATATTGATTTAAATATCATAGTGGTGTTGCTTGTGGAATCCACTTTCAAAAGGAGAAGTTAATTGATTATATATATATATATATATATATATATATATATATATATATATATTTTTAAAAAAGAGTTTAAATTTATTATAAATATATATATTTAGATATATAAATATATATCTTTATATTTATCTCTATAAAGACATATTTATGGAAAAAGTCAAAGTTATTAAATGCCTAATGAATTATTAGGGTAATGGGCACTAATTATCTTAAGAGATTAATTTAAGTTAATAAATAAATATGTAAACAATTGAACGTAAAATTAATCAAAACAACTTGAAAGAAGAGGAAATAAATATTGCAAGGTAGTAATGATTAAACAGAGAAAACTAAATAGGGGCCACCCAATCATTCAGTAATTTAAACGCTAAATTTAAAAACCAACGTAAAAATGTAGTGATCATCATCAAGCAACTAGTAAGTCCAGCATAGTGAAGGCACATGTGTGTGAAATATTCCGTAAACAACATTAACGTTAACACCTTAAGTATACACCATCGAGCATGCTTACGCGTGTGAAGGGGAATTTAGAGTAGTCAGGAGAAAATTTTTGATAGTTCGTATCATGACCACATGTCGCATGTGGACATGACATGCATGTTTGTGTGTTGTTACCGCATCGGAAATGTGGGCATGACATTTGGTATTAGAGCCCAAGTTGTTTTAAACACTGGGCTTGTTTAGGCACATTATCACTTCTGCGACCAAACTAATTGGCGGTTACCTCGTTTTGTAGGATGCCTCCTAGACGAGTTCGGCGAATACTGACCAACCGTACTCCACCCACCAAGGTGCACACTGATTCTTCAGCTGTGGGACCGAATCAGCCAGTCCCACCAGAACAGCCAATTCTACAGACACAACCAGTTCTTCAGGTACTGCAGGCACCACCAGCCTCACCAGATATGGGACCACAGATATTATAGGCCTTACAGGCTATCTTAGATAGGCTTCCATCGGCTATAGTTGAGCCGTGCATAGAGCCACGTGTCGAGCCCCATGATGTTCCGCGAGAGGAGCCACGTGTGGAGCCACGAGCTGAGACTTATGTCAAGCCACGTGTGGATCCCCGCATAGAGCCGCAGGGGGTACCACGTGTGGAGCCTTATGTCAAGTTACCTATTTGGCCGACAAGACCTATAGCAAGAGCCCCACACATCATGCCAGGCATGATGAGACAATGCGAGTAGAGCAATTGGGTCCCAGGCCTTATGATTATCATACAGATGAGCCTATTAGAGGGCACAAAGATAAAGCAGATTCCATCAGGGACATATTGAGATTGAACCCTCCTACTTTCATCAGAACCACAAAGGGAGCTGAGGCAGAGGCCTGGCTTATCAGTTTAGATAGGTGCTTCACACTGCGTCCTTACGAGGGCAACATGAAGGCCCGTGTGGTAGTACACTTATTACGAGATGCAGCAGCTACTTGGTGGTGCACTGAGGAGTGCAAGCGTCGCCTCTCCTTAGACACCCTCTCATGGGAGACCTTTATTGAGCGCTTCAACGCGCGATACCTATCAAACTATTACAGACAGCGTCGGATAGATGAGTTCCATGACCTACAGCAGCGAGGACTCTCAGTGGCACAGTATGAGAGTAGGTTTATGGAATTATCCAGATATGCAGAGTATCTCCATGATGAGAAAATCTTGGTGCTTAAGTTTATCAAAGGACTAAACCACAGTATAGTAGGACCTATCTAGATGGCAGATCCCCAGACTTTGAGTGATGTTGCTGAGAAGGCTTATATCACTGAGGAGATTTAGGGACGAGGGCAGAGTTCTTGCCCTCAGTTCCAGGATCAGGGACAGCAGTAGCATCAGTAGAGTTTTCGTAGACCACCACAACCACCCCCTAGAGGAGGATTCAGTTCAGCATCATTACCTCCTAGGCCCCCACAACAACAGCAGTCACAACAACAGAAAGCTAGAACATAGTCGAGGTCACATTGGGGAAATAATAGAGGTTGGTAGCAGCAGGGCCCACGCAGGGATCAGAGACAGCAGGGACCACCTATGGGACCCGTGAGGCCGCAGCAGTCGTATAAGGGCTCACAGGGGTCTACTGGTAGAACAGGACAGCAGCAGTCGAGCAGGACTCAGACTATACAGGTACAGGTTAGGTGCCCTTGTTATGTTTATGGAGGAGCTGGACACCTAGCTAGAGAGTGCCCACAAGGTTTTATAGTAGGGGAACAGCATCGTGCAAGAGGATCCAAGCAGACTGTGGGTGATATGGGTAAATCCCACCATATGTTTGCAGTGGTTGAAAACCGCCAGGCTGATTTCTAGGCTTCAGTCATAGAGACAACAGGTATGATTGAAGATTTTTCCATCTCTATCCTATTTGATTCCAGAGCTACCAACTCTTTTATGTCTACATCATTAGTGGAACGTTGCAGGCTGGTGGCTTCTAGGCAGGACATTAGGTGGGAGGTCGAGTTCGCCTCTAGGGCTAGAATGTCAGTTGATACCATCATTAGAAATTGTGAGATTTCCTTGGGTTCTTTCATTACAACATGGGATCTTAGGATTATGCCATTAGGATCCTACAGTGTAGTTTTGGGTATGGATTGGCTTGCGGCTCATAGAACCAAGCTAGATTGCCGCCAGAGGACGATTAGTTGCATAGACGATCATGGCACTTCGGTCGAGATAGTGGGCATACAGAAGCCCACGACTACTCGTATGATATCCGCTCAGCAACTTAAGCGCTGCATGCGGAAGGGTTGTCAGATGTTTGCTATCACAGTCAGTGATAGATTAGAGGATGAACCTGAGACTACCTTAGATGAACACCCAATCCTAAGAGAATTTTCTGATGTTTTTCCGCCAGAGTTATCGGGTATGCCTCCACGCAGGGAAGTTGACTTCCACATCGATTTGGTACCAGGGGCAGAACCAGTGTCTCGTGCACCTTATAGAATGACTACACATGAGCTTACAGAGCTTAAACTGCAGTTAGAAGAATTATTAGAGAAGGGACACATCCAACCTAGCGTTTCACCATGGGGCGCACCAGTTATCTTCGTAAAGAAGAAGGATGGATCTCTTCAGCTATGCATGGACTACAGATAGTTGAACAAAGTGACGGTGAGGAACCGATATCCTCTGCCTAGGATTGACGATCTCTTTGACCAAATGTAGGGAGCCAAAGTGTTTTAAAAAATTGATCTAAAATCTGGGTATCACCAATTACGAATCACAGAGGCAGATATTCACAAGACTACCTTTCAAACTAGATATGGCCATTATGAATTTATAGTGGTACCTTTCGGTTTGACGAACGCCCCTGCAGTGTTCATGAGCCTCATGAACGGGGTGTTCCGCACTTACCTAGATTGGTTCGTGATCATATTCCTAGATATTTTGATCTATTCATGGACCGAGGAGGAACATGTGGACCATTTGCGTCAGGTATTGTAGTGTTTACGTGAGCATCAGCTTTATGGCAACTTGGCAAAGTGTGCCTTTTTCAGGTCAGAGGTGCAGTATTTGGGGCACATATTATCAGGCAATGGTATCTCCGTAGATCCATCCAAGATCAGAGCAATTCAGGATTGGCTAGCACCCACCAATGTAATAGAAGTAAGGAGCTTTATGGGACTAGCTAGTTACTACCATAGGTTTGTCGAAGGATTCTCCAGGATAGCACATCCTATCACTTCCCTTTAGCAAAAAGGGAAAGGATTCACTTGGACTGAGCAGTGTGAGAAGGCCTTTGGGATCCTGAAGGAACAACTTATGCTCTTGTTCATTGGAGACACTTTCTCTTAGGTTGATGTTTTGACCTCCATTCGGATCATCATAGCTTACAGTACATTTTCACTCAGCCTAATTTGAATGCCCACCAGTGGCGTTAGATGGAGTTCATATGTGAGTATGACTTTGATGTCCACTACATCAAAGGAAAGGAGAACGTGGTCGCTGACGCTTTGAGTCGAAGGCGCCATGAGATCCTGACTCTAACTTTGAAGGTGGATTTGAGAGAACATATTCTACAGCATCTGCCTGGGGACGAGTGGTTTCTTGAGGTGCAACAGGAAATCTAGAATCAGAGGGTCCTGAAGGGAAAATTCGTAGGATATTCCCTTGAGTCAGATGGATTGCTTAGACATAGACAACACATCTATGTATCCCGTGCGGGTGACCTACATACAGTGATACTCTCTGAGGCTCATAGAGCACCCTATGCAACTCATCCAAGAGTGAAGAAGATGCATGCAGATTTGTGGCAATTATATCATTGGGCTGGGATGAGACGTGACATTGTAGAGTATGTTGCTCGATGCCTTGAGTGTCAGAGGGTCAAGGCCGAGCATCAGCATCCAGCAAGACTTTTGTACCCTCACGAGATACCTGAATGGAAGTGGGACACCATTTCCATGGACTTTATTGTTGGTCTACCTATGTCATCACGACACCATGATGCCATCATGGTGACAGTTGACAAGTTGACCAAGGTGGCACATTTCTCACCGGTACGCACAACGTACAATGCACCATTGGTGGCGAGAGTGTTTCTAGATCAGATTGTCAGACTACATGGAGTACCTCACCACATCATATCTGATCGAGACTCTGTATTCACATCATCGTTTTGGAGAGCCTTACATCAAGCATTGGGCACACAGCTCAACTTCAGTTCTGCTTACCATACTGAGACCGATGGCCAGACAGAAAGAGTTAATCAGGTGTTAGAGGACATGCTTCGCATGTATGTTATGGATCATCAGTCTAGATGGGAGGAGTACCTATATCTGGTTGAGTTCGCCTACAATAATGGGCATCACAGCTTGTTGGGTATGCCTCCTTACCAGGCTTTATACAACAGACCTTGCAGGACGCCTTTGAGTTGGGATCGATTAGAGGACCGAGTTGCCATTGGTCCTGAAATAATTCAAGATATGGAATAGCAGGTCACATTGATCAGACAGAGACTTCAGGAAAGTCAAGATAGACAGAAGAAGTATGCCGATGCAAAGAGAACGGATCAAAACTTCTCAGTGGGTGACAGGGTATTCTTAAGAGTGCGACCGCATAAGAGTCTAATTCATTACGGAAAAGGCTCTAAGCTCGCACCCCAGTTTGTAGGACCTTTTGAGATTTTGGAGAGAATAGGACCTGTAGCCTATCGTTTAGCCTTGCCACCTAGCCTATCTCGTATCCATGATGTCTTTCATGTTTTAGTTATACATCGTTATATTTCTGACTTATCTCACGTATTGGATTGGAGTGCTCTTCAGGTAGAGGCAGACAGACAGCTGACTTTGGAGCCAATATGCATATTGGCTTGTCGAACACTGGGCCTTTGGGGTCAAGAGCTAGACCAAGTTAGGGTCCAGTGGGATATGTATGACGAGGTCACTGCAACATGGGAAGATGCAACGAGACTGAAGACCCTTTATCCTCACCTCTTTGATGACTTCTATGAGGAAGTACAATCTTAGGGGGGGAGGATGTGAGGCTTGCCTTTTTCACTTCTGTTCACGAGACCAATTGCAGTGCTATTGCTATCACTTTTATGTTGAGGGACTATTGATCCTAGAATCTTGTTTATTAAACCTAATTGATTTTTAAGAAAACAATTGTGCAATGATAATTAGATGTTGCTTTTAAGAAAATGATGAATGGATAATATTAGAAATGGAATTTTAATGTGATTTCAATATGATTATATGGTAGAATACTTAGGTATTCTTGTATTTAAATTTATTTTGGCTATGATATCTTTATGTGTTATTAACTTCGAGATTGAGTGTGTAGGTATTGCTAACGAAACCACAAATACAAGAGATAATTCCACACCCTATGTTGTATCCCTTGTGAGCCGATTTAGTTCCACGAGGAACTAAGATCAACTTCATGTATGGTGGAAATGTTGTAATGTTGTAATGTTGCATGGGGTCAAGGGAATTAGGTCTACCCTCTGAATTACTTGTATTGTGATATGTGTTGTAAGAAATGTTGTTATGAGTCTTCTTTAAGTTTATTTCTTTTAGACCCTCTTCTTGTGTTTTTACTTGACTCTGGGAGTCCTAACTAGGTAAAAATCAACCCTAGGTTATACTCCATGGGTCTAGGGACCCTTTTGACTAGGATAACCTTGGGATAACCTCCATATGGTCACTTTAACTTCACAGTGAAGTTAAGTGACGAATTTGGGAGCATGGGGATAATGGGATGAGTGGAATCCACACTTAGGCCCACTTCCAAGTCATGGAATGACTCCATGATCCACCAATAATGGAGTGCTTTGTCTCTTTGTGCCTCTCTTTTGGTGGGAGTACCCCATAAAAAGGGTGGTGTGTCATCCACTCCCTTTTTATTTCTATTTTACTTATTATATTTTATTCCTCCATGTGTTGGAAAAGGGCTATAGTGTGGAACCTCTTGAGTGGGGTTAATTGTTTTAAGTCCACTAGGGATAATGGATAAGGAGTGGGTTTAGTTTTTTAATGCCACTTGGGAATAAGGGATAATGGAGGGAATTTGTTTTAAAGAGGAGAGGAGGGAGAGGGTAAGGGGGTTGGATTATTGTGGAAAGAAGGAGAACTTGGAGGAGGAGACTAAGGGTGGAGCTCTTCTTCAACTACATCCATAATAGGGCTTGTAAAGGTTAGTGAGCCAGTTTACTCACCTATGTATGTTTTGTTCTTGTTTGATGAATGTGGATTTGCAAAGGTTGTCTATGTGTTATTTTTGTTATGTTGGGTTTGTGTTGGGTGTTTGAAAGAGCTTCTTCCAGTTGGAAGACAATGCTCATCATGTATGGGGAAGGGAAGGTGTGAACCTCCTCGGGTGCATTCTTGTTCTTGCTATATGGAAGCCTTGAGGGCATATTGGTAATTTTGAGCCTAGAGGGCTATAAGGCTTGAGAGCCTATTTGGCATATCCCTGTGATTTTTATTATTTAGATGGCTTGAGGCCATGAGAAAGAATAATTTTGTTGGCTTGAGGCCATGAGATAAGTTGCGATAAATGTTGAGAAGAATGACACCTTGGAGTTGAGTGAGTCTACTTCCCTACCCTCTTTAAACTCACCTCAACTGAGTTTATGTGTTGTGAGTAAAACTATGGGAGATGTCTGTTGTTTGTTTCTATTGTTGTGAAGTGTTTTTGGTCTATTCTACCCTAGGTGTGTGGATGATCTCCCTAGCTCAGGGGTGACCCTCTTGCGGGTCTATGGTAGGGAGGAGAGCTAGCTGTGTGGTGTATTTCTTCCTGGTTGACATGCAGGTTGCTCTTGGAGCTTATAAAAGAGAAGTGGGAAAGTTTTATTTGTTGGGATAAATGTAATTCATCCTTACTAGCAAGGAGAGAGTTGGTTCTTAAGTTTCTTCTTTGATAAGTTCCTTTAAAAGAGGGGAGATTTCTCCCTCTAAAAGTTGTAAAAAAATTGTATTGGGAGAAGAAAGTAATTCCTCCCTTAGAGTGTTTGTGAGTTGTGGAATCTTACAGTTGATATTCTTGTTTATCAAAATTGTAAGTTGTGAGATTGGTTGTTGATTTAGACCAGTTGTTAAAATTTATCTCTTGTATTATTTAGTGAGGAAGTTCCAATTTACTAGATTTTAGAAGATGTAAATTTGTCTTTTGAAAACAAATTAAAACTTGATTTAAGTATACAATGGGAAATAATCTAAACCGATTTACTTGTCTGTTTATTTGGTTATTGAAGTGGAAGATTTATTAGTTCCCTGTATTTACTCTTAAACTTTAAGTTTATTTGAAATGGAATGTTTACTTGATAGATCAAAATTTAGTTGAAATATACAGATTTAAATGGTTATTTACTTTTTGTTTCACTCAAGTATTTGTTTTATTGTAAATAAAAATGTTAGAGATAGTGCAAAATGAAATTGTTAATTTGTAAACCAAAAGGTTGTAGGAAATATGAAACTTCGTTATGAATTAAATATATATATATATATTTCTATTATCAAATGAAGTTGTGAAAATTTGATACACTTGTGTGTATATATATATATATATTTAAATAGTTTAATTTAAATGAAATTGTGAAAATGTGTTATACTTGTGTGTATATATATATATATATTTAATTAGTATTAATTAGAAATTATGAATTTAGCAAATGAAATAAACTGAGGAAGTTCGCTGTTTACACAGTCAAATACTACATGATAAACGGTGGGGTTAAAACCCCCATCGAAATCTTTTAAACAAAAGGGTGTGGGGAGGGGCGGAACCCCACCCACACCCCACCCCTCCCCACACCCCTACTGTGACTATAACCCCTGCACCCCACCCGCGGAATATTGCAGAGCCGCCTCCTGCAACCCCTCCTCCATCGCGGCCAGCGCCAGCCACTCCTGCCACCGACTCCCATGTCTACTGCCCACTGCAACCTCCACACCGCCACCACCATGTCCGCCACTCCACTCCACCCACCTCCTTTGGCCTCCCCTGCGACCTCCTTTGCCGCCGCCGCCCTCCATGACCCTGCAAAAACATTGAAATTTAGGGTTAAACACCCTTCATAAATTTAACTTGTTTAATAACAAGCACTTGGTGCTTAAGTGGGAAATTATTGTTTGATAATAATTAAGCATATATATATATATATATTATATGTAGGTATATATATATAAGTTTATATATATATATATCTATATTGATTTAAATATCATAGCGGTGTTGCTTGTGGAATCCACTTTCAAAAGGAGAAGTTAATTGATTATAGATATATATATCTATATATGTATAAGTATATATATATATATATATATATATATATATATATATATATATAAAGAGTTTAAATTTATTATAAATATATATATTTAGATATATAAGTATATATCTTTATATTTATCTCTATAAAGACATATTTATGGAAAAAGTCAAAGTTATTAAATGCCTAATGAATTATTAGGGTAATGGGCACTAATTATCTTAAGAGATTAATTTAAGATAATAAATAAATATGTAAACAATTGAACGTAAAATTAATCAAAACAACTTGAAAGAAGAGGAAATAAATATTGCAAGGCAGTAATGATTAAATAGAGAAAACCAAATAGGGGCCACCCAATTATTCGGTAATTTAAATGCTGAATTTAAAAACCAACATAAAAACGTAGTGATCATCGTCAAGCAACTAGTAAGTCCAGCATAGTGAAGGCACATGTGTGTGAAATATTCTGTAAACAACATTAACGTTAACACCTTAAGTATACGCCATCGAGCACGCTTACGTGTGTGAAGGGGAATTTAGAGTAGTCAGGAGAAAAATTTTGATAGTTCGTATCATGACCACATGTCGCATGTGGACATGACACACGTGTTTGTGTGTTGTGACCGCATGGGAAATGTGGGCATGACAAAATGTCTCTTATCTAACTTTGCAATTAATATGCCAAATTAGAATACCAAACATAGAGAAAAAGAATATTAATAAAAAACCCATAATTAATTTTATTATTATTTTTAACCACAATAAAATAATTTAAGAATAATCACTTATATAAAGTTCATATGGGCATTATATATATTTTTAAAATAAATAAGTAAATATTGGTAATTAATTAATAAATATATTTCTATATAATAGTGGCCAATTAATTAATTAATACTTACTAACTAAATATTCCAATTAATATTAAATAAAATATTAATATCCACACCTATCAATTATATCACATGGAGTTTCAAATCTCTTTAAAAAAACATATAATATGAATTCCTTCAACTATTTTATAGGGATTTGATTGGAGGCTATCACAATGAATATAATTTAACCAAATATGAAAAGATTGTATTCATGAATTTAAATCTAAATCATTACATTTATATTTAAAATAAAATATAAGTGCTACTCTAAAAAAAATGAAATTAAATATAAGGAATTTCCTTTGCTAAATTTTGGGGATATGGTTACTTAAAAAAAGTAAAGGTGATTTTATAACACATCTAAATTAGCATATAAAATTTATGATAACTAATTAACTCAACCTTATGTCACATAAAATAAGGGAGAGGGGGCTATTTTCTAGGGATTTGTTTTACATAACTTAATGATAAGATTCTATTTTAAATCTCACCTAAAAAAAATCATATAACTCTAACATTCTTTTATTTTACAAATCTTCTCATCTCATTCATTTCTTTTGTTGCTCTTTAGTATTTTTATGTTGTGCAGGTAAAATGGAGTATTGGAATGCAGCTTGGTGGAGAAACCATGGAAGCTACACAACTCTCCTCTTATGCATACAATCATAATTTGATGGGTCTTCATTCTAAGATATTTTATTTATTTATAATTTTTTTTATTAAATAGGTTGCAATCTAATTTGCATTTTTTTATACATACTTTATTATTTTTGTTTCTTTGGAGATATGAAATTATCCACATGCAAAATCCTACATATCTATCCAAGCCAAGCCCATTACATGCAAAGTTTCAGGAAGGCAATAACACAGTGGAGAAAATGTATTGTGTTTCCAATTGATTCTATGTTCTGGGTTTTCTCTACATGTCAAGATTTTCCAAAATCTACATGTTTTTCTCTCCATGCAAACATGTCTTTACTCAAATAAAGATTTTTATATTTATTTATGTATTATTTTTCCATGCTAAGATAGTTCAGTAAGCTTTGCAATCAAAAGAAAGATGTATGAGAAAAGATCTAATTAATTAGTCTAAGAACTTATACAAAAATAAATATGATTAAACAAATAAATTAAATAGCACTAACAATAATGAAATTAAACAAAAATCATTCTTAAAACTTAAGCTAGATCTATTTTCAACATAAATAAAGATGTCACATAACTTAAACTATTTTTCTAGAATTTTCTCTTAAGTGATTTCACAATTTATATTTTTATTGCATATGTATATATACACTATATACTTTTCAATAAAAAACAATTTATTTTATTACAATAACAAGGGAAGAAGTATATATATATATATATATATATATATATATATATATATATATATATATATATATATATATATATATTTATTATTATTATTTTTAATATAAAGATCTGAAAATTTTAAAATATATCAATATTTACAAATGAAACAATTATAAATAACATATATGTAATATTTATTATATCTTTTCAAAGTTATATAAATAATAAAGTAATATATATAATGTTATAGATAAATATTTTGATTTGTTAAATCCATAGTGTCACATACAAATATTTAAATTAAAGAGCATAATGCTAAATATAAGTTTAGATTATTAACATGATAAACATTTACTAAGTAATATAGACTAATCCATTTCAAAAGCGTATAAATAAATATAAACATCATCACAAAAAGATTATAGCAATAACCTAATTAACAGACCAATTTTTTTTCATATTTCCATTAACAAGATATAAGAGAGAAACTAATAATATCATTCAATAAATTACATGTAGAGGCCATTTAAAAAGAGGTAATGATTATATAATTTTGGAACACAACCAATACATAGCTAAATACAAACATGAGAACATTAAATGTTTATAGTTATAATTTCTCTCTATATTTTACATACTTCCTCAATAGGATATCAAGCCCCCGAGCTGGAGGTTTCTAAAATTATCACAAACAATGGAGACCATTTGGAATCCATAAGAGGGAGAGAGGGGAAAAGTCTTCCCTCTTGGGCTCTAGAGAAACAACTTCTTCCTTCACAATGCATAAACACAACAAATATCATTTTCCCAACCACCACAGTACCTCTGTCAACACCACAATCACCACATACACACCACAATCACCACACATACAACACCATACTCTCCATAAACAATCTCCACATCTCCCAAAATCCATCCACCTTCCATAACCTCCATCATTCACCCATTCTTTCCACAACCCACAACACCTTAGTGAATAAAAATGAGATGATAAATTACATATGGTACAGGCTTTTTAAAGCTGCTTCCCAGCACAATAAAAATAACTACCCAACACTATATGCACCTAACTAATAATATTTGCCTAAGTAAAACTTAAGCATAGTAAATAGTAAAACCATTTACTCCAACACCCCCCCTTAAGTGCAACTTAGGGAGATATTATTATGCAATATGGGTCTTGGCTACACAACCATGTTAGGTACCCATTTACAATGCAAAAAGGAGATCTCTCACAACTGGAGAAAAGGACTTGGCTACACAACCATGTTAGGTACCCATTTACAATGCAAAAAGGAGATCTCTCACAACCGAAGAAAAGGAGAAAAACCCTGTGGGAAAAAACCCCTCCCCAAAAGAGAGAAAGAAAACAAAAATGATGCATGTATGGAGGACTTAGTCACATCCTCCCAAGTACTACATACATCCTGTATATACAATCTATGCCCCCCCATAAGAGGGAAAGAGAGAGACTATGTAGCCCCCCCCATAATGTGTAATCACCTGCAAAAATGGTAAGTGCCTGAAGACAGAACATGATCCAATGTTGACAAACAACTTGTCTCCCTTTTGGAAGAAACAAAACCAAGTACAAATGTAGGTATGCTTCCCACTCCAAATAGGAATTGAGAGAAAGAAGGATAAAGAATGAAGATGTCTCTGAGATCTACTCATGTGTCACCAAGACCTTGGAAAATGATGCCATGAACCAATCAGGAACATTCCCAATCATAATAGAAGGTGACAAACAAGGTACCACTGGAAACTGATCTTGAACATTCTCCAAAGACAGAAATGGAGTGACAACAATTGTACCACAACTATCATCAAATAGGAGGGATATACCCTCAAATGTGTCTTCCAAGTCAAAAATATGAGATTTTACGAACAAGGAACCAATGTCCAACAAATACAAATCCCAATCAGGAAGACAATGAGATACTAGTTGTGATGAATCACTGGATGTGCTCAATAAATCACCACCAAAAGATGAATGGTCATGTTGAACATGAATGATAGGAGCCTCAATCAATGACTCTGCACAATGAATAACTAAAGGTGAAGGTACATCAACTGTCCCTGATGGAGAAGAAGGAGCATCTGAATAACCCTCGTCATCCTCATCTGAAGATTCAAAGTTTTCCAAAACTTCAAACTCCTGCATAGTAGCATTATCATAGTGTATCCTGTCTGAAAAATGAAGAGGCACAAGACAATCTGAAACAGGACCATCTGGGAATAACTGAGTATCAAGATCTCCATGTATTTCCCAAATTTTAGTCCAAAGAATATGAGGACACTCAAAATATCAATAGCATTCAAAGTGGCATCATCAATATGCATTGCAATAACTCCTAGGACATGATCCCTTTTGCAATTCCATGTAAATTTCTTACTATCAGTACCAGGAAGGGGAACTAGATTATACAAATGTGGTAACAAATGAAGCCATCTAAGATGTTTTATAATACCATCTCTCCATTGTTTATAATTTCCCCTTTTCAACATAATCACATCAGGATGAACTGAAAACCCTATAATAAACTATGACAAATCTCCAAAATTACAAAGACATTAACCTTCAACAACAATTTGAGACTCCCAAATACTGCAAATGAAGCCTTCAAATCAGCAAAATTAGGTGAATTTACCTATACCACTAAGATTTTGGCGAAGTCAGCTTTCTGATGATATGCGGAATGCAAAAATTGGACTCCAGATGCCCAAGATATGCTCCATGGAAAAAAAGTCACCTATGAGGGGCTCAATGCAAAAATGAGGGTGCTGGATTAAGCTCTAGGTCATCCATGTGACTACATGCTGCAAGTGAGCCAAAAAAATGTAACAAAGATGTCACAGAATATAATGGTAATTGTGCCAATCAATCACCAAACTAAGCCACCAATCACACACCAACTTTGAGCAAGCTTTGCACATTCACCACAAGTTTTCCACAACTTCACCATATAATCCAAGTGTTAGTGAATATAAAGTGGTAATAGCTCCTTCATGGTAGTAATGTGGGATTAAAATCTCAAAACAACTTCAAAAAGCTTTGGGACCCACACACCACTTACATTGAAACCTAAATATTTAGGGCAAACTTTATAAAATATAAAGTTTTGAAAAAAAAAAATGGCTAAACAACACCAAATCAGGGATTGAATGTAGCAGTAACAAATGGAGATTATCCTTCACAAAATGCAGCTGGAGATGAATGACGCCCACCACCACATAGCAGAAGGACAAGAAAGAAATTGGATGAAAAGCTAATCGGGCTAATTACAATGCCTCCAGGAAGAGTGCCTTTCAAACTCATAGAAAAAGTAACGTGCTTCTCCACAGAGATAAATCAGCCTTCAGGAAAGAAAATGCCTCTTCAAGCTACAAAATCGTGCTAGTATTCTTTGTGCACATGAATTTTAACGTAGGTAGATAATGCCTTCCTATCTCTAAAGAGCATAATTGAATGCAAGCGATGAGCGCTGATTTCTAAAAAAAAGATTTTGACTGAGAAACCCTCGTCTAGGAGACACCCCTCGAGCAGAATGCAATGCCAGATCTCCCATCACATTTGTGGCGGCCGATAGCAATAATTTTCCCTTACCAAAATGTTAGCATGTGATGCACTTTGTCAATGCAATTCCTCCAGGTAACTCCCCGTGCAAGAGGCCACCAATGGATGAAGTATTAATAATCGAACCTCCTTACCCTTTGAAAGCAGCATAACAAGGACACCAATTCTGTGGAAGCATTAAGCCTCCAAATTATTTGCCATAGAGCCTTCTGGAATGGATAGGAGGACAAAAAAGTCATAAAATGGCCAAAATAGTGATCTCATTGCTCTTTCCAGCAAGCTAGGCGAGATACTCTCTTCAACAATAGTGGCTTCAAATTAGTTTGCCAGCAACATGAAAAATGGATCTCCAAAACAATAGAAAAATCATGCTCCAAAACAGTAATGAAATCACCTAGGTGCAAAAAAATGTAGATGCCAAATCCAACAGATTCTTCACAGCCTCTTGCAGAATCAAGAAAAAATGAAAATAGGCAACTTTTTGAAATTTGAATGCCAGAAAAAATGATCCCAACACTCCGATGAAAACTCTCAGAGGGAAGGAGGGCAGAATGGTTGGCTCTGATACCATGTTGGTGTCATCCACCTCTCAGGAGCACCATCTGTGACAAACCTTCACAGAAAACGAGAGAGGCAACACAATGCCATTTCACCAAATAAGGAGTGAATAAAAATGAGATGATAAATTACATATGGTACAGGCTTTTTAAAGCCATGAAAATGCTGACAGGTATGAAACTTCCTAGCATGGGAAAAACAACTACCCAAAACTATATGCACCTAACTAATAATATTTGCCTAAGTAAAACTTAAGCATAGTAAACGGTAAAACCATTTACTCCAACAATAATAAATAAATATATTTCTTTAAACACAAATTATAGCCATAGTAGCCATACTAGCCCAAGAGAGGTCCACATCTCTCTTCCCCATTACATGGGAGAGTACAACTCTGAGAACAACCCATTCCCACGAAAAACACAAACACATGAAAATTTTGAAAATTCCATTTACAATAGAGATTTCATACAAAGAACATTTCATAACAAAACCTCATTCAACAGAAGAAAACAACAAACCTCATACTTCAACTCTCACCAAGTTAGGGAGAGCCCTAATTCATACAAATCCATTCCACCATACAAAATCTATATCTCTCTTCCCCTACATCTTTTCCATCTTCCCTCTCCCACAACTAACATTATTAACAATAAATAAATTAATAGTGGGGTTAAGAAGGACACAAATAGATAAAAATCAACAACCCAAAATAAATTCTTAACACACACACACAAATTAGTCTTTACTCCTCCCATGAGTAAGACTAGGCTTAACAGGGAAACACATAAGAAAAGTTCTTGAAAGCCTCCGAAACTATATATATCCTGGCCACCCACCTGCACACTCACTTCAAACATCAGTATGTCCATGAATATATAAATAGCATGTATAACAAAAATGTATATTGTTCATGATCCAATAATACATGAGATATAATCCAAACATTAGTTAATTCACTTAATAAATTCTTTTGATAAATGAATAACCATTAATAAACTATCTCATCACATTATAACGTATCATTCATTTAATTCGAAGTCATTTCTCATAAAATATATTTAACTATTCAACATTTATTTTCAAAATTCTATTTAAATAGTATATATTTTAATCTAAAATAAATCCATTTACTCAAACATTAAAGTATTTCAATCATGTAATTTCTCTAACAATCAATATTCTAAAACATACAAGTCTAGAAATCACAACCACAAAATAACACCCAGATTTCTAGTCACACACACAAAACCCACTTGCATAATATCCAAACACAATGAAACATAGGCCCATACATACATATATAAAGTATCATTATATTATTAAAATAATATAGTCCTCAAAGTATAAATCCATAATAGCATATAGAAGTATCTATCTAGTGTGAAAAGGGTGGACCTTATATCCTCCCCTCCTTAGAATTAGGATTCCTCCCGAAAGCCCTAAAAGAGAAGAAAAGAGTAACATACATAAGTGACCAAACATGAAGAGGGTACACCAATAAGAATGTATGGAGAAAAGAATTGATCATCCTAAATTAGATAATTACTAGGCTTAAGTATACAATAATTATCATGCCACCTCCTTCCATCTCCCCGCACAACCTACTAGAAGCTCCTTACAAAAAGAACTTTTAAATCATAAAAAAAAATTTACACTTACCAGTAGTATCAATAATATCAGTGGTGATCACCAGAGTAAAATATTTAAATAAAATAGAAAATCCAAGGAAAAGAGTTCTTGAGGCAAAGGAACATATCCATTTAACTTAACTAAGCAACCAAGGATAGGAAATAAATTCTCATACTACTGGTTACAATTAGACAAAATAAAACCACAACATATATAAAATAGAATTGAAAACAAATAATCAAATAAAATTATTCCACAACAAAATCACTTTGTGACTATAGCAAGTCTCTCAAACGGGAGAAGGTGTATGGTGGCCTTAATCTCAAAACTTAATCTAAGATAAACCTACTAAATGGATAACCTACACATATCATCTATAAGAACATTCAATAATAACCTAAATACGTGCCAAGAACCAAGAAACATAAGTGAGAGTACATCTAAGATTTGTCAAGGTAAGAATATAATATAATTTAATTTCTCCTCAAGGTAACACCTGATACTATTTTGGAACATAAAAACATTATAAATTTCATATAAAATGAACTAAACCTCATAACATAATCTTATCAAGGCATTTTAATCAAATCAACAAAACTATTTTATATGAAACGATAGTACTAGCATATTTTAATAATAAAAAATTTCATTGTAATCTAACAACTATTTATAATTTCTTAATTTAGAACAAGTATCTAAAGGATATACTAGTTGTGTTATCTTTATCATTAATAGTGAAACAATTTTTTTTAAAATAAAAGGATAAATAAAACTTCAATACTAATTAATTTAAATAGTCAACCCAATATGGTTATTCAAAGAAATTTATCTATCCATAGTCCATTTAAAGATAAAGTGTTGTTTAAACATTTTTCAAAATTTAAAAGAATAACTAAATTTGTTTGGAATATTTTTTTTTTTGAAACACTATTTTGTAAAGAAAGTCAATTCAACATTAAAAATCTTTCAATTAAACAATAAAGAATAAAAAAAAGCATAACACAAATTAATTTTAAATTGCTTAATCATGTAGAGTTATTAGATGTTCCATAATTAAGTCCTATTCACCAACAAAATAGCTCACCATCAATTCTAGCAGTTCAAAAGTAGTTATTTGCACATATATAGAAGAAAATCATGTCTAGGTTACACTACCATACATGTTCTTCAATAAACTTCTAAAACACAAAACCTCAAGTATTATATCATTGATTGAAAATCCTACACGTTTCACACTCAAACTTGATTGACCAAGCATTTATTACATCAACTTCATTTCAACCTATAAGCTTTTGACAATCCCATAAAAGTTAAGATTATTTCATACATTTGTCCTAGTTCTCCCTCTTTCTCATAAACATAATTAAGTTTTGCCTATACAAACTAGTTAAAACATGTCTTAGGATGAAAATTCTAATCCTCAAATATTAAACAAACAAAAATTTTCAATGCACCACATAGTCACAAAGGATAAACATATATGGTGGAAAAATATACAAATGAACACCTCACTAAAAAAAACAAATTGACAAGGTAACATGCTATCTTCTAATATCCAACTAGTCCTGTTATTTTATGAATGCATACAAAATATAATATTAATAAATCTACAACACTATCTACTAATGTAACAGATAACAGTATCTTACATTTAATCTCTATTATTTGTCAAAGATAACAAGCACATATACAAAAAAGTATAATTTTCTAAGTATGCTAACTTTATTAGGATTAATAATTCACAAGACTCTTCCTCACACATAATAACTAACAAAAATGAAGTTTTCTACATAACATAAATTGATTCAATAAGAGCATAAATATACATATTCCTATATACTTTTTCCTATGCTTTTATCACATTTGACTCTAACCTCTACATGTTCACATTGTTCTAAGAGATTGTCAAGTCGAATAATTTCTGAAACTACATGTCATTCTAGAGCAACACTCATGCAAGGAAATCAAACAACCCTACTCATTTGTATAAATAGAAACTTTTCCATTATCTTAAAATCAAGCTTTTTACATCTATCAATTGTTTTCTCCCAAATCAAAACCACTCAACTATTCAAAAAGAGTTCTAATAATATTGAGAAATTCCAAGGACATATTATATTTAGAACAAACACAAAAAAAGTGTGTTAAGGCATCAATATAAGATTCAAGGATAAGATAACAAAACTAAAATGATAAAGGTACACACAAGAAAGATTTTATCTTATACCCTAAACTAAGGTGGGATATCAAAGTAATGTTAAATAAATTATTATTCTAAGGGGATGACTCCCACATAACAAACCTCTAACCAAGATATATATATAAAAAATGGTACATCACATTACTAAAAACAAATAAGACTATTTAGATACACCTATTTTTATATCTATATGCCTTGTTCTTACCTTCTCCTCCTTGAGATATATATTTTTATCATGGCTTATTGTTTTTATATCTCTTTTATTATTCTTGTATTATTTTTTCTCTCTTTAGTTTTTTAGTTTTTTCCTTGATATTGAAACACATATATATCTAATTATATGTGTATCTCCTTATATTAATGTACATATTTACTTTTATCATCACTCTTCGCTTTTATATTTTCTTTCTTGTTGTGTCTTTCTTCACGTAGGTTCTATATTTCATAGTTATCTATTATCCATATATTATGCAGATCCCTGTATCTATATGCATATTTGGTTTATAAAAATTGTATAGTTTCTTCCTCATGAAACTAATTTATAGTCACATATTTTAGTCTTTTTAGGATTTTCTTGCTCTTTTGACTCTCTTTTTCTATTATTTTTCTTCCTTTTCTCTTTCTTTTCCTTAATTTCTTTTTTCCTAGCCTTTTTAGCCACTCCTAGTCTAGTCTCCTTACCCTAGACTGTTGTAGTAATCCGCACCCAGCCCCTCTCTATCCTTATAAGAAACTATTTCTGCAATTTTCAATTCAGTTACTCTCTCTTCTTTTCTTCCTGATGATGGATCATGGAGTGTGATCTGAAACGTTGAAGCAAAAAAAGCTACACACAGTTTTACCAAAAGCACTACTATCTATCAACATGGACTGTGGAAATATCATGACTGCAAATAAGACTACTATCAATTTACACTACCCCCCCTAAGCCCTTCCATTTTCATCAATACATGTAATTACAATATTAATACAAAATAATTTATATCCTTAGAAAATCAACTTTTGACCTTCTCCAAATAATTTTGGTGAGAAAAATATAAGAAATTGTACACATACAAGAGATGTTGAACAAACCACACCACTTAATCAAAAAGACATCTTGAAAGATAAAGAGACAACCAACAAATTAATAGATTTACAAATTAAACAAATGACTTAGATAATAGCACGTCTAATCGCATTCATTTTGGCATACTCAGGTTTTCAACCAAAAGGAAGTATTAATATATAACTCAATTTAAACAAAGAGGAAGTTCAAGCTCCCTGTATTCTTAATTACACCAACATGATCATCCTACGACATTCAATTGCACAAAGATACATACAACAACATGACCCAAACATATCCCCAGAGTTCCCAAAGTGTTGGAAACCTGGCTTTGATATCAAATGTCATGCTCGTGACAAGCCATACACACATGCATATAACCCTAACTATAACCCTAACCCTAAATTTAATTCTAACCTTAATTAGAATTAGGGTTAATATTACCCTAACCCTAACCCTAATTGAAACCCTAATCCTAGCCACATTGCTAATTGTAATCCTAACTCTAATTTTAAACCTAACCCTAACCCTAACCCTTATTCTAACCCTAAACATAGCTCTAATTTTAACCCTAACCCTAACCCTAATTATAACTCTAACCTAATTCTAATATTAATCCTAATTCTCACTCTAATTCTATTTGTATTCCACCTTAATTCTAACCCTAATTCTAATAGGAACCCTAATCCTAACTTTAACACTAACCCTAAACCTAATTATGATCATAACCCTAATTCTATCCTAACTCTAGCCCTAACCGTAACCCTAGTTGTAACTCTAATACTTACCCTAATTTAGTAACCCTATTTCTAACTCTAACCCTAACCCAAATTGCAACTCTAACCCTAATTCTAACCCTAACCTAATTTTAACATTAACTCTAATTCTAACCCTAACTCTAACGCTAACCTTAACCCTAATTGTAACTCTAACCCTAGCCACATTGCTAATTGTAATCCTAACTCTAATTTTAAACCTAACCATAACACTAACCCTTATTCTAACCCTAAACATAGCTCTAATTTAAACCCTAACCCTAACCCTAACTCTAACCCTAAGCCTGACTATAATTCAGACCCTAACCCTAACCTTAATACGAACCTTAACCCTAATTGAACTCTAACCCTAACCCTAACTATAACTCTAATTCTTACCCTAAATTTAATAGTAACCCACCTTAATTCTAACCCTAATTCTAATAGGAACCCTAACTCTAACCCTAACCCTAACTCTAACCCTAACCCTAATTCTAATGATAACCCTAACCGTAACTCCAACCCTAACCCTAATTCTAACCTTAATTAAAATTATCATTAGCGTTAGGGTTGGGTCATTTAAAATGCTTACTTATCTTTATTCCATTATTATATCTTTTCTTTTAGAGTTTTGTGCTTTGTTGAGATCTATCCTTTACCCACCCTAGCCACCATAGCCAATCCCATTAGTTTTCCATTTCATATGTAATATACCACTAATTCTAATCCTAACTTACCTTAATCATAATTTAAACCCTAACCCTAACCTGAATTCTAACCATAACTCTAACCCTAACCCTAACTGTAACTCTAATGCTTACCCTAACTCTAATTCTTATCTTAATTATAATACTAACCCACCTTAATTCTAACCCTAATTCTAAGAGGAACCCTAATCCTAACTCTAACCCTAACCCTAACCCTAATTCTAATCATAACCCTCATTCTGCACTAACTATGACCCTAATTTCAAATCTAACAATAATCCTAATTCTAACCCTAGTCCTAATCCTAACTATGGTTTTAACCCTAACCCTAACCTGAATTCTAAACTTAACTCTAGCACTAACCCTATCCTTAACTATAACTCTAATGCTTACCCTAATTTAGTAACCCTAATTCTAACTCTAACCACAATTCCAACCCTAACCCTAATTATAACCCTAACCTGATTCTAACATTAACCCTAATTCTAATCCTAACCCTAACCCAAATTCTAACCCTAATTGTAACTCTAATGCTTACCCTAATTTAGTAACCCTAATTTTAACTCTAACCCTAACCTCAATTCCAAATCTAACCCTAAATATAACTCTAACCTAATTCTAACATTAACCCTAATTCTTACCCTAATTCTAATTGTATTAAACCACCTTAATTCTAACCCTAATTCTAATAGGAACCCTAATCCTAACTCTAATCCTAACCCTAACCCTAATTCTATCCTAACTCTAACCCTAATCGTAACCCTAACTATAACTCTAAAGCTTACCCTAATTCAAACTCTAACCCTAAGCTCAATCCCAACCCTAACCCTAATTAAATATAATTAATTATTATATTAATATATAATTATAACCCTAACCTGATTCTAACATTAACCCTAATTCTAATCCTAACCCTAACCTGAATTCTAACCTTAACTCTAGCCCTAACCTTAACTCTAACTATAACTCTAATGTGTACCCTAATTTAGTAACCCTAATTCTAACTTTAACCCTTTCTTAATTTCAACCCTAAACCTATTATAACCCTAACTTGGTTCTAACGTTAACCCTATTTCTTATCCTAATTTTAATAGTATTCCACCTTAATTCTAATCCGAATTCTAATAGGAACCCTAATCCTAACTCTAACCCTAACCCTAATTCTAATCATAACCGTGATTCTATCCTAACTCTAGCCCTAGCCCTAATTGTAACTCTAGTGCTTACCCTAATTTAGTAACCCTAAGTCTAACTCTAACCCTAACCTCAATTCCAACCCTAACCCTAATTATAACCTAACTCATTCTAATATTAACCATAATTCTAACCCTAACCCTAACCTAATTGTAACATTAACCCTAATTCTATCCCTAACCTTAATTCAAACCCTAACCCTAATTCTATCCCTAACCTTAATTCAAACCCTAACCCTAATTCTATCCCTAACCTTAAATCAAACCCTAACCCTAATTGTATCCCTAACCTTAATTCAAACCCTAACCCTATTCTACCCCTAGATCTAGTTAACCCTAATTCTATCCCTAATTTTAAGCCTAACCCCAACCCTAATTCTAATTATAGCTGGAACCCTAATTCTAACCTAAACCTTAAGCCCAACCCTAATTATAACTCTAACTCTAATTCTAAACATAACCCTAACCAAAATTATATCCCTAACCCTAACCCTAATCATGTTTGTAACCCTAACTTGAACATGGACCCTAATCGTAACCCTAATTGAAGCCCTAATTTATAATTTGAACCTAAATCTTAATTAGAATTTTTTTATTTCAATTAAAACTAAAGGGTAAGCTCTTCCCTTAACCTTGTTATTCATTTATTTGTAATACTTACATAGCGAGGATTCTCACACAAAATGACATTTGGTAGCATATTTCCATGTGTTAAAGAAATTATAGTTAATATTCTATAAAAAAATATAGATTATGTGAGAGCGTATTACAATAAATAAACATATATATGTTTATATTAAAAAAATAAATATAAATAAATAAACAAACAAGTAAATATATATATTCACATGAATTATTTTAATAAACTCAAAAAACTTTTGTGTGGCATTAAACAAATTTTAGAAACCTTTGTATTCTATGAATTCATTTTAGAAACTTCAGTAAATTTTAGAGGCTTGAGTAATTTTGGTAACTTTAGAAATCTTAGTAACTTTCAATAATTTTAATAACTTTAGAAATCTTGTTCAATTGTCTATTTTATTTTGTTTGGTATTTACTTCATTGTATATTAAGATTAAAAATAAATATTTACGTATTCTTTAAAGTATAGCATACTTAAGAAATTATAGTTAATATTCCATAAAAAAATATAGATTTTGTGAGAGTGTATTAAAATAAATAAATATATAATCTTATTTATAAAAATAAATGATTTTTTTTATTTTTCTAATATAATATAAAGTGCTTTAAACTTATATATCTTTGAAAATTTATATTAAAAAATAAATATAAATAAATATATATTTACATGAATTATTTTAATAAACTCAAAGAACTTCTACATCCAAAAGGTAAACAAATTTTAGAAACTTTATAATTTATAGAAACTTTAGTAATTTAATAAAATTTTAGAAACCTTTAAAATACACTGGAAATTCTAGGAATACTATATTTGCATGAATCCCAAAATTTTGATAGACTATAAAAAATTAAATAAGATCAAATCTGATCTATAATATACTTTAAAAAAAATAAAAATATATAATTTTTCACATTTCAAAGGCAACTCTGAGTATGGATGTAGATCAAAACTAAATTCAAATCCAGTTCGAATCTAGAAAAACTAAATTGAGCGCATTTTTCCCCTATACATACCACAAAAACAAAGCACATAACTCTATATCCTATATAGTTATTTATTTAGAATACATATCCTTTCAATGAATTTAATTTTCACCCCCTACACACAAGCGATCAAAGTATTTGCATTGACAACCTAACAATCAAAAGAATTATTTGAGCATATTTGTATGGTATAGAAAGGGCACAAATTTTTACAAACCCTCGTTCTGGTATTTGTTGTGTATCCGCCACGGCTACTGCCCATTTGATAATAAAGTAAACCCAGTATATATGTCTTTCAACATTACTATTGCAAGGGTGACGGGACCCGATAGCCCCCGTGCTAACTTAGCACATGTTCATATTATTCAACAAATCATAATTCTCACCGAGAAAACTCCAGTTCTCGGCTTTTGTTAGATTTAGGGCACACAACTGAGAGGGGGATGAATCAGTTGTGCCAGAACTTTCTCCAATTTACACACTTAAAACTTCTTGGTGATTAGTAGTGTATTAAACATGAAGCATAATGCATTCAAATCAAAAGCAGAAACTCAACAACACATGAGACACCAAGATTTTGATGTGGAAAACCCTGTTAACGGAAAAACCATGGGGTGATTAACCCAAGAATGTATTCTCTGTTAGAAGAATAGAAAGAACAAATGGCACATGCCAATTAGGGCTCACTACCTAAGCACACTGCTCACAAGAGGCTCACTGCCTACAAGAGACACACTGTCTACAAAGAAATAAGTATCACATACATGAACTGGAGAATAGCATCTTCACCATGCTTGAATCAATTCCATTAAAGCCTAAAAAATTTTGCTCTGCCTTTCGCTCTCTTCTTCGTTACCATACACTCATCACCACCAGACACCCCTTGGAATGACTTCACAATCCTTTATTTATACAAGGCATCGACTTAGGAACACTCATCTAAGTCGGCAAACACTTATAGATCCTCCGGAAGACGTGTAATACCTCCGGTCGGCCAGTCACAGGAAGAACACCAACATCCAGTGGTTATTCATCAAATCCAAACTCTAACTTCAATGCGGACTGCCAACATGAACTAGACATGATCCAAAGATCACCACAGACTTTCCTGAGCCACCAAGAACATCCGCACTTTATCAACTTACTGGAATTCTTCTCTCCTTCATCCGGAGCTTCAAGAACACAGTCTGTCATCACTGTCACAAATGAATAGGCTCTTCCAGACCTTCAAACCACGAGCCAATCTAGTTGACACTTCTCAAGGACTCCCTCAATACTCTCTCCAATCCGCAAAATCGGATGATGCACTTCCGGAGCTCACCAGAGCTATCTGTGACACCCTGTCACCTTTGAACACCTGTAGGAACTAGTTCTACTTGAGCAGCCATAACTTCTTCAAATCTTCATGTGGACCTCTAAAAACTTGACTGGAGAATCTAAAGACTTATATCTACAAACCCTTTAAACCGCATCCTCTGATCCTCAACCTATTGTGGACTTTCACCTTCTTGTCATCATTGTTCTTCACTGTTCCTAATTGAGACTAATTTTCTCAATATCCTCAACACACAGCTCATCCAATCCTTCTCATTAATGCAACATGAGTATGTTGACATCAATGACAACACCCGTTGGGCCCATACTTGCAATAATCTCCCCCTTTGTCATTGATGGCAACATATGATGTGAAAAACCATCAAGACAAGAACTTCTCCTTACTGTCACAACTCCCCCTATCAGCAACAACCATTCACATGTCTTTTCTTCCTTTTTTGCTCCCACTTTGATCAGCAACCACTTGTTTTTCACATGTCTTCTCTCCCCCTTTGACATCAATGGCAAAGGGCTCATACTTGCAACTCCAACACATCAGAATCATACCAGCTGCTCCCCCTGAGTAGCAGCTCCCCATCACCAATCCAGATTACAAGATATGATTGTGATATCCACCAGACTGATGCACATTAGTGCATCCTAGTTCATCACAGGAGGGGCAATAACCCCTAACTTGTCCCGGAGATACTCAAAAGAGTCCTTGGGAAGAGGTTTAGTAAAGATATCTGAAATTTGATCCTTTGAGGGCACAAACTCCAGTCTGACTTCATCCTTGTTCACTTGCTCTCTTAGAAAATGAAATTTGATAGATATATGCTTAGTCTTAGAATGCAACACCGGATTCTTAGAAATATTTATTGCACTTGAATTATCACAAAAGATTGTGATAGGCTCCTCATACTCTACTTTGATGTCTCTTAGCATCTGCTTCATCCACAAAACTTGAGTGCAACTACCTACTGTAGCAATGTATTCTGCTTCAGTTGTAGATAGAGATATTGCCTCTTGTTTCTTGCTTAGCCAAGAAACCAATCTCTTTCCCAAAAAGAATGATGCACCACTGGTAATCTTCCGATCATCCACATCTCCTACCCAATCTGCATCTGTATATGCATGAAGAGAGAAATCATGATCTCTAGGATACCACAACCCATACTCGACTGTCCCTTTTAGATATCTAAAAATCCTTTTGATTGCCATGACATGAGATTCTCTGGGATCAGCCTAGAATCTAGCCACAAGACCAATAGCCTGCATTATATCTGGTCTAGTTTGAGTGAGATACAACAATCCACCAATCATTGATCTATACTTTGTCTGGTCTACCTTAGGAGAGTTATCATCTTTGCTCAACTTACATCTGGTTGTCAAGGGAGTATTCATTGGCTTTGAATCTTCCATCCCAAATTTCCCCAACAATTCTTTCACATATTTGGTCTGAGAAATGAAGATTCCTTTCTTTGTTTGAGTAACTTGCAGACCCAAGAAGAAATTCATTTCACCAAGCATAGACATCTCAAACTCACTTTTCATTTGGTTTGCAAAAGTTTGACACATACTATCTCTTCCTTCAAAAATGATATCATCAACAAATACTTCAACAATCAAGATGTTTTCATGATCAATTTTGAAATATAAGTTACTGTCAATAGTACCTTTGTTGAATCCAATCTTCAGAAGATGCTTATCCAATCTTTCATACCAAGCTCTTGGGGCTTGCTTTAAACCATAAAGTGCCTTTTTCAATTTGCAGACCATATCACCATGATCAGATAATTGAAATCCATCCAGTTGCTCTATATACACTTCTTCCAAATCACCATATAGAAAGGCAGACTTGACATCCATCTAATATACTTTGAAATCATTGAAGGCAATAAAGGCAAGAAATAATCTGACTACTTCAATTCTTGCCACCGGAGAAAAAGTTTCTTCAAAATCAATTCCTTCTATTGAGAGTAGCCCTTGCAGACCAATCTGGCTTTATTTCTGATTACTTCACCAACTTCATTCAGTTTGTTCTGGAAGACCCATTTGGTTCCAATCACATTCTTGTTCCTAGGTCTGGGAATAAGATCCCAAGTGTGATTTTTCTCTATTTGCACCAACTCTTCCTCCATTGCTTTAGTCCTGTTTTCATCATTGCAAGCTTCATTCACTGTCTTAGGTTCAATTTTAGAGATCAAACAATACTCTTCTAAATCTTGAGCAATTCTCCTTCTTGTTAGAACTCCTTTGCTTTTATCACCTATGATCTGATCTTCAGAGTGGTTCAGTCTTACATACCTAGGAACTTTGGGAGTTTCCTGCACTTCTAATTCTTGATCAGGCTCATTATGATTCATCTCTTCTTCCTAAATTACCGGATCTGTTTGATTCTGAGTACTGGAAGGGGTTTGGGCTCCTTGAATCAGAACACCATTCTGATCATCATCATCATATTCATAAAACCTTGAAGGTTTCTCAATTCCTTCATCAACCTTCACATTTGTACTTTCTATCATCTTTCTCAGTCTCTTATTGTAACACTAGTATGCTTTGCTTTGAGTGGAGTAACCCAAGAAAATTCCTTCATCACTTCTAGCATCAAACTTTCCTAGATCTTCATCTCTTTTAATGTAACATTTGCTACCAAAAACTCTAAAATACCTTACAGTAGGAGTGATGCCAAACCAAAGTTCATAAGGAGTCTTACCGGTATTGCTTCTGATTTGAACTCGATTGAGTGTATAGACTGCAGTGCTGATAGCTTCTCTCCAAAACATCTGAGGAACATTTGCTTCCATCATCATTGTCCTGGATGGTTCCTGGATGGTCCGGTTCTTTCTCTCTACTACTCCATTTTGCTGTGGAGTCCTAGGAGCAGAGAACTGTCTCTTTATGCCATGCTTCTCACAAAAATCTATGAACTCACCGGATGTGAATTCACCACCTCTATCAGACCTCAGACATTTCAGTTTCAATCCGGTTTGATTCTCTACCATAGCCTTGAAGATTTTGAACTTCTCAAAAGATTCTAATTTCTCTTTTAGAAAGGTAACCCACATCATCCAGGAATGGTCATCAACCAGTAACATGAAATATCTGTCACCTTGCATACTCTTGATTCTTGTCGGACCACATAGATCAGTATGAACTAATTCCAATAATCTGGTGGAGGATTGATCCTTACTTTTGAATGAGACTCTGCTCTGTTTCCCCAGCTAACATTCCTTGCACAAGCTGTTAGTAGGTTTCACCAATTTTGGAAGATCTCTTACAGCCTGAGTATTTCTTATCTTGATGATATTATCAAAATTCACATGACACATCCTTCTATGTCATAACCAACTCTAATCAACTTGAACAAATAAGCAACTTTTACCAGTATCAACCAAGTGGAAGATATTACCTTTAGTTTGAGCACCGAATGCAATCTCTGTTCTGAAACTTTCAAAGATTTTGCATTTTCCATCCTTGAACTAGAGATCATAGCCTTTGTCCACCAACTATCCAACACTGAGAAGATTGTGCTTCAAGTCTTCAACATATAGAACATTACCAGTTTTGTTTCTTCCATCAAAAGAAATAGTTCCTCTTCCTCTGATTCTACCAGCAGAATTATCACCAAACTTCACCACTCCTCCTTCATACCTTTCCAAATCTATGAACTTATTTTTGTCACCTGTCATATGGTGAGAGCAACCACTGTCAATGACCCAATCATCCTTTTCTTCAACTTGGGCAGCCAGAGCTCTTTCTACAACTTTATGATTGATAGATACAGAGGATATTGGTTCTTCTTCCTTGATGGCAATGAACACCCATTCACTTCCGGATTTGTTTCCTGTCTCTGATTCGTCATCTGTTACTCCTTCATTATCATCTTCTTCATGAACATAGTAACAATTCTTTTGAAACCTTGATCTGTTAGGATTTGGCTTTGAAAATCTTTTCAGACATCTTAAGGCAAAATGACCAATCTTATTGCAGTTAAAACACTTGAAAGGCAATTTTCCTTCATACTTACCGGATCCTCTTGGTAGTCTCTTTGCAATGAGTGCTTCAAGTTGAGCAGTTTCTACTTCTTCTTCTTCCAGGTCTTTTCTTGCTTTTTCATACCATGACAGTTTCCTTGATGAGTTCTCTCCCGGATCAAATCTTTGTTTACCTTTCACAGAGGCACTGGCTTTGAATGCAGATTCAGTCTTGGGGGGATCATCTCCAAACTTGGTCATTTCAAATACAGCCAATTTGCCAGCCAATTGGTCTCTTGTGACAGTTGTATGGCCTCTGAATTCATCAATGGTAGCAACCTTGATTTTGTAAGAGGCAGGAAGGGATCTAAGGATTTTGCCAACAATCTCATTTTCATCCAAGACTCCACCAACATTTCTGATTCCACAAACCAGCTCATTTACTCTTGGCATAAAAGTAGTAATATTTTCATCATCTCTCATCTGCAGCCTTTCAAATGTCCCTTTTAGACTCTATAACCTTGCACATTTTACATACTGGTCTCCTTCATGCAAAAGTTCTAGTTTATTCCAAATCTCAAAAGCAGTTGGCAGGTCAATAACATTTGAGAGCTCTGAGTCAAATAAAGCGCTTAGAAGAGCCTCGTTGGTTTGCAAATTGTTTTCAGCATCTGTGAGTTCATTTAGAGTTGTCGAACCACCCTATGGAGGTACATACGCCTTTGTAACCATGGACCAATAAGCCATTCCCATACACTGCAAGTGACATTTCATGCAACCTTTCCAAAGAGCAAAGTTGGTTCCGTCAAACTTCGGACTATCCTTCTTGTAGGACAACATCCTGGATCTCCTCAAGCGGTTAAGCTCCTTTTAGAGGAACTTGGCTCTGATACCAATTGTTAGATTTAGGGCACACAACTGAGAGGGGGGGTGAATCAGTTGTGCCAGAACTTTCTCCAATTTACACACTTAAAACTTCTTGGTGATTAGCAGTGTATTAAACATGAAACATAATGCATTCAAATGAAAAGAAGAAACTCAACAACACATGAGACACCAAGATTTTGGCGTGGAAAACCTGGTTAAGGGAAAAACCATGGGGTGATTAACCCAAGAATGTATTCTCTGTTAGAAGAATAGAAAGAACAAATGGCACATGCCAATTAGGGCTCACTGCCCGAGCACACTACTCACAAGAGGCTCACTGCCTACAAGAGACACACTGTCTACAAAGAAATAAGTATCACATACATGAACTAGAGAATAACATCTTCACCATGCTTGAATCAGTTCCATTAAAGCCCAAAAACTTCTGCTCTTCCTTTCGCTCTCTTCTTCGCTACCACACCCTCATCACCACCAGACACCCCTTGGAATGACTTCACAATCCTTTATTTATACAAGGCATTGACTTAGGAATACTCATCTAAGTCGGCAAACACTTATAGATCCTCCGGAAGACGTGTAATACCTCCGGTCGGCCAGTCACAGGAAGAACACCAACATTCAGTGGTTATTCATCAAATCCAAACTCTAACTTCAATGCGGACCGCCAACATGAACTAGACATGATCCAAAGATCACCACAGACTTTCCTGAGCCACCAAGAACATCTGCACTTTATCAGCTTACTGGAATTCTTCTCTCCTTCATCTGGAGCTTCAAGAACACAGTCTGTCATCACTGTCACAAATGAACAGGCTCTTCTGGACCTTCAAACCATGAGCCAATCTAGTTGACACTTCTCAAAGACTTCCTCAATACTTCTCCAATCCGCAGAATGGGATGATGCACTTCCGGATCTCACCGGACCTATCTGTGACACCCTGTCACCTCTGAACACCTACCGGAACTGGTTCTACTTGAGCAACCATAACTTCTTCAGATCTTCATGTGGACCTCTAAAAACTTGACTAGAGAATCTAAAGACTTATATCTACAAACCCTTTAAATCGCATCCTCTGATCCTCAACCTTCTTGTCATCACTGTTCTTCACTGTTCCTAATTGAGACTAATTTTCTCAATATCCTCAGCACACAACTCATCCAATCCTTCTCATTAATGCAACATGAGTATGTTGACATCAATGACAACACCTATTGGGCCCATACTTGCAACAACTTCTTGCCTAATTTTTAGCCTTAAAAAGCTTGTGAGTACCTTTAAAAAAATTAATAATAATAAATCTCTGTATCAGAGTACCGAGTACCTACGCCTATGGGGAATCGAACTGGCGACCACCTAGAATAGAATTAGCCATATTCCACGTTGTTCCAATGGTGTGCACCCACGCCCAAGTTCTGTCTCTGTATCAACATTTTGCTTTAGTACCTACCTCAATTCTTTCTCCATGGGATCTACAGCTTTTTCCAGTTTGTTGTCGACCTGGAATTGGACACCGCACTGGACAGGGCTAGGTTATCTCAGATGTAGTGTAAAACAAATATATATTTGTTTATGAACACACTGCGCACTGTCTCATTTCATTTCTGAATGGATCTCAATTTCGTCTCCGTCTCCAAAAAAAGTGTTTTCCCCTAAAGTTGAGTGCATTCTAGAGACTGCTATCATGGTCGAGGCCAAAGACCAGAAAATTACAAGGGCTTCGCTTTGACAGGACATTAATTGAAAAATAGGGGCTTGATAATATAAACCGACATTCATTAATGGTAGAACATTGAAAATTTTAACAAAATGGGTACCTGCTCAGGATGAAGCACACAGTACACTCAAAGCCCTTGGCCTATACTTTGAGCCCCTTCACCAGACTGTGGCTAAAAATAGGAAAGGTCTCGATTACCTATCACTCTAGACCCATCAAAACGCTCCCAAATAATAAACGTGATTGAAACACCAGAAATAGGAAATGAAACAAATTGCATGACTTGAATTGGCATTGCAGAGAGTTGAAATGCCTACCAAGAATAGACTTATTCATAAATGAATGCAGTACAAATGAGGGCCAGCACAAATGAAAACACACTAATGAGCTACCTCCACAATTTTTAGATATTTATTTAATGGTTTAAATGCAATTTAGTTTTTTTTTGGCTTTTTTTGGGTTTATAATTACAACCAAAAAATGAGTGCTCTCATCCCCACCACTGTAGTTTGCCTCTCGGTAAAATAAAATATAAGTGCTACTCTAAAATAAATGAAATTAAATGCATCCACCAAATAAGGAATTCCCTTTGCTAAAATTTGGGGATATAGTTACTTAAAAAATGCAAAAGTGATTTTAATACACACCTAAATTAGCATATAAAATTTATGATAACTAATTAACTCAACCTTATGTCACATAAAATAAGGGAGAGGGGGCTATTTTCTAGGGATTTGTTTTACATAACTTAATGATAAGATTCTATTTTAAATTTCACCTAAAAAAAATCATATAACTCTAACATTCTTTTATTTTAGAAATCTTCTCATCTCATTCATTTCTTTTGTTGCTCTTTAATATTTTTATGTTGTGTCGGTAAAATGGAGTATTGGAATGCAGCTTGGTGGAGAAACCAGGGAAGCTACACAACTCTCCTCTTATGCATGCAATCATAATTTGATGGGTCTTCATTCTAAGATATTTTATTTATTTACAATTTTTTTTATTAAATAGGTTGCAATCTAATTTGCATTTTTTTATACATACTTTATTATTTTTATTATTTTTGTTTCTTTGCAGATTTGGAATTATCCACATGCAAAATCCTACATATCTATCCAAGCCAAGCCCATTACATGCAAAGTTTCAGGAAGGCAATAACACAATGGAGAAAATGTATTGTGTTTCCAATTGATTCTATGTTCTAGGTTTTCTCTACATGTTAAGATTTTCCAAAATCTACATGTTTTTCTCTCCATGCAAACATATCTTTACTCAAATAAAGATTTTTATATTTATTTATATATTATTTTTCTATGCTAAGATAGTTCAGTAAGTTTTACAATAAAAAAGAAAGATGTATGAGAAAAGATCTAAATTATTAGTCTAAGAACTTATACAAAAATAAATATGATTAAACAAATAAATTAAATAGCATTAGCAATAATTAGATTTTAAAAAAATCATTCTTAAAACTTAAGCTAGATCAATTTTCAACATAAATAAAGATGTCACATAACTTAAACTATTTTTCTAGAATTTTCTCTTAAGTGATTTCATAATTTATATTTTTATTGCATATGTATATATACACTATATACTTTTCAATAAAAATAAATTATTTTATTACAATAACAAGGGAAGAAGTGTAGATATTTATTTTTTATTATTATTTTTAATATAAAGATTTGAAAATTTTAAAATATATTAATATTTACAAATGAAACTATTATAAATAACATATATGTAATATTTATTATATCTTTTCAAAGTTATATATATATATATATATATATATATATATATATATATATATATATATATATATATATATATATATATATATATATATATATATATATATATATATATATATATATATATAATGTTATAGATAAATATTTTGATTTGTTAAATCCATAGTGTCACATACAAATATTTAAATTAAAGAGCATAATGCTAAATATAAGTTTAGATTATTAATATTCATTTATAAGAGTTCCATAGAACATGATAAACATTTACTAAGTAATATAGACTAATCCATTTCAAAAGCGTATAAATAAATAAACATCATCAGGAAAAGATTATAGCAATAACTTAATTAACATACCAATTTATTTTCATATTTCCATTAACAGAGAAACTACTAATATCATTCAATAAATTACATGTACAAACCATTTAAAAAGAGGTAATGATTATATAATTTTGGAACACAACCAATACATAGTTAAATACAAACATGAGAACATTAAATGTTTATAGTTATAATTTCTCTCTATATTTTACAGATGCCAAAATAATGGCTTAAACACTCAAATCTTTTCTTACTTCCTCAATGGTGCAGGGCACCATAGCTCTTAAGTGAAAATGTTACAAAGAGTTAGATGTTGAGTCTTTGGTTTGTAATAAGGTCTATAAGACCATTTCCTATGTTTTAAAGTTGTCTTAGGTTATTTGAAGTCAATTTTGTAAAGATTGTAAAAGTTGCAAAAACAAGTGCAAAAATGGGAATATGAAGAATCATCGGTGGTTAGAAGGTACTTTAAATGGTTGGTAAATCAAAAGTCAGTTGGAAAATGGTGGGAGACAGTTAGAAGATGCTTTGTGAAGATGAAGACATTGGTGGAAGTGGATTTTTGATGAAGAAAAAATCAAACTCTATTTTTCTACATTTTTCCTGTGTTTTCATTGTTTTAGCTTCTTGTACAGCCTCGTACGGCCTACAAGTGCACATTTTTGAATTGGAATTTATGGAGTGTTGAGTTATCTTCCTTTTGGTTTTTGGTTCATTGATTTTTATCAAGTTTTGAGGATTTTACAGTAGATTTTCTAAAACTGGTTTAGAAACCCTAGTTGAAGAGGGTTTGATTGGAGAAAATGCATTTTGACCCATTTCATCTGTGAAAAAGGCATGGTAATTGATGGAAATGGTATGTACATACCCCATATGATGTGTTGATGACTTTATAATGAATAATAGAGGTTGATGGACTGTAAAACTGATAAGTGCCTTGTTGAATGAACCTAATTAGGCCTAACTTGAATGGTAACAGTCCAAATTTAAGAGCTTCATTACAAAGTAACCCCACCTGAAATTGAGATATGTTGTGTAAGGGGATAAAGGGTGTCTAAACTATGATTTATTTCTAGGTTTGAAGCCTTATTTGAAAATTATGCTTGAAAAACTAGTTTTGTTGTCCTAATTAGGCCTTTATCAAAAGGGGACAATCAAAATTAAGGCCCTATGTTACAAACATTCACCCATGATTTCCACATATATTGAATAACTTCCAAATGGGTACTCAAAACAGGTTTTGGATTTTGGATATGGGGTATGGTCTGAAAGTTATGGTGGAAAAACCTTGTTTGCTGTACTCCTAGGGAAGTTGAAAAGTTTTGTGAGGGAAACCCACCAAATTAGGGTTCTAAATTGGAAAGTTTGATTTGTTTGAGTTAGTTTGAGGTACCCCACCTTACCTCTACATCACTCAATAGGATATCAAGTTTTCAAGTTTTCTAGGAATTGGAATACATGCAAGCACACATAAATAGGAAAACCACATCTACATACACAAACAACAGATACAATACACCCCAATCACTTATCACAAACAATGGAGACCATTTAGAATCGATAAGGGGGGAGAGGGGAAAAGTCTTCCCTCTTGGACTCTAGAGAAACAACTTCTTCCTTCACAATGCATAAACACAACAAATATCATTTTCCCAACCACCACAGCACCTCCATCAACACCACAATCACCACATACACACCACAATCACCACACATACAACACCATACTCTCCATAGACAATCTCCACATCTCCCAAAATCCATCCACCTTCCATAACCTCCATCATTCACCCATTCTTTCCACAACCCACAACACCTTATCAATAATATATAAATATATTTCTTTAAACACCCCTGTGCAGGAATAAACACAAATTATAGCCAAAGTAGCCATACCAACCCAAGAGAGGTCCACATCTCTCTTCCCCATTACATGGGAGGCCTTCATTAGAGTTAGAGTGCCTCTCCCAGAACAACCCATTCCCATGAAAATACAAACACATGAAAATTCTGAAAATTCCATTTACAACAGAGATTTCATACAAAGAACATTTCATAACCAAATCCATTCCACCATACAAAATCTACATCTCTCTTCCCCTGCATCTTTTCCCCTTCTTCTTTTTTCAAAATTCCACCACAATATATAAAACCAAACATGCAACCCAAAGTATTCCACTCACATAAATGACCCCCTAAAAATAAAATATCACATTCCCATAATAGCCAAAAGGAGAATCTTCTCCTATTTCAAATCTCTAGAATAATAAATTGCCTTAACTCTTCCCTCTCCCACAACTAACATTATCAACAATAAATAAATTAATAAAAACAATTAAAAGTGGGGTCAAGAAGGACACAAATAGATAGAAATCAACAACCAAAAATAAATTCTTAACACACACACACACAAATTAGTCTTTACTCCTCCCATGAGTAAGACTAGGCTTAATGAGGAAACACATAAGAAAAGTTCCTAAAAGCCTTCGAAATATATATATCCTGGCTGTTAGATTCAAGATAGACAACTGAGAGGGGGGGTGAATCAGTTGTCCCAAAACTTTCTCTTATTAACCACTTAAATCCTTCTTGTATTTCAGTAGCATAATAATAAATCAATCATGGAAACACAACGCAACAAATCAAGAGTAGAAACACATTAACACATATGACACCAAGATTTTAACATGGAAAACCCGGTTAAGGGAAAAACCATGGGGTGACTAACCCAATATTGTATTCTTTGTTAAAAGAATAAGAAGAACAAAATGGCACATGCCAATTAGGGCTCACTGCCTGAGCACGCTGCTCACAAGAGGCCCACTACCTATAGGAGACACACTGTCTACAGAATGATAAATATTACATACTTGAATTGAAGAATAGAATCTTCACCATGCTTGAGTCAGTTCCATTTAAGCCCAATACTTCTGCTCTGCCTTTCGCTTTCTTCCTCTCTACCACACTCTCATCTTTGCCAAGATACTTTTGAAATGACTTCACACCTCTTATTTATACAAGACATCAACTTTGGAATAATCATCAAAGTTGGCATACTTTATAGAGAAAATACACAAATACAACTTGACTTATTACAAAAGACTTCATGCGGATCATCACACTATCGGCCACACAGATCTGAGACTTCAATCTTCTTTGAGGAACACGACATACTTCGTAGAACATCTTCAAGATCATCTACAAGATGTGCAAATCATCCAGTCGGCCAAGTTTAGGAAGACCATCATCATCCAGAAGTAATTCTTCAATTACAAGCTCAATCTTCAATGAGGACCACCAACACGAACTAGACACAATCCAGAGACCTCCACAAGCTTTCCTGAATCACCAAGAACATCCACACTACTACTTACTGAAATCATTCTCTCTTTCATCTGGAACCTCAAGAACATAATCTATCATCACTGTCATATTGGAATAGATGCTTGCAGACCTCCAAACCATGAACCAATTGAGTTGTCAATTCACATTGACTTCCTAAATACTCCACCAAATCTGCAGAACAAGATATTGCATTTTTAGATCTCACCAAACCTATTTGTGTCACTCTATCACCTCTGAACATCTGCCAGAACCGATTTTACTCATGTGGCCATAACTTCTTCAAATCTTCATACAGACCTCTCAAATCTTTACTGGATCACCTTTAGACACATATCTACAAACCCTTTGATGCGTATCCTCTGATCTTCATCTTAGCTAGGATCTTCACTTCACTGTCTTCACCGTTCTTCTTTGTTCCTGATAGGACTAATTTTCTCAATATCCTTAGCATACAACTCATCCAATCCTTCTCATCAATGCAACAGGAGTATGTTGACATCAATGACAACACCAGTTAGGCCCATACTTGCAACACTGACCACCCACTTGCACACTCACTTCAAACATTAGTATGTCCATGAATATATAAATAGTCTAATCAATAAAAATAATGTATAACAAAAATGCATATTGTTCGTGATCCAATAATACATGAGATATAATCTAAACATTAGTTAATTCACTTAATAAATTCTTTTGATAAATGCATAACCATTAATAAACTATCTCATCACAATCATTATAACGTAACATTCATTTAATTCGAATCCAAAATATCTATAATATCCAAAGCAATATTAAAGTAAACATTCAATCAAATATTAACGAGTCATTTCTCATAAAATCTACTTAACTATACAACATTTATTTTCAAAATTCCATTTAAATAATATATATTTTAATCTAAAATAAATCCATTTACTCAAACATTAAAGTATTTCAATCATGTAATTTCTCTAACAATCAATATTCTAAAACACACAAGTCTAGAAATCACAACCACAAAATAACACCTAGATTTCTAGTCACACACACAAAACCCACTTACATAATATCCAAAACACAATGAAACATAGGCCCATACATACATATATAAAATATCATTATATTATTAAAATAATATAGTCCTCAAAGTATAAAACCATAAGAGCATATAGAAGTATCTATCTAGTGTAAAAAGGGTGGACCTTACAACCTCCACTCAGTATCATGCCCCCTCCAAATGGAAATGGCCAAATGATACGTCATCTTGGGCATGCACCCTAGGATGCTATACAAAACAATAGCAATGGCAGCTCTTTCTTCAAGCCTCAATAAGACAATGTAGTTGACAAATCCCAGGAGGAGAAAGATGACATCAAGGAAATATCTGCACAACTAAGGAAATTAACCACTGAAGTCACACACATGAGAAATCAAAACTTCTATTCTCAGTCCAATCAAAATAGGGGATATGGAAATAACAATGATAGGTCTGGATATCCTGATAGGGGGTACAATAATGATAGGAATTTCAATAACAATGTTGTCCTTGGGCCACCTAGAGATTGGAACACCTGGCCTAATAATGGCTCATTGGCTTCACCATTGGACAATCAACCTCCTACTAAACCCAAATAGACTACTAGGGTGAATTTAGTGGAGGTTGCACTCACAAATTGGTGCAGAATGCACAACACCAACACACATGCCGAACTTGACTGCCCTTAGTTTAAAATAAGAGCCAATATATTCTAGGCTGAAGTATCAAATACTACAGGAGATCCTCCTTTTCCTGAGGGAAATGAAATTGTCCCCTTAGGATATGAGTCTGCCCTTGTGCTAGAAAGTACTAATAGTCATCAGCATCACTAGATGACTACAACACATGAAAACTATACTCTGGCGTGTGAGGAGTCTACCTTAGCATTTGAGTCAAATTATGTGTTCCCTTTTGAAAATAAAAATGAGCCTAAACAAGAACCTAAAGAAGTTCATGCTTACCAACAATAATATCAGGGTAGACACCATTATAACCTCAGGAGTAATGCAAATAGACCATCTTGTCCTATGACCACATCTATCCCTCCTAATAATTTTAATACACCTCCAGATCTAAAAGCCAGTAATAACCCTGGACCTCCTAAAGTGAATACTCAATTTCACACCCTAGAATGTAGTGTCAAAAGATATCAGCCAGCTGCCTGAGTTAGATAAACTTGTTATATATTTGGCAGAAGAAATGAAAAAAAAAATTACCCTATCACTATCAGAATTGCTAAAGACCCCAGTCATCAAGAAAGCCATCTTGAAGTCTTTAGATGAACTTGCACCTAAAGATGACAATCCTGGTCATAATCCTAGCCATATCATGCACCCAAGGACAATCCTATTAAACATAAAGTACAAGCTACCATTCATGTCGCTGAAACATCATAGATGACTCTATACAGGGATAAGTCTGATTCACCTCCATTCTTGCTCACCTTAAGAATATTTGGCAAGAACCTACATAACTATCTTGTGGATTTAGGTGCATCAATGAATGTGATGCCCTTGTCCATTTGCAATGCTTTAGGTCTACATCCAGCCAAATCTCTCAAGAAAGTGACACAACTTGACAAAATAGAAGTGAGTGTAGTAGGGGAATTAACTCATATCCACATGTAGTTTGCATCAGACCCAAGGGTACAATACTACATTGACATCTAGGTAGTAGACATACCTGATACTTATGGAATTCTTCTTAGCAAGGATTGGTCTAAAATGCTAAATGGTTACATGACCACTAACTTTAGTCATATGTGGTTACCATGGAAAGGAATCCCCAATCAGATAAGAATAGAAGCTAAACCTAGGATGAAACACGTGATAATTGAGTACAATAATACTAATGAGATACTGTATGTAGACATTGAACTAGGGGTTTATGCAATAAGACCTCAGACTATTAGGATTGAAGAAGTCTTGATGAGTAATATGTACATGCATAAAGACAATAACAATGAAGAGAGGATGATCATTGAATCTAATTGCAGTGCGACTAATGAAGAAGAAGTAGATCATTTCATTGAATTTAAAAAGTATCTATCCAAAGAAATACAGAAATGTCAGTTACTGGGTACATCCATTGAAGATATCTAGATATCCAGATGGTACAGATTACATGATGATGCACACTCAGAAAAGGATTGTGAGATATGTCTGAATATGGTCAAATTAGAAAGAATGAACCTAGAAGGTAGATCATCATCAGCTGAGATAAGTTAATTTTCTGGTGATGATGATATTGATTCTTGTTTGTTTCCTTCAAACGAAGGGGAACATGACAAGGTGGTGCATCAGGATAATGATTGTATGCATAATTTAGAAGAGATTTTGATATATGATGAGATACATCCCCATGAGAAGAAAATATTATCACCCTAGGGACTAATTGTCTCATCAAATCTGATTATGAGCTATCAAATGAAGACAAGGGGAGTCACTTGACCCAATTTGAGGAGTTTTTGTCTAAACAGATTCATAGACATATTCTACGAGGAATTCCCCCACATCATGCATTGATTGAAGGATGGTGCAGACTTCATGAGGCACCACATTCAGAAACAACATGTGCCTTATGCCTTCATATGTTGAGCAGAGAAGAGCAGTTGTGCTCAAGAAGCAAATTACACGATATTAGGGATATTCCCGAAGATGAAAAAAAAGAGGTTGCAACATCTCTAGATGACAAAAGGGACAACATCAAAATGATGAAAAGAGAAGATGCTAATGTCCAAAAGAAACATTCAGATGTGGTAAAAAGAGAACCATAGAAGTTGAAATGGATATCTTCAAGTGTAGCTGCACATGCTAAAAGGAAAAGAGAAGGTCCTGATAAACCCTTAATAGAAGATAAACCATGAACTCTAAGATTTGATGGTTCCAAGTTCAAACAAGGAGCTGGTGTAGGTATAGACCTCATAAATCCATGAGTAAAGTCATTCCTGGCAACATACAGACTATAGTTCCCTTGCACCAACAATGTGGCTGAGTATGAAGCCCTGATACATGGGTTATTATTTTCTCTCAAGAAGAAAGTTAAGATTTTACATGTCTATGGGGACTTATAATTAGTAGTAAAACAAGTCAAGAGCATCTACGCATACAATTACAAAAGTCTATCAAATTACATACATAGATTTTGGGATTTGATAGAGAGTTTTGATGCTTTCAATATCAGGCATGTTCCCAGGGAACAGAATCATAGAGCCAATGCACTGACACAAGCTGCCAGTACGTTAGAACCTTTGTCCATCTTAGGAATGAAGAGATTTTTAGTGGAATTGGTATCAGTTCCTTCCATACCTTATAATGTCACTAATTTCCAAGTATTTGATGATGACCAACAATCCTAGATTTCATTGCAAATAGGGATATATTTGAAGCACAGATCTTAGATGAGAAGAGCTTGGAAGGTCATGTATGGGAAGAGGAAGAAATCCTAGACTTACCAAGAAACAAAATTCCCAAGGGTATGATTGAGCTTGAAAGAGCTTTTGACTTAGACAACATGATAAAAGAAAAAGATCTCCCCAAGACAGATGGAGGAGAGTATTAACCTGTCAACATAGGACAGGGTGGTGATACAAGAAATGTCCTGATAGGGAAAGTCTACACAAAAGAAGAAAAGACAGGAATAACTTAGGCATTGAAGGGTTATATCCATGTAATTGCCTGAACATATGATGAACTAAAAACTTATGATACATCTATTATCACTCATACTATCCCACTAAAATCAGATGCCAAGCCATTCAGGCAAAAATAGAGACCAGTCAATGCTTTGCTGAAGCCCCTTATCTTTGAAGAAGTTAAAAAGTTACTAAATGCAAGGATCATATTCCCTGTTAGGCACTCAACATGGGTAGCCAACCTAGTTCTAGTTAGGAAAAATAATGGAGACATATGTCTGTGTGTGGACTTCAAGAATCTAAATAGAGCATCAAAAACGGGCAATTATCCTTTACCCTCTCTGGATGAAGTTCTACAGATAGTGAATGGAGCTCAAAAGATGTCTTTCCTAGATGGTTTTTAGGATATAATCAAGTCATGGTGGATAAGATAGATAGATTAAAGACAACATTCACCACCAAATGGGAAATTTTTGCCTACAGACATATGTCATTCAGCCTGATCAATGTTGGAGCCACATTTCAACGTGCAATGGATATAGCATTTAGAGGCCTAGTTGGCCAATGCATAGTCATATACATGGATGACCTGATGGTCTTGTCAAAATAGAGAGGTGACTATATAGAAGACCTCAGGATGGTGGTCAAGAAGTGCGAACAGTATGGTATTTCATTAAACCCAAAGAAATGCATATTTGGGGTGACCACTGGTAAGTTGCTCGGTCACCTTATATTAGAAAATGGGATAACCATTGATCTTGCCAGAGTTGATTCTATAATGAAACTACAACTTCTAGGGATTAAAAAGGAGCTAAAATCTTATTTTGGTAAGATCAATTTTGTTAGGAAGTCCATTATAGGATTTGCAGAGATTGTAAGGCCACTCAATGCCATGCTCAAGAAAGATGCCAAAATTAAATGGACATCTAAAGCAAAGGATGCATTTGAAGACATTAGGAAGGCCATAGTAGAGGTACCTATCTTGATCAGCCTAGATACTAAATATTTTTATATCTACTCATTTGCTTTAGAGCATACATGTGCATCAATCTTAACACAAAGAAGCGAAGCAAAAGAAAAAAATCCTATAGCCTTCATGAACTCTCCCTTTAGAGATGTTGAGCTTAGGTACATGAATGTTTAAAGGCAAGCCCTTGCTTTGGTCAGGGCAGTGAAGAAATTTAGACATTATATCTTGAGGAGCAAGATAATTGCCGTTGTAACTAATGCAGTTGTCAAGATGCTCCTGATGTAGAGTGAACCAGGAGAGAAGAGAGCAAAGTGGATAACAATACTCCAAGAATATGATATGGACATAACTCCCATGAAATTAGTAAGGGGACAAGCTCTTAGCCAAATGATTTCTGAAATTGATCCCAACTTGATAAGTCAGCAATATGTTGTAGATACAAAAGAAAATAATGATTGGTACTTTGATACTAGACATGTCCTAATCATTGGGAGATATCCACCAAAGATGCAAGCCTCTCAGGGGAGAGCCCTCAAGATTAAATCACAAAAATATATGATAAAAGGAGGGGTCATCTTCAAAAGAAACTATGAAGGGATATACTTAAGATGCTTAGATAAGAAAGAGGCAGCCAAAGTCCTTAAGGAGTTACATGATAAATTTGGGACGACTCATGGATCACACCTAGACACCACTCATGCTATCCTGAGAGTAGGATATTGTTGTCCAACAATCTTCAAAGATACTGCTGAGCATATCAAATACTACCATACCTGCCAGATTGCTTCCAATAAAGAAAGATATGCTACTCAACCACTGTAGCCTATCATGGAGATGTGTCCATTTACATAATGGAGCATGGACTTCATCGGTCCAATCAATCCTCCATCATCCTCAGGCCACAAGTATGTATTAACAATTACAGATTATTGTACCAAGTGGACTGAAGTGGTCAGTAGTAAGACTTGTATTGCAGGTGATGTGATCAAATTCTTAGAAAACAACATTATTACCAGGTATGGAGTTCCTTATGCCCTTGTGTGTGATAATGGACCAGTTTTTGCATCTTTAAAATTGTCTAGTTGGGCTTTTGACCATGGGGTGACCTTAAAGTTTTCCTCAAATTATTATCCTCAAGGTAATGGCTTAGCAGAGTCAACAAATAAGAAATTACTAAACATCATAAAGAAACTCATTGAAAAGAATCCTAGGGAATTAAATGCCTTACTCAAATATGCCTTATGGGTAGATTGAACCAGAATGAAGACTGCACTGGGAAATTCTCCCTATCAGTTAGTTTATGGGGTGGATCATATCCTCCTTGTCAACCTCAAAATCCCTACCCTACAGTTTGCACAAGAGTACCTAGGGATTGATAACAAACAATAGGTTAGATTACTTCAATTAATGCATTTAGAAGAGAAACATGATAGGGCAATTGACCAGTTCACAAAACATCAGGCTACATTCAAGCGTTGGTTTGACAAAAGAGCTAGAGTGAAGGCATTTAGAATCTCAGACTTAGTCCTATCATGGGACAAAGCACATGAAAGGAAAGGTGACCATGGAAAATTTGATAAAATTTGGATGGGCCCTTTTCAGATCTCAGAAATCTTAGGTGATAGTACTTACAAGATCAAAACCCTAACAGGTGAGGATGTCCTATTGCCAATCAATGGACAGTTCCTCAAACACTATTTCCAGGCCTAGGTAGCGTTGGCAAGAGACACTGCTCTGGTATGGACTTGTATGTTGTCATTGATGGCAACAAGGCTTAGAAATCCCTTCAACATGACGGGAAGACATAAATCTGGAAGTTCATATTGGAATTCAGGTCCAGTTGGCAAAAATGACTAAGTATGGGCAATATACATAGTAAGGGATAGTAAATGGATTAGTGTGCTTCCACAGATGATGACCTGGAAAAGTGGCTCAAGTATAATGTTCATAGTTGTTTGGTGTTACTATATTCCAATGATCAAGTCTTGACCTCTTCCGGAAATCATTTGGAGAAAATGTCTAAGTCTGAAAGAACAGAGGCTTCATAGGAACAGTGTACAGTGTAGAGTAAAATGGTCTGCATTCCTCTGCAAGTGCATATTTTGATCTGTAGTTCTGAAGGTATGTCAAGTAGTTAGTAATGAACATTGGATATGAATTGTGAGGTCCCATTTTCTCTGCAATGCGAGTTATGATGTGATAGAGGAATCTATCATATATGTTATTAAGAAACAAGTCGACATGCTGGTTGAATCCTTATGTGTAGAAGAAATATGAGTTGGATGTTAAAAGTGAGTGGTTGTATGATTAGATCCAAAACATATGAAGACATGTGCATGATGTTTTGGATCCGCATTGATGATTCAACTCAAGAACAAGCTGACAAAATATAACACTTGGTATACATGTTTCACAGTTTGCTTGCTGACCTAATCATGAGAAAGATTTAGTTGCAGATATAAATAGAAAATGGATTTCGGTGTTTGAGATTGAGAGTGTGTGATGAGATGTATGGTATGCAAGATATGCGAAGATAGAATAGCCACAACAAATAAAGAGAGATTTTGACCATATGTAAAAGTAGAGCATAAAAATAGGAGCAGACTGAAATGAAGAGTTTTGAGTCAGTATTCAAAAGCTTAATTGGAACTATAATCATGCATAAGTAGATGCAATCACAGCAGTTTTTTTTTGGCAGTGAATCACCCTTATTCTTCTTCTTCTTTATTTCCTTCAGGCAGTGAGCCTCTTTTGATTAGTGAGCTCTGGGTAGTGAGCCCTAAGGCAATGAGCCTCTTGTAATTCAGTATTACTATAATAAAAGTATTTTCTAAGAGCTAACACTCTTCGTGGTTTTTCCCCACCTTGGGGTTTTCCACGTAAAAATCCTAGTGTCTATGTATTATTTTCTTATGGTTGCTCTTCATTTGTATATTATGATGTTGTTTAATTAAGTTTGGAAAATGGTTAAAAGTGAAAGTGCATAAATGATTTTATAGAACATTGATTCACCCCCCCTCTCAATGTTCCTAACATTCAACAATTGGTATCAGAGCCAAGTTCCTTGGAAGAAGCCTAACAACTGGAGAAAGATCTGGGAAGGTTCACTCATGGCAACACAAAGGTGTCTCACTTATCCTAAGCAAATCCTCCTGGGAGTATTATAATTGGCAATCAAGTATATGTCAATAATGAACAATTTCAAGCAACTCTAGAAGATCTTGACAACTCCAAAGCTGATATCAAGGAAGCTGATAATTCCATTCTAAAATTAAAAGAACAGATCAGTAAATCTCAGGAAAGAAGGAAAGAATTATGTGAGCAACTAAGACAAGCAAATGAATCTACAAAGAGTCTTCTTAGGGTGATTGAAGAAAAGACCAAGAATGAGGAATGTCTGAATCAAGTTGTGAAGGACAAGTCAGAGGAATGTTTAAAACTAGGGAAAGAAGTTATGCTCTTAAAATTTGGTCTAGAAGCTGCCAACAGCTACAAAGAAAAATTTAAAATAAGCTCTGCAAAACTTGATGAGTTGCTGGCTAATCAAAAGTATCCAGATGACAAACAAGGTTTGGCTTTTGAAAAAGGAGAAAGTTCAAATTCAGGGCAAGATACATCTAAAGAAGGAAGAGGCGGAAACCATCCAGTAAGGAATCAAAGAAGAAGACCTAAAAGACCTTCGATCAGGCAACCAAATGCACAAAGGTACCGATCTTTCAATGGTCATTGTTTCAAATGTAATAGGTATGGTCATAGGGCCACTCAGTGTAGAAGTAGAATAAATCAAATTGCTCCATCTTTTTTTGGTCAATGTTTCAATTGTAAGAAGATTGGTCATAAAGCAAATGAATGCAGAAGTGTGTTAAGAAATGTACCAAACTATCCAAGGAATGGTCAATCCTTCAATGGAAAATGTTTTGCATGCAATAGATTTGGGCATATGTCTAATCAATGCAAATCAAGACCAATTCCCAAATATAGAAGAGATCGAGGTCAAAGAAATGTTGTTTGTTTCAATTGTAACAAACCTGGACATTTTGCCAAATTCCGCAGAAGCAAGAATGTAACAAGAGACTATCCTATAGAGAAGGGGAAAACTGAATAGAGAGATGGCAAGGGCAAGAACAAGGTTGATCCAACAGAAACCAAGAATGAGATGAGCAAGATCTGGATCAAGAAAGATGCTGATAAAGACAAGAAAGAATTTGCACTAGCTTCTAGTGCAGATACTTCCTCCGGGAAGTGAATTAGAAGATCTGACTCAAGGGGAATAGTGTTGAAAATCCAAAACCCCTAGCCAGAAAGTGGGTGCTAGAATTAGGCACGATGGTGTATGATGGAATATGATGTGACAAATCTTCTGAAAGAAAAATGAGAAGAAAAGAAGTCAATGTGGCACATTGCGAAGCAATCTTGATCAACTGTATCTATCAAAGAAGACATGCAACTTTGTGGGAATAAGCATTTATGACAAGTTAGGTCAAGTCATTTGAAGGATAAAAGGAGACTTATTTGATTTCAAAATCACTTTACACTTGAGATATCAAACATCCAAGTGAGATTAAGGTGAAGCTTGTGCAACAACAACTAAGACTAGGATAATTCATAGTAAAAACCCCAATGTGGCATTAAGAGGGATTTACAGCTTGAAACCCTTTCTAAAATTTGCTTGATTATCTGTGGAAATGTTAACACCTCAAGTAGTGGATATCACTGAAAGACCTAGACCAAAATTCAAGAAACATCCCTACAAAGCAACAAAAGTGGATCCATTGGGAGCATTCTCACACATTCTGCATAGAATTTTGTATATAGAGGATGTTAGGACATATATTCATGTTTCCCTAGAAGAAAATGAGAAGAGAAAACACACCGACCTATTTTTAAATCACTTGTGCAATGGATATTACGATCTGAAGAATGAATACAAGGCATTGGAGACAAAGAAATTTATTTAGTACATTGACTTTCCAACCTTCGCTAAAGACGAATGGGTCTGGTATGTACTGAGCAGGATTCATGATGAATTCATGTGGCTCAAGAGACCCTTTAAGATCACAAAAGATGCTATAAGGGATGTAACTGGGCTATGCTCCACCGGATCTATACCAATTCTAAAAGCCATGAAGAATGATAAAGTAATGGCGGTAACCAGAGCAAAGTTTGACAAAAGAGCACTAACAATAAATGATATTGAAGATTATGTAGTAAGTTTTGCATTCATGATTATTGGCTACAATGTTTACTTCACTAACCATGAAAATTTTGTATCGGGCACATCAATCTATACATCTTTTAAAATGGTAAAGGAAGATGCAGAGTATGATCTATGTGAACTGCTTCAACAGCAACTGATGGAAAATCTAAGAAAAGCCAAAGAGCAAAAATATCTATTCAAATATGGTACACTGATTCTTTGTCTATTTTTCTACTACATGCAAGAATTGCCAGGTATGAAAAATCTGTTTTGGATAAGTGATAAACATGCTTTAGTCCAAATTAGAAATCATCTAAATAGCATAGGAAGTATTGATGCTCAAAAATCTGCCCTGTGGGGCCATTTCAAAAATTTTCAAAACATGATGCAGTCAAGGGAAAGAATCCCTAAGGCAATTGTTGAGAAATACAAAGATACCATTTGTTTCATGGTTACCAAGGATCAATGTTTAATGGAGGTTGTTGAGCCCATAAATGTTTGGGTTATGCCCATGGGATATAAGGTAGATGGTGGAATATTAGAAAATTATGCTCAACATGTATTAAGTAAACCCAGAGATCCCAAGGAAGAAAGATTTGGAACTTATGAGGAATTACATGCTAAAATTCATGTTGAAGTAAGGACACTAGAGATCACTAGGAAAATGCGGAAACTGGCAGAAGAAATTGCCATAAAACATGGATTCACTAAGGAACAAGTCAAAGAAGCAAGAGAAAAAGGTCAAGCAGAAAGGAAAGCAAGGGAAAAGAAAGGAAGTGAAAAGGTTAGGATTCTAGATGAACCTAAAGAAAAAGAAAAACCTCAAGTAACAAAGAGGTCTACTAGAAGCTCTGCCTCCTCCTCTGGTGCTACATCTACTGACATAAAGGAATCTACAAGGAAGCCAACTGACTGAGGAGAAAAAAGACATAAAACAAAAGGTAGAAGAATGTATGTAAGTATAAGTGAAAAAGATGAAGAAGAGACTGAGTCAGATGAAGATGTCAAGAAAATGAAAACTGAGACTACTAAAGCCTCTAGAAGTAGCAAAGAAAAGCACTCTAAAAGGGAGAAACCCAGCAAAAGACAAAAGGTAGATGAGCCTCAAGCCACATTAACACTTGAAGATGTATTAAAGTCTATCATTGTTGATGGAAATCTAAAACCTGTGGCTGAATTTTATGATGATTACAATGATGCTAATAAAAGGATTATGGAAGAAGCTACCATAAAGTATTTGAACATATACAATAGAGCTCTCATTGAGATCATTGGTGATCTCCCAGATTCCTTGGGTAGTATTCTGACAGTTAGAAAGGAAACTGTTGTGGCTAAGGACATTGAACTCAGAGAACATACATTGATAAAATTATGTCCGGATCTATTACTCTAGAAGAAAAAGCTAAAATCTCTAAAGCACTTAACAATGAGTTCAAATCAAAGAAAAGAATGAATGCACTGATGATGGGAGAAATCGATAAAGTGGTCAAGGAAACAGAGGAGACCATCTTGGAAATACTAAAGAAGTACAATATCCATGTCATCTATGACAATAAAGTAACAGATGGTGAAGATGATGCATCTGTTCCGAAAGTGAACTCTGAATAAGAAGCAAGAAAAGATGACCATGTGTCCAAGGAGATGGAACCACCTACAGTGGAAACTCAACTAACACCTCCTCCAGAAGGACAAAATGCAAGAAGAAACTAGAAGAGGAACAAATAAAGGAAACACCTACCTCTCCAGAACATCAAACAATGGATAATACTGTTGGAGAGAAGACTGCAGAAGAAGAATCACCATCTGCACAAACCAGTTCACCTCTGGTACATCAGATTTAGAAGGATTCGACACAGGATGAACAAAAGGAGGACTCAAACAAGGTCATGGATATTGATCCTCTGGAGTAAGAGCAGAAAGATGTGGTCTTAGGTGTAGCAAGAGACACTGCAAAGGTAGTAAAAGAACTATTAGAAAAGGAGGAACTAGTTCTTGATGAGCCTTTGTCAATCCAAGGTCCAATAAACTTGGATACAATGTCTCCTATTCGGATGCTCAAATTGGCTTCAGTTGTTCAAGCCAAAGCAAGAAAAGAAATATTGAGGTCTCACATTGAGGATAGTGAGCTCATTAATGAAGCATCCAACACTTTGGAGAAGCTAGTGAAAGGAAGATAGGTGTGCGAAAATCGCTTCCTACACTAATCTAATGAGAAGAGATGAGTGCAAATTATTTTCAACCTTTACAATTACAAAGTTATTAATCCAATAACAGAGATATTGCAGCAATACACAACACAAGAGTGTAAGACAGAAGGAGAGATAAAATATAATTTGGGGAAAACCCTTATGGGTGAAAAACCCTACACTCCAAAACACAGCTCAAATGTATTATCTAAACAATGAGGTTTACAATATAGTTACAGAGCCAATGCTCTTGTAGGAGTCTTTGACACTCATATCTAGAGATAATCTGGCAGCATAACAGTACCTGTCAATCACATACTACATCTCCTCTCAAAGCACCTATTTATATAAAAGTTACAAGGCAAAAATGAGCCTATCTTGAGATGGGCGTCCAACATGGCCTCATGGCTTAAAATCCATGCCTAGGGGCACTTGTCCAACACTGCAGGGTGTTCATGACACTTGTCATATCACTTTATCCCAAATAAGTCACCTATTCCCAAGTTGGGCTATGATAGATACTCTTATGACTCTTATGACTGTCATAGAATCTGTCATAACTGTCATATCTTATAGTTGTAAGAGAATCTATGATACATAGGCTAAAAATAACATATTCTCTTACAACATGTCATAACCCTCCTTGGGGCACCCAAAGATGCCTTCTTCCAAGATGCCTTGTGACACATGTCTTCACCTATCATAGAACATTCCATTTTCGACTCTTACGCGTCATAAATTCTGTCATAACCGTTTCGGTCAAGATTCACTTACACACTAGTCAAGATGCTGACACATGGTAGAAAACCTCTACCACACAAAGGGGACACCTATCTCCACATGGAGTGAGTTGACCATCCTAGTCATCTTACAAGTGGAGTGACAACTCACCGTGCCACTTCACACTAAATGACAAAATAGGATGTGCAACAAAATTACAACATAGGCTAATATAAATAAATACATTACAAATAATAAATGTAAGGAATTACCAAGGTTGAGACACCTTAATTCCTAAAATTCTCCCACTTGTTGAACACTTTGTAAGAGCCAATGGAAATAACAGGATTTAACGGCTATAGGCCGAGAGGCCCATAGACTTCAAACACCATCTGAACTTCTTTGTATCCACTGGTTTCGTCAATGCATGTCTACCTTCTCCAAATTCACCTTCCCATCCTCTACCATGTCTTGCATGAAGTGAGACTATACATCAATATGCTTTGTTCTGGCATGGAAAGTTTGATTCTTTGCTAGGCAAATCACACTCTGACTGTCACAACAAATCGTAATCTGTCCCGCATCAACACCAATATCTGAACACAACCTCTTAAGCCAAATGGATTCTTTTCAAGCATGAGTTTCTACCATATACTCAGCTTCTATCATGGACAAAGCAACCATAGGTTGCCGCTTACTCATCCAACTAATTGCACCACCAAACATAGTAAACACGTAAGCACTGGTGGATCTCTTGTTGTCAATGTCACCTGCCCAATCAGAATCCACGAATCCATGAATACAAACTAAATGCGGAGGTCCTGTAAGATTACCATGATAGCATATGGAATACTCAGAAGTACCCCTCAAATATTTGAACACTCGCTTTACTGCATCCTAATGTACCCATCCAAGATTAGCCATAAATCGACTAAGGACTCCCACTGCTTGGGAAATGTCTAGTCTTGTGCAAACTATGGCATACATCAAAGTGCCAACAACACTAGCATAAGGTACTCTGCTCATGTCCTCCACCTCACTAGGATATTTTGGACAATCATTAATAGACAACTTTGTCCCCAAAGAAATAGGAACACACAATGGTCTACAATCTGCCATGCTAAACCTATCCAACATAGTCTTCATATACTTACTCTGGCTTAACCAAAGTTTTCTGTTAGCTCTGTCTCTTCTAATTTCCATTCCCAGAATGTACTTGGCTGCCCCTAGATTTTTCATCTCAAACTATGCTGACAACTGAGACTTCAAATCAGAAATCATATTCTTACCATTCCCAATTAATGACATATCATCAACATACAATGTAATAATGAGAATGCGATCATTGTCAAATTTATAATACACACAATGATCTGATTTCAATCTTAGAAATCCAACCGACAACACAAAGGCATCAAACTTCAAGTACCACATCCTAGGAGATTGCTTCAAGCCATACAAAGACTTTTTCAACTTGCAAACCAAATTTTCTTTACCTTTCCCTATGTAATGCTCTGGTTGTGATATGTAAATCTCTTCCTCCAAATCACCATGAAGGAATGTTGTCTTCACATCCATCTGCTCCACCTCTAAGCCATAAGATGCTACAAGAGATAGCAGGAACTGAATAGATGTCAGCTTTGCAATGGGAGAAAAAATTTCACCATAATCAATTCCCTCCACTTGTGAATACCCCTTTGCAACTAGTTTGGCCTTGTACTTTTCAGCACTGCCATCTGCACCAAATTTCTTCTTGAACACCCATTTACATCCAACAAGTTTCCATCCTTTAGGCAAAGGCACCAAGTCCCATGTTTTATTCTTTTCCAAAGAAGCCATCTCATCTTCCATGGCCTTCTTCCAGGAACTTGTATCTTTCATGCCCATAGCCTCTGTCACAGTTCTAGGCTCATCAGTGTTAGTAAGCAAGGCAAAAGCACAACTAGAATCAAGCAATGAATAACCAAACCTAACAAGTTGCTTTCTTATTTGTGTAGACCTCCTCAATGGCTGAGGTTGAGGTTCTGCTTCTTCTTCTAAACTTTCAGAGCTGCTGGAGCTCTCCTCATCATTAGGTCTCACAAGGTTTGTCGATTCAGTCTTCTCAGGGGTAGAAGGAAACTGAACAACATCATCTTTCTTTTCTATTACTTCTAGCTGTAGAACAATGGGAGAAGGTGTTAGCTCTCTAAAAATAACACTTCTTCTATACAACAGTTTTTCAGTCATAGGATCCCAAAGCTTGTATCCTTTCACATCGACACCATAGCCAATGAAAATACACTTAACAACCTTGTTCTCCAATTTAAACTGTTTATCCCTAGGCACATGTGCATATGCTTCACAAAAAAACACGAAGATGTCTAACTAAAGGCTTCTTACCAAACCACACCTCCATAGGTGTCTTACTAACAAGAGCTGATGTAGGAGACCTGTTTACTAGGTAGCAAGCAATGGCTATAGCTTCAACCCAAAACTTTTGTTTGAGGCTTGCTCCACTAAGCATACTCCTAGCCTTCTCCATCAGTGTCCTGTTCATCCTCTCTGCAACTCCATTTTGTTGTAAGGTGTATGTAGTTGTCTTATGTCTTTCAACCCCTTTCTCTTTACAGAACTTATTGAACTCTGCTAAACAAAACTCACCACCGTTATCAGTCCTCAAACACTTAATCTTTTTACTAGTCTAATTCTCAACAAAAGCTTTTAAATTCTTTGAACCGACTAAAGACTTTAGTCTTGCTTTTGAGAAAATAAATCCATGTCCTTCTACTATAATCATCTATGAAAGATACAAAATATACAGATTTGGAAATCGAAGGAACACTAACAGGACCAAACACATCAGAATGAATAAGAAACAATACACCAGAAGACTTGTGAGAACTAGAGTAAAATTGAACACGATTTTTCTTTCCATATATATAATGTTTACAAAAGTGAAACTCAAGATTACAATCATTTAACCCCTTAATATGCCATAACATTGTCTTTTCAACAGGAAGCTTAACTTCCAAAGCATTAGCACCCTTGGGTACCCACGATGCACTGCCATCAGAATTTGTTACAATAGATTTCTTCACTACTGGTTTAGATGGTGGGGATGAAGTGACTGTAGCTCATTTCTTTGAGTTAGAAGAACTATTGCACTATGAAGTGCATGCCTCTAGCTAAAACAAAGTACCTCTTCGAGTACCCTTTGCAAGCACCATAGATCCTCTAGTTATCATGCATCCATCCTTCGAAAATACAACCTATACACCTGCATCATTCAACTTACTTATAGAAAGCAAGTTCCATGGCAAGCCTAGGATGTGCATAACCCCAGTAATCCCCTTCACTCATCCATCCGGGAATCAGATTGAGACTCTTCCACAACCAACAATCTTCAGATGAGAATAATCACCCAGGTACACTCCTCCACCATCGAACTCTTCATACTTTGTGAACCAGCTTTGATGTGAGGTCATGTGGAATGATGCACCAGAATCAATCAACCACACATCATCAGATGCATGGGTGGCTAGGTTTGCGATGAAAGCATCACCATCATCTTGTGACTTGTCATAATATGAGTCTGGGACATTCTTTTTCTTCTTTTTCTTTTCCTATTTGCATTCCTTTCGATCATGCCCAATTTTTCCATAGTTCCAATAGAGAGCCTTAGACATTCTAGGAGATTTGGATCTCCCATGGGATTTGGATCTACCCTTCTCAGCTTTCTTGTCCTTCTTTTTCCCTTTCTCCTTAGGTCTTCCACAAACCGTAGGAGCCTCTTTCGCTACTTCAGAAGACTTTCTCCGCATCTCTTCATATAACAGTGAAGATACCACTTCATCCATTTTGAATGTGGATGTGGTGCTCCCAATATCCATAAGAAGATGATCCCATGAGTCCGAGAAAGAACAAAGCAAGGTCATATAATGATCCTCCTCCTCCATCTTCACACTAACAGATGTCAATTGTGCAACCAACATGTTGAAAGCATTCATGTGATCTACAATAGATCCTCCATCCTCCATCCTCAGAGAATACAACTTATTTCTCAAAAAAAGCTTGTTCACCAAGGATTTGGCCTGATAAACATCACCCAGCTTCTTCCAAAGGTCTTTCATGGTCTTCTCCTCATGGACATTTAACAGGACATAATCAGCTAGACTGAGTCCTATGAGACCCTTAACCTTCTGATCTTTGAGATCTTAATCATCTTGTGCCATTACGGTTGGTTTTACACCAGATACATTTTCCCATAGGTCTTGATTAACAAGCATGTCTTCCATCTTAAGTTTCCATAACTCAAAATTTGTGCCATTGAATTTCTCCACCTCTAATCTTCCAGATGTGCTTGCCATCTCTTTTCCTGCAACAAGATTATAGAATACTCTTCACAAACTCCCACTCAATCTAAGATCAACTCAAAAAACCCCTACCCAACAACTAGGACCAAAGGTGATCAAGCTATGATACCAACTAAAAGGAAGCTAGGTGTGCGGAAATCGCTTCCTACACTAATCTAATGAGGAGAGATGAGTGCAAATTATTTTCAACCTTTACAATTACAGAGTTATTAATCCAATAACAGATATATTGTAGCAATACACAACACAATAATGTAAGATAGAAGAAGAGAGGGACACGATATAACATGGGGAAAACCCTTATAGGTGAAAAACCCCACACTCTAAAACACAGCTCAAATGTATTATCTAAACAATGAGGTTTACAATATGGTTACAGAGCCAATGCTCTTGTAGGAGTCTTTGACACTCATATCTAGAGATAATCCAGTAGCATAACAGTACCTGTCAATCACATACTACATCTCCTCTCAAAGCACATGTTTATATAGAAGTTACAAGGCAAAAATGAGCCTATCTTGAGATGGGCATCCAACATGGCCTCATGGCCCAAAATCCATGCCTAGGGACACTTGTCCAACACTGTAGGGTGTTCATGACACTTGTCATATCACCCCATCCCAAAGAAGTCACCTATTCCCAAGTTGGGCTATGACAGATACTCGTACAACTCTTACGACTGTCATAGAATCTGTCATAACTGTCATATCCTATAGTTGTAAGAGAATCTATCATACACAGGCTAAAAATAGCATATTCTCTTACAACATGTCATAACCCTCATTGGGACGCCCAAAGATGCCTTCTTCCAAGATACCTTGTGATACATGTCTTCACCTATCATATAACATTCCATTTTTTACTCTTACGTGTCATAGATTCTGTCATAGGAATCTATCATAACTATTTCGGTCAAGATTCACTTACACACTAGTCAAGATGCCGACACATGGCAGAAAATCTCTACCACACAAAGGGGATGCCTATCTCCACATGGAATGAGTTGACCATCCTAGTCATCTTACAAGTGGAGTGACAACTCACCATTCCACTTCACACTAAATGACAAAATAGGATGTGCAACAAAATTACAATATAGGCTAAATAAATAAATACATTACAAATAATAAATGCAAGGAATTACCAAGGTTGAGACACCTTAGTTCCCAACAGTTAGTACCAACATACTGAAAGGATACCTCTTAGTCTGCCACTTGTCAACTCAAGGGACTCATTCATTCTATAATTACACACTTTGAATCTATTGAAAAATCTGCTGAAACAAAAGTTAGACAAGAGTTTAATGAGAAAAGGTTAGATGAGTTGACAAAACTGATAGACCATGATAAGGCTTAGTTGGATAGTGGGATACAAAATATTTAGAGTGCTATTATAGAGGCTGGTGATGTATATAAATTTTGTTTATCATGGCCAGAATTCACAAAGAAGATAAAGGAAAAGATCAAGGAATTGGAAAAAAAACTAATGGATATCTCCAAGAATTTTGATCTGGTACATGAATCAACCAACAACAAAGAAGCTCAAGTCATCAACATCCACAATGAATTGAATGTTTTAATAAATCAAAAATATCAAATAAAGAGTAGAATGGGACAATTGACAAGACTAATCAATCCCAAACTAGATTCAATGACCAAGCTTGTAGCTAAAGCACAACTAGCTGGACAAATGGCCACACCATCAGATTTACAAAAGGCATAAACTCTAGTTTCTCTATTCAGTGGACATATATAAATTTTGGATGGTGCTAAGTAGAGCTGGGATGTTGAGATAGCTCAACAAAATAACGTATTTAGTGACATACTTCAACATATGTAAAATAAAGTAGAATATTGTACTTGTAAATATGTGGCAAAGTACATAAGAATTTTGAAGACTTGACAAAATTTTGGTTCCAGAACACACCCTTTTGTCATTGATGTCAAAGGGGGAGAAGAATATTAGTGAAAAATGGATAAACATCTCAGGGGGAGTAGGAGAATAGAGTGCATATAGTAAGGGGGAGTAGTCAAGCATTTTTTACTAAGTGTTGCCATCAATGCCAAATGGGGAGATTGTTGGCAAGAGACACTACTCTGGTATAGACTTATATGTTGTCATTGATGAAAACAAGGCTTAGAAATCCCTTCAACACAATAGGAAGACATAACTCTGGAAGGTCATATTATAATTCAAGTCTGGTTGGCAGAAATGACTAAGTATGGGCAATATACAGAGTAAGGGATAGTAAATGGATCAGTGTGCTTCCGCAGATGATGACCTGGAAATGCAGCTTAGGTATAGTGTTCATAGTTGTTTGGTGCTACACTATTCCAATCCTCAAGTCCTGACCTCTTCCGAAAATCATTTGGAGAAAATGTCTAAGTTTGGAAGAACAAAGGCTTTATAGGAACAGTGTACAGTTGAGAGTAAAATGGTCTGCATTCCTCTACAAGTGCATATTTTGATCTACGGTTCTGAAGGTATGTCAAGTAGTTAGTAATGAACATTGGATATGAATTGTGAGGTCCCATTTTCTCTGCAGTGCAAGTTATGATGTGATAGAGGAACCTATCATATATGTTATTAAGAAACAAGCTGACATGCTAGTTGAATCCTTATGCAGAGAAGAAATATGAGTTGGATGTTAAAAGTGAGTGGTTGTATGATTAGAAATAACACATATGAAGACATGTGCATGATGTTTTGGATCCGCATTGATGATTTAGCTCAAGAACAAGCCGATAGAATACAACACTTGGTATACACGTTTCACAGTTTGCTTGCCGACCTTATCATGAGAAAGATTTAGTTACGGATATAAATAGAGGATGGATTTTGGTGTTTGAGATTGAGAGTGTGCGATGAGATGTATGGTATTCAAGATATGCGAAGATAGAATAGCCACAACAAATAAAGAGAGATTTTGACCATATGTAAAAGCAGAGCATAAAAATAGGAGCAAACTAAAATGAAGAGTTTTGAGTCAATATTCAAAAGCTTAATTGGAACTGTAATCATGCATAAGTAGATGTAATCACAACAGTTCATTTTTGGAAGTGAGCCACCCTTATTCTTCTTCTTCTTTCTTTCCTTTAGGCAATGAGCCTCTTTTGAGCAGTGAGCCCTAAGGCAGTGATCCTCTTGTAATTCAGTATTGCTATAATAAAAGTATTTTCTGAGAGCTAACACTCTCTGTGGTTTTTCCCCACCTTGGGGTTTTCCACATAAAAATCCTAGTGTCTATGTATTATGTTCTTATGGTTTCTCTTCATTTGTATATTGTGATGTTGTTTAATTAAGTTTGGAAAATGGTTAAAAGTGAAAGTGCATAAATGGTTTGATAGAACATTGATTCCCCCCCTCTCAGTGTTCCTGACATTCAATAGGTAGGTCATATCATGATAATGTATTATATGTGTATAGTTGTATAGTTGTTTGTACAAGTTTGTTTTGTGTTTGCCTCGCTTTGCTTGTCGTTAAGTCCTTGTTTTGGTTAGGCAAGATGGTGCACCTTATCACTAGTGAAATTGTCAGAATTCAAGAAATGAATACAAATTCTTACATAGGTCATAACTCATGTTAGTTAAGTGCCTTTGATTAGGTTGGTGATATCCCGTTCATCAATAATACCTTTGCTTGTGCAAGGAGATCCTCACATGACACACCTAACAGCCTTGGATTTGTTGAACAAACTAGTGTAGTGTTAAGTGAAAAATCCAAAGGTTACCCTTGCTACCATTGCAATTCTCAACCTAAACAGAAAGTGTTCACACCTTGAAAAATATGCTTACATAATCATATCTTTAAAAAAAGAAATATATATTGAATATCCAAAAGGATAATTAGGCCATCTAAGTAACTCTACTAGGGCTATAGATGCTTGACTAGCAGTGGGGCTCTACTTGGGGGAATTGCAACGATAACCTTGCCGGGGCTATGGATGCCTACTGGCAGCAGGGCTCTATCCAAGTTGGCTATGAGGGATAAACCAAACTATGTAGCTTAACACCAGTCATTAGTGTGTTCAACTTATCTTCAAGATGAAAGATATGAATCACATGCACACACCTGATTCCTTTTCAACACTATTATATTGATGAACATGATATCATTCAGGAAGATTAGGGTATTTAAACTTGAAAAGAGTTGGAACATTATGTTCTAGTTTGTCCTCATCCCTTGAATTATTTGAATTTTGTTATTTTCTTTGGTGGCAAGTTGTGTGGTTACACAACACACCCCATTTTGCCCTAGCAAAATAGGGACCCAACTTTGTGCTTGCTTATTTGTTCCCTTGCTTTGGGTGGTTTGGCAAAAAAGAGTTAGTATCAGATGCATGTCAAGATGTCATCCTATGCATATCAAGACCTCAAAAGGAGAGGATAATTTTCAAAGTCAGATTTTGTTAGCGCAAACCTCATCAAATGAAAGGATACAAAATTTCAAGCAACTCTACCTTTTGGATCACCCCAAAATTCCCTAGGCTTAAAAAGTTATGTATGGTCAAAGTTTGGTCAAACAGACACCAGGGAAGGTCATCACATTCCTTAATATCCCAAATATTTGCTAATATCCTGAGTACATTTTTTACAAAGGAGAAACTCAATGTCCACACATTCGCTAATATGCAAACGTTAAATTTTGACTATAGGAGTTATAAACTATCAAAATACATGTACATCCCACAAGGGTGCACACTCATCTTAATATCCCTGATATTCGCTAATATGTAGACTTACCCAAATACAATGAAAATACTAAGAGCCAACATATTTCTTAATATCTTGCATATTAGTTAACATCCTAGTGATGTCATTCAATACCATCGTAAGGAAGTAACAATCTGACAATGACATCACCCAAACACCTCGAGACTGAACATAACTATAAATAGTGAGTGCCCGTATATTAACTTAATATGTGGATATTTGTTAACATGATGATGACATCATCCTGACCTATTCAAAAGAAACCCCAATAATAAGATGACGTCACCTAGACACTCGACATCTGAAGGTCATCACATTCCTTAAGATCCCAGCTATTCGTTAATATCCTAACTTAGTACAATATAATGATAAATCTAAATATCCTGCACATTAACATAGCACCTTGATTTTCACTAATATGAGGATGACGTTACATTATAACTAGTTCATAACATCATTTGAAATGGTGACGTTACCCTCATCTTTGGAAGAGGGGGGACATTTCACATAACTAAGTACCTAGATATTTCTTAATATCCACATATCCACTCTCAGGACCCATGACACATAGATTTCCATGAACAAATAAGAAGATGCCATGTGGTACGTTAACCTATCCATATCAATATATCTTGATATCGTGATATCCATACGGAAGCAAATGCCTTCGGGTCCTCATGGCTCAATTCCCACCTCTGGTCAACGTTGACCAACGTCATGATGACATCATGTACATAGTCCAAAAGGAGTGTGTGTATTGTTTAAAGCACCTGGACATTTTCAAATATGTAGATCCTGTATTAAATGTTGTTTAATGGTAGGTAAACATTCAAAATTTCAAACCACATGATGCCACTTGTTGTAATCTTAAGAACTCTGTATGTGCATCCATGGACACAAATAGTTTGACATTGATTACACCCTAATTCATCAATGTTAATGCTTAAAAAGGGTGAATTTTCATTCTTTTTACACTTATCAAGTATTTAGCAAAAATAAATTACAGAGCTCCTGTATGATTAAGACTGCCATTACAACTATCTACAACCTTAACAAAATGGTGTACACATCCTGATATCAGTTAGTTAGATTTAAAGCACAAAAATTAGGTATTTAACAAATGAAACCCTCATTTTGTCGTTTCTGAACAGTAAACAGGTAAATGATTTTTACTTAGGTAAATTTGTATGATGATATTCATATATGCTTTGTAAAAGTTAAAGCATCATGATACTCATGAAATGGATAAATCTAAACCCTCTATAATGTGTGTTAGGTTAAGACATATATATTATTCATTACAGGATACGATGAAGATTCGTAAGAATAGGTCAAATACTGAATTCTTCAAACATATGTGCATACAACGCGGAGGGTCAACTTTCAAGCATGGACAAATAGGTGATACTGTTGAAATTAAGGAACACTTAGAGAGGGGGTGAATCAGTGTTCTACAAAACTTTACGTTCCTTTAACAATTTACCACATACATTCAAAAGAAAGAAGCATAAATAGAAATGATAAGATCATGACACATGAACACTAGGATTTTTTATGTGGAAACCCGGTTAAGAGAAACCATGGTGGGGGTTAAGCCACAAGAATTTATACTTTGTTAAAAGTATTACAAATGGGGAAGGCACACTGCCCAGAGCTCACTGCTCAAAGGAGGCTCACTGCCTACAAAATTGATTACAAAAGTTCATAAGAAATTTGAACTGAAGAATAGCATCTAACAATGCAAAATTACAGTTCCGGTTGAGCTCAATACACTGACTTTGCACACTTCATCTCTCTCTGCCCTGCTTCACTGTTCTGCCATGATCTGGAGCTTTGATCTCCTTACTTCGCACCTGATTCTACTATTACTTCACACTTATCCCTTCATATTCGCACCTCAATCCATCAAAATTATTGAACTCATCGATTATATATATACGCTACATGAAATTTCATCAACTACACTCAGCCTTAAGATAAACTTAGAGACTTTTTAAGAACACTGTTATGTCGGCTGAATCCATGCACAAACACTAATGTGGACCAAACTTCTATATCCAAGTCACCTTACATGTCGGCCAATACCACTTAATCTCACAAATTACTCAACCAACAACTTTTCCTAATCCGCACAATGATCAAACACCAAGTCGACCTGTTCTTCACTGGATTGAATTGCTTAACCAGAACTTGATACTCATATGCATGTAACTTTCAATCCCTTCATCACTAGAGGCTAAAATATTGGATTTAGGTAGCCTTGACATCCCTAAACATTCCCTCAAATCTACAGCACAATATGATTACCTGTGGAGAAATGTGGACCAGGATGCTGAACCTTGTCATATGCCCTGTTCCTGTCTATCCAACCTTAGACAAATCTGCAATCTGACTTCTAGTATGCTCCACTGATGAAATGCGGATGTGTAAGATAGATTTAGTTGCCATCAATGACAACACTTGATATGCCTAGCAGTGTCTCTTGCCAACAATCTCCCCCTTTGGCATTGATGGCAACACTTAGTGAAAAATGACTAAGTGTTAGAACAACTCCCCCTTACTATATACACTTGTGATTTCCAATGTTCCCCCTTAGATTAATTCTTCATTTTTCACTACTTTTCCTCTCCCCATTTGACATCAATGGCAAAGGTTGGGATCTGCATATCAAAATTCACGCAAAAATCTTATGTACATGGGTCAAAACATTAAGTATATAATTCTGCATATGAACACATAGTCCTTAAGCCTTGTTCATCAGCAAAAATATTTCACCAAAAATGTTTTTCAATCATGTCAATTCATTGTCCCAGTTCTTCGTAGTGCTGCCCAAAATGGATATATGCCCACTAAGCAAAAATGCCTGTGATTCTGCCTTTTAAAGATCAAAAGGATCACTAGTAGTAGCAACAACTTGAGATTCTGCCAATATATCATACATAGTCTCCAACTTAGGGGAAATCAGTCCCCAAAGCTCATCCAATCTGCCCAAAACTTTTTTTTTTCCTTCTCCAAATCATCCAATTCATTCCGCAAACTCACTACTTGGCATTCTTTGATTGCTACAGACTCAGTTAAAGGACTATAGGACTAATAAATGTTAGATAGATTGAGCTCTAAGTCCTTAATCTTTTTCTCAATATCTTCAACATCTTTAGACTGATTTAGACAAAACTTATAAATCTCTACACCTTCAAAGAGAGCATTTTGAATACTCTTTACACTAGTATCAAGAACTGATCTATCATAGCTAATTATTTTCCTTATTTTACCAAATCTCTTCTCATTATATTCATTTTTGACTTTAACTTCTGCTGACTTTTCTAAGGTTTTAAAATGAGTACTTACAGAGTTTATCAGACTCTTCAACTGACCAAAGGGAGAGTCAGATGAATCCTTTTGAAAGGTTGGCATAATCTTTTCTAGAATTCCAGAGGCAAGACCAAGCAACTCACTGTCCTCAATATGAGTTTTCAGAATCTCCTCTTTTGCTTTTTCTTGTGCCACAGATGCTAACTTCATCTTTTGTAGAGGGGAAAGAGTGTCAAAATTGATAGGTCCTTGAATTAGCTCTGGTTCATCAAACTCAATCTTGTCTTTCTGAAGTAATTTCTTCACTACATCTACAGTGTCTCTTGCCAAAAATGCAGCTCCATCTTTTAGATCCTTGTCGATACTATCATCTTGCTTTTGCTCTTTAATATTCTCTATTTTCTCCTTCTTGTTCATTCTTGTCCTTAACCTCTTTTGCTTCTTGCTCTTTATTCTTCATAGAGTCATCTTCACTAGGAGCATCTACTTCTGTATTCATCTCTGTAAATTCTCTAGCAGATTGGTCTAGAGGAATTTGAGTGTCCTCTGCACCATCAAAATTTACTTCCTCCACCATCTCTTCATCTCCTTTATTTAGCATTTCATTTTTCAGAGCAGAGATTTCAGCTTGTTGTTCACTTTCTTTCAACTCCTCAACATTTGGAATGGAGGAATCAATTTCATTATCAGTTTCTTCTTCAATAGTGGGAAGATTATGCCTTTTCAATGCATTCAAAAAAATCTCTTAAGTATCTTCAACTACCTTATCAATCTCTCCCAGCATGAGCATATTCATTTTGATCTTACTCTTGAAGTCCTCTTTCACTTCTTTGAATATCAGGTTCTTTTGATCCAGAGTAATTTGAGGACACAATTTTATTAGTACATGCTCCCGAAGCTCAAAGTCTTTAGCTTTTGCATTCTCTTTTCTTATTTCTAGAATTTTTGCAAGGCTTTTCGAGATTTCAAAAGTTATTTCAAATAAAGTCTTACTATAGATATCCAGGTATTTGACTGTTGCTTCTCCAAAACTCTCTTATCAACATCACTATAGTGATCATAAAATTTAGTCATTAGCTTCAAGTTTCCATCTACAGTAACTGACTTAATGATGCCATCCACAGAAAGAGTAGGCTTCTCAACATAGGCCTCTGTCTTATGCCTTTTACTTGACTTTATGCTTCCAGAGGGCTTCTCCTTAGACACTTTAGCAGCTTTGGTGCCTGAGGCCTTCAACTCCTTACCCTCATCATCAGAGTCAGTTTCTTCTTTATCCACTTTCTCCAAACTAACATATGTTCTTTTGCCCTTTACCTTTGTCCTTTTTCCTTCCTTACCAGTAGGTTTTTTTACAGCAGGAGAAGGTGACACACCGGAGGTTGAACTAGAACTCCTAGTAGTCCTTTCTTTAGAAGTGGATTCCACCAAAACACTTATCTATTCTCTGTCTTATTTCTCCTTCTCACCTTTCTCTATCCTTTCCCTGTTTTGTCTCACAGCTTCTTTTGTTATGCCAATGCTTTTTGCATACATTTCAATTTATCTTTGAATCTTTCTCTTAGATTCAGGTTTCTAGAGCTCAACATGCAGTTTCACACTGAGTTCACCGTATGTCCCAAATCTTTCAACTGTGGTGTCCTTTGGTTTACTTAGAAGGTGTTGAGCATACATATCCAATACTTGCTCATCAACTTCATACCCCATGGGCATGATCCACACAGTTCTTGGTTCAACTACTTCCATTAAACACTGATCTCTATCCACCATAAAATAGACTATATCCTTGTATTTTTCAACCACAGATGTAGGGATTCTTTCCCTTGATTGCATCATGTTCTAAAAATTCTTGAAACATCCCCAAAGAGTAGTCCTTTGGGCATTAGAGTCACCAATCTTGTTCAAGTGCTCTCTTATTTGTATGGCAACAGTATTATCACTGGTCCAACACATGATTTTCTTGCTGAGTAATTCATTCATGAAATAGAAGAACAAACATAATACCAATTTACCATACTTGAATGTATTCTTCTTGTCCTTTTTGATCTTGTTCGGGTTTTCCATTAGCTGGTTCTGTAGCAACTCACACAAGTCATAGTCAGCATTCTCTCTCAACATCTAATAAGTTGCATAGATAGTTGTACCAAATACAAAATTCTCCCTACTAGAATGATATATCTTGTATCTAATCACCATTGCTACAAATTTGACATCCGGATCAGTGTTGTCATTTATTGTCATTGCCCTTTTGTCAAACCTTGAACCGGTAGCATCAATTACAGTTTGATTCTTTATTGACTTCAACATTAGCAGTCCACCGGATGAGTTCAACCCTGTCACGGCCTTGATGGCATCCTTGGTGATCTTGAAGAGTTTCATTAACCACATAAACTCATCATGCATCTAACTCAGCACATACCAGACCCACTCATCTTCATCGAAATATGGAAACCCTATAATCTAAATGAAATGTTTATCTTGCAGTGCCTTATACTCAGGTTTAAGGCCATGAATTTCATCCCTCAGATGATTCTTGAACAAATATACTAACTTAGAGTCCCCAAAATCATCTATGTTAGCATGAATATAAGCCCTAATACAGAACACTTGAAAAGGCACCTAACGGATCAACTTCTACTTATTTGAGTGGATGCTTCTTAAACTTTAGCCTAGGTTGCTCAGTGATATTCACAACCAGAGGTGTAGCCATTTCAAAAAGATCACAAGTTTAAAGCTTCGCAAAAAAATACCTTTTTCTCCACGAGATTAGGGTTAGTTGATGAATTCGCCTGTCACACTTTGAATCTTTGAAATCTCAACTCAAGCGCTCTTCTTCTTGTTTTCTTCAAATGCAAAGTGATTCAAATGTTGAATGAATGACCTTTTATGCTCCGCAAAACCTAATTTGCCATTGTAATAAATGCTCTGCCCTAATACATCCGGTTACTATGTTTCTGAATATTGTCAATCTTCAATTGCTCTGCAATCAATCACTTTAGCTTCTTTTCTTCTAGAGATTGCTTTAATAGATCTACAACAGGCTTCTTTATCTTCATTCATCGTGCTAGATTCAGGCACCCACTTACTGGCAAGGGGAATCAGATTTTTAGTGCAGCTTCCCCTGAGCCAGAGCTCCTGTTCAAATTCTCAGAGGAACTAACAGCACCAGATTCTGGTACAGACTCATCACTATCATTCACTTCACCTTTCTTTACCCATGTTTTGTTCATTTCATTCTGGATCTCATTCACATTTACTTTACCCTTGCCTTTATCTTGTCCCTGTAATTTTTGGTTTCTATTTACTGGACCTTTTATATCATCATTCTTGCTTATGCAGAATCTTGCAACATGACCAGATCTATTGCAATTGAAGCACACAACATTTATTTGCTCATTTACTTGATTTCCTCTTGGTCTGCAAAGATTAGCCATGTGTCCAAATCTATTGCATGCAAAACAATAGCCATTGAAATAATTGGCATTTCTTCTATTGTTAAAGTAGTTCATCATCATACTTCTACATTCATTGGATTTATGACCATACCTTTTACAATTGAAGCATTGACCGGAGAAGGATGGACCATTTTGATTCACTCTACTTATGCACTAAGTAGCTCTATGACCAAATTTATTGCAATTGAAAAAATTTCCATTGAAAGATGGATACCTTTAAGCATTAGGTTGTCTTATTGGAGGTCTTCTAGGTTTGTTTCTTTGATTCCTTGATTTAGGATTTCTTTGACCGGATCCAAAGCTTTCACCTTTCTCATATTCCAGACCATGCCTATCATCTGCCATCTTCTGACTATCAAGCAACACTTCAAGTTTAGCTGAGCTTATCTTAAACTTCTCTTTGTATTCATTTGCAACTTCTAGGTTATGCTTGAGAATAACAATTTGCCTTTCAAGTTGTTCCTAATAATAATTGGTCATTAGAATTATTATGTCCAATCTGTAGCACTCTTCTATTCTTTCTTTCAGAGATTGATTCAATTTTTCATCAGTCTTCTTCCTTTCTTCAATTTCGTTGGTTAGTCTCATCACCTCAGATTCCATCTCATGTTTTAGGACAACAACTTCTTTTTCTAGCTTCTCACATTCTTTTGTCGGCTGAATCCATGCACAAACACTAATGTGGACCAAACTTCTATATCCAAGTCACCTTACATGTCGGCCAATACCACTTAATCTCACAAATTACTCAACCAACAACTTTTCCTAATCCGCACAATGATCAAACACCAAGTCGGCTTGTTCTTCATTCGACTGAACTGGCTAACCAGAACCTGATACTCAGATGCATGTAACTTTCAATCCCGTCATCATCGGAGGCTAAAATATTGGATTTAGGTAGCCTTGACATCCTTGAACATTCCCTCAGATCCGCAGTATAATATGATTACCTATGGAGAAATGCAAACCATGATGTCGAACCCTGTCATATGCCCTATTCCTGTCTATCTGAACTTAGACAAATCTGCAATTTGACTTCTGGTATGATCCACTGATGAAATGAAAATGTGTAAGATAGATTTAGTTTCCATCAATGACAACACTTGATATGCCTAGCAGTGTCTCTTTCCATCAGATACGCACCTGGGTAACACTAACCTAGATGCATGGATAGCTAAATTAGAGAAGGGTAGTAGAAATCCTTTACTTATCAACATATATAATTCAGGTGTGTGGCATGCTAGAGGTTTTCCATATGCAATAGAGGCCATTGAGCTAATAGAAAAGTGTGCTAATAATTACAATGTCCACACCAGAAGGGTGAAGAAACAGGGTCAGATATATGCAGACTTTTTAGTCGCAGGCATCACCTCTGCATTTAATTTGCCATCAGGATCTCATCTATATAAGATTAACCCGAGAGCCCTAGAAAAACAATACAGTGGCAATTTCAAGGAATGTAGGAAGTTCATGTTCTCATGGAGGGCAAGTGACAACACATACAGGGCATCAGCTAAATTGCCAGTCCACACGTACAAATTTGACTTCACACTAGAGTACCAATATTTGATGGTCATGCTCAGTCGGATGAGGGGAAGGCCGAATGTGGGCTATTTTGAGGATTGGATGTAGGCCTCATGAGGATGGTGGAATCTACTAGTCAAAAACCACAATGGGAAAACCTAATCAGTTATAGCCTTGATGAAAATATGAAGAAACTAGGAAGCAAAACAAACATGTTTCATATGTCCTCATATTTAGTGTATGCACGTGCAGCTCGTGGGACATTTGATGGTTTGCAAACTGTTGACAGGGTTGGTCATATCCCTGGAGATATAAACTTCTGGGATCACTATCTACAACGAGGGAGGAGAGCATCCCTCCAACACTACAAAAGAGTAAATGACTGCTTTATTATGCATCTGGTCCGAACAATGGAAGAGGACAAAGAAAAAAGACTGAGCATGGAAGCTCAAGCAGTAATAGGCAGGAATGGAGCTTGGTTCATCCAGTTACCTGCATTCACCTACATAAGAATGGAAGGCTTCAATGGGCAACCCCTAATGTTGCCAAGATACCCAAATGATAAGGTCATAGTAATGGAGATGGCCAGGCAAATATTGCCTTCACATGAGACATTTGTCCAAAAGAACAAAATACCCAAGGTCATGTTCCCACTCAGCATTGGTTGGTACATGTGCCCTAATGCAAAAACAACCAAGGAGGTGATAGGACGATTGCAGCTGATGTGTTTGTTGCCTTTCTCTTTATCAAGGTAGTATGATCCTTATCAAAGGATGGAGACATTATATAATAAGCTTGTGCACCAAGTGCACATAGAAGATTATTGGGCTGATTGCTCCAATGATGTGGAAGTATAAAGGAGGAGATACCAAAGGCTCACACTGAAACAAATATGTGCCTTGGATTTATACCGGTACCCCCACAACTACATGAGGATGATGAGGCAATCATGTCTCAAGAATATGAAGACAAGAAGATATACAATGAAACAATCTCCCCACTTGACTAGAGCCAGCCTGAGGAAACCTCACTAGAGGTGACAACACAGAGAGTCATGCAATTGACCAAAGCATTGGTAGATCAGGAGGTTGTTGCACTCAAGGCCAAGGGGGTGGCCATAACCATTGATAATAAAAGAAAGAGATGAGAACTGGCAAAGGAGGATTATGATGACTTCCTTAAAGATAAAAGATAATCTCTGGAGAAGAGAATATATGAAGGCTCATCCAGGGTGACCAAGAGGGGAGGGATGAACATTGGAGTAAAGATACCCCCTAAACCCTCACCTCAGAAGGCTCAAGCCTCAACCTCTACTACCCCAACATCCAAAAAGCCTAAGGAACAACCTAAGCCTCTGGCAAAACCTAGTATTGCTTATGAGGACTTGGAAGATAGTTTTGATGATGAGGAGCCCATAATAATAAAGATGAGAAAGAAAACTCAAGAAATGTCTCCAAGAAAAGGCCAAGCTCGAGCTCTAGCAATGAGAGGATCAGTAGATAAGCATCCATGCATTATGTTAAAAGGCCAAGGAGGTGAAGGTATAATTAGAGCTGAGGGAATTCAACAAGGTATGCAACATGATATTCATATCCCAACCATTGTGAAATTTAAAACTGAATTAGCAGAAGATGCTAGAGAAGAGATAAAGAAAAGAGAGGGTGATCAGCCCCTACCTCTGGATAAAATAGTGGATCTTTCAGATGATGAGGTAGTAGAAGACGTGTCTGCTAGTCTTATGGAATCCTTGGTAAAGAATACAATGGTCACACCTCAGAACACTCCCATAGTACAACAAGTAAGGGAGGAAGAAATAGAAGGAGATAATCTAGAGGTCATGGCATAGAAAATGGGCCTAGAAGGATTAATTGTACATGTCACAAGCCTAGCAGTAATTGAATTGGCATATCAAGGTAGTGACAATGTAGGCAGAGATAAAGATGTAGTCCTAGAGCATGATAAAATAGAAGATAATGCATCTATGGACATGCATACAAAGATACCTGGTCAGCCAAATACCTAAGACACTGAGAAGGGACATGCTGAAGAAGAAGAGATAATTGATACATCTAGACAATTAGGTCCCAAGGTCACATCTAAACCCTAAGGTACCAAAGATACAAACATGCCTGAATCTAGATAGGAAGGTCCATTAAAGGGGGATGACAGTAAAGAACAAGAAAAGGTGGGTGGAGATCACCAAAAGGATCATCAAAATATCCAAGATCCTAGTCGTCAGGGACCTGATACAAATCTACCACCACCTCAAGATGAACAAATGATACCTGACCAAGGTATAAAAACATCAGAGGAAACACACACACATGATGAGCAACATAAAGTGGATGAAAGAATTCACATTGAAGAACAACAACAACAACAACAAAGAATGGATGAGGATACCTTGGAAGAGCAAAACATAGAGTCCCATGATGCTCACATTGAGCATGCAAACCAAGGAGGGTCCAAGTCTGATGTGCCACATTAGCTACAGCATGAGGTAAATCCACCTCCATTATTTGTTTCTTCAAATTTTAATATATCTTCATTATTTTTAGCTGAAGTAGCCAAACCAAAGAGGAGAGCCAAAGCCACCTCTACAAGAAAGAGAGATCTAGCAACATGCAAAAGGACAGCTCAAGTAGCTGTGCTAGTTGTGGACAAGGCCAAAGGACAAATAAGTGCAAGTGAATTCCAAATAACCACTATGGACTTGGGTTTTTCTATTGCACAACAAGAGGGTCAAGAGGCCAAGGATATCATAGACACCGTATTGGCCAAAATATAAAAGGAAAATACAAAGAATAAAGAGCATAAAGAGCACATTGCTCAAATGCAAACATTCATAAAGGGATTAGTGGCACCCACTAATATCCCATCTCAACATCCACCCCATTAGCAATAGTGTCACAAGATGAAATCACGGGGTTAGATGTCATGAAGCACAGATCAAAGGTGATGGATAAATGGTTTATCTGATTCTTAAATGAAGGGGAACAAGTGATAGACTTCTATGGCCAATTGGGACCTACTTAACACTTTAAAGAGAAAATTAGACAAAATGTAGAAGGAGATCGAGCAGAGGTCGATAAAAATGGATAAACATTTAGCTGCTCTTACTGAGATGAAGAAGGTGGATATGAGGGTTTTGATATCCAATAATATCTTGACAGCCCAGACTTCATAGCTAATGGATATCTGGTATGAAGATGTGAAATTTGAAGCGGATGTCCTAAAGAAATGCAATGCCAAAGTCAGGGATATCAACGTTAAATTGCATGAACTCTTATCAGAGGAAGTGGACATCCTAGAAGCTCTTAAGGATAAGATTGAAGGGAAGATGGAGAACCAAGATGTAGACTTTGCCACCAAGGCATTTCGAGACAATTTCAAGCCTGCATTAGATGATTCTCTTAGCCATTTTTCTAAAGATGTAATTGACAAAGCTATGAGAATGAGGGCTAAGATAGAAAAATATAATGAGACATTGAATAGCCGGAAGAATAAGTGGACAACTTTACAAGCCCAATTCCAATCATAGGGGCATGCAACCAAAAAGGCTAAAGTGCTGGATGGAGAGGAAATAGAATGGATAGTCTAAGCATATGAACTTATCTGAGGGACTATTAGTATATCAATAGAAGATGATCCATCCACAGATGAAGTGGAATGAATGTAGATGTAGAGTGCAGAGATAGGCTGGCTAAGTCAACATAATTTTGAAGAATATTCCAGAAGAACAGTTGTGCTTCACTAGAAGGTTGCCAACTGGCAACCTAAGCCATGTTTTTTTTTGTTGAATTGGTCAATACAATATGAACCATTGATTATCATGGATAAATCTTCATCATAGGATCTTTGTAACCGCATCCCCTCCTTACTCTATAAAAGGAGGTGGATTGCACCTTGTATCATTATTGAGAGCTCAATTAAGATAGGACTATTGAATGTCATGGTACTTTCTCAAGACCAATTGTAAATATGTTCAAATTTTGAATACTGAATGCAATAGAGATACAAATTACAGCTACATTGTAAATCTTGAGTAGTCTTCTGGATGTCATCTTGATTTGTAACTGTGATGTGCTGCATCCCTTGGAGTGCATGCCAACTAGTTCGTGTTGTTGATTTCTTATTCCTTTGAAGATTAGCACCAACTGTGTGAAGTTGTGGAATGTCCTAGCATAGCATGGTTTGATTTTCATCTCTATTTCATGAAGTATTGAATTGCACATATACAACAATGGTTGAAACTCATTCATCTCAGTAAAATTTAGAAAGATTTTGTTCAAATTTCTTTAATTTCATTAAATCACCACCATAACTGCAAATACACAGAAAATAATAATTGGATCATCAAATAATATGTTGATATCCTTGAACACATAAAAATCTCAGGCATATTTACACAACGTGCATACAAATTAGTTCAAGATAATTGAATAAAGGATCATTTCAGAAGAACTAATCTAAATAATCATGAATCAATGTAACAAAAGTGATATGCAGAAGAATTGATCAAACTTACCATAAATATCTACATGATCTGGTTAAATGCAGTAGGATTTAACCTTGTTTGTTGAGAATGTACAGAGAATGGGTAAAACAGAGCATATCTAGATACAAAGGACTTCAAAACCATACGTAAGTCCCAAAATGGAAAACAACAATTCACATCACACTAACTAAGAGATTATCAGAAGGTCAAGACTTGACTAACGAAGACTTGGAGTTATCAATTCATCCTGAATTGATCATACTTTTCGAGATGATAAAGGTTTGTTTTATGAATTCTTTATTTATGTTATTGTGATTAACATCATGATCAACAATGGGTAGGTCACAAGAGTGACATAGGAGTAGAGGATGATGTCAGTGGTTTTGCTAGATACTATGATCTTAATGAGGATGAGGATGATGATGATGATGAGGAGGAGGAGATCCTAATGCAGTACATCTTTAGAGCAAGACCACGATGAGACCAACAGGAGGTAGACAACGACGAGGAGACCAAGTTGAGGCCACAATCAAGATCTTGTGGTCCAGCCTCTACTAGTGTTAGGAAATCAAGTTATTATGAGCAAGGGGAGATGAGTAGTCATGTGCCCCTAGCTATAGGACTAGCTACAGAGTTCATTATACCAGTAGCGGTTTGGGATCCATCCTGGTGAGATCGAGATCCAAGTAAGACATTATTATGTTGATGTATTTTTTTTATGATTACTTATGATGTTGTATATATATGGAGATATTGATATCAAATTTGTCTTTCTTTTTACAATTGGTACTGATTCATGGTGCAATTTTGTGAGTCACGCTATACCAGAGATTGTTCCTACCGATGCAATCGAGTGGCGAGTGCAGATGGCGTATTCGCTACAACTTTCCACAAGGTGACATGTAGAGATATTTATTCCATTTATGAGGTATAGAGTGGCTATGGAGTCCACTTTAGATCATGCTATAGAGGATACAGATCAGGCGATCCAGAGAGTTGAGCATGAGAAGGATGATCTCCAGGCATTGCGAGATCAGGTTGCAGTAGTACCTTCATCCAAGAGAGATCCTGTCATGAGTCAGGTCTTACTTCTTGAGTTACATTAGGTAAGAGCTGATAGGGACAAAGCTCAGTCAGAGAGAGACCAGTACCACCAGATGTATATAGAGTTGTAGGGTGAGGTGATGGGTCTGAGAGGTGAGCTTAGGGGTCTACAGTCGCAAAGTGTCTCTGGGAGTCATTTGTAGTCCATGACCACTCATGAGCAACCCTCCATCACACACACACACCACTAGGTCTTGAGGGATCTGGTGACCAAGGTTTAGCTATGTGATGTCTCTTATATGTTACGACATCCCATTTTGATGTATGGGATAGTTACCTGTGATGTATATTCAAACTAATGCTTATATATATGATGTTTTCTATTAATGTTTGTAATGTTATTGATTTATCATATGTGATATATAGAAATGCAACTAGTGATAAATGTTAATGACTATGTGGAAATGTAATTAATGCTAATGTGATATATACTAAACAACTCTTTGTAGAATATGTAGTAAAAACCCACAATGATTAACGAAATTCACACATACGTAGAATACTATGCTATAATTAGTTAATACAAAAGTGATCTTAATAAAGCATGTTTAAACAAGATACAACAATGATTAACTAAAAAAGATTCTATGTTAAATGAATTAGGACAAAATAATCTATCTTCTTGAAATTGAAGCTAAACTAACAAATTTGCTTTATGAAATAACATCTAACATACAATCTTAAGCATATAATTTCTTGAGATGAGTGACATTAATAGGTTCTTTAAGTGGTGTACCTTGTTCATCAGCTAATTTATATGCTCTTGATCCAAAGGTTTAGTAATAACATATGGTCCAAGCCAATTAGAGCTGAACTTTCCTTTTTCGCTAGGAGGTGCATTCACATTACGTTGATTTTCATATAGTACCAAATCTCCAATGTCAAATGAATGATGTATAACACACCCATTGTATGAACACTGGATACTCTTTTGATGGGCCTTAAGGTGCTCAAGAATGTTGATATGTTGTTCATCAAACATCTCAAGCTCTTGTAATCTCTTCTCTCGTTCCACGTCATCATCAATAATATCCTTTAGGGAAACTTGCAATGAAGGAATTTCTAACTCTAGAGGTATTATTGCATCAGTGCCATAGACAAGATTATACAATGTAGTTCTAGTAGCCATACAAATACTTGTTCTATAAGCCCATAACGCATAGGAGAGTTGAGTATGCTAGTCTTTTTGATGTTTATTAATAGTTTTTCGTAGAATTTGTCTAATAACCTTATTTGAAGCTTATGTTTGGTCGTTTGATTGAGGATAGTAAGGCGTAGAGATGTGATGTTGGATGTGATATTTTTCAAGAAATTTGTTCACATCCTTGTTCTTAAATGGTGTACCATTATCAGAGACTAAGGAGGAAGGTATACCAAATCGAGAGATGATGTTATCTTGTATAAAACAACAAATTACTTTAGCCGTCGTGGATCATAGTGAAACAACTTCAACCCACTTCATAAAGTAATCAATAGCGGTGATGATGAAAGTATGTCCTTGAGAAGAAGGTGGAGAGATTTTTCCAATCAGATCCAAGCCCCAAATGGCCAAGGTGAAACTTGGGCTCTAAGTTCCTAGGCAGGTGCTCGGATTAAATGTTTATGTTGTTGACATTACAGACATTTCTTGACATATGCAAAGGAATCTTGTTCCATTCATTGCCAATAATACTCCATTCATAATAGTTTTTGTACCAATGATTTTCCTCCAAAGTGCTCTCCACAAGCACCAGAGTGAACTTCTTCTAAAGCTATCTGGATCTCTGAATTACTGAGACATTGGAGAAGAACACCATTATAGCTTCATCTATATAAGACATTAGATAGAATGATATAACATGCCACAAGTTTGGGTAGGAGAACTCATACATTCTTAGATTTTGAGTTAGGAATGGTACCATCATGCAATAATAGAATATATGGGAGAACCATTCATCAGAATTCATGTTACAATAGAGGCTAGTATCTAAAGGTGCGGCCTCATCTAGTGCCAAGTTTTAAGATTATGAATTATATAGAGATATTGATTAGGCGAATCAATAGGGGATATAAGGGAATTTGCGCTTGCCATTGTATCCACGTGTCGATTGTCTTTCCTTGGAATAGTATCAATTAAAAATGATGTAAACTATTTTAATAAAGATAAGGCCAAATCATGATATTGAGATAACTTATCTTGTTTAGCTTGATATGATCCTATTATTTGTCACACAATTAATTGTGAATCACCGTATATAGTGATGTTTTTGATGTTGAGAGCCAAAGCGGCATAAAGTCCCATAATGAGAGCTTCATACTCAGCGATGTTGTTTATACATGAGAAGTTTAGATGATAGGACATAGGAATCGGCTTACCAGAAGGAGGTACTAGTATGATACCTGCACTGGAGCCAGTTCAACATCATGAACCATCGAAATATAATTCCCATTTATCATTTGTATTTATATTTAGAATTTGATCATCAGGAAATGTCTCCTGATTTTGTATAGAAAAAGGTGAAGGTGCTTCAGCTAAATGGTCGGTTAATGCTTGTCCTTTAATCACTTTTTGAGAAATAAATTTGAGATCAAATTCTTTTAATAACATAACCCATTTAGTGAGGCAACCTGAAAGGTCCGTTTTGGTGAAAAAATGTTTCAAAGGATCAAATTTCACCATGACATGAACTTCAGCATTTAAGAGATAATGTCTAAGCTTCTATGTTGCAAAGACAAGAGCTATGCACTGCTTCTCAATAACAGTATATCGCACTTCATAATCGAGCAAATTTTGACTGATGTAATATACAATGCATTCTTTTCCTTTAGTATCATGTTGTGCTAATAAAGTTGCGAGAGAATTATTAGATGCCAAGGTGTAAAGAAGGAAAGGTTTATTAGTAGTAGCACATTGTAGAACAAGAGGATTAGCTAGATAACTTTTAAATCTTCAAAAGCCTTCTAACAGTCAGAATTCCATTGAAATTTTGAATCCTTCTTTAGTAGTTTAGTAAAAGGGTGAGTCCTATCTATGAGTTGTGAGACAAATCGGTGAATGGCCTCTATCTTCCCTTGCAAACTATGAAGTTGAGATATGTTCGTAGGTGCTGGCATATTAACAATCGCATCAATTTTATGTGTCTAATTCAATACCATGATGCGAAACTATAAATCCCAATAGTTTTCCACTATCTATCCCAAAGACACACTTACAGGGATTCAAGCACATGTTATATTTCTTTATTCACTCAAAAAATTGATGGAGGATTGTGACGTGATCCTGATGATGAATAGACTTTGCAAGAATGTCATCAAGATAATCCTCTAAGATGTTATCCATGTAATCATAAAAAATAAGGGTCATAGCCCGTTGGTAAGTTGTTCCAACATTCTTTAATCCAAATGGCATAACGACCCAACAAAATATTCCCTGCGGGGTTATAAAATTTGTCTTATATTGATCTTGAGGGTTGATGAAAATTTGATTATATCCTGAAAAACCATCCATGAAGGAAAGTAATGCATGACCAACTATTGAATCAACAATCATATCGATGTTTGGAAGAGGGAAATCATCTTTCAAAGAAGCAAGATTTAAATCCTTAAAACCAGTACACATCTGAATATGGTTATTAGATTTAACGATAGCCACAATATTCAAAATCCAAGGTGAGTAATCACTAGGGCAGATAAAACTAGCTTGTAGAAGCTTTTCTATCTTAGCCTTAACTAATAATGCAACCTTAGGATTCATCTTACGGATCTTTTGTTTAAAGGGCTTAGCATCAGGTTGTAATACAATGTTATGTGTTACAATCTAAGGATCAATACCAAGCATATCTAAATAATTCCAAGCAAACAATTCAGAAAATTCATTTAAAAGTTTGGTCATATCTTCTTTTCTTCAGTACTTAAACTTTATTGTCACAGGGCATCAATTGGAGATTGGGAGATGGAAGAACTATAAGATTTTGGGAAGACAGATGGCTTAAAGGTTCACCTTTAAGTAGGCTTCAAAATGTCCAAGGTTTGGTCAATAAGGCTATTACTTTCTTTGGAAGGTTGTCTTGTGACTACCTTCTTCCTAGTAGAAGTGGGTGGAAACAACTGTCAAACTATTGTCAAGACTAGGTTGACCTCATACAGATGGCGAATGAGGTTCAACCTTCCCTTAGAGATTGCAAAATTCCCATTTTCCCTCAGAAGGATAAAATGTTGTGGGCTAGGGATAAGACAGGGATTTTTACAATTAAATCTGCCTATAATCTCTTTATGTGTCAGAATGGGGATAACCTATGTAGTAAAGTTTGGAACCACAACCTCATCCCCAAAATCAACCATTTCTGGTGGTTGGCTGTGCAAAACAAAATTTTAACTATTGACAACCTTCAATTAAGAGGATTTCAAATCCCCAATAGGTGTTCTCTCTACTTGAAGGATGAAGAAACAATCTCTCATCTCCTTCTATATTGCGATTTTTCTTAGGAAGTCTAGAGTCTAGCCATGCAGAATTTGTGTACCTCATGGAGTATGGATGTTGACCTCCCTTCTTTCTTAAGGTATTGGAAATCCCCATTCATTCACCCCATAAGAAAATAATCTAGGCCCAACTCCCTCCCATCCTCACATGGGACCTCTAGAAAGAGAGGAATAACAGACTATTCAGGGAAAAATACAAATGTCCTAAGGAGGTTTTTTGTATGATTACCAAGCTCCTGCATGAAAATCTCTCTAACAATACTTTGAAAGATGCTAAACTTCCTCCCACCAACCTTGAAGAAAGTATTATAAGTCAGTGGAGTATTTTGGCCAGTATCTATAAGGTGGATGATTCCAAGCATAGAGCTAGAGCCAACACTAAGTGGTCCCCCCCCACTAGATGGACCAAGCCCAACTTTGATGGAGCTGCTAAAGGTAACGTTGGGGTGGCCAGTGGGAGAGGAGTTCTCAGGTTGGACAAAGGTGTCCTCATGGTGGCTTTTGCTAAGGGGCTTGGTGAGAACACTAATAACATTGCTGAAGCTATGACCCTCCTCTGGGGCCTCAAGGTTGCCCTAGCCATAGGTATCAAAAACCTAGTGGTTGAAGGTGATTCCAAGTTAATCATTGATGTTGTCAAAGGCAGAGCCAAAGTTGGTTAGCAGGTTGATGTAATTATCCAAGATATTAAAACTTTGCTTTTAACCTTTGAAGGTGTTGAGGTTGTCCATATTTATAGGGAAGGTAATCAAATTGCGGACTTCATGGATAACTTAGGGGTCAATCTTTACCCTATCAAATGTTGGAGTATTTCTAATCTTCCTCTGAACATAAGAAATAACATTTAGAAGGAGGCTTCTTAATTCCTCATGGCCAATATTTCCCACCTCTTCATAGTATTTTGTGCTTTCATGGCCTACCATCATTATATGGGGAGGCATGAGAAGGATGACATCATCTTAAGGATGATACATTATGCCTAATCATGTTGGATTAGAGATTCCCACGTGGACAAATGCCAACTTAGAAAATTCATGGGGCCCTTGCCTAGATAGAACACTGGGTCATTTCATACTCTGCTAGCTACTCTGGCTTTTGTGGGATCACACAAGCCTCATAACAAATGAAATAATGTCCCAGATACGAATAGGGATATGAAGGAAATTTTTGAGATTTTGAGTAGCCTTGTTACCAGAAACTTTTATGAGTGCCAAGCCATCTCTAGATTGTTTGAGGGCATTCTACAATTTTATAAGTCTCATAACTGCATCTCTCCTTATTGATTTGGTAAGTACAATGCTATGGGAGGAGAAAAAGTTAGAACTAAGCTAATTTTGTGTGTGGAGTTTAAAGTTGACTCTCAAGTTTGGAGCATCTGTTATGAAGGGGGGATAACGCCTTTCTTGGAGTGCTTGAATGACTTTGATGAGATTCTCTCCATGTAATTTGCTATGTCGTGGGATGAAGACTAGAAGGTTCATGTTGGTGGGGTACAGTTTGAAGTCTTTGAAGACTTCATTGCTAAAGCCACAGGCTTGAAATGTGAAGGTAAAAGATTGAAGAAGCAGACAAAGGTTTAGGATCCGAAGGGTCTAAAAAATTCTTCCACGAAGGTGAGAAGCCGGTCAGAATACAAGGTGGTTTCAAACGCGAGAGCCTAGTAAATCCTTGGGACTTTGTTTATTCTCTTATCATGAAATTTATTACTCTTGAGGGTTGTTATAGATGTTACTACCATTATCACTTCACCCTGTTGAATCACTTTAGACATAAAGTCCTTGTGAACTTTCCCTTCTATCTGCTCTCCTCCTTGGAATCTTTTGTCAAGTTAACTAGAAAAACTTGAGAGGGTGACCCAATGGTCCTAGTTGTTCCCATGCACCAGGGCTTGATTTTCTGCCTGTATCACTTTCACTTGGCCCTCTGTCCTGCAAAGCCTATAAAAGCTAGCTTGATTGAAGAAAACAAGGAGGATGATTTGGATGACAATATCCCGCTAAGTGTTAATTATGGCAGCCCAAGTAAAAGTAAAGCCTCTTGCCATGTGGATGTCAACCCTCTAAACCCTACTGCCCCCCTAAACCCTACGAGCCCCCTAAACCCTACTGGCCCCCCAAACCCTCATTTTATCCCTGATCCCTGACCCCACCAGAAGAAAGAAACCTTGTTGCAAGTATATGCTTACCGGTGTCATCATTAATGTCAACATATCTGTGTTGCCATTGATGTCGACTGTGCTCTTGTTTTGATGCTTGCTTGTGTTGAGATAATTGGTTTGTATTGACTTACATAAGTGTTGAAGATAATGAGAAATTGTTCCTGGTAGTGAGTTTCCAAGTGATTTTGAGAAAATTTTCTCTCCTAGTGGAAATAGTGTGCTGCATAGTATCTTGGTTTGTAGAAGAATAGTAAAGTGTTTTGCTCCGCATATCTTGTAGATTGAATATCTTTGTCTGTGGTTTGGAAGCTATGTTGAAGGATGTCTATAGTTGCTATGTTTCAATTTTGAGCCTCTAGTGTGAAGATTTGAGCAAGTTATGTTCACCAGAGTAAAAACTATTTTTCTGTGCATTTAGTGGTGACAGGGAGAATGTATTTTGCTCCACATTTCTCTGAAATTAAGTCTTACAGTATGCAGTTCTAGAATTAAGTTTGTGATGAGGATATGTGCCTTCAGTTCAAATGGTTCATGATTTGGTGATCCACAAGCGATCTTTCTTTTATGACAGTGGCCGACAGTAAAGTTCAAGTGCTCCAGTTTGAAGAATCTTATGAATAAAGTGTTTAGAGGTTGTACAAATGTTCTTGGTGATTGTAACATGCTTGTGGATGTCTCTAGATCATGTTCCTATCTTTTGATTGGTCTACAAAGTATAATCTAGATCATGCATGAAGCGTGTTCCTAAAGGTTTTAGTGTTAACACTAGTTTTAGCCGACTTGGTTGTTCTCACTACTTGCAATTATACTTTGAAGGTTGTGATAGTGTGTTGCAACATGGAAGATTGTGTTTGAGTCCCAGCTAAGGTGTGGTTTGGTCCCCATTCATTCTTTCCCTTTCATTAATCTATTTAGGTACAGACCTATTCTTATGTATGTGTGTTTGTCGACCTTAGAGATTATTCCAATGGTTGATGATTGTAATGCCGACCTTGATGATTATTCCAAGGTTGATAAATTATATAAATACTTGTAATTGAGTTGTGAAAATGTATCCAAGTGTGAAGATGCAAAGATAAGTGTGAAGTAAAAGTATAACAGAGTAGAGGATGTTTATTGTGCTTCAATGGAACTGAACTTTGGCATAGTGTAGATGTTGCTATCTCAGTTCACCAAATCTGGCAGTGAGCCACCCAACAGTAGTGAGCCACCCCATTGGCAGTGAGCCTCTTCTTTTGCAGTGAGCAATCTGGATAGTGAGCCTCTAATTTTTGGTATAGTTATTACATATTATATTGTGAGATAACACTCACTGTGGTTTTTCCCCTATTGGATTTTCCACATAAAAAATCTAGTGTCTCATGTGTTAAATGTGTAAATGTGTTAAGTTTCAGATTTCATGCTTTCATGGTCAAATACAATAATAGTGATTAAGTGGTTGATGTTTTAATGGTTTTGAAATATTGGTTACAACTGATTCACCCCCCCTCTTAGTTGTCTTTCTCTTTTCAACAATTGGTATCAGAACGAGGGTTCCTCAATAAAGAGTCTAATAGCTCGAGGTAGATCCGGGATGGCACATAGGAAGGAATCACCACAGTTCAATGGAATAGATTATGTTCTTTGGAATGTATAGATGAAAAGTCATCTCATTTCTCTTGGTTATGGTGTTTGGAAAATGGCAGAAACGAAATAGACTATTCCTCAAAATGGTCCAACAAATGAAATTAAATCGAAAAGGTAGAGATGCTCTGTTGAATGACTTATCTAACACTGAGTTGATAAAAGTTATGGATTTGGATACTGCTCATGAGATCTGGGAAAAGTTGAAAAGTTTATACAAAGGAGATGATTCTGTAAAAAGTGCCAAACTACAAAACCTGAAAGCAAGGTATGAAACCCTGAAGATGAGTGAAGATGAAAACATAACTATCTACATGCAAAAAGTTGATGAAATTATCAATGGAATCAAAGGTCTTGGAGGAACTATTGATGAGAATGAGGTTGTGCTAAAGATTCTTAGGTCATTACCTAAATCCTATAGTCACAAGGTGGTAGCAATTGAAGAGGTTATGAGAGTGCAAAAGATTTCAAAGGATCAGTTGCTTGGGAAGCTTACATCTTTTGAAATGAGAGAGTTTGGTGATGCCCTACCAAAAATTGAGACTGCTTTTAAAGCCAACACTTCAGAAAAGACTTCAAGAGCTCATAAATATGTTGTGGAATCTGATGATGACCTTGATGAGGTTGAAGCCAACTTTGTGGATAGAATGCAAAGAGGTTCTAGTAAGTTCAAAGGCAAATTGCCATTCAAATGCTTTTCTTGTGGTAAGATTGGTCACTATGCATCTAGATGTTTGGAGGGAATTGAAAGAGGTAAGAAGAGGTTTGAAAGTAAACCTAGAATTGTCAAGAAATACTATATTATCAGAGATCTTGATGATGATGGTGTAACAGATGATGAGTCTGATGATGCTAGTACTAGTACAAATGAATGCTTGTTTATTGTTATTAAAGAAGAACCTGTGTCTACTAATCCTGCTAGTTGTGTGAAGGAAGAAAAACCAATGGAAGAGAGACCTTTGTTTGTTCAGGTTGAGAAGGATAAGAATGAATGGATTATTGATAGTGGATGTTCACATCACATGATTGGTGATAAAAGTAAGTTTATATGTCTGGAGATTACCCTATGCAGGGCATGGCCGCCTTTTATATCTAATGTGTATGGGGGTGGGGCGAAGCCCGCCCCCCGTGATCTTCCCTTGGGGTTTTAAACCCCCAAAATACTCTGCAAATTGTGCAGCAATACACCCTGCGTATTAGTGATGCTGGCTATGACTGTGATAAATATGGTTGACGACCATTAAAAGGGCTCAACCCTATATTTATCACTCACTTTTTAATATTGTCCTCTGCCCTAAATTTTTGCTTTGGGCCTGTGATAATGTGTGCCACTGTATATATAGAGAGATATATATACATGCATACACACAGGTGCCTCTATATATTATAATTTGTTTTCTAGGTATATATATATGCCCTGGTCTAAAATACCTATCTTTGTATAGAAACTTGATCTCTGAGTTTTTATTTCAATCCTCTGTGTAAAAACATATTTGCCTTTTTAAAAAGAAAATCAACCAGAGAGCTTGTAGGGAGAAATTAGAAAACCTATTTTATTTTTGTTAATAAACTAGGACAACATAGGAATCGTGTGCATTTATTCATATTTGAAATGGAGCATATGAAAATAAACTTAGTAAACAAAAAAATGTTAGAGGAAAAATAATCTCTCAACCTATAGAAAATGTTAGAGAACAATATAGAAAATTATTAAACTATCCTTGTTTGGGAAGATACCTCCCACTTGGGGAGGTATCTTCCATCCTCTTGTCCTTCCTTGGAACCTAGACATCCAACCTGAAAACATTAAGTTTTGAATGTGAACAAATGAAAGTTTTTGGCTATTTGTAAATCTCTATCTAGGGTTTGGTGCCCTAGGATTAGGGAGAGGTTATTGTGTTTTAATTAAGTTGGTAATTGGGTTTAGTGTGTGTGAGGGTATTTGGACTTTATATTTAAGTTAATTGTGTTATCCATTATGTGTAATGGAGTGGGTGATGTAACCTTTAAATGTAATTTAATTAAATACCTTGGTGCATTTCTACCTACATTATGTTGGAATTTAGATTATAGTTATAGCCATGTTAAATAGTTTATTGATTTATTTTGATTAAATAACTGGAAAGAGTCCTAGATAAAGTTATATTTTAATTATTTAATTAGTTTTAAATTATTTGAAAATGGATTTTAGTTATATGCTTGAATTTAAAATGATAGTGATAGTTGTGTTGAATTATTTTATTTCAAAATGAATGGGAAGGGAATTTAGTTATTATGCATTTAATTTATTTAAATTTGCAAGGGGTTAAGGTAGAAGTTTTATTTTAAATTAATTTTTGCAACCTCCTATAGTTGATGAGGTGGCGTTATGCTGCCGAAATCACTATAGGATTTAGTCTATTTTTACTCTATTTTGAGCTCTTATGTTGTCAAAATTTCTCTAGGTTTATGGGATAAAATTATGTTTTATTATTGATTAAATTTGCCTTTATTGCCTTAATCACTTATTTAATCATTTTTTGTTGGATTGGACTATAGTGTTAGTTTAATGTTCTTTTAATTAAGTTGTTAGTGTCCCTTAGGTTAGATTTTGATTTGAATCGAAATCAATCCACCTCTTAGAGTAAATTCTAGGGTTGGGTCCCAAGATAGGATCCAACCCTCTCAACATTGCTTGCGCGACATATACCCCCTAGTGGCTATCACCTCGTAGGATTGTGATTTGACACCATCTTAACCCAAAGATTGATTGACTTCCCCTCCTTCAGGTGATGTGCTCAACATAGTTCGCTGGCGTGACTATGTTACGTGCATGTGTCACCGAGCACGCTTGATGCGCATGAGGGGGTTTGTAGAGTTGGGTAGAAAAGTTTTTGATTTTTTGTGTCATGACCACGTGACAAATGTGGACATGACATGTGTGTGGCGAGTCATGACCACATGGAAAATGTGGGCATGACAGCTTCATATATGGGACACGATCAACACTCTCCTTCTTGGATTCTACACGTTACAGCTTGCTCCAGGAAGATTGCCCATGTTGCAAAAGTTTTAAGAGATGAAAGGGGAATGTGCTTGCATTGAAGGGCTCCAAGCATGTGTTTCCACACTAGTAATAGTCTGGAAGATGACATAGAGTGCATACCTAGGTAACAATAGTAGTGATGAACTATTTTCAAGGAATTTGGAAAAGATACAATGATGTCAAATGTAGTCAAGGCATTCAATAGAGGGGCAGTGTTCTATGTTGATGGGAGGTAGAGTACAAGTGAAAGCATGCTAGAATAATGAGCTAGGTAGTGGTAGTCATGAGGCATTGCTATTTTATAAAGGGAAAATTCATGACAGTAGGTTGACAAGTGATTGGACAATGTATTTCAAGAAGCTACAAGTTTGATTAGGACAATGCATAGCCTAGTCATAAGGCAAAGTTGAATAACAGTCCATGACAATTGAGGCGTCCTGCCAAAGATGATAATCATCAGAGGCATAATCATTAGAGATAAGGGGAGTTTATTACTATAGGTAACAATTCACAGTGGTAGCTTATGAACTAGAACAAGTTGGGTGCATGAGACAGGATCTTTATAGAGATGACAATGTGATCTTGAACTTGGACAATGAGCTTCATGGGACAGTCATGGATTTGTGAAGAAGACATCTATGAATGTATTTATACTTCTATGCTCAGTGATACTCAGAAAATCAGCTTCTTTCTCATTCTTTGAGCTATTTATTGTAACCATGAAGGTTTTTTTAGCAAAGAGAAAGCATTGTAACTTATTTTCAAATCTGTATGTTGTTTGTAAACATTTTTTATCAATAAAACAAGTTGTGTTTACCTTCTCAAAGTTGTTTCATTATGCAAGCTTCAAAATATACTACTAAATATACTAATGACTAAATACAAGCTTCAAAATGACTAAATATACTACTAATTGATGTCAATTAATAATTAAATTGACTAAATATACTACCAATTGATAGAAATCAGTGAACAGTGAATAAATATGACTAACAATATGACCAGTGTTAAATCAATGAATAAAAATGATTAAATATACTACCAAATTGATCAAAATGATGATTAAAATTAATGACTAAATACACTACCAATGGATAGAAATTAGTGAATAAAAATGACTAAATAAGTGACCAATTAACAACAATCAATGACTAAATTAACGACTAAATGATGTAGGAGCATCCAGGGTGTAAGACCAATCTTGCATCAACCAAAAAAAAAATGTTGTTTCTTTTCAATAAGGCCTAAATTTGGTAGGGTTACTATTTTTAGTAAGTTTGCATTTGTGCACGGTTGGATACAAAATCTTACACGAACCTCCAGAATGGTGAATTGAAGCTAATGGTGAAGACATCACTTCAATATCATTTGTCATTTGTGAGATATTAAAATTTCAAATTCCAAAAATCCTATTGAAATATTCAAAGTCAAATTTGAGGCACTTAGAGGCTCCGGATGGGCTTGAAATTTGGTGAGAAAACCAAGCAATCCACCTTTAGGTACTGCTTGTGCACAACCGTCTTTTCGAGAGCTTTCTGAAAAGGTATTATAATTAAAAATCCAATGGTCGGATTGAAAGTTATGGCCCTGCAAAGTTGACCTGTTTTTAGGGGGAGATGCAAATTTTGAAATTAAGCTGGTGGCCGCCAAAAAGGGCTATATATGACCATTTTTGGGAACCCTTGGGGTAGTAGAGTTAAGGGGGAAGGTGTAGAGTCAAGAAAAGGAAAGAAAATAGAAACCCTAGTTGATTTGGGGTTATAGAAGGCTGAAGATTCCAGAGTCTTGAGAGAGGAAGTTGTAATGTGTTGCAGCCTGTAGGGGATTCATCCTCTGATTGTATTTGAGCTTCTGTAATGTAATGTTTTGCCCATATTAATAAAATATCATTCTATTTTCTATGTGCAATTTCTGTTATTGTGTGTTTTATTATTTACCCCCTTCATCACTAAATATATCAGTGAATAAAAATGACTAAATAAGTGACCAGATTACAACAATCAATGACTAAATCAACGACTAAATATACTACCAAATCAATCAATCAAAACAACCAATAAATGACTAAAAATGGTTTAGTCATCAATTTGGTCGTGTTATAAATGACTGGCAATAAACTACTAATGGTCACGTGACCATGTTTGGTCATTTATAAGAAATTTTTAGTAGTTTTTTCAGTCATATATTGTTGTTTCTATACTAGTGTATTGGGTGTTTTTCTTCACATGTGGTTATGTTCATAAATATATATATATATATAATGGCTAAGATTCCATGATATTGCAAGTAGTTTTATAAGTGGCCCGACTCCTTTACTCCCTAACTGATCAATAGAGTAACTAGGAGCTCTTAACTGACGTGAAGAGTGGTCTTTTATGACCACCACTTCCTCTAATTTCATGCCTACAAGGAATCTTTATAGGCTACGAATGAGGAGAAATGAGCATGGTTATGGTTTTGGGCTATTAAACACCATGGGAGTGTTTTCTTAAGGAGGACATAGAGATAGCAGAGGAGATCAAGAAAAGAGAAAAACACAATGGGATCTAGATGTTAGGGTTAGCCAATAGAAGATATCAATTAAATGCAAATAAAGATTAAACAGAGGAATGAAAAATACACAGAAATAATAACAGCAAGAGACAAGTTTTAATGTGGTTCACCCAAACTCGGGCTACATCCACCAACAAAGAGTCCAATATTATTATCCAGTAAATCAAACTGATTACAACCAACAATCCTTCCAACTCAATACTGTTGCAAATGCTACAATATAATATCAACCAAAACCCTAACCCTTAGAAGCTTTTATCAAGCCTTTTATGCCCCCGAACCCCCGCTCGGGGCTCGACCCGGCCCTGAACCCCGACAAGGATACATAACTAGTGTATAGTACTTGCATGATCAGTCGCCACCTACCAACAATCTCCCACTTGGAGACTGATCCTGGACAACACCGCTGCACGTGTAGCTCCCACTAGAAATAAGCACCTTGGACTCTGTTGTTCTAATTTTATTGTTTGTCTTGAAGACCAATCGAAGCTGAAGAGGAGCTCAACTTCTCCCTTGTCACTGCCTTTGTAAACATATCCATTGGATTTTCATATGTATGTATCTTTTCCAGCCTTAACTGTCCATCATCCAACACCGACCGAATAGAGGGATACCTCAACTATATGTGTTTGGTCTTTGAATGCAAGGCAGAATTCTTTGCAAGATGTATGGCACTCTGACTGTTTGTATACAAAGAACTATTAGCCTATTGTTTGCCCAATTCTTCCATGAAAGATTGCAACCATATCATCTCCTTGCTTTCCTTTGTTGCAACTACATACTTTGCCTCTGTGGTGGATAAAGCAACCACCTTTTGCAACCGTGAGATCCAACTCACTGCTGTCCCACCTACAGTAAAGACATAACCTGTAGTACTCTTCCTAGTATCAATATCCCCTGCCAAGTCTGAGTCTACATAGCCTACTAAATCAGTATTAGAGCCCCCAAAACATAAATGTGTATTGGATGTACCTCTCAAATATATGAGAATCCATTTTACTGCATTCCAATGCTCCAATCCGGGATGACTCATATACCTGCTTACGACTCCTATAGCATGTGCAATATCTAGTCTCATGCATACCATGGCATACATTAAACTTCCTACAATTGAAGCATATGGTACCTTGGACATTTTTTCTTCCTTCTCTCGTGTCTTTGGACACATCTCTTTAGTCAATTTCAAATGACTAGGCAAAACTGTGTTGGCAACTTTTGCATTCTTAATATGAAATCTCTGCAACACCTTTTCAACATAATCAGCCTGAGATAGAGTCAATTTTTTGTTCTTCCTATCTCTGCAAATTTTCATACCAAGGATTTGTTTTGCTGCCCCCAAATCCTTCATAGCAAATGACTGTGCTAACTGCTATTTTAACTCTCTTATGTGATCCATGTTAGACCCAGCTACAAGCATGTCATCAACATATAAACATAAAATAATGTAGCTATCACTATCCAACCTTTTAAAATAAACACAATAGTCAGAATTACACCGACTGTAGCCTTTCTCAGCCATAAAACTATCAAATTTCAAATACCATTGTCGAGGTGCTTGTTTTAGGCCATATAAACTCTTCTTCAATCTGCACACCAGTTTCTCCCTACCTTTGACCTCAAATCCTTGGGGTTGTTCCATGTATATCTCCTCCTCCAAATCACCATGGAGAAAGGCAATTTTCACATCTAGCTAGTCCAAATGCAAATCTTCAGTAGCCACAATACTTAAAACAGTACGAATAGAAGTCATCTTAACAACTGGAGAAAAAATCTCATCAAAATCAATGCCCTTTTTCTGTGCAAATCCTTTTACTACTAACCTGGCTTTAAATATTTTCTTATCTCCATCTTCCTCTTTCAGCCTATAAACCCATTTGTTTGGTAAAGCTTTTTTACCTGTAGGCAACTTACATAATTCCTAAGTCTGATTTTTCAGCAAGGAGTCCATTTCTTCTTTCATTCCAAGCTCCCACTAAACCTTGGTATCCACCTGCATAGCTTCATCATACCCTTCTAGTTCACCAGCATCGGTTAAAAAAATAGAATACAAAGAGGGAGAAAATATTTCAGGAGGTCTACTTAGCCTTGTTGATCATCTAACATTCACTGGAGTTTGTGGTATTTCTTGTTACTATTACAGAGCATGAGGGACCATTGGAACATCACTATTTGGAGTATCATCCAGCACCACATAATCCTTTTCTTTCTTCTCATGCTACTGCAACTGATCTTTGTACAACACCTTCTCATTAAATACAACATCTCTTCTTCTCACAATTTTCTGATTTTCAAAATCCCAAAGCCTATAACCAAATTCATCAATGCCATATCCAACGAAGGTACACTTTTATGATTTTGCATCCAGCTTGGTTCTATTTTCAGAATCTACATGTGCAAATGCTTCACATCCAAAGTTTTTGAGAAAAGAATAACTCACCTTCTTACCTGTCCATGCTTCCTCTAGAATACCACAGCCCAAAGGAACTGAAGGACCTCTATTAATTAAATATACAGTGGTGTTGACAGCCTCTGCCCACATATTTAAAGGCAGCCCAACATGCAATCTCATGGTCCTTGCATGCTCCATTATTGTCCTATTCATGCGTTCAGCCACTCCATTTTCCTATGGAGTCCCTGGAACCGTTTTCTACCTACGAATTCCATTAAAAGAACAATAATCCTCAAATTCTTTGCTGCAATACTCACCACCATTATCAAATCTGAGACATTTTAATCTTTTACCCTTCTCATTCTCAACCAAGCTTCTCTATTTCTTAAATGTTTTAAATACATCAGATTTTTGCCTGAGGAAATAAATCCAAACCTTCCTAGTTGCATCATCTATGAATGTAACATAATACCAAGAGCCACCAAGAGAAGATACCTGAGCCGGTCCCCATACATCTATATGCACAAGCTCCAACTTTTCATCTTTCTTTTGCTTCCCATCCTTTAGAAAACTAACTCTCTTTTGTTTGCCATACACACAACTTTCATAGAAATCCATATTAATACATTTCAGACTTGGTAAAACTTTCTTAGAATTAAGTACCTTCATACCTTTTTCACTCATATGCCTAAGTCTGTTATGCCACAGTGTTGTCTTAGAACCTACAACAACTGTTTCAGTATCTTCTTGTGAACTTGCAGCAACTATTCTTGAACCTGTTTATTTTTTCTCTGTAACAGCTAAAGTAGAAGGAACAATATGACCTGTACAAAGATATAAGGTGCCTACTTTCACACCTTTTTCTACTATTAAGGCACCTTTTGAAACCTTCCAATTTTTATCATTAAATGTAACAATGCAACCTTCTTTAGCTAGCTACCCTGCTAAAATTAAATTCCTACTGAGCCTTGGAACATGCCTTACCTCTTTTAGTAGGTAATGATTCCCATTCTACAAATTAATCTTGATTCTTCCCTTTCTAACAATCTGACAAGGTTCGTTATCTCCCAAATAAACCAGCCCAAAATCCCCTTGGACATAATCAAGAAAATAACTTCTATGGGGTGTAGCATGAAATGAGGCCCCTGAATCTAAAACCCATGAATCATCAGCATTATCTAGGGAAAGAATTAAAGCATCATCTTCAGATTTATTACTTACCACATTTGCGTCCTTATTGCCTCTTGTTTGTCTCCTTTATTTTTCTAAGACCAACAATCTTTCTTCAGATGACCTGGTTTCCCACCTCTGGTTTGGGATCTCTTATCCTTTGATTTTCCTTGTGACTTCCCATGACCTCCAAAACATTTTGCTCTGTCCTTTGATCTGCCCCTACTTTCTGCATTCAAAACACTGCTTGATGTGGATCCACCTGAGCTTTTCCTATGAATTTCCTCACTCAGAATAACACCAACAACATCATCAAATTTTAGGGTATTTGAACTAGAAATAGAGTTACTAACTGCCATTACCAAACTATTCCATCTTTCAGGAAAAGAACATAATATCAAGAGAGCTCTAACTTCTTCATCAAATTTTACATTTACAGAAGTCAATTGACTGGTAATCATATTAAATTCATTTAAATGATCTATCACAGATCCACCTTCAATCATTTTTAGATTAAACAAACGCTTCATGAGAAATACCTTATTTGAGGCTGAGGGTTTTTCATACAATTTAGCCAAAGCTTTCATCAAACCATCTGTTGTCTTCACTTCTGTTATATTGAATGCCACTGATGGTGTGAGACACAACCAAATGGTTCCTAGTGCCTTTCTGTCAAGAAGATTCTAATCCTCATCAGTCATTGTTGCCAGTTTCTTGGCTACTCCTTCCAACGAGATCCATAAATCCTTCTGATAGAGATAATCCTCCATCTGCATCTTCCATAACTAATAGTTCTGCCCATTGAATTTGTCTACCTTCAATTTACCCTCATCCGCCATTGCTCCCACTCAACCGTGAGACCTTCCTGCAGACGATAATCAAATGCAACCCACTCTGATACCACTTGTTAGGGTTAGCCGACAGAAGATATAAATTAAATGCAAATAAAGATTAAACAGAGGAATGAAAAATACACAGAAATAATAATAGTGAGAGACAAGTTTTAACGTGGTTCACCCAAACTCAGGCTACATCCACCAACAAAGAGTCCAATATTATTATCCAATAAATCAAACCAATTACAACCAACAATCCCTACAACTCAATACCATTGCAAATGCTACAATACAATATCAACCAAAACCCTAACCCTTAGTTGATTTTATCAAGCCTTATGTCAGTTACAAAAATAGGGTTTTTTTAAAAATGTTGGCTCATGGAAAAAAAATTTTGAGGGCTGTGCCCCTGAACCCCTGCTTCTTGGGGGCGTCGAGGCCTGACCTGGCCCTGAACCCCAGTGAAGATACATAACTAGTGTACAATACTTGCATGATTAGTCACCACCTACCAACACTAGAAGCTTATGGACAATAAGAGAGAGAGGGAATTGAACTCAGGAGAGGGAAGATTGTTGAGCGATCTCAAACAAGTTCTTTTCTTGTGTTAAAATTTATATGAATAGTTTTTGAATCGTATTTTATCCTGATGCTCTCCATATGTTCATAGTCGATGCTCTACACATGTTTTGGTCATTGTCTTGTATTTTTATAAGGTCGATACTCTTTATGATATAAGGCCAAACATTACTATGTTTTATGGCCAATAGAAGTAAAATCATTACTGGGTCTTTCACTAATAAACTTTGATTATATATGAGAGATATTAGATCGATCATCTTAGTTTATCTCTGAGATTTTCTTTGTAAATAGTTTTGATACTTATGTGTTCTTGTTGACTGCAAGTATTTGACAATTTATGAGTAATAATGGTCGTTAGTCCTAGAGTGTAACTGAGTTGTTTAATCGATAAACAAAGCATCCTTCTATGAGTTGATATAAGTATATAAGTCTAGTTAAAACTAAACGTTCTAGACTGATATCTTACCTTATCACTATGCAAGTTCAAGGCTGATAGCTTGTTAAAGTCTGTGTAAACTTCAGGTGGTTTAGTCATGTTTGTCCATAATGAGATAGATAGCAATTACCTTTGCATTCTATTAATTATGATGAGAGTAATTTTATCTTTGTTATCCTATCGAAGATTGTATTATCTCACATTTTTCACACAAAAGCAAAACTCAGAGACTTCTCTTAGTACTCACTATGTATATGAAACTCAGAGACTTCTCTTAATGATCACTGTGTATACTTTTTACAGGCCAAAGTGATGTATACTTATTATAGGCCGGGGTGGTGTATACTTATAATAGGCTAAAGAGATGTATGTCTATAGTAGGATGAGATGCTATTACTATCTTACTTTTATTATATAACTGAGATGTTTATATTTATCTATAACCCAACTGAGCCACCAGAGAACTCTTATGAGATATAGGAGTTAAGATCAATGAGTAGGATAGTAATGAATCCTATTTATCTTTTTATTGTATTCAAGTTGTTTAGTTTTCATCCTAAGACTTAGTTTAAGGTCTCTTTTATTCTAAGGAAATAAGAATGATATTGGATATCATTGGAACATCAAGGTATGACCATAGTATTATATATGCTCATAAAGTGAATATTTATATATCATGTGCAAGGATGATGTGCATAGGTATTTAACCTTTCTATAACCAGAGTTAGTGGATGAAAGGAGACTATCTGATTGAATTTTGTTTATTATTCTCTATAGAATCATAATCTATTTTGGAGAACAAACTATATTAATAGTATTTATGTTATGGAGAATATTTACTAGTGTTATTTACGTAAAATTAGAAACCCATGTTCTATTGTAATTCTATGAGAAACGTGAAGTTGAGTAGATCCTAAGTGGTCTAGAGAAGACTAGAGGATAATATACTCAAGTAATATTATTATTGTTGTATAATGAGAGTTTTTGATAATATTTAGTATATTGGGTTAAGAGAGGATAAATCCCTAAGATCAACCCAGATGGGTCAAGTAAATGCTCAATATAGTTATGTCATTGATTGAACTTAGTATATTTATGGTCGATAGTGAATAGTCAAGAATCCATAGATCAAGACAAGAATACCTTAGGAAAATTTTAATAAGTTTTTGAAGTCGATACATGACATCAAGCACCAAAATGCTTAATTTTAGAGTCGATGACCAGAGATTTTTTTAGTGGCGAATCTTTGCCAATTGGTGAATAGTTCATTTCTACGAATGAGGAATTGGTGAATACATTACCACCAATGGGGGGCCAATTCGCCCAATTTTTATGGATTTTTGGTCAAATGTATTTCAATTCACCACCCAATTAATTTTTGAGTCATTTATAGTTAGTATTTTCACCACGGTATTCTATGCGGTTCTAATGGCATGTTTTAATTCACCCACATATTCACTAATATCATTAAATGGTGGGCATGCACAAGGACCCAATTTGCCAATATCATTAAATGGTTGATATACATGAGGACCAATTTCACTAGTATAATTAAACAGTTCACATGTATGAGGACCAACTTTGCCAATGCCATTATAACTCCATGCTAATTGTAGGTCCATATTTGCCTAGAAAATTACTATATATGTGTTTGATGGAGGTCCATTTCGCCTAACATTTATATGTGTCCTATTAATAGTATGCGAGAATCATCATATTATTATAATACCATTTGAAAATCCCACATTATTTGCCAAATATGCATTGATATAAATGCATTTGAAACTCTAATTAATCCTTTACACATTTTGTTTAGCTCATCTCTCGAATCCTCGATTCATTTTGGATCATAGAGAAGTTACATCTACAGGCATTGGTGAGTCACTGAAAGGTAAGTGATCATTTATTTACAAGTAAATATTGTGTAATAATATAAGATTCATGTTGATTATTTATGTCTTTGTTACAGATGATATTGATTGAGTAGGAATTAGGACTAGGGAGATATCTTAATCTAGGACCTAGGGATCTATATTCCATCATCTGTGATTGCATCTTGAACAAAATGACATTATTTATGTAGCTTTTTGTTATCCTATTTTCCTCTTCTCAAAGATAAATAGCCAACTTGGTATTTTCCTTGAAATCCTTTGAAATGTTCCTATAAAGCTTAAAGTGCCAAATTTCCTAGGAACCTCGCCTAAAAAACCTTACCATTGGAAAGAGCTTGAAAAAATAGGCAGGTTTGCTTTTTACATCACCCTAAAGTTTGACCAAACAAAGAAGTTATTCATGGTCAAAGTTTTGGTCAACATATAGTTCAAATGTACATATGGCGGGCTTGAAAATCTCCATCGGCCTTAGAAAATGATGAAAAAATTAGGTTATATGCATTTTCTGAATGTATATCGGGCTCCAAAGGTGCATATACATTTAGGGAATCTTTCGCAGGTCCTCAGGAATATTCCCGGTTTGTATATCGGCGATATACAAGCAGGAGATGCAAGTGAAACATACAAGGTATATTGTGCATTCTTTGCATATTCTATCAAGATTCCCCATTTGTATGTTTGGGAGGTTTGTATATTTGCCTTTGTATTTTTGACATACAAGCAAATATACATTCGCTAGAAGGATGCAAGGGCAGATACAAGGATGGAATATACATCACAGATCCCCAGAATATTCGCTGAATGTATATCGGGTCTACATGTATGTAGGGGCTTGTATACTCAGATATACAAGTGAAGATACAATCAGATATACAATGAAAAGATACATCGCGGGCATATTCCATAAAGATTCCCTGTTTGTATGTGGAAGGGGTTTGTATATTGTGTTTGCATATTTAACATACAAGGTGCAAATGTACATTTGCTACAGTGCCGCAAGAAAATATACAAGGACATTTGTATATCGCCAACATACAAGAGGTGGGGCCCGCCCATATACAAAGAGGATTGTATGTTTCGACATACAAAGGATCAGATGAACAGTGGATTGTATATCACGCATATACAAGGCTAAATGTACATTGGTGATATGCAAACCAGATTTCAAACGAATATCAATTCTGGCACATTCAGGCTTCAGGTCCGGTTTGTATATACAGCAGTGTTATATGTTTGCACATACAAAGAAATATACAAGGAGAAGTGATACAAGGTGGACCCGACAGAGCAATGAAAAGCAGCTAAAGGTCATTTTCGGGTCCGTACTTGTATATCGGTATTGTATGTGCTGATATACAAGCATAGGATGCATTTCCATATGCAGGCTAGATTTCAGGTAAGGTTCAAATGCAGTTCTTGCAGTTTCAAGTCCACAGTGCATTGTATATGCAGTTGAATATTTGCATATACAATGCGATATACAAAGGGAAAGTGCAACTTTTGAGCGCCACTTCTTAGACCAACTCAACAGTAAATTAGGGGGTGCCACGTGGTAGTAGCAATGCATATACAAAGGCTCTTGTGTATACAAGGCAGTTTCAAATGCATTTTCTGAGAGCGATTGCAGAGGCCTTTTGGCACCAAAAGCAAAAATACATACAAAGTTTTCAAAACATGCAAAGATAGGATCAAAGGTATTTTCAAAGGCCGATATATACATAGATGCAGAAGCAATATATACAAGCAGTTGACCAGAATTTTGACCGCCTATATCTTCCCCATTTCAGTGAATTTCGACATGCTGTAAGAGGCAAAAAGGCTTGTTTTGCCTCCTCTTTCATTTGAGTAGGTTTTTAAGGGGATTTTCCAAATTCCATTTTTCGGATCTGGCTTTGCATGTTTGGGCCGATTAGATGTTTTAGTAACCGTCTTAAAGTTTTGATGGGTTTTTCTCCTCACAGTGGCTCAGGTTGGTGAGGTTCTGCAGGTGCATTCATGGCGTATGGGCTCTTTGTCTTGCAGGACCAAATTTCTATGTGTTGGACGGTGACTTTGGAGGTTGCTTCTCCATCCCCTGTCCTGTCTCACGTCATGGCTGCCGTCTTCTGTGTTCTCCCGGCGACAACATGGTCCACGTCCCTTCACCATGCCTCTGCCCATACTTTCCTGCTTCTGGCATTTATGGCCTCGGTTCTATGATTCAGCGACTCCATGCCCTTCTGGCAGGGGTCTGGCTTATAAAAGACTGGTAAAAAGCTCTTTTGCAAGAGGATGGTATTTTTGGGGCTGTTATGCTGCCGATTTTTTCTTATTCAGACCTCTTAGTGTAATTGCAAGGGTATGGGAATGTGACTCAGTGTGCCTGAATCTAGCCTCTGTTGTCTTCCTTTTATCCACCAATGAATGTAATTAGCTATGCTGGTGTACCACTGCTATGAAATATTTCTATATTGTAATGGTTTTTTGGGCCTTCATGATTAATAGATGCTGACTTCTCACCTCTTTTATCTTTGGATTCCTATGTTTCAATTGGAGTTGTAGTTTGTTCTGTGGGTAAAACGACCCCTCTGCAAGTATAACCTTCACACCGAAACCTCAAACCAGTCTTAAATCTGTGTGAATCTCCCCTCAGCAGTAAAGGAGTCATTGTTGTGTCCACACCACGACCACCATCGCTCACTAAATCTGGTGTATTGCCTCCCTTCCCCTTTCAGTTTTCCTCCTAACTCTTTCCCCTGCAAGTTGTTTAGCACTAGGTTTAGTATCACTGCTCTCAGTAATAGGCTTAGAGCAAGGAACCAGCCTTCTCTGGAGGTCTCATCTCAAAATGCAAGGTCCCACACTTCGAGATCATTCCAATGTTACTCCAGGTTGCATGAGGTTTCACAGCTGCATGCAAAGGGTGCAAATCTGGGTGATAACACTTTTAATTCGTGAGAGATGTCGAGCAAGAAGATGTTGTTTGAGGGTGGTGAAGGGACTCAAGGGAGGTCAAGGCCATCAAAATGGAGAAACAATAACATAAAGTTGTACTATGGCAATGTTGGTGGTCCATCAGATGTAGGTACGACATCAAAACCTGTACCATCTATTGACTTGCATCACAATGGCACAAATGATATTCCAGGGAATACCCAATGTAGTAGGAATGATGACAATGCCACAGATGATATTCCAGGGAATACCCAATGCACCGAGAATGATGAGAATGCCACAAATGATGTTCCAAGGAATACCCAATGTATCGGGAATGATAAGAATGGCACAGATGATGTTCCAGGGAATACCCAATGTACCAGGAATGATGAGAATGCCACAGATGATGTTCGAGGGAATACCCAAGGTAGCCTGAATGATGACAATTCCATAGATGATGTTCCAAGAACAAATGATAATGAAGCTAATGAAGTTATAGAAATCAATGAAGATGATGATCCTACAAGTGCACACAAGGGGAAAAGAAAAGCCAAATCAAAAAAGGGGCATGAGTGGGAAATGCCAAGGAGTTTTCAGATTGATTGGGTGTCAAAATTCCCATTCATTGAACTGGTGGAGAATAAAAACAAAGATGAAACTCCCACAAAATGCAAGTGTAAGATTTGCAGTTGGAAATATCATAGGGAGAAGAGGTTGCAATTAAAAATTGACACCATAGAAAAATATATTGGCAAAGTTTATGAAAAACAAATCATAGATGGACAGGAAAAATTAGTGATAAGATGGAAAACGAAGGAAGAATGTCTTCATGTAAAGAATAGCCTTGAATATGAAGTGCATTTGCAAATAAAGGTGAAGATTCATGCAGGTGGAGGTTCAATTGAAGCTCAATTTGGAAAGATGATGGGAGAATTACAAATGGCAAAAACTGTTCAGTTGGTTGTTATTTTTCATATTTGAGCAGAGGGCGTCCTATGATAGACTACCCTAAATATAATAGTTTATTATCTTTTATGGACATTCCTAATTTTCCCAACACACACTGGTCAATAAATAGTGGATGGGAATGGGCAAGTTCTCTTGCTGAGGTGGAAAATTGTGATTTACAAGAAAAAATAAGAGTCAACTTTTATTGCATTATCTCTAGATGAAGTTATAGCAATAGATAATACTTCCTTGGTATTTCCACCAACCTAATCTACTCTCTATTTATAAAATGAAGGAGAATGCAACATCACAAAATCTATTTGTGATAGTTAAGAAATCTTTGAATGAAATTGGAGGTATGGATGACTGCACAATTTCTAGAAAGTTGGTGTGTGTAGGGGCCGATGGAGCTTCAGTAATGCAAGGTCATAGGAATGGTCTATGTGTGAAGCTACAAACTTCTATTTCACCATACATGATTGACATTCACTGCATGGCCCACATAATGAATTTAGCATTTAAAATTGTGACCAAGTTTCCTACAGTATCATAAGTTGAAGATCTAGTCCGTGAGCTCTACTCATACTTCTGCCGAAGTCCCAAAAGGTTTTTGGAATTTCAACATTTTGCTGAGGGAATAACTACAGGAAACAAGCTTCTTAAGGATGTTGATACCAGATGGATCTCCTTGCTTGAACCAGCTAAGAGAGTTTTTGCAAAATATCAATCCTTGATTGGTTTAATGTACAAACATTGCTTCACAGTTGACAGGGCTCCTGACCTCTTACATAGGTTAAGTGACATAGAGACACTCATCATTTTAGTTGATATTCTTCCCATGCTAGAGGAAATGAACATGCTTATGAAAAAAGCCCAAGAAAGGACTATGTATATTTCTGAATATACTAGACCGTGTAGAATGATATGCTTGACCCTCGATAATCTATATCTATCAAGCTAGTCCTTCATAAGTCCAAAATTTAGCAGCTGACATTTGATAACAAATGTGACCAATAGTGCTATTTTTTTACTGTTTAATGATAGTGGGGAGTTATGTGTCTCTATAAAGGGATTTGAGAAACCAATGTACTATTTAAACAAGGTCAAGTGCACTATCAAAGAAGAACCTGTTTCAAGGGAAGCTTTTGACAAGATTGTTAATTTTGTAAGTGCTTCTTTAAAGAATATTGTGAGATCTCTTTCCTCAGAGATTAGAGATTGATTCCCTCATGATGAACTGCTTGAAGCCATGTCTATAGTGTATCCTCAATATTGGGTCAACTATGAGCCAACTGATTTTCACAACAAGATAAAGACCTTAACAAATCATTTTTACCAAAGTATAGAATTCAATGGACAAGTAATAGAAGGAATTTTAAATCAAACTAAGCTCACTGATTAATTAGGTCAATTTGTAATTTCAATGAGGGAATAGTTTAAACTCATGGAGGCTCCCCACCAACATGGATCGATAACAAAGCTTTGGTCAACCTTAAGTCAAAGCAAAATATTGCATGATGCATTATCAAATTTTTTCAAACCTGCTGATTTATGTCAAACCATGATATTGGGGTTGGTGGAGGATGAGAGAGTTTTCAATGCGTTGGGGTTCTTGAAATCAAAGATAAGAAATAAACTTGACAAGAATTTGGAAAATTGCTTGAGGATGTATACAACTAGACATGATATCCGGAATTTTAAAACCTTTTGATAAGGCACTCGCAATCTAGAGGTCCTCATGTGAAAGAAGAGGGTTGTACAACACTTCAAACAATAATAGCATATAGGATAGTGACATGATGAATACCAGTGCCACATGTAGTGGTATTGGTGTTGATGAGATTCTCTTAAGTGGAGATATGGAGATAGAATAAACTAAAGAACATGATCATGATGATTCTAGATATCATGGTCAGAGGGAGGATCAGGAGAATCTGAATGACGAGATGATTTGGTAATTTGAAGGGATTTAGAAGCTACTAGGTATTTATACTGTATTACATGTTCCAAACCCCAAAATGTTGTTGATGACATTTTATTTCAATTTGTCTATCTGTGATGTACATTTTTTATTTTTGATCAAAAAATTAATATTTTCATTTATTATTGTGTGATTCTGATAATTTTTACAAGCATTCAACTAAATGTGAAGTAATTTTTCTTCTCTATAACCACAGTAGTGTTTCATTTGTTTTCCTTTATTGCATTATGATGGTTTTTTTAAATTCCCAGGCTCCAGCTCTTGTAAACTATAGAATAGCGCATTGCATTACCATACTTTGATCAGTTCCTAAACCAACTCTACTTAAGAATCCTTGTAATCACTCAGAACACTCAATATCTTCTTAAAGCATTAAATTTACTCTGAGTAAAACCAATAAGATAAATATTCAAGCACTAAATTTAGTTTCCTTGGTCATAGCATTTTATCAATTTTAAAATAGCAGACCCCAGCAGATTGTGCCACGATGTCCAACAGAACATCCTGGTGGTGCTTCCTTAGGTTTTAGGGCTTCTGGTTCACTTGGTTTCATCTATTTGAATCCCTAAAATTCTAAGTGTTTATGCTTTGTGCTTCCTCTGTGCTTTTTCTTCTTTCCCTCTGTTGACTGTCTGTCAAAGGTTACTGGTCACTTAAGTCACAACTTAATGTCTTCACACCCATGAGTTGACCGGCCCCTAATCCTAGCCTTACCTGTTGTCACCTGTAAAAATCAAATCCTTAAGTCTTAGGTTAAAGCTTAATAAAACACATTTCACAGCTTCGTAATGCCTTTTTCATGACGTCACACCCCCCAAAACAATGCGCAATGATTGCAATTTGTCAACTGATTATGGGCTTACAACCCCCTGCCGAAGATCCTTTATTGATGAACCAGCTACTGCCAACTGTCACCAGGAAGAATTGATCGGCTAGAATTTTATCGCCCTAATTCCCTAAGTCATGCATTCTATTTTGTGTTGATCGTTTGCAGCAGGTTTCCAGTCCCTTAAGTCATAACCTTAAGCCATTGTATCTGTTAGGTGACCGGCCCCGCGTTCTAAGTCTTACCATCAATGGCCATGAAAAATTAAATCGAATGTCCTAAGTCTTCCTGTAAGTCCTAAGGTTTAATGAAGGGTAAAAATCGTAGCGTTGCAAGGCATCTTTAATGGCGTCACCACCCCGCTACATGGCTACGATAGGATGACACTTGTCTAAGATTTTATGCTTACATATTTTCCATTAAGAGTCTTACCTTTGCCAAATGTTTGTTGCCAGTTGTCGATATGATAGTGGTCCATGAAAGAACTTTTGATTTAACAGTTGCACTCCATCGCAAAGATATATCTTTGAGGGGAATATTCGCTGCGCTATCATGAGATGGCGACACGCGGTGCTCCTCTATTAAGAATTGAAAATCAATTGAAAGGTAGGCGCATGGGGGCTTAATCGCACTGTCGCATGGTAGGTAAGTGGTGGGATGTTTCTGGCTGCAAGGCCCCACGCGTCTAATTCAGACAAAAAGGTGATGTGATCTGCGGAGAGGGTACAGCTGATTCAGCCTATTCTAATTGGTCAAGGACTTTTCAAAGGTGGTGACAAAGATTTTCAAATCTAGTCATGTGATCTCAGCTGTCGATTGCAGAATATAAGGAAAGGATCAACGACCCCATTTCAAATTTGCTACGAATGAGGATTTTCAAGTGTCCGCAACATGAATTGAGTAATGGTCATTGCGGCCACCATTAATACAGCAAATAGAAAGAAATCTAGCATTATAAGGGCATAATTTAGAGCATTCTCTGTCATTTTTTAAAGTACAGTTGCATTTCTAGTGAAAAGAGCTTTAAAACAAGCAAGAGTTAGTGGCTTCTGTTCCTTTGTGTCTCATCAATCTAGCTATCCATTCGTTTCAAAGTGTTAAGATGTAATTTATAGTTGCAGAAGCCCTAGGTTAATTGCATAAACACAATTAGAAGGATGATTCAGTCTAGTCAACCTTCCACCTCAAAACGTAGTCTAGATGAAGACCTCATGATCCAATGCCTTGGGTCATTGAGGAAAGCTGCAACAGGGCTAGGAGAAGTAGGAAAAAATGATAAAATCTATTACATATGTGTGAACTGTAGAGATGCTAGGATACATGTATCAGTGTGGAGCCTATTTGTGCATTGGTATAACAGAGAACACTATAGAGCCCCTATTTGCCATGCCTGGAAGCTTGATTTCGCCAAGTTGATTTGCTCCAATGTCTTTGTCAATCCAGACCTGGTCAGAGCAATTGCAAGTATATATGACCCCAAAACCAGGTCTGTTCTATCTGGAAATGGTTCTATCATAATTAGATTCACAAAAGCCTATATTTCAACTGTGTTCAATTTAGACCCTGTTGCCAGTATGCCCATTGACCTGAATGCCTTCAGAGAAAAGTATAAGATTGTCAGATATGCTTATAGATCATTCAATCTAGCCAAGCATAGACCAAGGGGAGTTGATGGAGGCCTGGTAAAAATTTCTGACAGAGAAGAGGAGCCCTTCCATTCTAAATTGTTCATGGAATATTTTGTCAGAACTTACCACAGTTTATGCCATGTGCTTGGGATGGATGTAGCTGACAGAATGCCAGTAGCCTTGATAATGATGGCAGTTTACATTTAAGATCTTGGAACCAGACATCCATATGACTATGCGGGTTACTTGGCTGAGAAAATGCACAAGCATATGGTGACAATAAAAAACAACCTGTATACTGTAGGTCCCCATGTGGAATTCACATGGTATTCTTTGATGTGCCACATGATCCTATTCTCTCTATCAAGCCACTGGCATAAAGATTTACATGTGAGGATGACAGATGAACAAGGCAACATGATGCCAGTGCAAATGTGGACTTGCATGCTTGATATGCATTGTAAGGATGCTAGTTATGTTGTTTTTGAGGAGCATTTTGTAAAGAAGGTCTTAGGTTTCTTGGAACCTGAGGGGGACAGAATACCTAAAGAAGTTAAGGATTTCTTAAGACCTTTGGAAAGAGCCCCACACTTGAACATAGAACACAACTCAGGAGATTGGTTTCTGCATGCAAATACTACTTGCATCAGGATTTATGGGTGTCAGGCTCCACCTTACACTCTACCTAAGTTTGTGCCCAAGAGGCTTGCGTTCATGGAAATCATAAGGCAATTAAATAAAGCTAACAAGGAGCATTTTAGAAAGCACAAGAAGGGCTCACTCATCCCTACTTCATTGAAGCTCAGTGATTTTATAAAAATTGATAAGAATGGATTAGATTAGATTGGCTCCATGCTTCAGTGTTACAGGATGGATACGGAGCAAGTGAGAGCATTTGACCCTGAGGGTTTTATTGACAAAACAAGGTTGAAAGTCAGTAGGCCTGCTTACCCCCATCGAGTCCTCTTGGATGAAGATATATTAAGAAACTGTCAGTCAATGCAGGAGATATATCTTTTGAGAAATAAATGGAATGCAATGATGGAGGGAGAGAGGATGAAGAGAAATGTCAATGCTGCATACCCTGGGGCTTTTGCTGAAGTGCAAGATCCCATAAGGAGAATTGAGATGATCTTTGCCAAGGCAGAGGAACTAATAGCTAGTGCACCTATAGGTGAGGAGAGGCCATCTTACCAACCAAGCAGTTCTAGGGGTATGTAAGAGAAGAAAAATCCCCTAATTCCCCTGCTCCAAAGAGAGCAAAAATCATTGACCTTGACATAGAGGTGGAGACATAAGTTGTGGAACAGATGGAAGAAGTAGTAGAAGAAAAAATTTAGGAGCCTCCTCATCAGGTGAGTTCCCCATTAAGGATAACGCCATACTCTTCACTAGATAATAGGTTGACAAGGTCAACAATTAATAATGAAGTTGATATAGAAGATGTGAGAGTATTGGCATGTAACCAATTTATTGTAGACGATGCATTTGTTAGCACACCTGAATTCAGGTCATTCATGCTGAGGACAATGAATGAAGAATTTCAAAGGAGAATGGAGGAAGCAAAGAGTGGTGCTAACCCCTCTGAGTATGATACTATTACTCAAAGGGTTTTGAGTGAGGTTAATAAGGATATCAAGGCAATAACCCAAGAGGAGGGCAGGGCTCTTGTAGCCAAAAGCAACATACTACTGCTACCACATGTTGGTTATGATGTTAGTCACAAACAAGCATAGAATAAAAGTACACATTAACCTTTATTCATCTTGAAAGATACCATGAATTCAAAGAATTCATAATCCCAAGTCTCCGGTAATTAGGTCTTAATCGTCTGAAGTTACTCAGCGGTTAATGTGAGTTGCTGTTTCCATTTTGGGGCCTTACGTGAAAGTTCGACGTTATCATGACACTCCTGCAGAAATTCTTTACAAAGAAGTCATATTATGCAGTTATTTGGTGAAAAGATGCAGAAATACCTCAATCTTTACATGATATTTTCAATTGTGCATGCTCTATATTCAAATATGCTAAATATTTGCAATTGCCTACGAGATGTATGCATATTTGTGTTATTTGCTTAAGATCATCAATTATGTGCAATTATGGAGATGAAACACTCTAAAATTTAAAAGAAATTAAAGAAATGCTTCTAATTAAAGTTGAACCTTTAGCTTTTGAACCACATGTATATTAGATACTGTCATGAAGAGAAGAAGACCAAACCATATTTTCACCAGGACATTCCACAGCTAGATATAGTTGATGCTAACTTTAAAGGAATTTGTATGAATACAACACATGTAAGTAGACATGCACTCCAAGGGACGCAGCAAATCACCACATATATCTAGAATTCATACACTGATTACTTAAGATTTACTATGAATTGTAATCGACACAGTCTTCTCATTCATTAAGCATGCAAAAATATAAATGTATACAAAAACTTTGAAATGAGCTCTAAATGTTTCAGCAGACGGATTTCAATTAAGTTTCGAATGTTTACAATAAGGCATTCCATCACCTTTTATAGAATAAGGTGAGGAATCCATTACAAAAGATCTACGATCTTGATTTATCAATGCAAATCTACGGTCATCATTCTCTTGACTTTGTCAATCTTTACAAAAATGGCACAAGTTGCCAGCTGGCAACTATCTATATTGCTTATGCTTATATCCCCTTTATGATGTATCTTCATCATGTTCCTCAGCTGATTCATGTGAATCATCATCATGTGCATCACTTCCTGAACTTTCACTATCCTGATGATGATGATGTCGCATATGGGGTTGCATGCTATTCCAGATCTGTTCATATGAATGCACAACTTGATCTATTCCTCTGCCATCTTGAGTCTTTGCTTTGATGATGGCGTGCTTATGTGCTTCATACTTATCTCTGCTATTATCCAGCTTATTTTTCCTGTCCTGCAGTGTTTCATTGTATCTTTCCATCTTGACCTTGATCCTCATTATTTTATCTATAAGTTCCTCTGTCAAGTGGACAGGTGGACCATCTGCTTCTAATTGGAAGTTACTGTGTAGAGCTTTGATGGCAAACTCTTCATCTTGATTTTCTATTTTCCCTTCCACCTTTCCTTCCAACATTTCTAATATCTCTGCTTCTTCAGCCATTAAATTGTGTAGCCTCATGCTGATATCTCTCAGCTTATTATTACATCTTTTGAGGACTCCGCATTCAAACTGAATGTCTTTGTACCAGATGTCTACCAACAATGTGGTATTACTGTTCAGTACCTGCTTACTGATAAGCATTTGAGGATTTATCCTCTTTATTTCTCCCAAGATGCTTAGGACCCTTTCCGGTTTGTAAGACCTTTTCCCGGTCTGCATTTGCAATTTATCCACCTTGGTCCTAGAGTCACTCAGAATGCTCCACCTCTTCAAAGAAGCCTTCACTATTTCTATAGCATCATCCAATGTGGATGACATCCATTTCCTTATTATAGATGCCTCATGTTTCATGAGGTCTAACTTATTTACCTCTTCCTGAGAAATAGCAGTCAATGGGACTGCATGTTCAATTGTAGTATCATCAGGACTGGTCAGCCTCCTTATGTAGGCATGTAACTGAGCAATGTGCTCTTTGTGTTGCTTATTCTTCTCTTTCTCTTTTTTCACCTTTTGGATCAAAGAATCAATAATGTCTTTGCCCTCTTGACCCTCTTGGTCTTCATTGGCAAAACCCAGATCTACTGTGCTAATTTGAAATTCATCTATAGTAATTTTACCTTTTTCTTTCTCCACCGCAGGTATGGCAATTTGTGCGGTCCTTTTCCCGGTTGCTGGATCTCTCCTGATGGCTGATGTCATTCTGGCCTTCCTCCTAGGCTTCATTATATCCACGGAGAACAAGGTGGAGACATCAAATTCCTGAATTTCAAGTTCTTCCTCTATATTTACTTCTTTTGCCAACCACGGAGGCACCTGATCATGTTTTTCCACATCCTCATGATGTTCACCCGTGTCTCCTGCTTCTATCAGCAGATGTGGTGGAGATGGTGATTTTCTCATTTCTTCTTCTTGATGCTTACTTTGTTGTTGATCCTGCAGCACCTCCTGCTGTTGAGGGATTTCCTTCTCTGGAGGAGCATCCTCTTGGTGTGGGGAATTCTGTGGTGCATCTTTATGTTGATCATGATGATCATGATCTTTCTCCATCATTTCTTCATCTGCTCTCAACTCTTCCCCTTGTTGAGGTTTATCATCCTCTTTTGGCTTTTCTGTTTCTTGTTGCATGCCCACCATACCGGATACTATGGATTCTGCCTGAGGTGCTGGCGTTTGTTCTGCAGCCATTACTTGTTCCGGGCCTACACTATCAACTTCTTGTATTTTGGCAGCTGGATCCTCTATTGTTTCCTCCTTTTCATCAGCCTTCATTTCTTGAACCTCTACTATAGCAGGTTCCACTGATATATCATGTGGACTTTGTTGTCCTAATTCCAGAGTATGGCCTTCTGATTCTGCCATCTCTATTTTTTCTGCTAGGTGCCCTTTGTCAGGTGATCTTTCCGGATGTTCAGGACTTGCATCCTATTTCCCTGTTAAGTCCACTACTACAGGACTTGTCACCTCTGTAATTAATGCTTCCAGCCCTATTTCTTGAGCTACCTACTCTGGGCTCTTTTCTTGCTCTTCTTCCACTTGCTTCATCTCCTCAAATACAGTTTGAACTGGTGGAGGCTTGTGAGGGGTCATACTTATACCGGCAGCAAGTGTTTCCATCTTTTGTGCAGCCACATCCTGCACGACCTCATCATCAGACAAGTTTATTGTCTCGTCTAGTGAGACATGACCTTCTGTTTGTGTCCAATCAGTTTCTTTCATTTGTTCTTCTGCAAGTTCAGTTTTGAACTTGACGATGGTAGGAAGTGGAACATTATGCTGAAGTTCCTTAGGTACTTCACTACCTACCCCTTGTAATAGTGTAGGGTTTGTTTTATTTCACCTCTCATAGAGGTTCTTTGTTTCTTAGGTGGGGTGGACACCAGCACCTATGGAGCTTTTCTTTTCCTCCTTATTATCAATGGAGCCTCTTCTTCTTCAGGCTCTTCCTCCATGAGGATATCCTCTTCTCTAGGTTTTCTTGAGGATTGACCTTCTTCTAAGGTCTCAGTGATTCCAGCCTCTGCTGTCTTACTCTTATTGGGCTTTTATTTCTTTGGAGGGGATGTTGATTCTGATCACGATCCTGATGCTGCTGCCTGCTCAACTACAAATACTGCCCTTTCAATTATAACCCCTTTGGGTTCTTTATCCACCTTCTTGCCCCTTGGGGGTCTTTTGCTCTGTTGTTGTGGTGGAGGGATTCTATCTCCCTTGGTCTTCCTCTTCTCATTCAGGAAGTCATCATATTCATCCCCAGGAATATCCTGTCCCTTCTTCTTGTTGTCCACCATAATGGCAACATCTTTCTTCTTCAATGCCTCCACCTGCTCATCAACCCAATCTTGAGTTAGTTGTATGGTCCTGGCAATGAATGGGTCCAAAGATATGTCTTCCTACATGGTGAGGTCAGGTGCAGAGATGGTGTCATTATATATCTTCTTCTGTTCATATTCATCTGCAATTATCCTGCCATCATCCTTCTTCAATTGTTGGGGAAGGGAGATGCAATCAAAGGTTCTAATTTGGTTCAGAGTTAACCTCTGATACCTTCTTCTTCTTGCCTCTGCCTCATCTTCGTAGTCGGCCCAAAAATCCTCTAGGTGCCTCTGATGAATAGGCTTTCCCATTATCTTATGCATCCTACCGTAAGGATCATATGGTCTCATTAGTGGAAAAAGGCTGCAGATTCATTTTATTTAGGGTGACCATCACCTTCTTTATATTATCTGAGTCAGGGCACATATAGCAGCCAATGCTGACTGGGAACAAAATTGGTGGTAGCTTCTTGGCATCCTTGTACATTTTTATCATTGTGGAGCCCTGCCGGATAAATTCCATTAGTATCACTGCATCAGTAGGATACCTTGGCAGCATCAGGGGATGTCCCTCAAAACCTTCAACCCTTATGTATGAAAAGGTTGCAAACTATATGTACTAGGCCCCATGCTTGTAAACTATCTCTTGAACCTCCATGCTCAATCTCTTTGTTTTCTCTTCTTCCATGGTCCTTACCAGATGCATGGAGAATGCATCATTGACCAGTTTGTAATCTTTGAGGTAATTGATTCTTTGCAGCTGGGGATGATGATCCCAGATATACACAGCATTTGTGCCTGTAAGCTTTCCATTTGTTACTAAGGCATCAAAAGTGCCTTTGTAAGCACAAGAATAAACAATGTATGATGACATATAGAATGCACAATTAGAACCTCCCAAGTTCATCAGCTGCTCATGCAGAGCATCACTTATTATCTGGCCCCACAGTGGCTTGATATCTGAATATAGACACATCATTATTATTCCATACATCCAATCCCTGAAACTACCAACATCAGGCTGGCCTGTTACTCTATTCAGGAGTGCAATCATGTATTGGTATTCCTCACTAAAATCATATTTGAATAGGTGCACAGGAAGTTTGGCTACTGCAGGATATGTGTTGTTCTCAGCCCGCCATTGGTACATGTTCTTCCTGGCTGATTTCTTGTTGGCTTCATACTCCTTTTCGGACTTCCTCAGGTCTACGCTCTTAACTTTACTGCCCAGTGGCAATCCAAATGTCTGGGAGAGACCCTTGATGGAGAGGTCTACATATATCCTCCCATGCTTCATCACTTGGCTTGTCTTAGGATTATAATTCTAAGCACACTCGATGACTAGCTTCAGAGATTCCATAGAGTATGGAAAACTGGCAGCGTTCCACATTCCTGATATGAACACTGCGTCCAGCACAGGACTTTTGTCATTCCCATCATTCAGCCTAGCTAACCAGGCTTCCAAATTGGTGCTCCCCTGATGGGTATCTGTAATTGCTCTGTATTTAAACAGGACGCCCCTCTGAGACGAGAACATGGGCCTACTGAATTCCTCTTGACACTTAACTAACCGCTTGTCAGCCATGAGTACCTGCAATTAACAAAATCCTATCTCACAATGGGTATACACATGCATGCATATTGCCATTAACTTCATAAATCACCATGCCAACTATATTTTTTCAACATTACTTAATCATATGGATGCATAAACCAGAACCTACATCATCATACCTGAACAAAAATAACATGATGAGGGTTTCATTTACTTACTTGGTTATGCAGACCTTTTCTTTTATACCTGTAGACTGTTAACAACGCTCTTAATTCAGCTAATGATCACTTACTTCCTTCTGTCTGTGAGCTCAAATCGTGCAACAATCACTTGTATGTGGATATGGAAGCTGGTGCTCTGTAAAACAATTTTATCGCAAGGTAAATGTACAAATGATGATTGAATTACCTTTTAACCTTGCAATTAGGGTAAATTTAGGGCAACTCTGACAAATTAGATTGTATTCATTGATTATCCATGCGAAAATGCAGGATCTCGCCAGGTGTTTCATTGAGTTCCGGGGTCGGTGGGAACCACCTACCATGTTTGCGCGCATTAAATGATAATGGCAGCAACGGGAGCGGGGGGATATCCATATGACAGGATATCATGAAGGCAGGATGATATTCACAAATATCGGGTCGAGTTTCAATGTCATCCTCCTCCGGTAACTTGGAATGGTTATCGCGACAAGATTCAAGTGACAAAAGCGCCTTTTGGTTATGTTTAGTACCTCAGGAGGATATTTTGATGTATCAGGTGATGTTTCAAATATGATAATGATGAGACAAACTTACATGCCTCTCTTTTGGAATATCGGGATGACGTCATCCTGATATTTGTTCTTTGTATCAGAAGGCATCATGATGTCATCGTTATATTATGCAGACATGATCATGTTTAGAAAATATCCTGTCAAAATGTAAATGTGATGATGATGTCATCGTCATGTTTGTTTCTTCATTTACCCGATTTGGATGACGTCAACAGGATATTGGCTTAGGGTGATATTTCACGGTAGGAGGATATTAAGAAATATCAGGTTACATTTGGAAATATGATGCCCGCGATATATAAGACTATTTGACAGGAAAGATGTATTACCATTTAAAGTTGATGTCTAGATATCTGGACCGCATGACTTATTGGGTGATGTACCAAGATCAGGATGATCTTCGACAACATGACTGAGGTTATAAAATATGATCCTCCTCTTGCAAATATCAGGTTTGACCAAAACTTTGACTGTTCATAATTTTCACATCCTCAGGAATATCAAGGTGATGTAAAAGGCAAACCTGCATGGAATTTAACGCTTTTTCAAAATATGAGGTCATAGAAAGGAAATGCAAATTTTGACAAACTGACCTCATGATGATGACTTACCTCATCCTGGTTCTACATGATGATGCACATGACTTACTTTTACCAAACCGCCACAAAGCAGACAACACAAGCCAAGCCAAAAAGTTGGGTCCCTATTTTGCCAAGTCAAAATGGGGCATGTTGTGTAACTACACAACACCACATTGGACTCTATCAGATGTAATGGCATTTGATACCATAACAAGGGATGACTCTGATATGATAGAGGAACAAGTCAGCAAAGATTTGCAGGGTGCTGCATTTGACCCAAGGTTTGAAACCTTGGCAATTTGGGCATTTGCCCCTAGTGATAAGAAACCAAAAGTTGGTTTGGAGGAATTGACTGGCAATGTCATAATTAGAAGGGTGTCAGACACCCCTACCCCTCAAGCTGCCAATCTAAATGTGCAAACTACATAATTTACTGAGGCAACGATAGTTAAACTGTAGAAAGACTATAATGAATTGTTGGAGAAATATGCAGTGGCCATGGCCAAGTTGAGCAAATATGAAGGGAAACCACAATTAGAGCCTAGTCCATCTCAGAGTCCCCCTATCATTTAGACTGCAGAGTCACTTCCAGTTGACACACAGCCTCTCCTTTCAGAAATCAGAGAATTGAAGGAGGATAATAAAAATTTGAAAGAAGAAAAGGAGAACAAAGTAAAGGACATGGCACCAATTTGATAAAAAATAGAGTGACCAAAATCTTGGCCAGAGTGGAGAAGACCTCGAGGTCTTACTCACAATTAAGGATAGCCTATGAGAAGCATGAATTTGATAAGAAGAGACTATTAATTGTGAAAGCTAAGTGGCTACCAAGAACTGTAGAGGTCAGAGATTTTCTTAGGTGTTCTAGATTTGATGCAAATGCACCTCCTAATCTAAAATTGGTGTCAGATATACTAAAACACTTCGAGGATGTGGCTAGTTTTCAATTAAGATTAGATACAATTTTGAGGGAAAAGATGTAGACAATAGAAAAGATGGACACTAAATGGTTGCCACATATTTTGGAGGCTGATGGGAAGGCTAAGGACCTGGACCAGTGGAAGAGAGAAATAATAGATAATGGTCATCAATTAATTCATGCTTGTTGTGATGAAGGCGATCCAACCATGCAGGTGCTGAGTTTATCACTTGACAAGCTGCATGTGGTTGAAATAACTTTTGAGATATTCTGCAAGAATGTAAAGACTAATTTGGATGCCAAGTATGTCAATCATAATGACAAGATCGCAAAGGTTATCTCATTCCCCTAGCCACTTGAAAAGACATACAATGAATGGAAGAACAAGTATGGGTCACAGGATTGAACAAGCCAACCGCCTTTTCCCCAGCATTAATGAGGTAGATCTTCAGGTGGCTACACATCTCCCAAAGTCCATCTACTCCTTCCCTTTTCTTCTCTCAAATGAAATTAATATTCTAAATGCGATGTTGGCGGTGCATTGTATCCAGAACCTATTTGAAGTGACAATATAATCAATGTTGAGTACACATTCTTGGTCTATAAAAGAACTGTGTTACTCATTCTTGTGTGGTTGGAAGATTTTGGAAATTTTGAGAAGTAAATAAGATACAAGTACTACTTTGTAATGTTGTTGGAAGATTGGGGAAGTTTTGAATAGTGAAATATATTACAATTCTGACAGGTTGCCCATATTTCTAGAGTTGTAAGTTTCTGTTTCTTGCATGTTGCATGATTTTTCATGAGCATTTTATCAGTTGTAGATTGAAATATATGAATAATGTTGTAGCATATTATATTATTAATATACACCATTAGCAAATATTTAATATGAAGTGGGCAATTAAATAATACAGATAATTTCAACACATAAAAGGATTTTAGTGTTATATTAATTTTCAAATGAACATTGAAGGTTTGAAGAAAATTAGAATACATTGAAGACTGAAGTATTACATTTACAATGTACAATAACTTGCTCAAAACCAACTCTGCACAATGCTCTATTGGAACTTGGAAACACATGTTTTTTATTAGATAAGTGACAAGCCAAGGGTACCGAACCCATTACAAAGCAGCCCCTAGGGTAGTCTAGATAGACAACAAAAAGAACGGATGCCAAAAAACTAGAGACATCAGTCCAATAGCCTAGTCATTCTGGTATTGATGTCATTGGAAACACATGTTACTAAATCATTTTATCAGCTTTTGTAGAGTACTCCACTCTTCATCTAATGGAAGTGTAATTTTTCTTAACCCATGGTTACTGAGTTGTAACTGTGATAATATTTTATAACTGATATTGTTACTTGACTTGAATGTATCACTCAAAGTTGCATTCAAGGTTATGAGTGGTACAATGGAATCCATAAAAATTGCCTCATCAAGATTTTGAGGAAACTAGTCCTTGTCGAAGTTCATTTTATCCTCCATCTTCTTTTTGAAAGCATCCTTTCCAATGTATCGATATGATGGGTCAAAAGCCACCGGTAAACCAAGCTTCTTGAAGTGTTCTACATTTGTTTGTAGTTGCTTTGTCAATAATGCAACTTGTACCAAAAGTTCTTGTGCTTGTTCTAGCTTTGTATATTTTTCAATGATAGTTGAGGCCTTTATTGTGGCATCAATATGGTTTTGAATTCCTTTGGATTCCAATTCTTCACCACTAGCTATGTAGATTGATTGCAAAATTTTGTTTGCATCTGATTGTCTTGAAGTTGCCATGTCTCCATTTTCAGTAATGTATTGTTTGAGTGTATTACTACATAATACTAGATCATCAATGAATTCAAACATTTTAGACAAATCATCAATCCTCTTCATTATTTTCTCCCAAATGTTACTTTTTATATAAACCATTGTGTTTCTATATAATTTAGATACTTTGTTTTGGTAGGATTTTATTTCATTTTCTGTATTCTTCAATTTTTTCTACAAATTTTTAGGGAATTTTCTCTCTCTCTCTCTCTCTCTCTCTCTCTCTCTCTCTCTCTCTCTCTCTCTCTCTCTCTCCACATTTTCTTGCCACATATGTCCTACTTTTTCTGATTGCTCCAATTTGGTATTGGCTTCAATCAAGGATTATTCTATTTTTTTTGAATTGGTTGTTTGAATATCATATTTTTTTTTACATTCACATAACATTTCCTTCAGTTTATTCACTTCCTCCTCTGTCTATTTATTCACTTCACTTGTAGATTTAGAGTTAGAGTTTTTATCCTTTTCTCTAATTCTTTGGTCTTGTTCTCTACTCCTTTCCTCTTGGCTTTTTCACTTGCTATGTCTGCCTGTAAATTTCATATAAGAGTCTCCAACCTGTTAAGTAAATCACAAAGTCAAATGAAAAAGAGCAATATGAATGGAATTAACATCACTGAATATATTTTCCTTCTGTTGTAACTCAATTATTGGAACATGTGACTTGTCTATATTACAACTCTGATTTGTAGACAATATATTCAACAAGGTTACTAGGAAATTAAAAACAATCATACCTTTTTTCTCTCTCTCTCTTGCTTTAGCAATGATGTGTACACCACTTCATTGTTCTTTTTTGATACATTAATTTTGTCATAATTTTTCATTCTAGAAAAATCCACTTGGATGGTGCTCACCTCATAGCCAAATCGTTGCATCTGATCCTCTGGTTTATCTTGAACTTTGGGCACAATAATCATGTAATCCATTTTTTCATTTTCTAGGTCAAATGTAGTCAATACCCTGGTTGTTGCAGGCTCTGAAGTTGCAGTAGTCTCTATCTCTAGCACTTGCTTCTTATGACTTTAAGATAATTTTTCTTTCTTTTCAAACTCAACTTTGTAATCACAATCTGTGACACTTGACATAGCTTTCAATGGCGAAGGAGTAGTTGTAGTGTTGGTGGCATCTCTAATTAATTGTGGCTGAGTATTAGCCATTCTTGTCCCAGTCACACTAACGATAGGAGGGGGGTGCCTTCTGGAAACAACTGCTTTGATGTGGATGTGGAATCAAAACTTGCCATAACCTTCTACTTCTTAGTCTTCACAAGGCCTTGCTCTTTAAGTTTGTCTATAGTTTCATTTAATGTTGTTGATGGCCTCTTATGAGTTTGTTGTTACATCTCTTGTTGACCACTACTACTACTAATACCTATACCATCACCAGATTTGCCACCAGTAGTACTAGAATGTCCACCATCTCCTACAAGAAAAGAATGAGAAACATGCAGATCAGAAGACCCTTGTGGTACTATTAGTGACTGAATCTCACTCTGAGGATTTAAAGTTGGAATAAATCTAATCTCCTAATCCGTATATGTATGCCCTTTGGCTTGTTCATCACCTCCAATGCTGAGTAGAAGATCATTAGGTTTTCTAGGGTATACCTCTGGTACCGTCCAAATGCCTTCTCCTACGGGCCCCAAACCACCACCTTCATAACCCAATTTTTGGGCTATTGATGCCCCTTTAGTATATGTTTGTCTTGTGGTCTCACTCATATGAGATTTGAATACATATGCAAAGATCTTTGGGTTGGTCTTCATCCTCATCATCACTTTCAACATTAGTTGCTTCAACTTCAGAGGGATGCTCTTTATCCCACAATTTACTGAACTCTTCATCTTCTGAGACATCTTCAAGATCTGTAGTAGCTTTTGGATCACCGAGATCCTTCCTCATAGACCAAAAGGCATAAATATTTGATTGTGACCAATGTTCCTCTGTACAAGCTTTTTTTAGAGTCTCTAGAATTTTTGTACGCTTAGATAGTTCAGCAACTTTGGTATAGAAATTGTTGAATCTCTTGTTTGCTAGTGCATCTCTCTATGTTTGTGGAATTGGATGCAATCCCATTATTTATGATGACAAATTTTCAAAAGAAATACCTCTTTGAGCAGCAGTTTCTTCCATGACTTTTCTCACCTCCTCCCAAGAATTCTTGTTTTTCAACATTTCTAGCAGGGGTTTACTTTCATGTTGAATTCTACTTGGAGCATTCTTATTGGCCACAAGCCTTGTTTTAATCACATCACATGGGTCATACTTCCAGTGAGAGTCAACATCAAATTTAAAAAGTTGTAAAATTTCATGTGCCACAGTGAATTCTTTTCTCTCGAATGTGAACCCTCCACATGAAAAATGTAAGGAAGGAAATATGCTGTTCTTTTGCTAACTAACAAAGTGTAGTAGATCTGTACTCTCCATCTGATGTATGTATTCCAATGCAAAAATCCTCTCTGTCACATGTATTGGAAGTTTGTGGGGCTTTACTCCCGATCCATAAAATCTTAGGACAGTATATTCCTCCATGAAGTACCAGTCAGCCAATTGTATTTCTTTTCCTAGTTGAATGCAATTTCTACAAGACTCAGGCAATCTAGGCATTAGAGCATTTGTAATGGTTTCATACAATGGAGCCAAAAAGTAGTCCACAAAATGATTGTAGTTCTTTTGATTATGGTACATCTTTATCTTATGGGTCCAATCCAGTAGTCTATTTTTATCTTACTGACGCTAAATTTGAAGCTCGTTGTCCTGAAACATCCCAACAAACTGCACTAGAAAAAAATAGTACAAATAGGTTGTGAACCTAAATGTCTTTTTGTTGGCACTGGGAGTGGGAGGTTCACTTTGGCTTCATTCAATCATTAAAAATTAACAATGCATGGATTATGCAATGTGCTCAAGAAATATGTATTTAGCAGGTGGCGTGAATTGATGGATATTGTATACCATTTCAAGGAGGCTTGCATCCACTTCACTATTATTATCCAATCCAAGGAAAAACAATAGCATAGAAATAGTATCCTGGACCCATGATCTAAAAATATCAATTTTATAAGGAGGCTTATGATTCTGATTGAGTTGGACACCATCCGCTATTAGAGATTTGATAAATCTTTTTTTATTATTTTCACTAACTGCTTCATAAGTATTAGCAAGTTTTTCTAGGTTTATGCGGAATACTCCACATTCTTCAGCAGTAAAACCCAACAATTTGCCAAAATGTTCTCCATTAATGGGAAGAATTATTTCCTGGCTATCTTTTTTAACTATTGCTTTTCTTTTTTCATCATAATTCTGGGCACAGACCATGATAAATTCAGGGCAAGGGAAAACCTTGGGTAACATCAAGCGTCCCAATTTAACCACCCATGGTGTAGTCATCCCGTTAATTGGTATCATTTTTTTAGGTCAGGTTGTGCAACTTGTGATTGATGTACCTTATTCTCCAATGAAAACCTAAGTACTGAGGTAAACCTTCCAAAAATTACAGGGTCATAAATATCATGGTATTCATCTGTAAAACCTGGGGTTTAAGCAGTCTAACATAGTCTATTTTTCTTTTTCTTTGGTTTTCCCAATTTTTGGTTGTTGGAATTAGAACGGACAACTGAGAGGGGGGTGAATTAGTTGTCCCAAAATTTAACCTTTTCTTCCTTTTAATCTTCTTTCATAATTTGCAAATTGATTAATGATGTAAACATTAAAGCATGAAACAACATCACATAAGAAGAAACATAATCAACACATTTAACACCAAGATTTTTGGCATGGAAACCCGGTTAAGGGAAAAACCACGGTGGATGTTAGCCCACAAGATTTGTACCCTGTTAAAAGTACTTAAAAGGAATGGGAAGGAACTTGCCTTCAAGCTTACTACCCAAAGCTCACTGCTCAAAAGAGAGGCTCACTGCCTACAAGAAATTTTAGTTTAACACAGAAAGAATTAATTGAGAAATGGAATCTACTTCATGCCTAGTTCAGTTTCATTAAATGCTCATAAAACTTTTGTTTTGCTTCCAAACTCTTCTTCACTAACTTTTCACTCTATTATGCTTTTGCTCTTCTACTCCTCCTCTTGTTTGCTCTGTTCCTGATCCTTTCTTTAAATTTATTATTTTTTCTCAAGGATAATTTTCCATGACTCAGCTACACTCCTTTATATGCTTCATCAACCTTGGAATAAACATCAAGGTTGGCACACCAAACATCTTACTTAATGTGAATCACTAAGATGTCAGCCAAACATTGCTAATACTTGAATCTTCTTTTAGCAACACACCATGCTCCAAAGAATTGCTTCTGGAACATCCACAATTTGCTTGAATCATCTGGTCGGCCAAGACTAGGAAGAACAACAACACCAAGAAGGAAATCTTCACATACAAGCTCAAACTTCAATGAAAACCTCCGACACAGTAGTCACATGATCCAGAGACCTCCACAAGCATAATGAATCAACAAAAACATCTGCACTCCTCCAAGTCATGAGGATCACTTGCATCTTCATCTGAAACCTCAAGAATACCATCTGCCATGACTGTCATCTTAGAAAGATTTCTTGCGGACCTCCAAACCACGAACCACTTGAATGGATGATACACACTAACTTCCCAAACATGGCTCTAGATCCACATATCATTAATTGACATATTCAGAAGGATCCGGACCACTTCTCTATCACTCTGTCTCTTCTGAATACTGCAAAACTGATTCTTCTTAGATGGCCATAGTTTCTTCAAATATTCATGCGGACCTCTTAAATCCTAGCTAGAGCTACTTCACACAATCCTCTATACTACCATATGATCTGCATCCATTGATCTTTATTAATTTTCTCAATATCCTCAACATTCCAGTCTTCTAGTTAGGCAACAAGATAGGATACAATTGACACCAATGGCAACAAGAATATGTTGACATCAATGACAACACCGATTAGGTACATATTTGCAACAATCTCCCCCTTTGTCATTGATGGCAACATATGATGTGAAAAACTGATTCAACCATCAAGACAAGAGCTTCTCCCCCTTTCTCTTATCACTTCTGCAACCACTATCTTCACTACTCCCCCTTTCACTAGCAACTAGTTTTTCACATGACTTCTCTCCCCCTTTGACATCATTGGCAAAGGACACATATTTGATGTCTTTTCTCCTTAGTTTTTTTCAGATCAAACTCAAAAATTGCATGTAGACTACTCCCCCTGAGTATTGCTTCCTTAACATCAATTTGGATCACAAGATATGACTGTGAATTCCACCGGACTATGCACTCTAGTGCATCTTAATTCTGATCAGGAGGAGTAATAACCCCTAACTTCTCTCTGAGATACTCAAAAGTATCCTTGGGAAGAGGCTTAGTGAAAATATCTGCAATTTGATCCTTTGAGGACACAAACTCCAACTTGACTTCATTCTCATTTACCTTCTCCCTCAAGAAATGAAACTTGATGGATATATGCTTTGTCTTTGAATGCAAGACTGGATTCTTTGAGATACTTATTGCACTTGAATTATCACATAAGATTGCGACAGGCTCCTCAAACACAATTCTGATGTCCTTCAACATTTAATTCATCCACAGGACTTGAGTACAATTGTTTGCTACTGCTATATACTCAGTCTCTGCTGTAGATAGGGAAATTGTCTCCTACTTTTTACTTAGCCAAGAAACCAATCTACTTCCCAAGAATGCACCACCACTAGTGATTTTTCTGTCATCCACATCTCCTACCCAATCAACATCTGTATATGCATGAAGAGTGAAGTTATTATCCTTTGGATACCATAATCCATAATCAATTGTCCCTTGGAGATATCTGAAAATTCTTTTGACTGCTACAACATGAGATTCTTTAGGATCAACTTGGAATCTAGCGACAAGTCCAACTACATTCATGATATTAGTCCTAGTCTGAGTTAGATAGAGCAGTCCTCCAATCATTGATCTATACCTTTTCTAATTTGCCTTAGGGGAGTCATCATCCTTACTCAACTTACATCCGGTTACCATAGGCATACCTACTAGCTTTGAATCTTCCATTCCAAACTTTTTTCAACAATTCTTTCACATACTTAGACTGAGATATAAATATACCTTTGTTTGACTGATTGATTTGCAGACCTAAGAAGAAGTTCATTTCACCAAACATGGACATCTCAAATTTACTTTGCATATGATCAGCAAATGTTTTGCACATACTCTCATTTCCACCAAAAATGATATCATCAACAAATACCTCAACAATCAGAATATTCTCATGATCAATCTTGAAATAGAGATTACTATCAGCAGTGCCTTTGCTATAACCTAGCTTTAGCAAATACTTATCTAATATTGCATACCAGGCTCTTGGAGCTTGTTTGAGTCCATATAATGCTTTCCTTAATCTGTAGACCATGTCTCCCTGATCAGACAACTGAAATCCTTCCGGTTGCTCAATGTAGACTTCTTCTTCTAACTTTCGGTTTAGAAATGATGACTTGACATCCATCTGATAGACTTTAAAATCTTTATAAGTAGCAAATGCAAGAAACAGTCTGACTGGCTCTATTCTTGCCACCAGAGCAAAAGTTTCTTCAAAATCAATTCCTTCTACTTGAGAATATCCTTTGCATACCAACCTTGCTTTATTTATTACAACTTCACCTTCTTCATTTAGCTTGTTCTAGAAGAACCATTTAGTTCCAATCACATTTTTATCCTCAGGTCTAGAAACAAGATCCCAAGTCTGATTCTTTTCAATTTGCATTAATTCTTCTTTCATTGCCTTTACCCAATTTTCATCTTTGCAGGATTCACTTACTATTTTTGGTTCAATCTTTGAGATCAGACAAGTCTCTTCTTGATCTTCAACAATTCTTCTTCTAGTTCAGACACCTTTATTTCTATCTCCTATAATTTGATCTTCAAGATGATTCATCCTTACATACTTGGGAGTTTTGGCAATTGTTGAGCTTTTGTTTCTTGAGCTTGTTCCTCAACTTCTGCACTATCCTCTTGAATTACTGGGTTTTTTGAATCAATCTAGATCTAGATCTGAGTTTACACTTGCTTTTCTTGACTTGGATTTTCATCTTGATCATCTAAATCATATCCACAAGATCTAGAATGTCCTTCTTTTTTCTCATCAACTCTAACATTAGCACTTTCAACAATTTTTTTCAATTTTCTTTGAGTAGAGTAACCCAAAAAATTCTTTCATCACTTCTTGCTTCAAACTTGCTTAGATCCTCAATTCTTTTGATATCATTTACTACCAAAAACTCTGAAGTATCTTACAATAGGAGGATGACCAAACCATAGTTCATAAGGTGTCTTACCAGAATTTCCTTTGATCTGCACCCAGTTAAGAGTGTAGACAACAGTACTCACAACTTCTCTCCAATAAACTTGAGGAACATTTGTTTCCATCATCATGGTCCTGGAAGCTTCTTGAATGGTCCAGTTCTTTCTTTCCACAACTCCATTTTGTTGAGGAGTCCTAGGAGTAGATAACTGTCTTTTAATTCCATGTTTTTCACAAAATGAATCAAACTCACCGGAGGTAAATTATCCACCTCTGTCAGATCTCAGACACTTTATCTTCATACCAATCTCATTTTCCACCATAACTTTGAAGACCTTGAATTTGTCAAGAGCTTCTAATTTTTGTTTTAAGAAGGTTACCCACATCATCTGGGAGTAATCATCAATCAGCAACATAAAATATATGTCTCCTTGCACACTCCTAATTCTAGCAAGACCATATAGATCAGTATGCACAAGTTCCAACCATTCACTTGAAAATTATTCTTTACTTTTGAATGAAATTTTGTTCTATTTGCCCAATTGACATTCTCTGCATATGTTATCAAGTTTCATAAGTTTTGGAAGATGACTTACAGCTTGAGTAGAACTTATCTTGACAATGTTATCAAAATTTACATGACACATCCTCCTATGCCATAACCAACTTTAATCTGTCTGAGCAATCAAACAACTTTTTCCAGAACTACTTAAATGAAAGATGTTACCGCTAGTTTGAGTACCAGATGCAATTTCGGTTCCAGAGCTTTCCAAGATCCTGCATTTTCCATCCTTGAATTGGAGATCATAACCCTTATCAACCAACTGTCCAACACTAAGAAGATTATGCTTTAGTCCTTCCACATACAAAACATCATAGTGTTATTCTTTCCATCAAAAGAGATGGATCCTCTACCACGAATTCTACCAGCTGAGTTGTCTCCAAATTTCACAATTCCACCTTCATATTTTTCAAAGTTTACAAACTTACTTTTATCACCAGTCATACGATGAGAACATCCACTATCGATCACCCATTCATCCTTTTCAACAACCTGAGTAGCCAAGGCACTTTCCACATTTGTACAACTAGTAGATTTAGTAGACATCAGATCTTCTTCCTTGATAGCAATGAACACCCAATCATCTTCAGTGGAGCCTCCATGATTAGATTCATCATCTGTAACTCCTTCTTCTCTAGCTTCTTGGACATAGTAACAGTTTTTCTGACCTTTATATCTGTTAGGGTTTTGTTTAGAGAACCTCTCCAAACATCTTGACGCAAAGTGACCAATCTTATTACAAGTAAAACATTTGAGTGGCAACTTTCCTTCATATTTACTAGATCCTCTTGGTATTCTTTTGGCAATAAAAGCTTCAAGATCTGCAGTCTCAATTTCATCATTTTCAAGATCCTTCCTTGTCTTCACAAATCGGTTTGATCTTCCTGAAGAACTTTCACGTGGATCATATCTTTGCTTTCCATACACATTGGCCTTAAATCCAGATTCAGACTTAGGGAGAGAATCACCAAACTCACTCATTTCAAATGATGAAAGCTTACCAACTAACTAATCTCTTGTGATAGTTGTTATTGTCTCGATTTCTTCAATGGCTGCAGCTTTATGCTTGTATACTGCAGGTAACGATCTGAGAACTTTGGAAACAATTTCTGATTCTTCCAATACTCCACCTACATTTCTAATACCGGTCACAAGTTCATTTACTTTCTGCATGTAGGAAGTAATGTTTTCATCTTCCCTCATTACCAATCTTTCATATTTACCTTTCAGGCTTTGTAGCTTGGCACATTTAACATATTTGTCACCTTCATACAAATTTTCTAGCTTTTTCCAAATTTCATGGGCAGTTTTCAAATCCAGGACATTTGCCAATTCTATATTAGACATGGCACTCAATAAAACTGACAAGGTGTTGCTGTACCTCATCATTTAATCTATTTTTAGATGTCAAATAACCAGGGCTGTGTCCATGGCTGTCTGCAACTAGGGATTCTATAGTTACCAGTTTATAGCTAGTCCTAATTTTTAAAAGAAAGATTAATCTATCTGCTTATTGAATAAATGTAATGAGTGTTGGAAAACATAATAAAACAGGAAATTTACTTAAAGCAAAGTAACAATAACATGCATCTATCTATTAAAATAGGAAACACATTTATAAGAGAAAACTAAAACAATAAAACAGTGATACTAGCCTCCTACCTGAGTGGTGAGAGTAGGCCCTTGCTCCACACCCTTGAGGCTGAAGGCTATAGCAGGAAATCAGCACAAAAGATGATCACAACTAAATTCAGTCCAATTCATTCATTTTTGTATTCATGAAAATATGGCTATAACAGAACTGAGATCTCTGAGAGTTAGAATAATTTTATCATGTTGTTTTTCTACTATTTTTGAGAGTATATATAAAAATGAGTGATGATATATCATTGAACTTATCTACGAGTTTTTCTATGAGATGACACCATCTCTTTATTGTACTTAACTATCTAACTTATGAAAAATCACCATGCGAGAAAGGTAGACTTGAGTGGAACAAAAGTCCACTCAGAGGTCTAAGTTTAAGTCTTAATACACTTGGGCATCAGAGCCCTGAAAATAAGGATATTGGATTAGTTCAATTCGTAACTCATGCAAAATCTTTGAAAAGATAAAACTTTGGTAGTTTAACTAATAGTTGACCCTTCACCACTCAGGTGATGATTTGAGTGAAGTGAGGGGTATTAAGATCGCTGTTGAAAGTGTCTGGTCGGCAGCTCTGCTTGGAAACATGCCCTATTCTTAGGAGGCACTGGAGATAGTTGTTCCTATTTGTAGCTCCGGAGATACTCCAGACTCTCGCAGAGCTCCAGAGAGGCAATCCCCATATCTTCAAAACTTCAGGTGTCATGGTTCTTTGTTATTGTCTCTAGAGATCATTGGAGACGATCTCTGGAGATGCACAAAATCACTGTTCTTGGCACCTACACTTGTTGATTCAAAAAGAGAGAAGTTCTGCATTTTTCCATTAATTCCACACACATTAGTCACTTAATCAAAAATTCTAATCTTAAGTAATCTATCTTAATTAATCACAAAATAGAACAATCTTGCTAACTTATTTGGGTGCAGACACTAGGAAGATGAACTGAGAGAGGGGAAAAAGAGAGGCAAAAAGATGTATTTCATGAGTGCAATTTGGACTCATCAAAAGCTTCTTTGGCTCGAATATTGCATTCAACTTCCCTAAGTTCGTCTAGAGTAGTAGGGCCATTATTCAAAATCTTAAACTCATTCTTTGTTATCATCCAAAAGTCATTACCAATACATTCCAAATGACACTGCATGCGTACCTTCCAAAGGGAGTAATTTGTTCCATCAAATCTTGGACTTTCCTTCTTATAAGTCAACATCTTGGATCTCAAGTGATCAAGCTTCTTTTAGAGGATTTGGCTCTGATACCAATTGTTGGACTTAGACCAGACAACTGAGAGGGGGGGTGAATCAGTTGTCCCAAAAATTAACCTTTTCTTCCTTTTAATCTTCTTTCACAATTTGCAAATTGATTAATGATGTAAACATTAAAGCATGAAACAACATCACATAAGCAGAAAGATAATCAACACATTTAACACCAAGATTTTTGACGTGGAAACCCAGTTAAGGGAAAAACCATGGTGGGTGTTAGCCCAAAAGATTCGTACCCTGTTAAAAGTACTTAAAAGGAATGGGAAGGTACTTGCCTTCAGGCTCATTGCCTACAAGAAATTTTAGTTTAACACAGAAAGAATTAACTGAGTAATAGCATCTACTTCATGCCTAGTTTAGTTTCATTAAATGCTCATAAAACTTCTATTCTACTTCCAAACTCTTCTTCACTAACTTTTCACTCTATTCTACTTTTGCTCTTCTGCTCCTCCTCTTCTTTGCTCTACTCCTGATCCTTTCTTTAGATTTATTATTTTCGCTCAAGGATAATTTTCCATGACTCAGCGACACTCCTTTATATGCTTCATCAACCTTGGAGTAAACATCAAGGTCGGCACACCAAACATCTTACTTAATGCGTATCATTAAGTTGTCAGCCAAACATTGCTAAGACTTGAATCTTCTTTCAGCAACATACCACACTTCAGAGAATTGCTTCTAGAACATCCACAATATGCTTGAATCATCCAGTCGGCCAGGACTGGGAAGAACAACAACACCAACAAGGAAATCTTCACCAACAAGCTCAAACTTCAATACGAACCTCCAACACAATAGTCACATGATCCAGAGACATCCACACTCCTCCAAGTCATTAGGATCACTTGCATCTTCATTCGGAACCTCAAGAATACTATCTACCATGATTGTCATCTTAGAAAGATTGCTTGTGGACCTCCAAACTACAAACCACTTGAATGGATGATACACACTGACTTCCCAAACATGACTCTAGATCTGCAGATCATTATTTGACATATCCAGAAGGATCCGGACCACTTCTCTATTGCTCTGTCTCTTCTAAATACTGCAAAATTAGTTCTTCTCATATGGCCATAGTTTCTTCAAACCTTCATGCAAACCTCTCAAATCCTAACTGGAGCTACTTCACACAATCCTCTATACTACAATATGATCCACATCCATTGATCTTTATTAATTTTCTCAATATCCTCAACATTCCAGTCTTCTAGTCAAGCAACAAGATAGGATACAGTTGACACCAATGGCAACAAGAATATGTTGACATCAATGACAACACCAATTAGGCACATATTTGCAACATTGGTCTAGTAGTGCTGGTAGACATCCTTGTAAACACTCAACCCTAAACCCGAAGATTGAAAAAACTAAAGTCTCAAGGACAACAGTAACAACAATAGTAATAGGAATTAAGTATTTCTATATTTCACTTACCCAGAAAAGATGAATACAAGGACTGGCACTGAGTGAATCCATGGCATCGCACAACCGATATTAAAATTTCTGGTGCACTGCAATCCCCTTTTCACTTGAGTCCTTGACCCTCTTGCTTCCAAGTAGTATCAATTAAAATTGCTAAATTCTAAGTGCCAATTGTGAAGTAAAGCGAGTGAAATGTGGTAAATTATTTTATTAAAGTTTAGTACAAGTATGTAGTTTTAATTGTACACTTGTAGTGAGTACTCCCACTTCAAAGTTTAAACAAAATTTAAGGATGGCATGCAAGTTTGCAGCTTGAATTACTTATTTTATACAGCACGTACATCGAGCGGTGGAATTGAAAATTTGAAACTATTGTATAATATCAATCGTTGATCTTTGTAAATCTAACGGCTCTTGATTGATTTTGGAGGTTTGAGATCACAAGTCTAGCATGCTGGACATTCATTCCAAAACTTAACTACACCCATCCATCTGGCATTGAAATATTCATCAAAACATTTCGCTAAAGTCTACAGCTCCTTTAATATTTATATGAAGTCAGGCCCACTTTGATGATATAATAACTAATAGAATAAAATGAACACATTGACATCATTGCATCAATAATAAAGTAGAAATTATATTAATACAAAAAGATTTACACTTCAGAAATTATATTAATACAAAAAGATTTACACTAATACACATGGGAAATTATATTAATACAAAAAGATTTACACTAATACACACAGGAAATTATATTAATACAAAAACCACTCCAGCGGTCAGCCCAGGGCCTAGGCTCCAAAAACACATAGCACTAGAGAGGCTACCATAGAAATCCCTAGCCCCTTGACTGAGCGACTGCTCAAAAACTTGCCACCCTATTGCCCCAACATAGAAATCACCAAAAAACTTGGCCCTGGGAGCCTAACCACTCCTACGGCCATTGCAAGTAGAATTCCCCCACCCTCATAGTGGATTTGAATTATACAATCCATAGCGAAGTCTCCTCTATGTCCATTCCAATTGCCCACTGAAGAAAGTGTCTCCCACAAGCCGCCCAAATCCTGTGCCTTCCCAGTTGTTGATCATTCATGTTTAGCAGGAATGGCTACCTAGTTACGCCCTCCTGTCCCTCCTGCAACTTCTCTAGATCTCTCAACCATGGGATACTAACCCCCAATTGTGCACAAATTGCCACATTTAAGTCATCCAAAAGAATATCTGGAGTGAATACCTCCCGTAGAATCACCAGTGCATCCACCTTTGCCTCTCCTAGGTCCAACAAAGAAGACAGAAAGTGTGAGGAAACATCTAAATTTACCCTATATCTATCCTCGGAGACCAAGAAGTCTTTACCGAGGACCATCTTCACTGGCTCAAGGAAGAGTTTGTTTTTCTGGTTACAAATGTTCATAGTCTTTGATTTGTGATACGGCCTAGAAAGGTGACCTGGCGCTTATTGTAGCAGAGCCTTATGGGAGTCTCCATGCTATATTTTGAGCAAGCAAGCCAAGTGTTGTTTTACTGGAGACCTCCAAGATTTAAAAGAAGATTGTTAATGAATACATGCCTCAATTGACAGATGCATTTATTCATTGTCTAGATTTTTGTAGTGTCAATCTTTGGCTCGTGTAAGGATTGACCAACAACGATTCTCTGAACTTGTCAAAACTATTTAATAAATTAAAATTTAATGCCTGGGAAAAGTATGTTAATCATATAATGTAATTATTATTATTATAATATAGTTAGACTTAGAATAAAATAAAGGGGCTCAGGGCCGGTAACTTAGAGCAAAGGGGCTAGTAACTTGACGACAACCAAGGGGATAAAAGAACAACTTAAGTTGGGGAAACTGGCTATACAGGTCAATGATGAATTAGAAGGATAAACCCTAAACGCCTTAGACAATACCAGCCGCAGTGCTATTTAATATTGAAAATTTGATTCTTTGAACCATCTATGATCTGTATACATTGCAATTTGCCATTGAACTCAGGTCAATTTCAAACCGTAATTACTTCTATATTATTTAGTAAAATTTAACATCACCCTTCAAAAAGATTGGGGAATTACATCATACATGAACCTCTAACCAACCTCAAAATTCCAAATAAAACTCCTATCCTTCGACCTTCACACCTTGCTTTGATCCTCCAAAATCTTTTTGGTTCCTCTTTTCGACGAGACTTAATGAATATTTCACTATAGTCCATAATTATCCTATTAACAGGAAATGGCTCCATTACAAATTCAATTATGTCCTCATTCACAAAGACAATCAATGATTTACTATAGAACCTTACTTTATATGTACAAAAAACCACTAGGTATGGGTAACAATAAGGCCAGTAAAGGAGAATTAAATTAATTTTCTCGAGGTCATTGGCAATTGAGTTGCACTACCAATTCCATGCATCAATTCAAATTCCTAGTTTCTCATACATGCATGCATGTGTGGGAGATTCAACCCACCACCCAGAATAGAATACATCATTTGCAAATGTTAAAAGTGTCGATTCTTGACATGATTTATTTCACTTGACAAATGCTCGTATTTCTTCATTCCAAGACATGCAAAGCAATAACATCCTATATAGCCATACACACAAAATTTTCCATCATACTTATGAATATTCTACATCTATCAACTGAGAACTCTATCACACAGTTAAATTCAAAATCCTGAATGAACACAAAATAAGTACTTGATAACTCACTTTCTTTGCATAGTTGTTGTAATGAAAGCCATTACTTTGAACATTTATAGTCTATTGATTCTTCTACTATCTGAAACTTAGTAATGCAATATAAGGCTGAAACAATAAACACTATCGTATATACATTATATGTACTGCCATGACAAATGGGTAATAAATAACAAGCAACTCCATTTAATTACCTCTGTTGTATCGTAGAAATTTACATTGGCTAATCTGTGCAGTTTGTCGTGAGTCACGACTCACTTGCCATTAATGAACCTAATTGAGCATTGGCTAATCTATGCGGTTAAGTGCATTCAATCAAATCAATCATACCACCACTAACCATTTGATGAACCCTAGAATGAATGATGAATGGTTGTAGTTCAATTCCAAAAGGTAGATCTCCAACGCTACACATTTCTAACAAAATCCTCCAAAATCAACTAGTAGCCGTTAGATATTATTAGATCAATGCTTGACATATATACAAAATATATAATATATTTATATTGATTATTGTATAAAGGTCAAGGTGGCAGCATGGAAAAGTGCAAGCCCTTGACTGTACAACTACAAATTTGGGAAATTGGGTGTTGTTGATGGTGGTTTTAGCACACAACAACACAGGTGTGATTGCTGGTTTCACACCTCTCTTGAAAAGTATCCTACCCTAGGTAAGACTACTCCAAGGATAATACAGCTAGGTCTTAGCTTGCTTGGAATCTCTCAATTGGTATGCTCTAGCTATGCCTACAAGGGTTCTTACATGCAATCTGCAAATCTTCAGGTGTGGGGGCAGCAAATACACATAAACCCTTTTATGATTTTCAGCTAATAAACAAGATAAAGTGCTGCTAAAATTCCTATCATAACAACTAACAGTGATTTTTAAAGAAAAATACAAAAGGTTTAGGGTTTTAGAAGGATCCTAAGTAACATTCACAATGCATAGGTTATCTTTAGTAGACAAATACTCCAAAACTTTAAACTAGCTTCCTGAGTTACCAAACTAAAGGGGTGTTACAGTGCTGCAGAAAACGGTGCTATCTTCAATGGAGATCAAAAGATTTTTAGATCACATTCATTTGTTAAATACACAATAGACGGCGTAACTTAACTCATGAAATGCAATTGAACTTCACGACAAATAATCAGCCTAGACTAACTTTACACAGCTATTTACCATCAACAAATAACTCAAAGTATGGACTTGGAATATTCATCATATACTTCAGCAAACCATAAACATTACAAAAGCACAACTATTCTAACTATGGGAGAGCAAGAAGTGAACCATGAAAACCACAATGAATCAACATAAGATACAAATTCTCAGAATTACTGGAGAAACTTGCTTTGTATTACTTCAAATGGCATAGAGTCAATAATTCAGTATCAAAATCTCTCTTACAAATAGTGGAAATGGCAGCCCTTTATATAGAAAAGCAGCATACCGAGTTTTCAAATGAATGGTGGAGAATAACTCAACACCGACGGTCTAGATTACATCAATTATAACAGCTCACATCAATTCTCAGATTATATTTTATCCATTATGAAAAAGACGAAAAATAGCCCCCGAATACATTGAATCTAGTCAATTTGACTAGCTAACTCAGTATATTAGTAGAAAAGAACATTATAGAAGCAAGAAAAAGACAAAATAGAGTCACATGCTACCCCGAATACAGCAATTTATAATTGTGAATGGATTACATCATTAGAATATTCAAAATAGTATCAAGATTCCTTGTCTAAGTCAATTTTGTCTTCACTAGCCAGCGTGTTGCGATAAGTCAACTATGCCTCAAGTGCAGGATTAATGTCTGATGGGTCTGGATCCTTCAAATGATTTATCTGATAGTCAAACACCTCCAGTTCCCAGTTGAATTTACTATGCATTCTTTCTATCTCTGCCCCTGCCTTCTGAAATGCCTTGAATTCAGCTCTGAGGTTGCTTGCCTTGTCCAACCTCTCCTCCATGTTGAGTGTGGCATCTTCAAAAATTACTTTATACAACTTATCTTTACATTTCTTGATATCAAAAGGCGCATAATCATCGTAGGATGATTCCTTGCAATCCCTTAGAGAGTCATTGATATCATATATGATTGATCTTAGTTCTTCATCAACTGGTTTATATGCTTCCTTTATATGTTCAAAGGTCTCTTTTCTCAAAAGTAGCTATTGATACCATTCAATGGCTTTCGGCAGCTAATTCCCAGTCAAAATATTTTCTACAAGTAGAGTCTGGGCAGGCAATTCTCTGATACCTTTTACTTGGGGATACATATGTGAATAGTACTCATCAAAAGAATCACATTCTTCGCGTAGGTCTTTCCATCTTTTATGTAACTCTACTAGTTTTTGGTGCACTTGAGCAGAGGCACTAATGGCTTCACATCCCATCTCAAAAACTTTTAGTAACCAATTCTCTGTACCTTGGGACTTTGATCTGACCTCACCCAATTTAGTCATTTCATCAGTAGATAGGAAAGTAGGTATTGTCCTTATATCTCCTCCTACATCTACTGGCTTTATCAAAAATTTAAGACATGCTCGAAGTTCTTCATTTTGCTGTTTCAAATCTTTCTTGGACATTTCATCTTTGTCCAATTGCTCCAAAATTGATGTGACCAAATCTTTGAAATCATCCACTCTTTGAGCATGAGTGGCTGGTCCTAGATCAATTGTAGATATGATATAATCTTCTGCCCTGACTTGTTCTTTTGTTATGTCAGCTCGCGGGACCGCTATCTCTGCTATCCTTGATCCTGATTCATTCTTATAGATTTTTGATTGAATCTTAGCCTTCTTCTACTTCTTAGGCTTCTGAGCCTGTGATAGGATCATGCTCAGATCAAGCTGCATTACTTCTACTTGTGGATCAGGATATGTCATTCTGCCTTATAGCCATTCAGGAGCAGAAGATTTGTTTAATTCAGAGGCTCCATCCTTATCAGATATAGCTAGCTCTTTAGATGGTTCTTGCTCTTGCTCTAGCTCTTCATTCTTCTCTGGACTTTTCTCTTCTTCCTTTTCTTCCCCCTAGGCCAAGTTCTCTAGATTTGCCATTACATTCTCTTGTGTAGACTTGAAATCTTCATCTGTTTGATCTTTGTCCAGAGGACTATCAGATATATCAATAACTTCCACATTGGCTAAAGGTTCATGGAATTCTTCATTATTTACTTCAGACAATACCCCTTTCCCCTCCTCAAGTGCTATTTCTGGCTCTTGCAATATCAATTTTGCACACACTTTCTCAATCCCAGGCAGTAGTGGTACTGCCAATGAATCCACAGGCATTTGTGAAATAGGGATAGCAGAAGATATGGCTAGGGAAGGTGTATCGACCTATGTCAAGTTGACCAAGACTGATGATAAGGAGGAAGAAATGACAAGAGGTGAAGGAAAGGGCAGTGAAGGTAGAGGAAGAGAGGGTGAAAAAATGGTAGAAATGGGAGGCAATGGTAAAGAAGAAGAATATGTAGGCATAGTGGTAGTGGAAGGGTATGAGATGGTGAAAGTGGAGGAAATAGGGCTACTAGGGATACTCGAAGAAACTACCAATGATCAAGAAGTGGCGAAAATGGTAGAGGTAAGAGAGGTGGCAAGAGATGTTTCTTGAGTAATGGAGGCTGAGGTTATGGGTGAAGTGGATGTAATGGAGGAAGGAGGAATAGAAGGAGAAGTGGTAGTAGAGATGGCAGGGGTTGTGACAGTAGTGCCAACACTTTAGACAGGAGGTTGGGCAGTTGGAGGATTGGAATCATTCTTTGTTGTAGCATCCTCCTTATTGGCTTCTTTTACTTTCACCCTTTTGGCCTTAGAGCTTTCTCCAAAACCACTTGGCATATCTCTTTTCTTGGAGGCCCTTATCCTCATTGAGGGAGGTTGGTCTTTCTTTTGAGGAGACCTTATAGATGGCTTCTTCATCTTCTTTGCTTTTTCTGCCAAAGATGTATGTTCTTCACTATCTGACTTATGTTTCTCAGCTGGCTCTACCTCATCTGTAACCTAGATTGGTTCATCCTCTTCTCCCCCAGAGTCCTTATCTAATTCCACTACTGTGTAGGTGAGCTGAACTCCTTGTCCATCCAAAACAACTACTTGAGCTTTGACACAAGCCTTACTTAGTCTGATTGGTTCTCTCATAACAACTTCCAGGGAGCTCTCTTCTACATTTGCCCAATTTGGCAATGGAATGGGCTGATGGTATTGAGCCTCCCATGGTCCTCTGACCATATCATTTTCATCATCTTGCAACTAATCTGGCACTACCATGATGTGAAACCTCTTGATGAAATCTAGAGGCAGCCTTGCATGTGCTTTCTTCATGACCTCATAATCATCAGGGCAATTGGCCCAAAAGTCTTTGATATGTACTTTGTGGAAGAGCTTCTTACTTACAAATCTTTCCATTACTCTATTTGGATCAAAATGACCCCTTGCATTGTAGTAGTGCAAATTCAGGAGTTGAATCTCTTTATCAAAATGTTTTGCCGATGCCAAAGAAGGGCATTCATAAAGTCCCTTGCCGAACTTGAGGGGAAACTGAACACTAGTTCTATGCAAGTGTTTAAGCTTCTTAGCACAAGGTATTATTTCCCTACATAGCTCCAGAAGCACTGTCTTATCATCTAGATACCTGGGGAGTCTGTAGGCCATCCCAGTGAAGCCTTGCATCCTTATGTATGTAAATTTCTTGAACTGGATATACCAGCTACCATATTTGGTTATTTCATTCATGGCCTCAGTGGAAATCCTCAAGGCTATATTACCCTACAAATTTCTGGCTATATACATTGTGAATGCATCATTTACCCTTTTGAAATGTATCAATGATTGAGACGAGGTTAGCTGTGGGTAGCATTCATATACTTTTATATGAGTTTCTTCATCATTTCCAACTTCACCAACTTTGAACAATCCATCATAGTGGTTCCTTCTTGCCAATGCATAGACAATATAGGATGTCCATCTGAAGCATTTGCTTTCTCTAAAATTGCTGAAGGCTTCATGGATGTTATCACTGAGGATCCAGTTCTCAAATGTAGAGGTTATTGGCAATCCATATATTCTGCTCAAAAAGGTTAGCAAATCTCCTATCTCATCATGGAATTCACTTCTATATAATATTCTGGGAAGCTTAATGAGAGCAGACCTTCTGCTCTTGGCCCAATGGTCATTTATATACTTTCTACATCCTTCTACATCTTTATTATATGTTGCATGTGATCCCTTTTTGTCTAGCATAGTCATGACCTTGTGCTAGGGGATATCAAAGGTTTCAGCCAGAGAAGGTGGGGTTAGATCAGCCAAGACATCCCCATTTTCTATCTGAATTGTTCTTGTCATTATGTCATACATGTTTGCACAAGTGGCCATTAGTTCTGCACATTGCACCGAAGTAGGGAAGGTAATTGCTTGTCCAATACCACTATCTCTTAGTACTCTTGCTCTAGGAGTTGGATTGGGACCAAAGACTCAATCTAAAGTCATCAAGGTCTATATGACCTAGATCTGTGTTGCCTACATCACTCCATCCGAAGTGAATCTTGGTCTCTAGAGGGACTCATTTAAACTTGTACTTCATTGCTTGGGCCCGAGCAGTCATTTAGTCTGCAGGACTAGACCTTATAAGTTTGATACCTTAAGGAAACTCCTAACATACTCCTAAGTTTCAGATGAATCTTAATGCAAATTTGCCATTTGCTACCAACATGCCTTTTGAAGGAAAGTTAAATCTAACATTCACCACAATTGTAATACCCATCACTAATGCATGCAAACAAACATTTAAAGCTGTAAGAAATTCCATGAAAATCATCATTAAACACGCATTACAACATTAATTCTATCATTTTAAACCACTTTCCCTTTGAAATTTTTAGAAAATTCAATCATTTGCATCGTTTTGCGCTAATTTGAGGGTTGTCTGACCCTCAGGTAGAAAAGTGTTGAATTCAAGGTCATCCGACCTTAGTGGGGAAATCAGGAAGGTCTGACCAATGGTTTTACTTCCTTTTATGCTTTTGAGCGCTTGCGCAGGTTTTGACGAGCACTGACTTGCACAGGATTTAGAGGTCACCGACCTCTATTGGTTGTTAAGTCGGTCGATTGAGATTTCAGTGCAAAGTCTATTGATGCTCTTGTATTGATTTGCATGAGATTTGGTAGTCTTTGATTTGCACGAGTTTTGGTGGATACCGACCAAGTCGGTGGGAGGGTATTGCAACATAGGTCCGAAGGGGTCATTTTTGGCGCAAAGTTGAGATATTGTTTCCAACGGGATTTCGGAAGGCTACCCACTTTGCAGGAGAATTCAGGTCGTCCGACCAAGTCAGAGATGAGGTCTTTTAACGTAAAGTCAGAGCAAGGGATTTTTGGTGCAAAAGACAACTTTAGGGCTTGCGAGGTTTTCAGGACCTTCCGACCAAGTCGGAGAAACGTGTTTTTTGGCACTTTGGTCAGAGATTGAAGTTTTTAGCACAAGACGGATCTAGGTGCATGGTGCGGGTTTTGGAGGTCTCTGACCGACCAAATAATAGTTCGCTTTGCAGGTCAGTCGGACCTCATTTTAGCACCAAGACCAAAAGTTTTCACAGGAAAATTGCTTAAGTCTTGCCTTTCAGCAAAGGATCTAAATGATGGTTTCAAGATTAAAATCTAAAGCTTCGTATGGAAACCCTAGCTAAAAACCCTATTAAAATGTTTGTTTTCTCAAAAGACTTTAGCATTTAGGCAACCTTAGCTATTTGCAAATGGAATTTTGAAGGAGGGAGTTCAAAAACCCTACCTGGTATAAGCGGAGGCGCGTTTGGATTGCAGGTAGGTCGCTGGTTCGAGCTTTGGTGAGTTTGGCAGAAATATGGACGGAGCTCCGAAATCCCCCATTTAAATGCAATCAAATAACTTAAAACACACGATAAACTCCCTTTTAATCCTTGGCGAAATCACCATTAATTTGCAGGCGTACGTCCGTCAAGTTTTAGGTTTTGCGCAAATTTTCCTCAGCTCAGACTCGGTAGAGAATTTGGGTGGATCGGACCTGGTCGGAGCAGGCCATTTTCAGTGCTAAACTTAAAGGTTCAATTTGCATAATCGTGTGGGTGTTTGAGGTTCATCTGACCAACAGGCATTTTGGGGTTGTCCGACTAAGTCGGTGGTAGCTTCATGTAGCGCAAAGTTTGATGGCGTCACTTTTAGTCAAGAAGTCAGAGACAATGATTTTTAGCACCAAGTCAGACAGAAAAGAATTTAGCGCAAAGTTGGAGTGATGGGAATTTAATGCTAAAGTTAGACAAGTGAGAATTCCGCACAAAGTTCAATTAAAGGGAAATCTAGTGCAAAAGGTCATTTCAAGGCCCTTAAAGGGAAAATAAGGATTCAACCTAGCAGATTTTGGAAGTGATTTTTTGATACCATCTTTCAATCAAGGTCAAAATGCACTTTGACCTTTCAATCACTTCAGAGATGAAAAGATCCATATGACTCTCAAGCAAAAACAAAAGAGGGGGTCCCCATTTGAATGGAGTGTGTGTGTGAGGCACAACAAATGGCAACTCTGCTAGGGAATGCTCCCGAGCATTCCAATGATAAACATTCAGTTTGAACCCAGAATCTCTGTGTTCCCCACATATTAAATGAAAAACCAAGGTATCTTATCAAAGAATCTAAGATCACTAACCAGTGCAACCGTCCATATCTTGAAAACCTGAGTGTGTGCAATTGTATTCATTCCCATCCTTCAAAAACTAAGTTCACCCAAGATCCCCTGAGACAAGCTAGAAAGCTGAGATCATTCTACTACCAGGAAATGCTCAATTTTTTTGAAATATTGCTGAGCTTTGAAATGACCAGTAAAGTTTTCTGGTATGATGATATTTGATGTTAATCATTTCTGGATAGTACCTTTTGTACGGATTTGTAATTTGGTGGTCTCTTTTATTTGCACTGTATTGGGTCTGGTGTTGAAAAACACCTTTTATTTTTACCCAATGTAGGCTAGAAACACTTAGTGTCACCTACCTTCTTTTTGATTGATAGTGCATGTGGTAGAAAAACAAAATCAGCCCTTTTCACTTGACACAAGATCACCTAGACTCACCTAGCTACTTCAGGATTATTTAGAGTGTGAGAGGTATATGGTTAGAAAACACTTCAGGTGCACCAACTAATAACTTATTTCCAATGAACAGACACCATACTCCTTGGCATAACAATGGAACCCATAGCAAAGACTAAGTGGAAACCTTGGCTTCTCAAAGGAAGACTCACAATTATTCACTCATCAAAGAAGCACTTGCAGGTCTGCACAACTGTCGCCACATCAAAAACAAAGACCCCGCGGAAAAGCAAGCGCAGCAAGCAAAAACTAAAGGACAACTAATCTAAGAAAAGCACCTAAAAACTAAACTAAAAGGAAACCTAGACTAACCAAAGAAAACAAACCCCTAACTATGTACATTAAAACGAGGCATGATTGCCTCTCAGGCCTGGAAGTAGTGCTTTAGGAACTGGCCATTGATAGGCAATGGCAGCTCCTCACCAGTAAGGCTCTTGAGTCAGTATGTATTGTCTCCAAGGATCTCATAGATCTGATAGGGACCCAACCAAAGTTTATCAAACTTACCATGTTCTCCTTTCTTCTCATGCACTTTATCCCAATATAGGACCAGATTAGAAATGTGGAAGGCTTTGACCTTGGCTCTTTTGTTGAACCATCATTTTATGACTCCCTGATGTTTGGTGAAGTTTTCTATAGCAGCATCACGTTTCTCTTCAAGGTGCAATAATTGGGCCAACCTAGAGGACAACTGATCATTAGTTTCAAGATAATCTTGCATAAATTGAAGTACTAGGATTCTCAAATGGATGGGAAAGATGGGTTCAATCCCGTAGACTAGGTGTTAAGGAGATGTGTTCAGAGCTACTTTATGTTAGATTCTATCAGCCCATAAAGTGAACCTAAGTTGAGTATGCCAGTCTCTGGGGTTTTTGTCCAATAGTCTCTTAATAACCTCAAGCAGATTTTTATTTGTTGATTCAGCTACCCCATTCCCTTGTGGATAGTAATTAGATGAGAACTTGAGAGTAATCCCATAGTCAAATGCCCAGTTAGAGAAACGCAATGATGAAAAGGCAGAGCCATTATCACAAACTAAAGCAAATGAACAACCAAATCTAGTGATAATATGCTTTTCAACAAACTCAGTGACTACCTCTGTGGTTCATTGTTTACAAGCTATTGCTTCAGACCATCAAGTGTAGTAATCAGTAGTGGTCAGAATATACCTGTGGCCTACAGAAGAAGGCGGATTGATCATACCGATAAAGTCAAGGCCCCATTGAGCAAATGGTCGTACCTCCACTACTAGTTGCAAAGGCATGGCTGCGTATCGTTCTCTGTGTGGCATGGCTGCATGTCGTTCTCTGTGTGTAGCTGTCTGGCATATATGACAAGTTCTTACATGTGAATATACATCTTTGAACAAAGTTGGCAAGTAATATCCAACATGAAGAACCTGATTAGCTATTGAGTGCGCTGACCCATGAGCTATCCCAAATCTCTCATGAAAACTGGTTAATACTCGATTGACCTCTGACTTGTCCAAACACCTTAGATAGATGACTTGTAAAGGACTAATCCTTTTATCATGTAACTGTTTCTTTTTAGTTTAAGTGCTCTCCTTTGCACTAAATTCAGCTGTGGTAGACAGCATTGATTGAGTAAATAAAATATGATATCTTCGTACCACTCATCTTTTGAAACATCTTCTAATAGGTACTACTGAGAAACCAGGTCTAGTCCCACTTTAGCCATTGTTCTAGTCAGAGCTTGACCTCTTACCAATTTCATGGGTTGAATATCTATGTCAAACTCTTGCAAAATGGTGACCCACTTCCCTCTTCTTTCTCCTAATTCACTTTGCATCAGTAATGCTTTGACTACTACATCTGGGACTATAGCAATTACTTGACTTCTCAAGATGTAATGATGGAATTTCTTAACTGCCTTTACCAGAGCGTATGCTTGTTTTTCCACATTTGGATACCTTAGCTTTGCATCTTTCAATGGGGTACTCATAAAAGAAATGGGTCTTTCATCATCAACTGATCTCTTTTGTGTCAACATGGCAGCACAAGTATGCTCAGAAGCAAATGAATATATGTGAAATGGCAAAGTGTAATCGGGACTCACCAAGACAGGTGCATTGGATATAGCTTGTTTAATTTCTGTGAAGGTAGCCTTGGCTTCTGGAGTCCAATCCATTTTAGCTTCTTTCTTTAGCATGGCCTTGAGAGGTTGAACAATCTTAGCAAACCCCGTAATGAATTTATGTACAAAGTTGATCTTACCAAAATATGACTTAAGTTCTTTCCTGGATCCGGTCTAGGTCAATAGATATTCCTTGCTCAGATATTACATGTCCCAGCAACTTTCCCTCAGTTACTCCAAAAATGCACTTCTTGGGGTTGAGTGATATGCCATAATCCTTGCATCGCTGTAATACCTTTCTCAAATCTGCTACATGATCCTCTCGCCTTTTTGAGAATACTGTGAGGTCATCCATGTAGATGATAATACATTTTCCAACCAACCCTTTAAAAGCAACATCCATCGCACGCTAAAAAGTTGCACCAGCGTTTATTAAACCAAATGGCATATGACGGTAGGCATAGATGCCCCATTTACATGTGAAGGATGTCTTCAATCTGTCTTCATATTCTACCATCACCTGGTTATAACCAGAATATCCATCTAGGAATGACATCATCTAGGACCCATTAACAATTTGTAATACTTCATCCAAAGAAGGCAGTGGGTAATTATCCTTTTTAGATGCTCTGTTTAAGTTACAGAAATCAACACAAAGTCTGATTTCTCCATTTTTCTTTTAGACCGGGACTAAATTTGCTACCCATGCAGAATGTCTGACCGGAAATATTATCTTTGCTGATAATAGCTTCTGGACTTCTTTAAAAATCAATGGTTCTAGCAGAGCATTCACTGGCCTCTGCCTTTGTCTAAAAGACTTTGCCCCTGGATTCAATGGGATGGTGTGTGTGATGATTGAGGTATGATATGTTTTTAGATTTTCATAGCTCCATGCTATCACCTCATGGTAATCTCTTAATGCATGTATGATTCCGGTCCTTTCTTCTTTGGTACTGGCTTTCCCAATGAACACATTCTTAACATTTTCTTTCGTTCCCAAGTTAAATGGTTTACACTTTCCTCTTGGAGACTCTCCTTTTCTTTGAGTCCCTAAATTATCTACATCAAACAATCTTTCCAATTCTACCATTCCTCATGGGATCATGTTGGTTTTCATGTTTAGTGCTCCTTCTAAATCCATTTTAGCAGGCTCCATCTCTTCTTCATCTATTATTTGAGCAGTGAACACGTCAGATGAAGACATAAAATTGATTATGTGCTGATCATCTTCAAAAACTTGGAAATTGGTAACATTGTCAAGTATAGACGGAGTAGCCACAAACTCAACAAAGAACTTCTTTAATCCTACCATGGATGTTGGCTCTAATGTACTTGCTATCTGAGCTAGAGCATTTGCAACATGGTTCTATCTCCTTAGGATCACTTGGATGTTAAAACCATTAAAGCATTCTATCAAATCCCAAACTATGTTCCTATACCTATTCAATCTCTTATCATTGCATGAGTACTATTTTATTACTTGTTTCACCACTAACTCAGAGTCACCAAACACCTAGATAATTCTGACTTTCTTCTGCAGTGCTAGCAGCAACCCTTGTACTAATGCTTCATATTCAGTGACGTTGTTGGTGCATGGAAATCGCAGTCTTTGTGATGCCAGATAAGAGCTCCTAGTGGGGCTGATTAATTTGACCTCAGCATCAGACCCTTGCTTGCACCTTGAACCATCAAATCTTAAGGTCCATAAGTGAAAGTCTTTGTTGTTATCATTCTGTTTTACAGACTTCTTCTTATCAGGAGGGGGCTCGAGTTCTTCCTTCTTTTTGACAGTTGATACCTCCTTCAAAATTATGGGAATCTTCAGTTGTCTTTGCACTTGTTTGACTACCTCTTGACATAGTTGGCAAGTAAATTCAGAATGAGATGTATCATGTATATGACACCAGTTGGACAACAGTAACTCTTCCTTTTAAACTTGCTTTCCAACAGCAGTTTGATCTTGCGCAAATCTAGCTACAAAATCATGAAATCCCTCAAATACCCCAGGTTCATCTTCTTCTGAAGAGTCTTCTTCATCTGATTGAATATATGCTTTTGTACTTTTTGGTCTTTCTATAAGTGGTTTAGAGGGTCTTAAGCAACACAACATGAGGACTTCTTCTGACTGACTAATGTGTGGAAGATAAACTCCCAAATCAACTTCTGAGAATAGAATCTCGTTGGGTTGATTATATTCTATGATCATATGCTTCATCTTGGGCTCTCTTTCAATACATATTTGATTTTCCAATCCTTTCCATGGTAGCCACATGTGGGAAAAGTCAGTTGCCATATAACCATTCAAAGTCCTAGACCAATTTCTACTCAAAAGCATGCCATATTGATCTGGAATGTCCACTACTTGAATATCTATATACTGTTGTACCCTAGGATCAGAAGCCAATTGCATGTGTATCCTATTCAACTCACCCACTACATTCACTTCAGTCTTATCTAACTGTGTCACCTTCCTAGAAGAATTGGCTAGAGTAAGCCCAAGGGCTTTGCAGACTGATAGTGGCATTACATTCGTGGAAGCACCAGAATCCACTAAACAATTATGAAGGTTCTTATTGAATATCCTGAGCGTTAAGAGGAAAGGAATTTCTCTCTTGTCTTTATACAGTGTCATCTTTTGTTCTACATCAGTCACATGTATCCTTTCTTTCACTTTATCCATGTTATCCTTGGTGACGTTTTCTTTTGGGACATAATCAGTCTTAGTTCAACACCTATATCTTGGAAAAAAGATGTCCTAACCTCAGGTATTTTGAGATACTCATATATGGAAAGACTGACCTTCATTTTCTTAAGTTCCTTAGCTACATACTGCCCCACCTTAACTATGTCAAATCATTGAGAATTTTCTGCAATAGCAGCAGTATCCCGGTATACTGATTGGTGGGGAGCTTTCGGGGGGTCAGGATTATTGGTAGCTTTTGGATCCGGTGGGATTTGATAGCCATTCGGAGGGATGGAAGTGGTGAAAGGACCTTTAGGCTTGCTACTTCTTAGGTTGTAAGGAGTCTTATTATACTGTTGATATGCATTAACTTCTTCAGACTCTTCTTCCTCAGGCTGATTATCATCTTGGAATGGAAATGTGTAACTATCAAGAACTAGGGTAGTATCATACCTTTGAGAAGGAACAATTTCATATCCTGTTGGCGGAGTCTCTTGATTTTCAGCATTTTGAATCTCCATCTAGAAGATACTAGATGCAATCTGGAATTCTGGGCAGTCTAGTTCAGAATGAGCATTCATGTTGTGCAGTCTGCACCAAGTGGATAAAGTTGCTTCAGCTAACATCACACATCCTGGGGGCCTGGTATCATTGTTCTGAGTTTCCAAGGGTGAAGGTACTCCTCCATTGTTTGGTCTGGTGTTCCAAGATTGATTTGACCGCTGCTGAAAGTTCTAATTTTGATACTGATTCTGATTTGGGAACTGGTTCTAAGAGTATTGCTGAATTTGAAAATGTTGTTGATTATGTCCCCTCTGCTATAGATAAGCATTATGGTTCTTGAGGTGAGTAACCTCAGCAGTAAGCTTCTTCATTAACTTAACTAGCTCTTTGATATCATCTTTATCTTCTTTGGTCTTGGCTATTCTGAAGACTATAGGAAAGGCATTTGTGTTGGAGGCATTTCAGCTACTGGATTGCCTGGGTGGATTACCAAGGCTTGTGTTGTAGCTGGGTTTGGAATTGGGCTCATCACAGGAGTATGGTTAGCCAATACTTAATTTATCATAGGTATTTGATTTGGCATGGCAACAGGTCCCATATGGTTCAATGGACTAGAAGTTGTTTGCCCTAGCTAGGCACTCATAGTGACAGTAGCAAAATATGCTTGAGCTAAAGTAACAGGGATTGAGTTAGCTCTCCTTGCAAACATGGAGGTAAGTTTGTCCAAGGCAGCATAGTAAATGGGTAGGGCAGCAGCCTGATCTATAGCGTAAGGAGCCTACAAACGGTTGTAAGCCTTCTGGAATCTGTTGTTAAAGGAACTTATCATCTCACCTTCATCTCGACGAATCTCCACAAAAGATCGATAAAGATTAGCTGGGGTGGTGGGCATACGAAACCTATCCAGAAAAGCCATCTTCAGGTTTTGCCATGAATTTATGGATGCTGTAGGGAGGTTAGCAAACCAGTAACAAGCTTCATCCTATAGGGAATAAGGGAACCACTTGCATATCACATCCTCATACTATACTTGCAACATAAACATGTTGGATTCAAAGATTTTGATGTGCTCATCTACAATCCTATCTGGATCACACTCTGAATTTTGAACAGAACTTGTTTGGGTTCTTAGGCATGTCATGGTAATAATTGAACAGAAAAGGTGATTGGTTATTTCTTGCAAAGAAGGCCATGTTGGGAGGATTAACAGGAGCTACAGTAGTGTTCCTAGGGGCTGACTAAGCTTGAGGGGCTCTCTGGGCATTCCTTGATCCCTTCTTGTTTGTCTAAATTCTGCTAGGGATAGCAGCTCTTCTCCAGTTGAGTTGGACCTAGTGTGTCTCTGTCTAGTCCCTAGACTTGCTGATTTTTAGCAGAGGGAAAACAGGGGCCCTCCTTCTAGCGCCAATTCTATTGATGGCAGTTTTAGCACACAACAACACAGGTGTGATTGCTAGTTTCACACCTCTCTTGAAAAGTATCCTACCCTAAGTAAGACTACTCCAAGGATAATACATCTAGGTCTTAGCTTTCTTGGAATCTCTCAATTGGTATGTTCTAGCTGTGCCTACAAGAGGTCTTACATGCAATCTGCAAATCTTCAGGTGTGGGGGAAGCAAATACACATAAACCCTTTTATTATTTTCAGCTGATAAACAAGATAAAGTGCTTGTGAAATTCCTATCCTAACAACTAACAGTGGTTTTTAAAGAAAAATGCAAAAGGTTTAGGGTTTTAGAGGGATCCTAAGTGACATTCACAATGCATAGGTTATCTTTAGTAGACAAATACTCCAAAACTTTAAACTAGCTTCCTGAGTAACCAAACTAAAGGGGTGTTACAGTGCTGCAGAAAACAGTGCTATCTTCAATGGAGATCAAAAGATTTTCAGATCACATTAATTTGCTAAATACCCAATAGACGGCGCAACTTAACTTATGAAATGCAATTGAACTTCAACACAAATAATCAGCCCAGACTAACTTTACACAGCTATTTACCATTAGCAAATAACTAAAAGTATGGACTTGGAATATTCATCAAATACTTCAACAAACCATGAACATTACAAAAGCACAACTATTCTAACTATGGGAGAACAAGAAGCGAACCATGAAAACCACAATGAATCAACACAAGATACAAATTCTTAGAATTACTAAAGAAACTTGCTTTGTATTACTTCAAATGGCATAGAGTCAACAATTCGGTATCAAAATCTCTCTTACAAATAGTGGAAATGGCAGCCCTCTATATAGAAAAGCAGCATACCAAGTTTTCAAAGGAACGGTGGAGATTAACTCAACACCGACGGTCCAGATTACATCAATTATAACAGCTCACATCAATTCTCATTTTATATATTTTCCTTTATGAAAAATATGAAAAATAGCCCCCGAATACATTGAATCTAGTCAATTTGACTAGCTAACTCAGTATATTAGTAGAAAAGAACATTTTAGAAGCAAGAAAAAGACAAAATAGAGTCACATGTTGCCCTGAATACAACAATTTACAATTGTGATGGGATTACAACATTAGAATATTCAAAATAGTATCAAGATTCCTTGTCTAAGTTGATTTTGTCTTCACTAGCCAGCTTGTTGTGATAAGTCAACCATGCCTCAAGTGCAGGATTAATGTCTGACAAGTCTAGATCCTTTAAATGATTTATCCGATAGTCAAACACCTCCAGTTCCCAGCTGAATTTACTATGCATTCTTTCTATCTCTGCCCCTGCCTTCTGAAATTCCTTGAATTCAGCTCTGAGGTCGCTTGCCTTGTCCAACATCTCCTCCATGCTGAGTGCAGCATCTTCAAAAATTACTTTATGCAACTTATCTTTACATTTCTCGATATCAAAAGGCACATAATCATCATAGGATGCTTCCCTGCAATCCCTCAGAGAGTCATTGATATCATATATGATTGATCTTAGTTCTTCATCAGCTGGTTTATATGCTTCCTTTATATGTTCAAAGGTCTCTTTTCTCAAAAGTAGCTGTTAATACCATTCAATAGCTTTCAACAACTGATTCCCAGTCAAAATATTTTCTACAACTAGAGTCTAGGCAGGCAATTCTCTGATACCTTTTACCCGGGGATACATATGTGAATAGTACTCATCAAAAGAATCTCATTCTTCGCGCTGGTCTTTCCATCTTCTATGTAACTCTACAAGTTTTTGGTGTGCTTGAGTAGAGGCACTAATGGCTTCACATCCCATCTCAAAAACTTTTAGTAACCAATTCTCTGTACCTTGGGACTTTGATCTGACCTCGCCCAATTTAGTCATTTCATCAGTAGATAGGAAAGTAGGTATTGTCCTTATATCTCCTCCTACATCTACTGGCTTTATCAAAAATTTAAGACATGCTCGAAGTTCTTCATTTTGCTGTTTCAAATCTTTCTTGGACATTTCATCTTTGTCCAATTGCTCCAAAATTGATGTGACCGAATCTATGAAATCATCCACTCTTTGAGCACGAGTGGCTGGTCCTAGATAAATTGTAGATATGATATAATCTTCTGCCTTGACTTGTTCTTTTATTACGTCATTTGGCGGGACTGCTATCTCTGCTATCCTTGATCCTGATTCATTCTTATAGATTCTTGATTGAATCTTAGCCTTCTTCTTCTTGAGTCAATGTGACTCAGCAAGCCAGGATCACCTACAATCAAGACAACCTTCCACACAAAGATGACAAGAGAAGATGCTAAAACAATGGAGCAATGATTCTATACAAAGATCATATGAAGTTGTGTGAAATACAATGTGTGAGCCTTTCTTATAAAGGCAAGGTGAGAGCTAGAAGGTGGAGTGGAAAGTGGAGATATTCCTACAACATGTGTCAATTAGAAGATGATAACTAATTGCACATGTGGAGGATAAGACAACTCACTCCAACTATCAACAACTCAACACACAACTAGACTCAACTAGACATCTAGAAGACTCAGTAAGTCAACTTAACATGTGTGAATTATGTGTTCACACCAACATTCTAGGCTCAATTAGAGCAAAACCCTAAGTCACCTATAGCCCAGAAAATCCTAACAAGCAGGTTAGCTCGTGCTCAGGGTTTCCCACCTATTGTGCCATGTCCAAACCTAGTTGTTACATGTGCAAAGAACTATCATCCTGATATTAAGGGGAAATTTCAAGAGCATGCTAGTTCTTCTTCTATGCATAAAGAATCAGGAACAAGAGAGCAAGGAACCTCCCAAGCTTCCAGAATTCAAAAAACTTCAACTGGTGTGGAGAAACCTCATCACAGAGTTGGTTCACAATTTGGTAGTGGTGGGGATGGAGAGCAACCTAAAGATAATAGGAAACTAAAACTACAAGTTGTATGTGAATAGGATGGTCAGCCTGCATTCGTGAAACCATGAGCGGAGAATAAGTTGGATGCCTTACAACAATTGCAAGTAGATCACATGACTTCTGCTATGTCTCCCTCACCTAGTAATGATTCTTCTATTTATCAACAGATTGCTAATGAGGGTACTTTTAGTTTTCATTCCTTGTTTGAGAATCCAGCCTCCCTCATATAAAATGAAATTCCCATGCAAGAAAACCCTAATCAGCCAGAGAGAGTTGTCCTAGGTGCAACTGAGAGCGGTATAGTTTTGTCTTCCCCTTCCTAGCTAAAGAAAAATTTTGAGAAAAAGAGGAGATATCCCCCAACAACAGACATAAACATTGACATTGTAACTACACCTAAGCCTAAGAAGGCTAAGAGGATGTCTTAGATGGTAACGTATTCTTCCTTAGGGCATAAGATTTTGGAGATTGCAGACCCCATTAGGGATAAAAATGAAAATGAAGTCACAGAAGTGGATTTCTATATGACCAAGATTGACATGGGTCCTCCTATAGTGGAAGGTGAATTATATCATGCAAAATTCTCTCAATGCATGCTAGCAAAGAGAGTTAAAGCTCAGTAACAGGAGAACGCAAAACTACAAGCCCAAGTGAATTCTCTGACATCTTTTGTTCAATCTACTTTGAATATTACTTCTCAATCCTTTGATGCAACTCTGAGTGTTGCTGTTGATGGAATGGATCCTAGCATGTTGCAACAAATCAAGAGATATCAAACTCTAGCTAAGGCCACTAAGCAATGGGTAGAGTGAGTCACCATTAATGGTTTGTTGTACATCAAGGAGGTCATGAAACTATATCCCCTCCTTTTTGATAAAAGGAAAGGTTTAATTGCAGAGTTACGAAATTTAAAGAGGGAAGATAGAAATCTGCTCACAGACTTTACAGAGATATAAGAAATGATGAAAATTGATACAAATATTCTTGTAGCTAAGAAAATTTTTAATGATCCAAATGAGAATGATTATGTGTCTTGGCTAGATGCACTAGAGTGGAAGAGGTTTGTGTTAGGGGATTTTAGTGGACAAATAAGAAAAATTTTGGCTCAACATTTCACTGATATGGTTGATCTTAAAAACAATTATACCATCTTAGATGTAGAGATTTCAGATGAAAGTGGAGAGAACTTGCTTGATGTCAAGGAAGTAAAGCAAAATTTTAAGAAGAGGCTTACTGAAGAGCATGTTGCCACAGTTAATGGTGAATCACTAAGGAAGCTTGGACATATAGCATCATATCTCACAACTTTCAGGCATGGAAGTGATGATGTCTATAAGAGAGTAACATATGTGGAGAGAATGATAGATAAGTGGAAAGTTTAGGCAAAGAACACCTATACACCAAGTGCCAGGACTTTAAAGCCCATATTTAGTAGGTTTAGGAGAAACAAGGTGAAACTGAGAGCACAAGTGGACTCAACTGATGCTGGTGAACAGGACAAGGAAAATGAAGCAACTCGAGAGGAAGACCAAACAACTGCCACGTGATGGCATTTCTTAGTTTTATGTTATTTATTTGAACATTCTTTGAATACTCTTGTGGAAAAAGACATATTATTATATATTTCAATATTTATATAATTTTGTGTTACTATATATTTCAGTTATTTTCAATATATGAATGGAAGCTTGAGGAGTTGATTTTTGAAGTCATAAAGTTTGTGTTATAGTGGATGAATCTGTATTCTTTTTATGTATTCTTTTGAATTTTCTTTTTTTAAATAATTATCTATTAATTTTTGTTAATTAGAATCGTTGTTACTTGACACTTGTCTCTATTCTGGAGACTTCATGTAGAAATATGGGTGTATCAGAACTGCAGCCCGGAATGGAACTTCAATTGATGCCATTGATTCTGATGCCGTTGATTCTAATACTGAATAAAATATAAATTTTCCAAGAAGATTAGACATTATAATATAGCATTTGATATTTTCACCAACCACACTATGACTTTTCAAAAAATTGCCAGCACAATCGCCAAATATTCTATTTTATATTTTTTAATATCTATATAATTTGCCACCTAATTTATTTTATATTTTTTAATATCTATATAATTCACCACCCAATTTATTTTACTTTTTGGAATACAACTATAATTCGCCACCTAATTTATTAATTTTTTTGGAATACAACTATAATTCGGCAAGGATTTTTTCTTTTTAAATCTATATACAATTCACTAGCAAAAAAGACAATGTCGACAAATTTGAAAAAATTCACCAATGAAATTAATTTTTTTTTCCAAAATAGGCATAGATTCACCAACATTTTTTTGGCATCGGGCTAGGATTCGCCAGGATTTTATAGGTTTTTTACAGGGGGGTTCCTTAAAGTTATCCCTGATTAGGCTCTAATACCAATTGCAAGAAAGCTAAGGTAGCGGAACAACTTCCTACACTAGTCTTGAGGGGAGAGATATGCAGAATTTTTCATGAGATCTTTACAATAGTTATAGAAATAAACACAAATAGCAATCATACCACAACACAATAATTACATGAGGAAACCCTTTCGGGAGAAAAACCCCACACTCCAAATCCACCCAATATATTATTTAGAAATCCAAAAGATTACAATATACTTGGAGAGCAAACTTTCACAGAAGTATAACCAACCAAAGATCTAGAGGTAACTCGACATCTATAAGACTCTTACACACAACCTCTATGTCAAGCTCCTAATATATAGGAAATGCAATACAGTAAACCATCAACGGTAATTACAAAACCATGAGCCCAAAAAAACACCCAAAAGTGGTAACCAAATTATCTCCAATCAAATATTCCTTGTAATGTGCCAAATCACACACGAACATGTGTAACTCTCCCCTTTACAACTCTTTTAAGTGTCCAAACATGTTTTCACATTTCCCAATATAGGAGGTCCAACTTTTAAAGGTCATAACTTCTGATTTGGGTGTCCAATTGACGAATCATTTGATGCGTCAGAAATATTGCAAAGAGATATTTTAATCTATAACCTGCTACACCAGTTACAACAACTTTCAGGGCATTTAGGGACCTCTAAGTACCTCAAATCGGAGTTCAAAACTTTTTTTACCAATTTCAAAAAATCAAAACTTTAATATCTTGCAATCCAAGTATGATCTTGAGTCAAAACTCATCCGAGATGTTTACTTGACAATTCTACACCTTTTGGAAAAATTTAGGGTCCATCCAAGCTCAAATGTGGAGTTGCTAAAAATAGTAAGCCCTCCCATTTTTAGCCCCTTTTGAAACTTTGAAAGTTCTAAACCATTGTTCAAGATAAAGGGTATTCAAAAAGACCAAAATTGGGAAGAATGGTAATCTTTTTGTAGTTACAAGGTTGAGACACCTTTCCTAAGATCTACCCTTATTTTTCTATATATACAGCACTCTCCTCTTACCTCTGCTAGTCAGTGAGAGTGTAGTGTCAAAAATTGTCATTGCTTACAATTTCACACTAGGTTTGGCACTCATTTTAGCATGTATGTCTATCTCTACTCAATATATGCATATTTCACTACTTTTCTAAGAAACAAGGTTAAGTCCCTTGTCAGCTGGCACTTCAAATATAAATTCCACTAGAACACTAGCATTGGACACTAGTGTCTTGTCAATTTGCTCTAAAATATCTTATTTGAATGTCAGCCTTGTTGCCTTATGTGATGCACCTTTTCGGCCTCAACTCAATTAGGCCCTCAAAAATTACTTGGGGTTCATATATAAACAACCCTCTCTCACTCATTTTGATAATGTGACTTCTCTATGAACAATCTCTCTCTTTTTTTTTTCTCTCTCTCTATCTTTCTACAAGCTCTCTATTTGTGAAGACTATTATTGTATGCACTAACCCTTGCAGGTATCTAAGGAAGCTTCTTCCTCCATCAACTCCTTATAGGTGATTCATGTTGCGACATCCATCCAACAAGGGTTTCATTCTCATGTTAACTCTATTTCATCGTATTTGTTTATTGCAATCTTTATCATTAGTTTTGCCTCTATTCATCGTGAACACGCGCTCTCTATCATCATCATCACTATTGTTGTGGAGGTGGGAACACCAACATAGGGTTTGACTGAGGCAAGCCCCCATACAACACAACCATTTTCCCTCTTTTGTGTGTGTAGATTGCAATGGGAGTTTCCAATAACAAGGAGCGATAGAAAGATGGAAAGATCTATGACATAGATTATCAATAGAAATCAGACAAAATTCTCAAGACACTAGCACCCAGCACTAGTGTCATGCCCTTCTTGTTCCTACTTCTGATACCAATTTCCTCTCCCTCATGTCCTTCCAAATTTGCTCCTAGTTTTTGTACATTAGTCTTGTAGCTCTTGTATGTTCATCTAGACACTAGCACCCAGCTCTAGTGTCCTTGACATTCTTCTCTAGTTTTTGGTGCTAGGTTCCTTTCTCTGTTATCTTCATATATCTGCTTTCTATTTCTATACATCTATTTTGTAACATCTATATGCTTTTAACTTAGTCCAATTGATCACTTGTAACCCTAGATCTTGTTATTGTTAATCTTTGCAATAACAACAAAGGAATAGAGAGCCCCTACCAACCCATCTTGGCTCTTCTCTAGGGATAACAACCAAGCCTAGAGCCGTTGGTGGCTTGTGTGATCTGAATTATTTTGCAATTTAAAGGATAATGCCTAGAAATGGGCTGGCAGTATTGTAAAACACATAATAAGCAATGTGCAAACCAGATTTTATTTCATAAAAGAAGAGTTCATACAATGTAGGCAATCTTAGTGGATGAGATGTATGCCCTGGAGACTCCATTTGGGAGAGTTCGTACAGTTTAGCAATCTCAACAAATCAGATGTATCTCTAAGAAGAGATGTATGCCTCAAACTTCCCACTTTTTGCTTTCATTTGAACCCATTTATACATTTTCATAGAATTTGAAAGGTCACCACACCTTGTCTTCTTTGGAATTTGAAATGGACAGCCAAAAATTGAAAGGTCATCACACCTTGTCTTCCTTGGAATTTGAATGGACAACCAAAAATTGAAAGGTTACCACACCCATGTCTTTCTTTAAAAATAGCATTTGGATGAGGATATTATTTAATTTAGATACCCTAATTTATTTGAATCATTCATCCCCCCTTGAGAGGCAATGGGCCCCATTGCACCTGCTCAAAATTATGCTCATTACCCATATGGATTTGATTTTGAGTGTGTAATGTGGTAAAGTAAGGAAAAGATAGTTTGTATAGACCAAATCAAGCCCCTCTTTCACTTACATCACATTAGGAAATAGGAACTGAACTTGCTCGCTATGAAGGATCAATATATTGATTCCTATGTCCTTTTATGCTTGTTGTAACTGAATAGATGTCTCAATTAGGTTTTTATAAGCTTCAAGAAACTAAATAGCATGAAACCCTAATTCTAAGATATATGATAACAGACTAATTTTTAGCACAGAAACTGACAAACAGACTAGAAAAATGCAGAGAAGAGGTTACAAAGCATTTACCCAGAAATTGAGGACCTGTTAGACAAGGGCGCCTACCCGAGTGTCCCAAAAGTTTCTGATTGTTGAAATCTTCTATACCCAATGTCAGAGTGTCTCCAGAGGGTTCCAAATCCTGGAAATGAAGCCTAGTTAGACTAGGGCACCCGCCCCATGTTGGATCTAGGGCATACAACTGAGAGGGGGGGGTGAATCAGTTGTATAAAACTTCTTCTCATTCAAACACTTAACTCACTGTTGTTAGTTAGCAGCATATCAAATAATCATCTATGGAAGCATAATACATAAACACAAGAGCAGATAAGCATCAACACATTGAACACCAAGATTTTGACGTGGAAAACCCGGTTAAGGGAAAAACCATGGGGTGATTAACCCAAGAATTATTCTCTGTTAGAAGAATAAAGAAAAATGAATGGCACATGCCAATAAGGGCTCACTGCTCGAGCACACTGCTCACAAAGAGGCCCACTGCCTACAAGGAGACACACTGTCTACAAAGTGATGAAAATCACAGTCTTGAACTGGAGAATGACATCTCTACCATGTCTGGATCAGTTCCAATTAAGCCCAACATCTCTGCTCTGCTCTTCGCACGTTTCTTTGCTATGCCACACTTATCCACATACCACACTTGAAATGAACTCACAAACCGTTATTTATACAAGACATCGACTTAGGAACAAACATCTAAGTCGGCAAACAACCATAGGAGTATCCGCAAGATGAATAACACATCCGGTCGGCCATCACAAGAACATTCGCAGGATGAACAACTCATCCAGTCGGCTAAACAGAGCAAGAACTTCATCCGGAAGAATAACTTCAATTCCGGGCTCTACCATCAATGCGGACCAACAAAACATGATCCAAGAACCTTCACAAGCCTGTCTGAATGTCTGGATACATCCGCACTTCCTCTGCTTACTGGGATCTCTTGTCTTCCTCATCCGAAACTTCAAGAACACAGTCTGTCGCCACTGTCATAATGCAAGAGGTACTTCCGGACCTCCAAATCATACACAAATCAGGATGACACATCACAAGGACATCCCAAACACTCAGTCCAATCCGCAGATTAGGATGATACAATTCCAGACCTCACCGGACCTTTTTGTGATCATCTGTCACCTCCGGATACTTGCCGGACCCGGTTCTATACCGGCAGCCATAACTCCTTCAGTTCTTCATGCGGACCTCTGAAGTCTTAACTGTAGCATCTCAAGACTCATATCTACTAACCCTTTAATCCGCATCCTCCGATTCTCATCCTATACAGTATATTTACCTTCTTCTTAGCACTGTTCTTCACTGTTCCTGACTGAGGCTAATTTTCTCAATATCCTCAGCACACAGCTCATCAAATCCTTCTTGTCAATGCAATATGAGTATGTTGACATCAATGACAACACTGGTTCACCTCATACTTGCAACAATCTCCCCCTTTGTCATTGATGGCAACATATGATGTGAAAAACCATTAAGACAAGAACTTCAACTTTTCATATGTCTTCTCTTCCTTTACTGCTCCCCCTTTGATCATCAACCACTTGTTTTTCACATGTCTTCTCTCCCCCTTTGACATCAATGGCAAAGGGCTCATACTTGCAATTCTCATGCATCAGAATCATACCAGCTGCTCCCCCTTAGTTGCAGCTCCCCATTAGTCCGGATCACAAGATATGACTGTGATAGCCACCGGACTGATGTACATCAGTGCATCTTAGTTCATCACCGGAGGGGCCATGACCCCTAACTTCTCCCGGAGATATTCAAAAGAGTCCTTGGGAAGAGGTTTTGTAAAGATATCTGCAATCTGATCCTTGGAGGGAACATACTCCAATCTGACTTCTTCCTTGTTTACTTGTTCTCTCAAAAAGTGAAATTTGATAGATATGTGCTTAGTCTTAGAATGCAATACCGGATTCTTGGAAATATTAATTGCACTTGAATTATCACAGAAAATTGTGATAGGCTCCTCATATTCAACTTTGATGTCTCTTAGCATCTGCTTCATCCATAAGATTTGAGTGCAACTACCTGCTGCTGCAATGTATTCTGCTTCAGTTGTAGACAGAGATATTGCATCTTGTTTCTTGCTTAGCCAAGAAACCAATCTCTTCCCCAAAAAGAATGCTCCACCACTAGTGCTCTTCCGGTCATCCACATCTCCTGCCCAATCTGCATCTGTGTAAGCATGGAAAGAGAAATCCGGATCTCTAGGATACCATAGACCATACTCAACTGTTCCTTTCAAGTATCTAAAAATTCTTTTGATTGCCATAACATGAGATTCTCTAGGATCAGCCTGGAATCTTGCCACAAGACCAACAGCCTGCATTATATCTGGTCTAGTTTGAGTGAGATACAACAATCCACCAATCATTGATCTATACTTTGTCTGATCTGCCTTTGGAGAATCATCATCTTTGCTTAACTTACATCCAGTTGCCATAGGAGTGTTCATAGGCTTTGAGTCTTCCATACCAAATTTCTTTAACAATTCTTTCACATATTTGGTCTGAGAAATGAAGATCCCTTCTTTTGTTTGAGTAATTTGCAGACCCAAGAAGAAATTCATTTCACCAAGCATAGACATTTCAAACTCACTTTTCATCTGATTTGCAAAAGTTTTGCACATACTATCTCTTCCTCCAAAAATGATATCATCCACAAACACTTCAACAATCAGAATGTTTTCATGATCAATTTTGAAATATAAGTTACTGTCAGCAGTACCTTTGTTGAATCCAATCTGCACAAGATGCTTATCCAACCTTTCATACCATGCTCTTGGGGCTTGCTTCAATCCATACAAAGCTTTCTTCAACTTGCAGACCATATCATTATTATCAGACAATTGAAATCCATCCGGTTGTTCAATGTAGACTTCTTCTTCCAGATCACCATTTAGGAAGGCAGACTTGACATCCATCTGATATACCTTGAAGTCTTTGAAGGCAGCAAATGCAAGAAGTAATCTGACTGCTTCAATTCTTGCTACCGGAGCAAAAGTCTCTTCAAAGTCAATTCCTTCTATTTGAGAGTAGCCTTTGCAGACCAATCTAGCTTTGTTTCTAATTACTTCACCAGCTTCATTTAGTTTGTTCCGGAAGACCCACTTGGTTCCAATTACATTCCTGTCTCTAGGTCTGGGAACAAGCTCCCAAGTATGATTTTTCTCAATTTGCAACAATTCATCTTCCATTGCTTTGGTCTAGTTTTCATCATTGCAGGCTTCATTTATTGTTTTAGGTTCAATCTTTGAAATCAGACAACATTCATTCTGATTTTGAGCAATATTCCTTCTAGTTTGTACACCTTTGCTTCTGTCACCTATGATCTGATCTTCAGAGTGATTCAGTCTTACATACCTTGGAATTTTGGGAGTATCCAGCACTGCTGTTTCTTGATCAGGCTCATTCAAACCTATCTCTTCTTCCTGATTTACCGGATCAGGCTGACTCTGTCTCACCGGAGAGGATTGAGGTCCTTGAACACTGTCTTGGTCATCTTCATCAAACTCATAAAATCTTGAAGGCTTCTCAATTCCTTCATCAACCTTTACATTGGTGCTTTCTATCATCTTCCTCAATCTCTTATTGTAACACCGGTATGCTTTGCTTTGAGTGGAGTAGCCCAAGAAAATTCCTTCATCACTTCTAGCATCAAACTTTCCTAGATCTTCATCTCTTTTAATATAACACTTGCTACCAAATACTCTGAAATATTTCACAGTAGGAGTGATGCCAAACCAGAGTTCATAGGGGGTCTTACCGGTGTTGTTTCTGATTTGAACTCGATTGAGAGTGTAGACTGCAGTGCTGATAGCTTCTTTCCAAAACATTTGAGGAACATTTGCTTCCAACATCATTGTCCTAGCAGCTTCCTGGATGGTCCGGTTCTTTCTCTCAACTACTCCATTCTGCTGTGGAGTCTTAGGAGCAGACAACTGTCTCCTTATACCCTGTTTCTCACAAAAGTCAATGAATTCACCAGATGTAAATTCACCACCTCTATCAGACCTTAGACACTTTAGTTTCAATCCGGTTTGATTCTCCATCATAGCTTTGAAGATTTTGAACTTCTCAAAAGCTTCTGATTTTTCTTTTAGAAAGGTAACCCACATCATCCGGGAATGATCATCTATTAACAACATGAAATATCTATCACCTTGCAGACTCTTGATTCTTGTCGGACCACATAGATCAGTATGTACTAATTCCAACAATCCGGTAGAAGACTGATCTTTGCTTTTAAAAGAGACTCTGCTTTGTTTGCCTAACTGACATTCTTTACACACACTATTTGTAGGTTTTATCAACTTTGGAAGATCTCTCACAGCCTGAGTATTGCTTATTTTGATGATGTTATCAAAATTTACATGACACATTCTTCTATGCCATAACCAACTCTGATCAATTTGAACAACCAAACAACTTTTATTTGAACCAACCAGATGAAAGATGTTACCTCTTGTCTGAGTACCGGATGCAATTTCAGTTCCGGAGCTTGTAAAGATTCTGCATTTTCCATTCTTGAACCGGAGATCATAGCCTTTGTCCACCAACTGACCAACACTGAGAAGATTGTGCTTCAATCCTTCAACATACAGTACATTTCCTGTTTTGCTCTTACCATCAAAGGAAATAGTTCCCCTGCCTCTGATTCTGCCAGCAGAATTGTCACCAAACTTTACCATTCCTCCTTCATATCTTTCCAAATCTAAGAACTTATTCTTGTCACCAGTCATATGGTGAGAACATCCACTGTCAATAACCCAATCATCCTTTTCTTCCACTTGAGCAGCCAAGGCTTTTTCAACAACTTTGTGATTGACAAATTCAGAGAGTATTGAATCTTCTTCCTTGATGGCTATAAACACCCACTCATTTCCGGATTTGCTTCCTAGTTCTGATTCATCATCTGTTACTCCTTCATTGTCATCTTCTTCATGAACATAATAGCAATTCTTTTGAAACCTTTGTCTGTGAGTATTAGATCTTGCAGATCTCTCCGGACATCTTGAGGCAAAATGACCAATCTTATTGCAGTTGAAACACTTAAAGGGTAGTTTTCCTTCATACTTACCGGATCCTCTTGGTAGTCTCTTTGCAATGAGGGCTTCAAGTTGAGCTGTTTCTGCTTCTTCTTCTTCCATGTCTCTTCTTGCTTGATCATACCATGACATTTTCCTTGATGAGTTTTCACCCGGATCAAATCTCTGTTTGCCTTTCACATAGGCATTGGCTTTGAAAGCAGATTCAGTCTTGGGAGGATCATCTCCAAACTCGGTCATTTCAAATGCAGCTAGTTTGCCAGCCAGTTGTTCTCTTGTGACAGTTGTGTGGGCTCTGAATTCATCAATGGCAGCAACTTTGATTTTGTAGGCAGCAGGAAGGGATCTTAGGATTTTGCAGACAATCTCATTTTCATCTAAAGTTCCACCAGCATTTCTGATTCCACATACCAGCTCATTTACTCTTGGCATAAAGGTAGTGATGTTTTCATCATCTCTCATTTTCAATCTTTCAAATTTCCCTTTCAGACTTTGCAACCTTGCACTTTTGACAAACTCATCTCCTTCATACAGAAGTTCCAGTTTAGTTAGGATCTCATATGCAGTGGGTAGGTCAATGACATTCGAGAGATCTGAGTCATTCAATGCGCTTAGAAGAGCTTCCTTGGTCCGCAGATTATTTTCAGCTTCTGTGATTTCATTCAGAGTTGTCAGACCACCTTGTGGAGGTACATATGGTTTTGAAATCATACCCAGGTATGCTTTTCCCATGCATTCCAAGTGACACTTCATGCGACCTTTCCAGAGAGTGAAGTTGGTTCCATCGAACTTCGGACTATCCTTCTTGTATGACGACATCCTGGATCTCCTCAAGCGGTTAAGCTCTTGTCAGAGGAACTTGGCTCTGATACCAATTGTTGGATCTAGGGCATACAACTGAGAGGGGGGGGTGAATCAGTTGTATAAAACTTCTTCTCATTCAAACACTTAACTCACTGTTGTTAGTTAGCAGCATATCAAATAATCATCCATGGAAGCATAATACATAAACACAAGAGCAGATAAGCATCAACACATTGAACACCAAGATTTTGACGTGGAAAACCCGGTTAAGGGAAAAACCACGGGGTGATTAACCCAAGAATTATTCTCTGTTAGAAGAATAAAGAAAAATGAATGGCACATGCCAATAAGGGCTCACTGCCCGAGCACACTGCTCACAAAGAGGCCCACTGCCTACAAGGAGACACACTGTCTACAAAGTGATGAAAATCACAGTCTTGAACTGGAGAATGACATCTCTACCATGTCTGGATCAGTTCCAATTAAGCCCAACATCTCTGCTCTGCTCTTCGCACGTTTCTTTGCTATGCCACACTTATCCACATACCACACTTGAAATGAACTCACAAACTGTTATTTATACAAGACATCGACTTAGGAACAAACATCTAAGTCGGCAAACAACCATAGGAGTATCCGCAAGATGAATAACACATCCGGTCGGCCATCACAAGAACATTCGCAGGATGAACAACTCATCCGGTCGGCTAAACAGAGCAAGAACTTCATCCGGAAGAATAACTTCAATTCTAGGCTCTACCATCAATGCGGACCAACAAAACATGATCCAAGAACCTTCACAAGCCTGTCTGAATGTCCAGATACATCCGCACTTCCTCTGCTTACTGGGATCTCTTGTCTTCCTCATCTGGAACTTCAAGAACACAGTCTGTCGCCACTGTCATAATGCAAGAGGTACTTCCGGACCTCCAAATCATACACAAATCAGGATGACACATCACAAGGACATCCCAAACACTCAGTCCAATCTGCAGATTAGGATGATACAATTCCGGACCTCACCGGACCTTTTTGTGATCCTCTGTCACCTCCGGATACTTGCCGGACCCGGTTCTATACCGGCAGCCATAACTCCTTCAGTTCTTCATGCGGACCTCTGAAGTCTTAACTGTAGCATCTCAAGACTCATATCTACTAACCCTTTAATCCGCATCCTCCGGTTCTCATCCTATACAGTATATTTACCTTCTTCTTATCACTGTTCTTCACTGTTCCTGACTGAGGCTAATTTTCTCAATATCCTCAGCACACAGCTCATCAAATCCTTCTTGTCAATGCAATATGAGTATGTTGACATCAATGACAACATTGGTTCACCTCATACTTGCAACACCCCATAGTCTTGATTATTTTGTGATGATGAAACTCAAAGTTCTGTGATGACTGTATCAATAATACCTATTCACCTTCCACTCCTTTTTATCAGATCTTTTCAAATATGACCTACACATACAAAAGGAGGAGAAAGATGGTTGTAGCTATATAGGATTTTGCCTCAGTCAAACCCCATCTTTGATATTTCTACCTCAACAATAGCCAATGATAAAGATCTGTAGATGTGTGTGCTCATAAATCATATGTGTATGCAGAAATTTAAAACCCTAGATGACTCAAGCATCAAGGATAGATCAACACAATGTTTCACTCAAGGAAACAACAACTTCACTTCAAGGAGATGATTGCAATGAAGACTTGTAGAGTGAGAACGTGATGCAGTTGTATCTACAGAGGATTCCCAAGCTCAAGTTGGAGGCTTCAACCCTTCTCCTAATCATACAAATGGCTTGACAAAACCCTAGGAAGAGTAAGATGACTCAAGATCTTGATTCCTAATCTCCACTAAATATCTCCATGATAGAAAATATCAATATCTTCATAGAGCTTCAACAAAGTATTAATATTCAATAGTGTTGAATGTACAAGACAACTGAGAGGGGGGTGAATCGGTTGTATCAAAAACCTTAACTTCTTTAAACAAAATCACATTCACATCCACTTACTTTAACTTCTTATTATGTTATGAGGATTAAACACAAATAGCAGAATCAAAACATAAACACATCAACACCATACACACATGAACACTAGAGTTTTATGTGGAAAACCCTAAAAGGGAAAATATAATGTAGTAACAATACCGAATAACAAAGAGGCTCACTGATTGAGGGCTCACTACCCAAAATGCTCACTGTAAAAAGGTTCACTGGAAAAGGGTGGCTCACTACCAAAGGGTGGCTCACTGCTAGGATGGATGGCTCACTACCATGAACTGATATAGTAGCATCTACAACATGTCTGAGTTTAGTTCGATTCAAGCACAATATATCTCTTCTACTCAACCTTTACAACACACACACACACCTTATCTTCACATCTTTGCACACCACCTCATCATTCATGGCTTGATTACATATATTTATACCAATCATCAACCTTGGAACATCCATCAAGATTGGAAATACAACTTACAATCATCAGAACTATCTCCAAGGTTGACATACATACATAAATAAAATTAGGTCTAGACCTAAACAAATTTGTGGAGTAAATGAATAAAAGAAGAACACTCATAGCTTAGCTTAGACCCAAATACATCTTCACATGCTTGAACATGCTTTTGCAATCCATGAATCACCTCTGCAACAGTTGTAAATAACCAGGTCGACTAGAACTAGTGCACACATCAAGAATACTTAAATACACACTTCCAAGAACTTCATTATAACTTTCAGATCAAGCATATGCCTTCAATACATTTTTGAGACATTGAAAAACAACATAGAATCACCTGGGAGCTGACAAATCCAATTGCAACAGATCTTACTTGACAACAACAAATATGACCTAAAAACAGATCATAGACTACTCTCAACAAACATTATCGAACTCTGCTAAAAAATAACTTTCTTTTTAGAGGACCAAATCACTAATCCTTTGGAATGAAGATAGCTAAGGAATTTATAAACTTAAGTCTAGAACCACAAGACCAAAATCCAAACTGCAGAAAAATGTGGAGCAAAATACTTTCTCCCTGTCACACTGCAAATGTTGTCAGACACAATCTTCAAACTGGTGAATATAACTTTTTATGCACAACAATCCAGACCACCAAATTCTATATTTAGTATCTTCAAACACTTCCCTAAATCATGTCAAAAACTCATACTCTGGTCTTCAATACAGAGGAAATGTGGAGTAAAAACTTAGACAGTGTCATTAACATGACAACTCAATCACTCAACAAATAGCAATATCAGAAGACAGTTGACACCAATGACAACACAAACATGTTGACATCAATGACAACACCAGTTAGCACATACTTGCAACAATCTCCCCCTTTGTCATTGATGGCAACATGTGATGTGAAAAACTGAATAACATGTTCCTCCATCAAGACACAACTTTGCATCAGGACTCCCCCTTTCTTTTTACACTTCTAAACTATTTCTCCCCCTACGTTTTTCACATGATCTCTCTCCCCCTTTGAAATCAATGGAAAAGGGAATCACATTTATTCTATTGCACATACTTCTGATCAATCTGAAATCATTCTTTTACTCCCCCTAAATGCAACAATTATCTCAAACCACTGCCTACTCCCCCTAAGAGGTAGCATCCAACATCAGTCCAAAAAGGAGAAATGTACTTTGAGGCACTCTGGACTATTGCATCTTCTTATGCATCTAGTTCAAGGAAGGAGGGGCAACAACCCCTAACTTCTATGGGAGATACTCAAATGTATCCTTTGGAAGAGCCTTAGTGAATATATGAACAACTTGATCTTTTGTAGGCACATACTCAAGCTTCACTTCATTCTCTGCAACTTTCTCCCTCAAAAAGTGATACTTAATTGAAATGCGCTTTGTCTTTGAATGCATCACTAGATTCTTTGAAATATTTATGGCACTTGTATTATCACAAAGAATAGGGATTGGCTCATCATACTCAACTTTGATATCCTTTAAGGTCTGTTTCATCCACAGCACCTGAGTACAGCATGATGTTGCAACAATATATTCTACCTCTATAGTAGACAAGGAAACTGATTCTTGTTTCTTGCTATGCCAGGACACTGCCCTATCTCCAAGGAAGAATGCACCTCCACTTGTGTTTTTTCTATCATCAAGACATCTAACTCAATCTACATCTGTATATGCACTTAAGGAAAAATCATTGTTCTTAGGATACCATAAACCATTATCAGGAGTGCCCTTCAAATACCTAAATATCCTCTTCACTACCATAACATGTGATTCTCTGGGATCTAATTGAAATATGGCCACAAGACAGACTGCATGCATGATATCCGGTCTAGTAGAGGTTAGATAAAGCAGTCCTCCAATCATTGATCTATACTTGCACTGATCAGCCTTAGGATATTCTTCATTCTTGTTCAACTTGCAAGCAGTAACCATAGGGGTACATACTGGTTTAGAGTCCTACATTCCAAACTTCTTCAAAAACTCTTTAACATACTTGGATTGAGAAATGAAAATACCTTTACTAGTTTGAATGATTTTCAGTCCAAGGAAGAAATTCATTTCACCACACATAGACATTTCAAACTCTTTTTGCATCTCATTTGCAAACTTCTTACACATACCTTTATTTCCACTAAATATGATGTCATCAACATAGATCTCAACAATCAGAATTTGGTTTGTTTGATAGCTAGAATCCATCTAGTTGCTCTATGTAGACTTCTTCTAACTCACCATTCAGGAAAGCAGACTTCACATCCATCTGGTATACCTTGAAATTTTTATGTACTGCAAATGCCTAAAAATAGTCAGATAGCTTCCATTCATGCAACTGGAGCAAAGTGTTGTACCTTGCACACATGCCCCATTTCACTGAATGGGGGCCCCCCTTCCTTCAATTTTGGCTTGGAGTGTTGACTTAGTTTTTATTAGCACCTAGGATGTTTAATTTGCATGACCAAATGAGCCATCTGAAAGTCAAAGTTATATTTTTTTCCCTAGATTGTGAAATGCTTGAGTTACCATGGCTTCCAAGTGGCTAAGTCAAGTTCCTTTTTTATCCTCAAAATCCAAGTCCAAAGGATCTTTGCACTGAAACATCCTTCACAGACCTTTGCGCTGAAACAACCTATTATTGACTTGGCGCTGAAATTTCAAGGTATCGACTCTACGCTAAAGTCATCCTTCACTGACTTGCACTAGAATTAGCCACTATCAACTTGCGCTTAAAATGTGTTGCATTGTCTTTTGTCAGTCATTCCAAAAATCACACAGGTCAATTGACCTTGAAATCCCCACTAGGTCAGAGAAGGCCAAAACTTGTGCGAGACCCTAGATTTCACTCTGACGACTGCGCACCGAGCCCTAAGTCATACTCGACATTAATGGTGAAAATATGGGAAGTATTAAAGGGTTTTCGAATCCATTTTAGCTCATTATGCATTTGACAAATTCTCGAGAGCTCTATCAACAATGATTAACGAATTCAAGGCGACGAGAGGGATTCGATCGAGGGTGGCTTTTGAGACCAATTTCTCTTATTTTCGCAACTTTTCGCCATTCTTCGAAAACCAAGTTAGGGCAACGAATCGCATCATATTTCTTTCACATAACCTAGGGCTTCATGAGTTTTGATTTCCTATGAGGTATCTCATTTGAATATTGATTATCTTTTATGGCTTTCAAGAGTAACAATGAAATTAGGGTTTTGATAGAATGAGTTTTACAGTAAATTTTGGGGGTTTGTTCATTTTATTTTTTGAATACAAAATAGCTTCAATTTGTTAGGAACATTTCCTTGAAACCCCCAAAGAAAATCAAACCCTAGTTTGCAAACTAAAGGCTTAGCTCACGCAAAGATAAAACTAGAAATCATTGTGACTCTGCAAATACTCATTTAAATTTCCTGGCAAAACTTAGAACCTGCAAAATGCGCTACAAATGAATCCCACTACCTTTGTGCTAGAATCATTCTTCACTGCCTTTTGACAGTGCCCCTCAAAATTCATGCAAGACAGTATAAACCATAACTATCAAATTTGTTCTTAGAAAGCACTAGCACTAAAATTGTGACCGACAGACTTGTGCTAAAACTTACATCAACTAACTTTAGTCCATGAACCCATAAATAAGTGCAAGTTGGTACTGTTGGGAATTAAGGTGTCTCAACCTTGGTAATTCTTTGCATTTGTAATGTTTGTATTTATTATTTAATTGCCTATGTTGTAAATAATTGAAAAATCCACATTGTCATATTATGGGATGTGGCACGGTGATGTGTCAATCCTACATGGATTATGACAACTTGTATTTTTTGTCCTCACATGAGGAGATAGGCATCCCACTTAGTGGTAGGAATATTCTTGCATGTGTCGGCATCTTCTATGTTGTGTAAGGAATGTTTGACCGAAACGGTTATGACAGATTCCTATGACGAATCTATGACATGTAAGAGTCGAGAATAGAAGGTTGAAAGACATGTAATGACATGTATCATGAAGCATCTTTGAATGAGGCTTATTTGGGCACCCCAAGGTGGAATATGACATGTTGTAAGAGAATATGCTATTTATAGCATGTGTATGATAGATTCTCTTACAGCTGTAAGTTGTAACCGCTATGACAGATTCTATGATGGTCATAAGTGTCGTAAGAGCATCTGTCATAGCCCATCTTGGAAATAGGTGACCTCTTTGGGATGGGAGTTGTGGACAAGTGTCCCTAGGCGTGGGTTTTGGTCTAAGATGCCATGTTGGACGCCCATTCCAAGAAAGGTCCAAAATTGCCTTGTATGTTCTATTTAAAACAGGTGCTTGGAGATGGAGTTTGGATCACAGGTTTACAAGTACTGTTATGCTGCCAGATTGACTCCAGACACAAGTATCAAAGACCATTGAAGCTTGCATTGCAAGTGTATTGTAAACATTCTTTCAGATTTGTTAATACATTGTGCAGGTTTCTGAGTGTGGGGTTTTTCACCCGATAAGGGTTTTCCCCACCGTAAATCTATGTCTCTCTTCTTCTGTCTTCTTTCTAGCTCTTGTATTTTGCTGCAATATCTCATGTTAATGGTTTAACATTTCTGTAATAGTTAGGATAAAGTTGAATTTGCATAGCCCTCTCCTCAATAGATTAGTGTAGGAAGCATTTCCACACACCTAGCTTCCTTTCAGTTGGTATCAGAGCTTGATCACCTTTGGTCCTAGTTGTTGGGTAGGGGTTTTTTGAGCTAATCTTAGGTTGAGTGGGAGTCTGTGCAGAGCATTCTGTATCTTATTGCAGCAAGGAGATGGCAAGCACATTAGGAAGGTTTGAAGTAGAGAAGTTCAACATCAGTAATTTCGAGCTATGGAAGCTCAAGATGGAAGACATGTTAGTTAACCGAGACCTTTGGGAAAGTGTGAATGGAACTAAACTAGCTACAATGACTCAAGATGAGTGGGATCTCAAGGATCGAAAGGCTAAGGGTCTCATAAGACTTAGTCTTACCGATTCTGTGTTGTTAAATGTCCATGAGGAGGCTACTGCAAAACTCCTTTGGAAGAAGTTGGGGGATGTGTATCAAGCCAAATCCCTTGTCAATAAACTTTTCCTGAGAAAGAAGTTGTATTCTCTTCAAATGGAGGATGGAGGATCCATGGCTGAGCATATGAATGCCTTTAACATGTTGGTTGCACAATTGACATTTATCGGTGTAAAGATGAAGGAGGAGGATCGGTGTATGACCCTGCTTTGTTCTCTGCCAGACTCATGGGATCACCTTGTCATGGCAATCGGAAGCACCACATCCACATTCAAAATGGAAGAGGTGGTTTCTTCACTGTTATCTGAAGAGATGCAGAGAAAGTCTTCTGAGGCAGCCAAAGAAGCCCTTGCAGTTCATGGAAGACCCAAGTAGAAAGGGAAGAAAAAGGACAAGAAAGCTGAGAAGGGTAGATCCAAATCTCGTGGGAGATCCAAATCTCCTGGAAACTCCAAGGCTCTTTGTTGGAGCTATGGCAAGATCGGACATTTCTGAAAGGAATGCAAAGAGGAGAAGAAGAAAAAGAAGAAAGCTCCTAATTCAGATTCTGACAAATCACAAGATGATGGTGATGCCTTCATCACAGCCCTGGCAACCCATGCATCTGATGATGTGTGGCTAATTGACTCTAGTATATCATTCCACATGACCTTGCATCGAGACTAGTTCACTAAGTATGAGGAGTTTGATGGTGGAAAGGTGTATTTGGGTGATGACTCTCATCTAAAGATCGTTGGTCATGGAAGAGTCTCTATCCGATTCCCTGATGGTCGAATGAAGGAGATCTCTGGGGTTATACACATCCCAGGCTTAGCACGAAACCTGCTTTCTGTAAGTAGTTTGAATGATACAGGTGTGCAGGTTGTCTTTTCGAAAGAAGGATGCAAAATGACTAGAGGATCTATGGTGCTTGCTAAGGGTACTCGGAGAGGTACTCTATTTCAGCTGGAGGCATGCATTTCACAATGCAATAGTTCTTCTGACTCAAGGAAGAGGGCAGTAGTCACTTCATCCCCACCATCTAAATGAGCAATGAAGAAATCTGTTGTTTCTAGTCTTGATGGTTGTAATCGTGCATTGGAAGTTAAACTTCCTGCAGAAAAGACAATGTTATGGCATAAGAGATTTGGCCACATTGGTGAGAAGGGTCTGCTTACCCTGAAAAATAAGAACCTCATTGAGGGGTTAGATGATTGTAATCTTGAGTTTGACTTTTGCGAACATTGCATTTATGGAAAACAAAATCGTGTTCAGTTTTACTCGAGTTCTCATAAGTCTTCTGGTGTACTAGACCTCATTCATTCTAATGTGTTTGGTCCTATTAATGTTCCTTCGTTATCAAAATCTGTATACTTTGTATCTTTTATAGATGATTACAGTAGAAGGACATGGATTTATTTTCTCAGAAGCAAATCTGAAGTCTATAGCAAGTTTAAGGAGTTTAAAGCCTTTGCTGAAAATCAGACTGGTAAAAAGATTAAATGTTTGAGAACTAACAACGGTGGTGAGTTCTGCTCTACAGAATTTGATAAGTATTGCAAGGAGCTTGGGATTGAAAGATATAAGACAACTCCATACACACTGCAGCAAAATGGAGTTGCAGAGAGGATGAACAGGACACTGATGGAGAAGGTTAGGAGTATGCTTAGTGGAGCTAGTCTAGAGCAAAAGTTTTGGGCTGAAGCTGTTGCCACTGCTTGCTATCTGGTGAACAGACATCAGTTCTTGTTGGAAAGCCTTCAATAAGGCATCTTCATGTTTTTGGTTGTGAGGCATATGCACATGTGCTTAGGGAGAAGCGGTCAAAGTTGGAGAACAAAGCTGTTAAGTGTATCTTCATCAACTATGGTGTTGGTGTGAAAGGATACAAGCTTTGGGACCCCGTGGCTGAAAAAGTGTTGTATAGTAGAAGTGTCATCTTCAGAGAGCTTACACCTTCTTCCACTATTTTGCAGCCAGAAGAAAAAGAAAAGAAAGAGAATGTTGTTCAGTTTCCTCTCACCCCTAAGAAGACTGAACAGAAAGACAATGTTGGACCTGATGATGAAGAGAGCTCTAGCAGCTCTGAAAGCTCAAAAGAAGAAGCTGAACCTCAACCTCAGCTCTTGAGGAGGTCTACACGGATAAGGAAGCAACCTGAAAGGTTTGGTTTTACATTGCTTGATTCTAGTTATGCTTATGCTTTGTTCACTAACACTGATGAACCTAGAACTGTATCAAAGGCTTTGGATATGAAGGATGCAGGTTCCTGGAAGGAGGCCATGGAGGAAGAAATGGCTTCTTTGGAAAAGAATCAAACTTGGGACTTGGTGCCTTTGCCTCCTAGATGGAAACCCGTTGGATGCATATGGGTTTTCAAGAAGAAGATTGGTGCAGATGGCAGTATTGAGAAGTATAAGGCCAAATTGGTTGCAAAGGGGTATTCACAAGTGGAGGGTATAGATTATGGTGAGATCTTCTCTCCCATTGCAAAGTTGACATCCATTCGATTCCTATTGTCTCTTGCAGCAGCGTATGACTTGGAGGTAGAACAGATGGATGTGAAGACAGCTTTCCTTCATGGTGACTTGGAGGAGGAAATCTACATGTCACAGCCAGAGCATTACATGGTAAAAGGTAAAGAAAATTTGGTTTGCAAACTTAAGAAGTCTTTGTATGGTTTGAAGCAATCCCCTAGGAGATGGTACTTGAAGTTTGATGCCTTTGTGTTATCAATTCGATTTGTGAGATCAAAATTGGATCATTGTGTTTATTATAAATTTGATGGTGATTGTATTCTCATTGTTGCAATGTATGTTGATGATATGTTGTTCATTGGGAAGGGTAAGAATATGATTTCTGATTTTAAATCTCAGTTGTTAGCTCAATTTGAAATGAAAGATTTAGGGGCAGCCAGGTACATTCTAGGAATGGAAATCAGAAGAGACAAAACCAACAGAAAACTTTGGTTAAGTTAGAGTATGTTAAGACCGTGTTGGATAGCTTCAGCATGGGAGATTGTAGACCATTGTGTGTTCCCGTTTCTTTGGGGACAAAGTTATCTATTGAGGATTGTCCAAAATCTCCTAGTGAGGTGGAGGACATGAGCAGAGTACCTTATGCTAGTGCTATTGATAGTTTGATGTATGCTATGGTTTACACAAGACCAGACATTGCCCAAGCAGTGGGAGTCCTTAGTCAATTTATGGCTAATCCTGGATGGGTTCATTAGGATGCAGTTAAGCGAGTGTTCAGATATTTGAGGGGTACTTCTGAGTATTCCATTTGCTATCATGGTAATGTTTCAAGACCTTCGCATTCTGTTGATATTCATGGATTTGTGGATTCAAATTAGGCAGGTGACATTGACAGTAGGAGATCCACCAGTGCTTATGTTTTTACACCGTTTGGTGGTGCTATTAGTTGGATGAGTAAGCGAGAACCTATTTTTGCTTTGTCCACAATAGAAGCTGAGTATATGGCAGCAACTCATGCTTGTAAGGAAGCCATTTGGCTTAAGAGATTATGTTCTAATATTGGTGTTGATGCAGGTCAGATCACGATCAGTTGTGACAGTCAAAGTGCAATTTGCCTTGTAATGAATCCAAATTTCCATGCTAGAACCAAGCACATTGATGTTCAGTTTCACTTCGTGAGGGACATGGTTGAGGATGGAAAGGTAAATTTGGAGAAGGTAGATACTTTGAAGAATGTTGCAGATGCATTGACGAAACCAGTGGGCACAAAGAAGTTCAGATGGTATTTGGAGTCTATGGGCCTCTCGGCCTAGAGCAGTTAAATCCTGTTTTTCTATTGGCTCTTACAAGGTGTTCGACAAGTGGGAGAATGTTGGGAATTAAGGTGTCTCAACCTTGATAATTCTCTGCATTTGTAATGTTTGTATTTATTATTTAATTGCCTATGTTGTAAATAATTGAAAAATCCACATTGTCATATTGTGGGATGTGGCACGGTGATGTGTCAATCCTACATGGATTATGGCAAATTGTATTTTTTGTCCTCACATGAGGAGATAGGCATCCCACTTAGTGGTAGGAATATTCTTCCATGTGTCAGCATCTTCTATGTTGTGTAAGGAATGTTTGACCGAAACGGTTATGATGGATTCCTATGACAAATCTATGACATGTAAGAGTCGAGAATAGAAGGTTGTAAGACAGGTAATGACATGTGTCATGAAGCATCTTTGAATGAGGCTTATTTGGGTGCCCCAAGGTGGAATATGACATGTTGTAAGAGAATATGTTATTTATAACATGTGTATGATAGATTCTCTTACAGCTGTAAGTTGTAACCGCTATGACAGATTCTATTACGGTCGTAAGTGTCGTAAGAGCCTCTGTCATAGCCGATTTTGGAAATAGGTGACCTCTTTGGGATGGGAGTTGTGGACAAGTGTCAGACACATTCTACAATGTTGACCAAGTGTCCCTAGGTGTGGGTTTTGGTCCAAGATGCCATGTTGGACGCCCATTCCAAGAAAGGTCCAAAATTGCCTTGTATGTTCTATTTAAAACAGGTGCTTGGAGATGGAGTTTGGATCACAGGTTTACAGGTACTGTTATGTTGCCAGATTGACTCCAGACATGAGTGTTGAAGACCATTGAAGCTTGCACTACAAGTGTATTGTAAACATTCTTTCATATTTGTTAATACATTGTGCAGGTTTCTGAGTGGGGTTTTTCACCCGATAAGGGTTTTCCCCACCGTAAATCTCTGTCTCTCTTCTTCTATCTTCTTTCTGGCTCTTGTGTTTTGCTACAATATCTCATGTTAATGTTTTAACATTTCTGTAATAGTTAGGATAAAGTTGAATTTGCATAGCGCTCTCCTCAATAGATTAGTGTAGGAAGCATTTCTGCACACCTAGCTTCCTTTCAAGTACCACAGAGACTCCCTGCCAAGCCACAAACTTAACACTTAGCGCCGAAAATGCAAATGAAGGACTTGCACTGGAACCAACTCTTACTGACTTTTGTCAGATGAATTCCAAAGTCGCACTAAGTCTGTCCAACCCAATAACCCCGTTAGTACACATTTAGACCCTTTACGCCAAAATTGTTGTCTCCTGACTTGCGTTGGATGTCGCTTCCACTAACTTTAGCCAGTCCACCTTCAAACCCACACAATTCGGTGTTGATGTTAAATCCCGCCAGAGTGCCCTCATGCCTTTTTGCACTAAAACCACTCACCACAGACCTGCGCTAGAAATCATATTGACTAACCTCATAAGGTACCATTAGTCAGTCTGAGCTAAATGTCACACTAGCCCGCTTACTATACTTTTTGTGCCAAAATCCCCTCTCACTGACCTACACTAAAAATCACCCTCGCCATCATTAGTCAGTGACCTCCGAATCTGGCACCGGTCAGTCAGGGTCAAAACTAGCACTTTACTCGGTAGAAGCCCAAATTAGTGCAAACTGCTTAAAAAGTTTGTTTTCTTGAAAAATTCTAACGCAGTAAGGTCTGTTTTGTCAAGATAATTAGTGCAAAGGTAAAATTGAGGTGATTTGCATGTTTTGAATTAGATTTTCTAGAAATTAGCATTTATTGCATGAATTAGATAGGATTTCAAAGTGCTTTTCTTTATCTAACTCATGTAATAGAGGTAATAAGGTGAGATAATCTACAAATCACATATTTATGCATTTTAAGAGGACTTAGTAGATATTGCATGATAAACCTAACTTAAGAATTAGGAAAAGTAACCAATCACTCAAACTTAAGATCCTGAACATCTAGGACAATCATATGGTAGCCTTGACTTATTAGGTCCTATCCTACAGGATAGATGTCTGCCCGATCTCACAGCATGAAGTATGAGTTCAAAGGAATCCCTCTAGAGACCAAAATCACATCTACATGGAAGCACATAGGAGATACTGACCTAGGACACATAGACCTAGAGTATTTCAGGCTCAGGATGTTTGGGCCAAACTATCATGCCCACATTTCCCATGTGGTCACGACACGCATCACACGTGTCATGTGGTCATGACACAAAATATAAAAAAATTTGCCACGCTTCCCTAGAAGCTCCCTCGCATGCGTAAGCGTGCTCGATGGAGTTATGCATAAGGCATAAACATGGCAGTTGAATGCAGGGTAATGCATTCACTTATGCATACCATTTCGCAATGAAGGCCAACTAGGGGGTCGATACGACGTGGTTAACGTCGCCAATAGGATTAGAATCAACGATCGAAACCCTAGGTTATCCTAAGTGAATGATGGGACTTTGACGTAAGTCAAAATCAAAAGCCAAATTCAAGTGCAAGAGAAAAATATAATTTAATACCAAAACCTAGTGTCGATAACTGGCAAAAACAATAATTTAATCCTAAGCAAGGTTAAATTTCACTAACCTAGATAAACCCTAAATTCTAAAAAAATCTGACAGCATAATGCCTCACGGGCGTGATTAGGGTTTATTAAAATAAAACTAATTTTAATCAAAAGTTTACTGGGTTGGTTTTAAATTACCTACGTTACACTAGTTAAATTGGTAGATTAATTAAATAGATAAATTGAACATTTTTCAACAAAGCTTGATCAATTTGTTCTCCTTCACATTTTCTATCAATCAGAGCTATCACTGCATCCTTTACATTATTCCTAATTTCTTGGTAGACCATATTATAGAAGCATGTTATACGAACTTCATTTAAATAGTTTACTAGGTTTCCAAGTTGGATGAAAATGACGTCTTTATTAAACTAATAGAATTGCTCTAGATTAATTAAATTAATTATTGAACTAATAACAACAAAGTTGCCACCAACCTTGTTTGATAAAGGTTTGCAAGCCATAATTTATTTACACTGATTTAAAATTAGTTACGCTTCAATAATTAAATTAACGTAACTAGATTGAATAATTTAAGTAACAATGGCCCCTGCAATAAATATCCACATGCAATTAGTAATCACAATTAATTCTACACTACTTCCCAAGCAATATTTAAATTTGGAAAAACCTAACTTGATTAATTAAATCCCACTGCAAAATATTTAATTAAAATAATGCATATAATATGCTCTAACTTAATCACTATACTTTTAAAAAGTCTCACAAATTAAAATAATAAAATAAAACCCCATTATGTATTATAAATTTCTCCATTACTGAATATACATCTCAAGTTAAATAAATCAAGCAAAAACCCATAAAACAAATCCATAAAGAGAGGGAAGGGAAAAACAAGAAATAATAAAATCAAATTTTTAAAACAAAACAATCTTGCCCTAAAAGCCTCCAAGTAAAATAATAATTTCCTTATGAGAGGGAAGGAGAAAACCCTAGCCTCCATTCTCACCTCATTTCTCTCTTTCTTCATTTTTCTCATTTTCTTCCTTCTTGTTTTGTTTTGAATTTGTGTTTGCAGGTTGGAGGAGAAGCCATTCATGGCCATCTCACTATGAGAGGTATACACATTGTATTCTTTTCTTTGTATACCTCTGGTTCAAACCAGGGGTTTCTCTTCTTTTTTTTTTAAACAGCAGTGTGTATATGCCAAAATAAATATATAAATATATATATATGTATATATATATATATATATTATAAAGCAGTATTAAAAGAATGAAGGACTTGCAGTTTTGATGGCCCAAAAGGGGCGAATGGCAGAGGACGTCATATATGGTGGCCGCTGCAAGGGAGGTCGCTGCCACAGAGAGGCAGTGGGGAGACTGACGGATGGGAGAGGGGGGAGAGTTTGAAGGCGGCGACGGGAGGTGTGGGAAGTGGCTGTCGTGCGACGAAAGGGGAGCGTGGGGGTTTTAAGGTAGCGATGGGGGTGTGGGGAGGGAGCAGAGTCCCCACCCACATCCCACACAGTGAGGTGTGGGTGGGGGCTCCGCCCCCTCCCCACACCCATATGCAAAACAACAGCGGTGAGGGGGTTCGAACCCCCTCCACCCAAAAAAAATTTTCCCTGTCTAAAAAAAATGCAGTCTCCTACACAGCATTCTACTTTTTAATGGGTTTTATTTTTATAATTTTATATATATCAATATATGTATATGTATATGTATATGTATATGTATATGTATATATTTATATATATATATATATGTGTGTGTGTGTGTGTATATTTATATATATGTATATTTATATATATATATATATATACTCACAAACAAATCACAGTTTCATTTCATTACACAATTTTAATGTTTAATATTATATGACAGCATATATATATATATATATATATATATATATATATATATTGTATACACAATTTTAGTACCATTTTTTTTAAATAGTATAAATTAAAAAAAATATTTTATATTCAATTATATATAAATATATACATTCAAATATATATATAATTGAATATAAACTATTTTTTTTATTTATACTGTTTAAAAAAAATGGTACTAAAATTGTGTATACAATAAAGGATATATATATATTCAAATATATTTTTCCTTCTAAACTCATAAATTTTTTTCTTAAAACAAATAAGCAAAAGATACATTTTTTATTTTCTATATCAAATTTATATAGAGCAAAAGAACTTTTTTTTTTAAAAAAAAACATATTTCCATATAAACAGCTCTTCTAAAGTTTCAATCAATAATTTTATTTTTTAAAAAGCAATTGCATTTAATTAAATCCTTCAAATATATAGCAACAACTAAATTTCTTTTTTCTAAAGGAAATAAAATGTAAAAGTTTTCATTCTATCCCACATAGTTAAAACAACAACTATCCCTTTTGTTTAAAAAAAAATAACATACCAATAAAATACCAATAAAACCATATTTCTCCTCCAACACTCTTTTTTTTAATACATAAGGCTTTAAAAACCAGCAACTTAAAATTTCTATTGCAATTGCAAATAGTTTATACACACAAGAAAAAACATACTTTTACAACAAGAGAGAGAGAGAGAGAGAGAGAGAGAGAACAAGGTTCTCCTCTTTTGAAATATAAATATGATACAAAAGCCTAACTTGGCCATGCTCTCTCAAGAGCTAAAAATAAATAAGATTACAACTCTTAAGAACAATGATAATTTTCCTCAACTTCACATAGCTCCCAATATCTTGCAATAACACAAAAAGGGGAAAGAAGCCACAACAACATGCTCTCCTCCCTACCATTGACTCACTCATGAGTCACCCCCGAGCTAGGAGGTCATCCTCACACTAGGAAAACTCAAACCACAACACAACAATGCATTCAACAACCAAACACAAAATTACTCCCATGGCTATCACAACACAAAACTCACTCAAGGTAAGTTTAATAGGGTAGGGGAGTGGACATCACTCAACTCAAGAGTGCCACTCCAAAACTTTCCAATACAAATACCTCTCAAGGCCTCAAGCCAACACTTTTAATCATAGTTTCACAAAGCTTTCATTTGGCTCTCAAGCCATTTCACATATTGCACATATAAACATATTTCTCTCAAAGCTACAACTCCACAAAATCAAGGATGTGATCCCGAGAAGGTTCACTCCTCCCCCACCCCACACATGTTGAGCATCTTCTCCCAAGTAGGAGAGGCTCTCACAACTCCCATACAACTTTTTCCCACAACAAGTAAAAACTCAAAATGGAAACTCACACATAGCATCACACAAGTAAATAAAATGCATAAGGGAAGGCATTAGCCCTGAAACCTACTGTGATTAGGAAATCCAAATTGAAAGTAAAACATAAACTAAATGCATACAAACAAGAAGCTATACCTCGATAAGAAGACCCAATCTCATCAAAGGGGAAGAAGCTTTGCACCCAAGAGCTCCTAAGATATACCCTAGTTGATGAAGACAAATGTGAAATGCTTTATCCTAATTACAACTCACAAGCTAGCTCAATAGATATTTTGGCATGGTAACATTACATAAAAATTGGATGGATAAATGAGTTGGAGGATGCTGTATTTATAGGTATTTTGGAGAGGTTTTGATCCAAGGGTTGAGATTGATTTGGGAGATCAATGGTGGAGGATGAAGGTGATGTGGAGGGCCTAGATTTCATCTTGGAGGATGGAGGGCTAGGAATAAATATGAATCTTATATTCATTTTTTGGAAAAGGGTGAATTAAATGAGTATGGAAGAGATGGAATATGTGTGAATTAAAAATTCACATGGGGAAGGGTAAAATGAATTAAAAATTCATTTGGGGATGAGTGGACATAAATAAGGTATGGCATGGGTAAGGGGTGTAAGAGATATTAAATGTGATGTTGGACATATTTTAATAAAAAATTGACTTATGTGGATATATTTCAATTTTTTATTTGGAGGATGTGGGGAAGGGTGTTAACCTAGATTTGACCCTTTTAATGAGAGGTTAAGATTAATTAAATATAGGTTTTATTTAATTAATCCTAAGGCTAGGATGAGATAGGCTAGGGTAGGCAATTAAATAATAGCTATTTAATTACCTAAAGTAGGGATAGGTGAATTAATAGGCTGAATTAATTAGTTAAACATGATTTAGCTAATTAGTTAGGTTTAGTGAGGAGAAAGAAATTGACCAAATAAATATTGCATATTTATTTAATCAATGGGCTAAAGTTTGAACTATTGAATTAATAGAATTAATTTAATTGTTGGGGATAGAATGATGAAAAATTAGGTGATGAAAGGATAATTAATTAAATAAAAATTTAATTAATTGATTAGAAGGGAAATTGGTATGTTTACGGATGTTGGGAGTCAGTTTGACGATGAAGACATTTTTAGGTGTTTGCATTTGCCCCTCTTTGACGTGGCGTCAAGACCTAGCAGGGAAGTGGTGTCAGGTTAAAGAAAAATATGCCCCAGCTGCTAGGAAGGAATAAGATGGGTGAGGGATGCCCCCTCGAAAGGTCGGCAGAAAAATTAAAAAAATATTGGGCGAGCTCTCGAAAGGACGCGACGGGAGTGAAAGTTGAATAGAGGATGGAAAAAGAAGATGATAGGAAAAAAAACAAAGGAAAAAGGTTGTGATCTGCACCCTAGAGAGGAAAAAGAGTGGGCAAAAGGATGACATGGCTTACTATATTAGGACTAGTGGGCCCTAAGGGTGCCACATTTGCACACATTGAACCTATGAGAAGAAGGAGCAAAGGAGAGATGGTAGAGCACAATCCCTGATTCCAACGACTTACACACATTTCTAAGCATTTCCAATCGTATGGTTGGGCACCAGAGGCTAGACCCCAGGTAGGGCCTAACCCTGGCTTTGTGATTTTTTGATTGTGTCACATTTTTTTGTTCAAGAATTGGGTTTTGGGATTGTGGCGCTATCATAAGATCGCGCAGCGTGAAAAATAATCAGATTAGTGCAATCCTCTGGATTGGCACTATCCGCTAGGGTAGAATAGAGGTGGATTGTCACCATGTGTTTAGTGTTTTGGCACTATCTTCTGTAGTAGTACAATGTGTGAAAGAGTTAGGGTTTTGGCATTTTAGCGCCAAATGGGTGTTAGGGTAGCACTATGTTGTCGACTAGCGCTATTTTAGGTAGTGGCGCTATATTTAGGTTTAGCGCGATGTAGAGGATCAGCGCCATATTTGATATGTGCACTATTGGGAGAACTAGCGCTATTCTTTAGATTAGTGCCAAGTGGCAGGGTGGCACCATTTGTGAAAATGGCGCAAAGTGGCTTGCGCAGTGGCGCTATTATCTGTAGTAGCGCCATGAGGAAAAGTGGTAGCATTATTGTTAAAAATGGTGCAAAACATGGTCTGTTGTGGCGCTAAAGTGTTTTTTGGCTTTCAACTTTAGAAGAAAGGGTTGATTCAGAAAAAAGATAGGTAGATTTTTTACCAGAAAGTTGTGGATGTAGGAGACGAGGTCGTTTATAGTGTCCTCGCGGGAGTGACATGTGCCATCTATGATGGAATTATTTGATCAGTTTGATGATGCCACTTGGGCTCGATTAGTGAGGATAGGGCTCTTGACAGCTGTGTCGATGCCAGTGTTGTGAACTCATAGAGCTCTGATTACAGCGGTAGTGGAACGGTATCAGTCGGAGACTTGCACATTTTTGCTACCTACTGGGGAGATTACTATCACTCTTGAGGGTGTTTATCACATCCTCAAACTACCTATTCATGGCCGTCAGGTGAGATACGACATGAGGAGGGGATGGAGGGCCTTGATCATATTGTTTGGCCGGGAACACATGGCTTTGTCAGCAGACGAGCAAGAGATGAGTTATGAGGAGTCACTAACGGCGGGTACATACCACTTTGCCTTATTCCTATGCACATTGATTGGTGGTGTAGTGATGCTTGATAGGAGGGTCAAGGGATTTCTAGTTAGCTGGGGAGAGATGATCGAGGGGATGGCCATGCATGAGACCATGTATGCCTGGGGACCGGTGATGTTAGTGCAACTCTATCATGAGATGCACACAGTTGTCTACCATTATGATTCAACTTTATTAGTCAGGGTTACTTTGTTGCATGTGTGGATCTGGGAGCATATTGCAGTTACTCGGCCAAGATGTGGGTACTATCGCCATCCATTTGAGGCCTTTGTGTTCCTATATTAGGATGTTGAGTACACATACACTGGTCAGGTTTGGTATTGGCTGCGAGTGTTGGATGATGTCATTCGAGTTACATGGTGACCGTATGTCAGAGTGGAGCCATGGCCGGATGATGATCTGCACATGCCTTTACTTTTCAGTAGTGCTACTTGATAGGTTGAGGAGACCACATGATTGACATGTATCTACTGTCGTGAGTTATGCGACAGTTTGGGTTGCGGCAGGATACTCCACAATAGATGGCCATTTTTGCACGGACCTGTCGAGATGCACGTTATTGGCCTGCAACCATACAGCCGCAGGTTGCCCTGGAGGACTTTGCGGCTTTACAACCATTACAATGGGATTGGTAGAGTACCATCAGGGATGCAAACACTACTCCTGCATATGAGACATGGTGGCAGATGTGGCAACCGACTTGGTTCACTGACCCATCAGATGAGGTAGTCCTTGCAGAGGAGGCGGTGGGGTTAGGGGATGAGGAGTTAGAGGATGATGGGGATGATGATTCCGATGGAGATGGTTTCCTGGAGGAGGGTGAGGAGATCATTGCTGACTATCTCATGGAGATTGGAGGGGATGGAGAGGAGAGGGAGGTTAGGAGGGATGGGTAGCTGATGGATGTGCTAGCAGCAGCAGTAGCTAGATAGATGCCCCAGCAGCAGGTGAGACAACAGGTACCTATACTACAGGTGCATGTTGAGCAGGTTCAGATTGGAGTGGTACGATGGCATGGAGGGCCTCGATGGCTTGGGGAACAGCTGAGGGTGGATAGGGGTGTTCTACCCCCACCGTAGGTATCACAACAGCAGCAGGCTGTTGCTTCGAGGGTTGACCTCTCACTGGCAGCCTCGGAGTGGAGAGGAGGAGGAGGTTGAGACTCTATGGGCACAGGTAGCCAGCTTGTAGGAGGCTTTAGAGAGTCATGAGGCAGAGTTAGTGCAGTTATGGGGGACAGTGGCATTATTAGATTGTTCAGATGGACAGGTGGCTGCATTGCGGGCACAGTTAGCCCAAGCTCAGGGTGATATAGTGGTTTTGATTAGAGAGCGGGATGCGGCACTCGCTAGGGCTTGGCAGGCAGAGGCTACAGTCAATAGTTTACAGGCTTCAGGTGTTGGTATGGCCCCAGTGTTGACACTAATGCAGACACAGTTGTCTCAGGCACAGGCACAGGTGTATCAGGTATAGGGACAGTTGTCTCAGGTACAGGGGCAATTGTTAGAGGCCAGAGGATGGACAGATTATTATCAGGGTCTCTATCATGCAGCAATGCCTAAAGAGCAGCATGCACCGAGTTATAGTCAGGTTAGTGCATCCAGGGCGTCTAGGTCACATAGATCTAGATTAGTATAGTCTGTTCAGCAAGTGATGGGTCCCCCATCACATGTGTCCTAGCAGGTCATAGAGGTACAGGTTCAGCCACAGTTGCGGCCACAGGCACAGGCAAGACCACAGCCACCACCAAGGCCAGGCTCCCCCGATGCGTCAGAGAGAGGGTCCTCTATGTGACAGTTCTATCATTTTGGCCCTTGGAGGCACTATATCAAGACATTATATTTTTTGATGTATATACATGAGCGATGTAGATTTTTGCGATGATGATATATGATATGATGTTGTTTGATGGCCTACTTGTTTATTTATGATGGTTTTATATGATTATGATGATGCTTATGTTGATGGATACAATATGCTTTATGGATTATATGCTATGGATGTTGTGTTTATGCAATGTATGATTTTGATGTTATGGATTTACCTATTGATGTAAAATGATGGATGTAATGATGGTTGTCTTATTTTGATATATGCATGGTTTGTGATTTATGGACTATGATGTATAATACAAATAAATGTTCAGATTAATAAACATTTATTATGGATGTAAAATGTAATGCAATGAAAATGTATGTTTATCTTAATAAACACATGTTATGTATGGAAATATGGATATGCAACTAGATGATTGTAAAATGCAGCTAAATGATTATGATTGTGATTATACAATGTAACTAAGTGATTATGCTATGCAAGTAAATGTAACTAAATGATTATGAGATGATATATGGAATGCAATGTGAATGTGATGATTTATGATTTTACAATGCACCTATGTGATTACAAACTAAATGATTATGATTATGATATGTAATGTTAAATGATATATAATGTGCAACTAAATGATTCTAAAAATGGACCTAAATGAAATGCAACTTAAATGATTATGATATGGAAACTAAATGACTCTAAAATGCACCTAAATGAACTACAAATTTAAAGGATTATGTGAGATGTAAACTAGTTGATATGTGAGAGGATTAAGTCTTGATACACATGATGTTCTTTGTTGGACCCTGGGTGGTGGGGCTGTGTGATAGGGGAATAGGGTAGATGGATGGGGTATGGGTATGATTGGCTGTGGCTAGATTTGGGGGGGGGGGGGTGGGATGGTTAATGAGGGAGTGGGTAGGTCATGAAACACTGCATCATTGAGGGGGGATATGGTTTGGTTTGGGATGTGTTGAGTGGAAATAAGTTGGAGGGATGGAATTAGTAAGGGAAGTTGGGAGTGGTGGGGGGGGTAGGTTAGGTGGTTACAAAGTCTATTCCTAGATGGTAGGGTTGAATAAATGATTATGATGATGATTTGAGCTAGTAACAGTAGTTGAATAATATTTATTGAGAGCATTTCTTAGTTTACAATATCAATGTAGGATATAGTTCACAAAGGTATGAAATGACCTAGGTGATGATATATATCCCGCGATTGCATGGACTAGACCCACAAACAATAGGGTGATTTCATGCGTGCCCAAGGTAGTATAACCTTGCCTAGCCTAGGAAGGGGACTCATAGCGATGAGTGCTAATATTACATATAAGGTTTTGATGCCTGTATATTCAAATGAGGCACATCATACTAGAACCGACCGAGGCTTCAAGATATGAATACTATTCTTGGAGTAATGAAACCAACCCACAAGCACAGCATACAGAAACAATGACCTTGTCTATTCCAGGTGTTGTCCACCACTTACCATGATATAATAAGATCAAGGTAGCTTTGGAAATGACCTAGAGTGAGACAAAAAAGATAAAAATCAATAACCAAAAAGACCAACGAAAAGATACAAATAGCCTTTGTGTTCTCTTGCCAAGATACATGATGATGGAATGACAGATTCTTGTCCATTGTAGGAATGATATATCCTAGGACGCAAATCCGTTGGATTTGGTTGGATAATTTTTTGAAAGGTGGGCAAAAGGATAGTGAGGCCATGTGTAGGATTATAGTTGGTATGTTGATTGATGATTTTTGCATTAGGGACCATGCTTCAAGTGTATACTTAGCGTGTGTACCATTTATTGGGTCCAACAAGCTTAGTGAATGGGGACCATCCAAACGGGTTAGATGGGTGCATCTTATGTACCTGAGTACTGGATACTTCCTTCATATTCTAGACTGCTTACATACCCTGTGTCCACGGGATCAAGGTACTTTCAAGATGCAGGCGAGATGAATATGTAGTTCTGGTACGACTTGATGATGTGCGAATGGTTTAGAATGGGTGTGATGCTGAGAGTTGATAGATGTAGATGGTTGTGAGTTGTAGCAAGATCGATGTATGGGGGTGATTTGCAATGAATTATTGGGAAGGATTTTTTTTGGATTTTTTGATTTTCTATTGTTTTTGGATTTGTTGATTTTCTATTATTTTTGGATTTTTTGATTTTCTATTGTTTTTGGATTTTTGTGATTTTTGTAGCTGTACAAAAAGGAAGCTTACAAGGATCCTTGTTCCATGAGTTAGCCTTGAGTGAGATAGTGTAGGGTGGGTGATAGGACTTGATGTTTCAAAATTCCAAGCCATGGGATGCGTGCAAGATGGAGTGTTGTGACGAAAAGAGGACTTATTAGATGGTAGGACCGGTCACTACACATGGTGCCTAAAATAGGTTTTCACCATGGTACTTATCCAAAGCATCACCGAAGTGATTTTCACCATTGGAAGTCTTTATTGCAATTGGGTTTTTCTTGATTTTTTTGATTTTTTGATTTTTTGATTTTTTTGATTTTCTATTTTATTTTTATTTTTTGATTGGGGTACTCAATGGGTTATGCGTAGAATTTCTTCAGGTGTAGAATGTTCAAAGGTTCATCCAGAGGATGCCCCTTAGGTGTTGCAAGCTGGTATGCTCCTGATCCATAGCTAGCTGTGATGACATAGGGCCCTAGCCAATTGGGCTCAAATTTTCCTTTCTTAGGGCACTCCTACAAGTTTTTCTAGTTTTCCATAAGGACAAGGTCACCTACTTCAAATTTTTAGTTTTTGATTCTCTTGTGATAGCTTCTTCTGAGGCAATTTTGATAGGCCTACAGGTGATTCAATGCATTCAGACGTTTCTCATCCAGTAATTCTAGCTGATGCAACCTTGCGACTCGGTATTCCTCATCATTGATTATATTTTGTAGGGATACTCTTAAGGATGGGAGCTCGACCTCAATAGGTAAAATGGCTTCAGATCCAAATACAAGGGAATATGGAGTGGCTCTTGTGGGGGTACAGATGCTTGTGCAATAGGCCCATAGGGTGGGGTTGAGCTAGAGGTGCCAGTCACGTCCTGCTTCATTAACCGTCTTCTTTAGAATATGGAGGATAGTGTTATTTGAAGCTTCTACTTGACTGTTTCCTTAAGGGTAATATGGAGTGGAGAAGTGGTGTTGGATTTGGAATTTTTTGCACAAAGTGCAGACTTCTTGGTTCTTGAATGGTTTTCCATTGTTAGTGACGATGGAATGAGGGATACCATAATCACATATGATATAATGGAGGATGAACTTGGATATCTGGGTGCCAGTGGTGAAGGTGAGTGGTATTGCTTCCACCCACTTAGTGAAGTACTCAGTAGCTATGATGATGAACTTATGGCCATTGGATGATGGTGGATGTATTTTTCCTACGAGGTCAAGTCCCCATTGTGAAAAAGGCTACGGCGTCGTGATTGGTTACAATTCCTGTGCTGGTGCGTGAATGAGATCTCCATGTTGTTGACATAGTAGGCATTTTTTTATGAACCTATAGGCGTCTCATTCCATGGTTGGCCAATAGTATCCAATCCTTAGGATCTTTTTAGCAAGAGTGGGTCCACTTGAATGTGCCCCACAAATGCCCGCATGTACTTCTTGTAAGGCGACTTCAGCTTCCCTAGAGTCTTAACATCGTAAAAGCGTGCCCTCAAGACTCCTTTTGTATAGGGTATCTCCTACAAGGGTGAAGCAGGAGGCCCAGTGGATGAAAGATTTTCATTGTGAGGTAGATCGGTTAAGAGGAATGATGTTATCATGGAGATATAGATAGGTTTCTTGATACCACGGGGATAAGGGACCAATGACTTCGTACACTAGCTCCAATTGGGGAACATCATATGCTAAAATAGGGAGCTCCTCTATCAGGAATTCACACTTTTTGCTATCTTTTTTCATGTCGACCATGGACCCGATGGTGGCCATGGCATCTGCAGCTTTGTTGTTTAGCCTTGGGATCTGCTCAAAGTGGATGTCACAAAATAGTCTTTAAAGTCATCGACCATCTTTTTGCAAGGTAGTAGTTTATCATCCTTGGTCTTGTACTCATTGTTTACTTGTTGGATGACCAGTTGAGAATCTCCATACACTGTCAGCTTCTCAATTCTCCATTTGATTGCCATTCAGAGACCTATGATAAGGGCCTCATACTCTACCACATTGTTGGTACATGGGAATGTGATTTTGAAGGACTTGGGGATGGTGTCACCTTGAGGGGTAACAAACAAGATGCCTGCCCCCGAGCCTCTCTGTGTGTATGATCCATTAAAGTATATTTTCCATGTTTCTGTTGCTGGTGTTATATTCAAGATGGCTTTGTCAGGGAACTCTGCCAGTGTAGGATGTTCTGCAAAAATGGGTACTTCAGCTAGCTGATCAGCGATAACTTGTCCTTTGATGGCTTTTCTTTCAGTATATTCAATGTCAAATTCAATGAGGATCATGACCCATATTGCCATTCTCCCAGTAAGAGTAGCTCTGTTTAGTAGATATTTTAGTGGATCGATCTTGGCAATGAGCTTAGTTTTGTGATTGAGCATGTAATGTCTTAATTTTTGGGAAGTAAAGACCAGGGCTAGACATGCTCGTTCAATTGGCATATAGTTTAGCTCATAGGATATCAAAGTGCAGTTGATGTAATAGATGGCTCTTTCCTTTCCTTGCTCATCGTGTTGTGCTAATAAGGCTCCAATAGTTGTCTATGTTGCTAAGATGTATAATAGGAGGGGTTCTCCTTGTCTTGGTAGAGTGAGAATAGGAGGATTAGCTAGGTATTCTTTTAGCTGATCAAAGGCAGCCTGACACTGATTGTTCTAGACAAAAGCTGTATCCTTTCTAAGTAGATGCTGGAATGGTTGACATTTATCAACAAGTTGAGCAATAAACCAATGAATGGACTGGAGTTTCCCTTGCAGACTTCTTAGCTATTTTAGGGTTTTTGGAGGAGGCATTTCAGTGATGGCCTTGACTTTTGCGGGATCTACCTCAATTCCTCTTCTGGAGACTATGTATCCCAAAAGTTTTCTGGAGGTGACCCCGAGGATACATTTCTTGGGATTCAGGTGAACATTGTATTGCTCCAATCGGTCAAAGATCTTTGCCAATACATCCAGGTGTTCCTCCCTTATCTTTAATTTTCCTAGCAAGTCATCTACATAGTCTTCCATGATGTGGTGGAAAAGACCATGGAAGATGACTGTCATGGCTCATTAATATGTGGCTCCAGCAGTCTTTAGGCCAAAAGGCATTACCACCCAGTAGTACATCCCCCATGAACATATGAAGGTTGTCTTATGTTGGTCCTCTTCTGCAATCCTGATTTGATTATATCCTGAGAAACCATCCATGAGGGATAACATTTCGTGCCCTGCCGTAAGATCCACTATCATGTCAATGTTTGGTAATAGGAAGTCATCCTTCAGGCAGGCTTTGTTAAGATCTCAAAAGTTGGTGCAGCAGCAGATTCAGCCATTTGGTTTGGCTACTGGTACTAGGATGGAAACCCATTCAGGATAATCAATTGGCCGGATGAACCCAACATCCAGTAGTTTCTTTAGTTCTGCTTTGACTAGGAGGGCCACTTGAGGGTTCATTTTTCTGAGCTTCTATTTCACTGGTTTTTCATTAGGCCATACTGCAAGGTGATGGACGACCAAAGAAGGATCAAGTCCTGGCATGTCTACATAAGTCCACGCAAAATTGTGATTTCTACATTCAAAGAAGGCCAAGAAATTTTGATTTCTTCTGTCCCAAGAGTCATCTCTTGAGCTAGCTCAACCAGGATGGGTGATCTGTCGGGATATACCTTGTCTATCTCAGGAAGGCCCATGCTTCCATCTCCTAGCGCCTCATGGAGGTTTTCACCAGGAGATACATCCTTTGTTTTTACTTTTTTGGGATCTAACACTACCGCGGAGTAGTTTTCACCATCAGATCCATGTTTGATTTTTATATTTTTGTGACTTCAAGCAGGGGTTGTCTCCCTGAAATAGGTAGCCGTATCAAGTTCCATGATGTACCCTACTCTATGATCTCCTAGGGGGAAGTGATCTCTAACCCCCATCATTTCAATGATTGCTTCGTCATTCAGTGCTTTGTCGAAGACAGGAGGTCCCTGTTGGTCCCAATCTATGAGGTCTGGGTATACAAGGGGTAAGTCATTGGATGAAGAGGCTAGGGGGGTGACTGTGTATATGGTGCATATGGATGAGTCAAAGAATTCAGCGAAGTCACTAAAGGAGTCTTGATGGCTAGTTTCATTGACATTATCGACTTCAAGGGAGACTGTAGCGACCTCGGCTAAGATACATTCGCCGGTAGTGAGGATACGTTGTTGTTGACCATATACTAACCCTTGAGTCTAGGGATTTCTTGTTGCTTGGATGGTTCCACGATCCCATGTTCATGAAGGCCGATACCGCCTTGTCCTTTATAGCCCATGTTTTTGACAATTTTTTACCCTTTACCATAGATTTTTGTTGGTATTATAGGAGCTTCTTTCTTAGTTTCTTCGTCTTTATATAGCCAGGATGATATGTCTTCAAGCACATCTTGATCCAGGAGATGTTTCTTCTCAAAGGTAGGTGATGGTTTACATTTGATGACAACTATGTTGGCTACTTCTATCTTTGGGATGCCAAACATTTTAGGGTTGGGTAATGTGCCCACACAAAAGGTACCGTGTAGGTTGTATTCCCCACATCCCATGTCACTGAGCTTGATCTTGACCTCAGGCGGTGGAGGTGTTTAGGATGAAGTGGTGGCAATGCTGGCGGGGTCGATGTAGGAGGTGGATGTTGTGGGATTGGCTTTTGTGATGGATTTGTTATATGAACAGAAGGTGTAGTCGTGGCCTTCCAAGAAATTGCAATATTGGAAGAGCCGGGGGTTAGCATAGACAGTTACTTCCATGCCATTGTGAGGGAATTTTAGACATTGATGGAATGTAGAGGAGACCGCTTGCATGGCATGGATCCATGGTCGACTAAGGAGAATGTTGTAAGGGAGGTCAAGATCAAGGACCTAACATTTTGTTTCCATTATCTTTTGTCCCACTTGAATAGGGTGCTTGATAGTACCCTCAGATAGTCGTTCAGTGTCATCATACCCTTTGATTCTTATGCACTCACTGGTGTCTACAACCACATCTGAGTATCCCAAGTATTTTAGTAATTTAAGAGTGCATATGTTTAGGCCGGAGCCACCATCTATTAAGACTCTCTTGATGATATGCTTGTGGATGTGGACTTCGATGTGTAAGGCATCATTATGTAAGTGTTCTGAAGCAAGAAGATCCTTTTCTGAAAATGTGAGATGATGCATCACGGCAATATGTCCTACCATGGCTTAGAATTGAGTCACATTCAGGTTGGCAGGAATTTAGGTTTCCAAGAGTGCCTTATCAAGGACTTCTTTATGGAGAGGTGACGTGCGGAGCAACTCAAGTATGGAAATTTGCACAGGGGTCTTTCCTAGATGTTCTAGGAGGTTGTACTGATTGGTAGGCGATGGGCGCGTGGTTGGACAAGTGGGTAGGGAGTCTAATGTGGATGCAGGTATTTGATCAATGCTAGGGGCTGTGCGGATAGATACATGGCCATGATGAATTGTGATGGCACAATCAGGTGCTTGAGCTTGAATGGTGATTATGTTGACGTTGTTAAACGATGGTTCTATCTGCCCTACAATAGAGTCATAGGATGCAGGAGGTGGGGTGACATTGTAGGCTTGATTGGATGAGGAGGATTTGTTATGGTTTGGCAGTGGATCCTTGTAAGCTCCTAGATTAGTGTTGGGCGATGGTTGTGTGCTTTGGTCAAGGTTGACTTGATTCTGATCTATGAGGTCTTGGACACAATGCTTTAATTTCATGCAGTCAGCAGTTTTATGGCCCACAATGCGGTGGTAGTCGTAATAATCATTTTCATTGTACCACGTAGCTTTGAGCTCATTCTCTTGACAGGGTTTAACAGGTGGAAGAGTTATCAAACCTTTCTTTAGACATCTGTCAAGGATATCCTCGATGGGTTCCCCTAAGGGTGTGAATTGTCTTCGAGGTTTGTTTTGTTTAGATTGCCCCCTTGGGTTATTTACATTGGTGGTATATGTATTTGTGGGTGTTTGATTCTGTACATGTTGGACGGCCTTCACATCAGTGACACCGTCATTCAAGGTGTTTTTGTTCTTTCCCCAATAGCATGGTTTGTTGTTTGATTGCGTATTGGTGTTGGTGTTTGCATTGGGGGCGTTGTTATGGAGTTTGTTGTTGTTGTTGTTGTTGTTGGACTTGTTGTCATATAATTTGATGGAGCCCTTAGTGATGAGGGCCCTTTCTATGGTAGTACCTTTGTCAATGACTTCTTCAAAAGTAGACGCACAAAGGATTTGTAGATGGAACCCTATTTCTTGATTTAGGTTAGTCACAAACATGGTGATTAATTGTTTCTCAAGAATTTGCCAAGGGAGTTTGCTTGCTAAGCTTCTCCACCTCTACAAGAAGGAAGCAAAGGATTCTCCACTCTTTTGTTTTGTGTTGCAAAGGTTTGTCATAGAGATTTCATGTTTGAAATTATAGGAGAAATGGTTGACAAATTTTTTCACGAGCTCAGGGAAAGACCTAATGCCCGGGGGAAGATGTGCGAACCACTCAGCAGCTTGACCACCGAGGCTTCTTGGAAATAGTCTCATTAGATATGTATCATTGTTCAAGACTTCTAAGCAAGTGAGGTAGAACTCCCTAAGATGATCCCTAGGGTCTCCCTTTCCCTTGTATTTGTCAAATTTGGGTGTCTCAAAATTTTTGGGGAAAGGGGACATGTATAGTGTCCGATCAAATGGATAGGGACAAATATCCTCAAAGGAATAATGCTTGCATTTGTCCCCAGTTTGTATATCATCTACTTTTTGGATCAAGGTTTGTACAATGCTTGTTAGATCCGGGGTTGGTGGTGGTTGCGGTGTGTAGGTTTGTTGATTGATGAGATGTTGGAGATTGGGTGGGATTTGATGTTGGAGGTTTTGGGAGGTCGTGTTTTGGTACTGTGGGGTGGTTTTTTGGTTGAGTTGTGTGATATGTTGTTGATAGGCGTCGATTTGTTGGAGAATATGTGGAGGTGTTTGAGGATTGGGATTATGTTGTGTTCATGATGCTATGGGGTTTTGTAGATACGTGAGATTGGATGAATTGACATTGGATGGGTTGACGTTGGATGGGTTGACATGAGATAGATTGACATTAGATAGGTTGGTCATGTTGTAAGGTGGTTGTGAATAGAATTGTCTTATGTAAGCTATGGTTTGAGGGTTGAGGGGAGGCACTTGTATGTGTGAGGTTCCCTTGGATGCCTAAGGTGATTTGTGGAATGGAAGAGGTTACGTTAGTTGTGATAGTGGATGTGGTGATGGGTTGAGAGGTGGTAGGATTGGAGACACTTGTGGGAATCATAGATGTGGTAACATTAGAGCTTGTGGGGGTGGCAGATATGGTGGGTGTTGATGTTTGAGAGATGATAGATTGGGTGTTTGATATAGATGGTTGGAAGGATGTGGTAGGATTGATGTTAAAGGTGGATGGTTGAGATGATGTCATGTTGTGGGGTGGTTGGGCACCAATTTTGAGGAGGTAGTCAAGATATCTATTTGGATACGACTGTAGGATTCTTTCAAGAAAGTCCATGTTGTCGGCATCTTGTGTAAAGTTCAAGACATCTTGGTCATCTTGGCTAAGGGTGGGTGGTGGTGGTGGTGGTGGTGGTTGCAAGAAATGGAAGGGGTTTTCATTGGGGTTGTATGTCAGGATTTGAAAGACCGAAGGTAGGTTGTGTGTTTGGTTGATAGGTAGGTTGTTGTCATTGGTATTAGGCATTCATATGCCCATGTATTGTCCAGAGTTTGCCATTTCTTGATTCTTCTTGTGTTGTGATCTAGTTATGGGCATGCAAATTATGGATTTGATTTAGAGGTGGAGTGAAATGGGGATGGAGACCTTAAAGAATCTAGATTGATTTGTTGGACCCAAAGATGGATGTGGTAGTGAGATGGAGTAGAGAAAAAAGATGAAAGGGTGATTATAGTGTGATGAAGGATCGATAAGTTTTCAAAAAAGGTGTTAATCTAAGGATGATAAGAGTGGACGGTTTTGACTTTTTGTACAAATTTGGACCAAAAGATAGATGATGGATGATGTTTGCTTGAGGATGATTTGATGGATGGGATTTTGATGTTGATTTTGATGTTTGGTATGAGAGATTAGGATGATGCTTTTGAAAAAGGATTTTGAAGGTCAATGGATGAGCTCAAGTAAGATCTAGATTTGTGTCACACAAACGGATGTTTCTCTTTGTTTGGGGTAGACTAATGACCTTACACAAAGAAGGATGATTATTTCACTTGAAAGGTTGACTAATGACTCTCCAAGCAAAATATGATGTGAAGATGAAATCTAGATCTAGCTTTAACTCAAAGGGATGATGAGTTTTGGTTGATGATTTTCTGATGGGTGTTTGGATTTGGAAGATTTTGGATATGTTTTTGATGAGAGAAGCAAAAGGATTTTAGAATGATTTCTTGTAACAAGGATGTTTGTTTGGTCCAAGAGGTATGCAAAGATTAATGAGGGTGAATGGATATGGAATTGAGTGGATTATGATATAGGAAAGGGTTTGATAATGATAATGATTGATTCTCTAAGGTCAAGATGAAGGTATGATTGGAAAAAATGAGTGGGGTATTTGACAGATTTTTGGAAGGTGATTATGGATTATGGCAAAGTAGGTCCTAAAGATCACAATGGAATTTTCTCTAGTTTCAGGCAAGTCAATCTACAAATAGCACCAATCCACAAGTGAAATGGCACCAAAAGCAGACAGATTTGGCGCTGAAACAGGCTAGTTTTGGTTGAGGCTCTGAAAAATATGGATTTTGATGTCAAATTTGGATTTGTTTTGATATGAAGTTTGATCAAATAATTTTTATTATCTCTTGGCAAGTTTCTTGAAAATAATTTAAGCACAATAACACACAATAACCAAGATTTTGTTTGTGAAAAAGCCATGTGATTTTGTTAAATAGGCACTTTGCACAACCTAAGGTGAAGATAGGATAGTATTTGTTGAATCCCCTAGCTGTGCCTATTCAAAGCGGGTAGCTCTAGGATCTTGGTAGCACCGGCTCCCTCTTACAATGCACTCACTTCTCATGCATACCAAGATCTAGGTTTCCATGAAGGCTTGTCCCTCACCAAACCTTAGGATTGTCCCTACTACCTCAGCTAAAAACTGCATGAATTAGGGCCACTTCAAAGGTTTCCCTTATGCATCAACAAATAGAAAGTTTTTGGCTTGCTAAAACAAAGGTTCGTAGTAAGTACATTCGTTCAAGTGGCCATACATGCGGCAGCGCTACTCTCTATTATGGAGTCTCCCAGCCTCCAAGGGTTATGCCTTGGAGGGTTTTGGGGGAGGTTGGTTGTCGATATGACACAACAACACCTGTTGCTTGTGACTTTCGTCACAAACACATTATTTTATATTGCGGCTCAAAAGAGCTTGACTTTAGCTTGTTGCCACTTGGGTCGTTCCCACCTTTCAAAGTGGGGTGGCAAGCCCTCTAAAGGATTAACAAAATCAACAAAACCACAAAAATACTTTTGATCCCCAAGTTTATACAAGGATGCGAGGGGAGAGCATACATATATTTTGTGCTTATGTCATGCTAAACAAGGTTCATTTTAGTTCTTTGGATTATGTTTGGGGTGATTTATGCAAATGTTGTGAGAAGCTTTTGATTCCCAAGATCACCAATGGTGCGAGGGAAGAGCATACACTTTTCACGCTACAAACATAATCATGAAAGCACTTCACACAAATTTGATTTGTTTTCTTGTTTAGATGAGTCAAAAATGTAGATTGTTGTTCCTTTTAATCCAATGAGTTTATTAATGCACTTTGTGGTTCTTTTTAAAGCCCAAAATTGAAATGTTTGTTGATTTGTTGGCAAACACTTGTGAATTTTAGAGCACCAAATTCAAATGTTGATTAAGCTAAGGAACACAAATATTTATTTGTTGGTTGTTGATCGATTTTATTGCACCAAACTGAAATGTTTGTTTCTAAGCTAACATGCAAGGGTTCCTTTTAAGTCCCAATTGAAGTGTTTATTTTAAACTAAAGATAAACACCCTGCAAAAACTTGTTAGTGGCTGCAAAATGATGGTGATGACCTGCAAACAACTTATCAGTGCCTACACAGAACCCAAAATTAGCCTGTAAGCATAGCACTAAAATAGAGACCAAATGGTGCCACTACGGACTGCAATGGCGCTACTGATAGAAACTGACAAAAAAACCTAACACCCTAGACAATAGCGCTGATATACATACAGATAGCATTGATTTACAAAAATGTGCTAAAACTATTTATAGAATGCGCCAAAACAGAATATAGCACTAGAACATTATACAGAAGGCGTTAAAACAGAACATAGTGCTAAAATAATATACAGAGGGCGCTAAAAAATACAATAGCGCTAATATGAATATGACAAGGCACCACTTCACGTACGGTTGAATGGTCTGGTCACAGTTGAAAATAGTGTCGCTCTGGGTGCCAATAGTGCCGATACGAGCTTGAACTTGTCAATCCTACAAAACAGAGGTCTTCCTAACCAAAACAGAGGGTTAGAATGCAAATAAAAGAGGTCTTGTTAGTCTTGTTAGCTTAAGGAATGGAAAGCAAGACAAAGTGAAAGCCAAAATATGTGTTTGTTTCTTTAAGAAAATTTTGGCATGACCTCCCCTTCTTCATTCAAGATACCTGCAAAAATAGAGAGAAAATAAACTAGAAAAACAACAAGAAGAACAAAGATTAGACGGAAATGTGAGTGAGATTTAAGAGAGCAAGTGATGTGCGAAATAGTGCTATAATAGCAGATAGCGCTGAAATGTGCCAAAGATAGCGTCGTTGCGCAAGTAGATAGTGCCACTCCTGCAAAATCACGTCTTAAACACCAAAACTCACCAAAAAAATGATTAGAGATAGACCTTGCAGGTCCCACCGAGCGTGCCAATGTGATTAGGAAATCCAAATCGAAGGTAAAACATAAACTAAATGCATACAAACAAGAATCTATACCTTGATAAGAAGACCCAATCTCATCAAAGGGGAAGAAGCTTTGCACCCAAGAGCTCCTAAGATATACCCTAGTTGATGAAGACAAATGTGAAATGCTCTATCCTAATTGCAACTCACAAGCGAGCTCAATAGATATTTTGGCATGGTAACATTACATAAAAATTGGATGGATAAATGAGTTGGAGGATGCTATATTTATAGGCATTTTGGAGAGGTTTTGATCCAAGGGTTGAGATTGATTTGGGAGATCAATGGTGGAGGATGAAGGTGATGTGGAGGGCCTAGATTTCATCTTGGAGGATGGAGGGCTAGGAATAAATATGAATCTTTTATTCATTTTTGGTAAAAGGGTGAATTAAATGAGTATGGGAGAGATGAAATGTGTGTGAATTAAAAATGCACATGGGGAAGGGTAAAATGAATTAAAAATTCATTTGGGGATGAGTGGACATAAATAAGGTATGGCATGGGTAAGGGGTGTAAGAGATATTAAATGTGATGTTGGACATATTTTAATGAAAAATTAACTTATATGGATATATTTCAATTTTTTATTTGGAGGATGTGGGGAAGGGTGTTAAGATAGATTTGACCCTTTTAATGAGAGGTTAAGATTAATTAAATATAGGTTTTATTTAATTAATCCTAAGGCTAGGATGAGATAGGCTAGGATAGGCAATTAAATAATACTATTTAATTACCTAGGGTAGGGATAGGTCAATTAATAGGCTGAATTAATTAGTTAAACATGATTTAGCTAATTAATTGGGTTTAGTGAGGAAGGAGAAATTGACCAAATAAATATTGCATATTTATTTAATCAATGGGCTAAAGTTTGAACTATTGAATTAATAGAATTAATTCAATTGTTGGGGATAGAATGATAAAAAAATTAGGTGATGAAAGGATAATTAATTAAATAAAAATTTAATTAATTGCTTAGAAGGGAAATTGGTATGTTTAGGGATGTCGGGAGTCGGTTTGATGATGAGGACATTTTTAGGTGTCTACGCCTACCTTATAAAGCCTAATTGGAAGGTAGTTGAGAAGAGCTCCTCTAACTCCTTCTCCAAGTTGAGCCACCAATTTTCCTGCAACTTTTTCCCCAAAATAATTAAAATAAAAAATTGCCCAAAATTCAACAGCCCCATCCCTCCCTTCAAGAGGGATTAAAATAGGCTCTTCTCATGAGCCTTGAGGAATGGGGAGGTGACACATGTCACCTCCTCACTCCTCCCAACTACAAGCAAGACTCTTGAAATGGGGTGGTGACACATGTCATTCACCCACCCCACCAAGTCTCTCTCCCCTCCACTTGTCCTCTCTTAAACATGTGGGAGAGAAAAGTGGAGCTTAAGAAGGAGTGGGTGCCACATGTGCCCCAATCCTCTCCTCCTAAGAAGGACCACACAACCCCAAGGTACCCTCACCAATTATGGGAGAGACTTGGATTAAAGTCCTCCACAATTAAGGGGTCTTGAAGACTCCCCCAACCTAGGGAAGAGGAAAGGAAGAGGTTGAGTGTTTGACCCACTCATCCTCTCCCTCCCAAGCTTCCATTTTCGTCACTTTACTTTAGGGTGAAGTTAAAGTGACCAAATGGAAGTTTACCTAAGGTTACACAAGCCTAAATGACCCCTAGACCCTAGGGGTACAACCCAGGGTCAAGTTTAACCTATTTTGAGCACTAAATGTTGAGTAAAAACACATAAAAAGGGTCATAAAAATTATAACTCAAAAATTAAATTCAAATGACACTACAACTTACAACACCAATTAGAAATCAAATAAAATAAGGGTAGACCTAACCCAACCAACAACATGCAACAACATTACAAAAATTCATCATGCAACATAGTTGATCTTGGTTCCTCTTGGAACTAGATCAGCTTCACAAGGGAAAACAACACTGTGTGTGGGATGATCTCCGAGTATCTGTGGCTTTGTTAGAAACACTTGTGCACTCAAATGAAATGTTAATCTGACATGTATATGATAGCTGAAGCAAAGTGAAACAAGCACATACAACATCACATGTTCATATAAGCATCAAGGAAATCACATTACAATTAAGTTCTAAATCTTGCATTTCAAACATCCATCCCAAGATAGAATCACATAATAAATTTCTAACTAACATCACATGAATAGTATCCCAATAACATCATAATATAAACCATATGTCCAACATTGTCAGTAAATCAATATCAAGGTCTAAACACATCGTAAACATGCTAAGCATAATAAATCCACATAAAGCCTAAAAGTCCTGCAAATCAGGATCAACAGTCCCATAAGTCTAATACGTGTCAACCACAATAAGCTAAAGTAGTCAAATATAAGGGAATAAAAGGGTAGGCCTCACACAAACCCCACTCCTCTAGCCAAGAAGGTCAGAGATAACAGCATTGTAGAGGCTGTTGCTTTTCCTACCTCTACACAGTGTCCAGAGCTCATTGTAGCATGTGCAGAAAGATATGATCCATTGACTAGAACTATTCAAACCACAAGTGGGCAAATTTTGGCAAATTTGAGCTCGCAATCCCTTGCAAAATTTTTTGGAATACCGTCTTTCCAGTACTCTCCATCCCAGATAAGAAAGATGCAGAAGACACATACAAGAAAGATGTGGAGAAGTGCAAGAAGTAGATCAATGAAGACTGGATGAAACACAAAAGGTCCACTTTGACTAAGTTACCTCACACACTGTATAGGAGTGATTTTCATGATGAAATTGGGGATTTAGTAACTTTGTTGAGCATAATCTATGGACTTCCTACTACCTCCACTTTTGAAGAATGGATGTTTGCCCTTATTGAAGAGATAATACATGGAGATAAGAAACTTCACTGGGCCCAAATCATCAGAGATAATATGCATGAGGCCTTTCTGAACTTCAAGACAAAAGAGACTTTTAAATGGACTTCCTATGTAGTCTATGCCTTGGCTATGTTGGAACCTAAAATTTCCATCAATTTTTTTGCAAAATTTTAGGTTCCCATGATGAAAAACTTGATTGCAGCACTCAGAAATATACCTGAAAAATCTACCCCAGTGACCTATTTTGGAGGGTCATAATTTGGAGCCCATTCACTTTCATGCCAAACCACCTAGTAGGCATGCTCATCTATCATACATGAGTGTGCATATCTGATTTTAGGCTCCCATGATCATATTTGACTGGGTTTTCAAGCATCAAGTTGAAGGGTTCTGGTAAGGTTTGTTGTCTACACAATTTTAAAACTGTCAAGGAGCTCAATTTTGGAGGCAAATATCTAGCAACTGGATGATTTCCATGATGAAAAAATTGTTGCTTCAGATCATCCCCATGCTAATGTACTTTCATGCCAGTTTTCAAAACTCCAGCATCTCATTTGGTTTTTTTTCAAAATTAAAAGCAAATGCAATTTATCCTATTTTTTCAGTTGCATTTCCAGAAAGTTGCAGAGAGGTCAACTTTGACCCTTAATATTTCATGAGTGAAATGGATTGGAGAGAAGCCCCTTTGTACACATACTCATGGATCCTAAATAAACTATTTCCCCAAATGGCGGCTTCCTAGGAGATGATTTGGTATTTTTTCAGGATGGTGACTTTGTGAACCCTAGTTGGTTTCTAACAAGATGCAGTTTTAGAAAAGACTAAGTGAGCTACTTTGGCATTGAATATTTTGCACATCAAGATGGACCTTGCCAAGATATTTATTGCAATGAATTCTTGGTTCAAATGTCTACATGTATGTGCATTTCATGACTCCAGGAGATGATTTGATCAGTTTTTTAAAGCAATTTTGGAGGCCACCTGACTTGTTTTGCTCACAATGCAAAATGCCTGAAAGAGGATTCTAATGACTACCCATTGCAATTTTTCACCTCAGAAGCATATTAAAATAGTCTTGGATCAATTGAGGACAAAATTTGTTTCAAAAGGAAAAAAATTTAGTCGGGCCCACATGGGGACCCGACCTATGTCACACAAGCATTATTGATGGAGCTTGAAACTGAGTTCAAAAACATTTTTCATGACATTCCATGGGTTTGGCTCTTGTTTGGAACTCTCCATTCATGGAGAAAAACAAATCATCTTCATGTGATAAGGTTGGTGGATAGAAGAAAATTGTGATAGACACAGATATAATGATAAATGTTGTCCTCTATTGAGGGTGGTCTGATATTCAAATAAGTGATTGGGATCCACACTTGTGTCTTATGCCTGATGGGAAAAAGATGAAGTGAGGTCAACATTTCTACCAGGAAATTTGCCATATTGGCTACTGCCTTCCATGCCTTAAAATGTTTTGTTGATCTCTCCTATGCATGTTGATAATGCCTATTTCACTCCTCAATTATATGGACATTTTGCAACTTATAATTGCCATCTTGGAGAATGCCTTCTGATTGATTATAAGGAACTAGCTTGCTAGGTTTCAGTCAAGAATGGTGTTAAAAGGTTGGAATCAAGTTCCTAGGAGAGATTCCTAGATTTTAGTAATCAATCAGGACAATGCATTGTGCAAGCAACAGTTACTAGATTGTCCAATAGTCAAGCTCTTTGATCATCTGATAGAGATTACCAAGGCAAGCCTATCAATATTTGGAGGTGCCTATAACATTGAAGCACAAGTGAATGATACTAGAGTTACAATAGTAGTGCAACATTTTTCAAGTACACATGATGTGCATTTGGTTTTGGGTGCAAGAGGATTGCGAACAACATTGGTTACAATTCAAGATATAGGGCTTGCATCTTGTGTTTTAGCTTCTTCTTTGGCATGTGTGGTGGATGCTGACTGGTTGAAAATTATCTCACCAGAGGAGACAAGTTTACTGCTAGGATTTATAAAGGAAATTGAAATTTTGGCAGGGACACATGATGAACATGTTTTTGATATATCACAGACTGATTTCATGAATATGCATGTCCACATGGAGGATGAGATACTTGAGCTTGTAGATAGCGATGGTGTTGCAAAACCATTTGGAAATAAAGTTACAGGATCAAGGTTTTTCATACGTGATACAAACATTGGGCTGACAAGTACTCTTCATGTTGGTGCCTAGCAAGGATCTAGAAGAGAAATTTTCAGTCAGTTTCCTAAGGTGAAAGTCTATACACCTTCGTTGATACATCCTTCAAGACTTTTTCTTACCTCAGGGGCAACGTACATGTTGATAGTGAATGGAGGGCCCCGAACAGGAATACTTGTAGAGTATTCTATTGTGGATATTTATGTTACATTAGTTGAAAGTGTTGTAGGGAAATTGGTTGTAAGCTCTCTTGGCAACACTAGCATTAGAGATTGCATATACAACATTGCTGAGAGTCAATATATGAGGCATATGTTGAAGTTATTATGGGGATCCCCTCATACATGAGATTGAATTTTGTAAAGACCTAGCTTGGTACTGGAAGTGAATATCCTGTGAGTGAAGGAAGTCAGGATGTACATGTACACAATGCATTGGGTAAAGTCATTATCGATACAGATAATAATCCAGAGCACTTCATCACTACAAATCCCTACTATGATTCTCGTGTGAATTACAAGATGTTATTGTTGGCCAACATAGCTTACCTGAAAGCTACAAGCAATTGGGTGAGACTGGAGAGCCTCGTCCAGTAAGGAGGAAGATCTTTGGTCATGCTTGGCCTCTCAAAGCACCAGTTATAGATGGAATTATCCCAACGTGGCCATAGCTCTATGACAGTGTGCCTTGCATTGATGATAGGGTTGAAACAATATCTATGAGGAATGCTATATATGTTGAGACGATGGCTTCGGTGGAGTATGCAACAAGGAAATGATTTGTCAAAGAGACTCCTCCATATCGAAGTGAGTGATTTCCCAGTCCCTCTGAAATCCTAAGGGAGTGACATGTTGTAGTTATGGGAAAGATGAAAACACATAATGAAACCCTAATCAGAGAGACTAGCATATTGGAGTAAGTGATTTCTAGGTCTCTCTGATCTACCGATGAGGTGGGCTCAGAAGCTAAAATTAATTGTTGAGATCAAAAGTATGAGATATATTGAAATGGACATCAAAGTGACCTCCATATATTGGAAAGAGGCTTGCAAAGTCTCTCTAATATGCCTATATCAATTAAAAATGTGAAGAGATTGTTATGAAGATTAATGTGACACGGTTGAAAAGTGAATATTAAAAGGAATTACATTAAGAGGTAGTTGCCAGTAAAATACTCGGGTAAATGGATTTCACACAAAAGTTAAATGGAGGTGAGAAAGATTTTTAATGGTGAAATCAAATATTAAGGAAAATTAAAATGCAAAGCAGATAGATATTTCACGGGAGTGTGAAATAGATTTAAGAGGAAGATCAAAATGCAAAGAGGAAATATTTCATGGGTAAAAATACCAAGCAAATATTTACAAACCAAATGGATGAGGAAGTTATTATTCACAAAAATGATTTCACAAGAAGGCCAAATAGAAATGCAAAAAATATTGAACATTCATGAATAATATTTCAAAGATGAGTTTTATGAAGGAAAGTGAATTCACACAAATGATAAATGGTTTCACTATGAGTGAAAGGTTCTAAAGTGAAATATTAAAACTATGGGTTTTGATATTTTAATTCTTAAAAGGTGAGACATTTATTATCCATCTACCTTCATGAGCATTGCAAACTAGAGAAATGGTATTAAATTGGCAACCAAAAGGATTTACACAATCCCTTCGATGGATTGAAAGGTGAATATTAAAAGATTGGATCTGGAGGAGTCTTTTAATCTCAGAGTAAATATTTTGGAGTCTCCCCGATAAAATAGTTTTGTACAAAACAAATTGAAGCTCCACAATAATAGGAGATCAAAATTTATTAAAGTCACCACCTAAAAAATCATTTGGGGAAGATAAAATTCACTAATGGTAAAGTGCAATGAAATATTTTCATGAAGGAAACTTAGGAGTAGGTAATTATTTTACCTAAGGAGCAAGGTGAAAGTGCATATAGATAAAGGTGAAGAAAAATCTCCAGCAAGAGGAGAAATAATAATGATTATCATCAAAATTAATCTTCATGGGATGCGAGACAACGAAGTAAAATTAAATATTTTTATTGCCAAAGATAATCAAAATAACGAAAGGTTGCACCGGAATGGATGAAGGGTCATAACCCTAAAAATATAAAGTATAAATGGGAGATAAAATCCATTATCAAGAATGATGAAGAAGTAAGAATCAATCAGTAGGAATTAGAGATTATATAGAATATACCAAAAAATGAAGGCTTCCGATGCACATCGCAAAATTTTTTGAAGCAATTTAATGGAGAGGAATATTATAATCTGGTGTCCAAAAATTTTGGTGCTCAATTATTTGTTAATGTTCATTCATATGTGGTATCTGTGTTGTCTCCAGAATGGTTTTCCTTTGTTATTTAAACTAATATATCAAGGATATACTTAATTTATCAGGGCACATTTGTTGCCTCTATGTGATCTGCTTGATTAGTTTCTGTGAGAAGTTGATTTAAGTCCTTCTAAGTGGTTTATGTTTATTGGTCTCTACCAAGAGTTAAAACCCTTTAAATAGATCATCTTGGTTGGTTTCCTTCACACCATAATTAAAAGTCCTTTCAATTGATCACAGTAACCTGGGAAAATACCATTGGCATTTGTAAGAAGAGCACAAGTAACTGACAACCTTTCACGTTTATACAAGGTATAAACATTTGAAAAGTGCCAAATAATTTGAGTTAAGCTGAAAGGGAGGACACATTTATCATACACATCTTGACTCAGTTGCCCAAAAAAGCACTAGTCATATTCATTATAAAACAATACTTCATTTAAAATTTATTCACATATTAAAAATTCAAACCTTAGTAGTAGGACTAACTCTCAGCCTTATATATGTCTCGCATCTACATGCCACTATGAGTAGATCACTAAGGTCACACAAATCTACAGTAGCTATCAAGGCACACTCGCCTAGGTCTGGCAGAGCCTAAAGAGAAGGGGGTTTTCAATCATATCAACCTTGTTTCGTTAGCCCAAAGCGTTAAGAAAACTTGGCATCCTCTTGTTGGGATTTAAGGTGTTTCAACCTTGGTAATTCCTTGCATTTATTTATTGTAATATATTTATTTATTGCCTATTGTGTAATTAGGATGCAAATCCTATTTTTTCATCTTGTGGGAGTTGGCACGGTGATGTGTCATCCTACGTGGAAGGTGACCACATGTAATTTTGTCCTCACATGAGGAGATAGGCGTCCCACTTAGTGGTAGAGATATTTTGCATGTGTTGGCACTTTGACTAGTGTGTAAGTGAATCTTGACCGAAATGGTTATGACAGATTCCTATGACAGAATCTATGACGTGTAAGAGTCGTAAATGGAATGTTCTATGACAGGTGAAGACATGTGTCACAAGGCATCTTGGAAGAAGGCATCTTTGGGCACCCTAAGGAGAGTTATGACATGTTGTAAGAGAATATGCTATTTTTAGTCAGTGTATGATAGATTCTCTTACAACTGTAAGTACTGTCAGTATGATGGGTTCTATGATGGTCGTAAGATGCGTAATAGCATCTGTCATTGCCCAACTTGGGAATAGGCAACCATATTGGGATGGGGTGTTATGACAAGTGTCATGACCATGCTGCAATGTTGGACAAGTGTCTCTAGGCATGGATTTTGGGCCATGAGGCCAAGTTGGACGCCCATCTCAAGAAAGGTCCATTTTTGCCTTGTAACTTCTATTTAAACAGGTGCTTGGAGAGGAGATGTATTATGTGATTGATAGGTACTATTATGCTGTCAAAATATCTTTAGATATAAGTGTCAAAGACACCTACAAGAGTATTGGCTCGGTAACTATGTTGTAAACTTCATTGTTTAGATAATACATTTGAGCTATGTTTTGGAGTGTGGGGTTTTTCACCCAAAAGGGTTCTCCCCATGTATATATTGTCTCTCTCTCTTCTATCTACTTTTTGTGTGTATGTGTATTGTTGCAATATCTTTGTTATTGGGTTAATAACACTATAATTGTAAAGGTTAAAAATAATTTGCACTCATCTCTCTTCATTAGATTAGTGTAGGAAGTGATTTTTGCACACCTAGGTTCCTTTCAGTTGGTATCAGAGCTTGATCACCTTTGGTCCTAGTTGTTGGGTAGGGTTTTCTGAGCTGATCTTAGATTGAGTGGGAGTCTGTGCAGAGTATTCTATAATCTTGTTGTAGGAAAGAGATGGTAGGCACATCTGAAAGATTAGAGGTGGAGAAGTTAAACGACACAAATTTTGAGTTATGGAAACTTAAGATGGAGGACATGCTTGTTGATCAAGACCTATGGGAAACTACTTCCGGTGTAAAACCAACCACAATGGTACAAGCTAATTGGGATCTCAAAGATCGAAAGGCTAAGGGTCTCATAAGACTCAGTCTAGATGATTTTGTCATGTTAAATGTCCATGAGGAGAAGAGCACGAAAGACCTTTGGAAGAAGCTAGGAGATGTTTATCAGGCCAAATCCCTAGTGAACAAATTTTTTTATGAGAAATAAGTTGTATTCTCTGAGGAAGGAGGATGGAGGATCCGTTGCAGATCATTTGAGTGCTTTCAACATGTTAGTAATTGACTTCTGCTGGTGTGAAGATGGAGGAGGAGGATCATTGTATGACCTTGCTTTGTTCTTTGCCAGACTCATGAGATCATCTTGTTATGGCTATTGGGAGCACCACATCCACTTTCAAAATGGATGAAGTGGTATCTTCACTGTTATCTGAAGAGATGTGAAGAAAGTCTTCTGAAGCAGCCAAAGAGGCTCTTGTGGTTCGTGGAAGACCCAAAGAGAAAGGGAAAAAGAAGGACAAGAAAGCTGAGGAGGGTAGATCCAAATCCCATGGGAGATCCAAATCTCCTAGAAAGTCCAAGGCTCTCTATTGGAACTGTGGAAAAATTGGGCATTTCCAAAAGGAATGCAAAGAGGAAAAGAAAAAGAAGAAGAAGAATGTCCCAGACTTAAATTCTGACAAGTCACAAGATGATGGTGATGCCTTCATTGCAGCCCTAGCCACCCATGCATCTAATGATGTGTGGTTGATTGATTCTGGTGCATCATTCCACATGACCTCGCATCGAAGCCAGTTCACGGAGTATGAAGAGTTCGATGGTGGAAGAGTGTACCTGGGTGACGATTCTCATTTGAAGATTGTTGGTCATGGAAGAGTCTCAATCTGATTCCCTGATGGATGAGTGAAAGGGATAACTAGGGTCATGCACATCCCAGGCTTGGCACGGAACCTGCTTTCTATAAGTAAGTCGAATGATGCAGGTGTGTAGGTTGTCTTTTCAAAGGACGGATGCAAGATGACTAGAGGATCTATGGTGCTTTCAAAGGGTACTCAAAGAGGTACTCTATTTCAACCGGAGGCATGCACTTCACAATGCAATAGTTCTTCTAACTTGAAGAAAAGAGCTGCAGTCACTTCATCCCCACCATCTGAACCAGCAGTGAAGAAATCTGTTGTAACAAATTCTGATGGTAGTGCATCTTGGGTACCCAAGGGTGCTCATGCTTTGGAAGTTAAGCTTCCTATTGAAAAGATAATGTTATAGCATAAAAGATTTGGCCACATTTGTGAGAAGGGTCTTAGAACCCTAAAAAATAAAAATCTCATTGAGGGGTTAAATGATTGTAATCTTGAGTTCAACTTTTGTGAACATTGAATATATGGAAAGCAAAACTGTGTTTATTTTTACTCTAGTTCTCACAAGTCTTCTGGTATGTTGGACCTTATTCATTCTAATGTGTTTGGTCCTATTAGTGTTCCTTCGATTTCCAAATCTGTATATTTTGTATCTTTTATAGATGATTATAGTAGAAGGACATGGATTTATTTTCTCAGAAGCAAGACTGAAGTCTTTAGTCAGTTCAAAGAGTTTAAAGCTTTTGTTGAGAATCAGACTAGTAAAAAGATTCAGTGTTTGAGAATTGACAACGGCAATGAGTTTTGTTCGACAGAGTTCGATAAGTTCTGTAAAGAGCAAGGTTTTGAAAGACATAAGACAACTCCATACACGCCACAGAAAAATGGAGTTGCAGAGAGGATGAATAGGACATTGATGGAGAAGGCTAGGAGTATGCTTAGTGGAGCAAGCCTCGAACAAATTTTATGGCCTGAAGTTGTAGCCACTGCTTGCTACCTGGTAAACAGGTATCATACATCAGCTCTTGTTGGTAAGACACCTATGGAGGTGTGGTCTGGTAAGAAGCCTTCAGTTAGACATCTTCATGTTTTTTGTTGTGAGGAATATGTACATGTGCCTAGGGAGAAATGGTCTAAATTGGAGAACAAGGCTATTAATTGTATTTTCATTGGCTATGGTGTCGGTGTGATAGGATACAAGCTTTGGGATCCTGTGGCTGAAAAAGTGTTGTATAGCAGAAGTGTTATCTTTAGAGAGCTAACACCTTCTTCCATTATTCTACAACAAGAATAGATAGAAAAGAAAGAGGATGTGGTTCAATTTCCTTCTACCCCTAAGAAGACTAAACCGACAGACCCTGTGAGACGTAATGATGAGGAGAGCTCTAGTAGCTTTGAAAGCTCAGAAGAAGAAGCAGAACCTCAACCTCAACCCTTGAGGAGGTCTGCATGAACATGGAAGCAACCTGATAGGTTTGGTTATTCATTACTTGATTTTAGTTGTACTTTTGCTTTGCTTACTAACACTAATGAGCCTAGAACTGTGACAGAAGCTATGGGCATGAAAGATACAGGTTCCTGGAAGGAGGCCATGGAAGATGAGATGGCTTCTTTGAAAAAGAATAAAACTTGGGACTTGGTGCCTATGCTTGAAGGACGGAAACTTGTTGGATGCAAATGGGTGTTCAAGAAGAAATTCGGTGCAGATGGCAATGTTGAAAAGTACAAGGCTAGACTGGTTGCGAAGGGGTACTCACAAGTGGAGGGAATTGATTATGGTAAAATTTTCTCTCCCATTGTAAAGATGACATCTATTCAGTTCTTTTTATCTCTTGCAGCAGCTTATGACTTAGAGGTGAAGAAAATGGATTTGAAAATAGCTTTCCTTCATAGTGACTTGGAGGAAGAGATTTACATGTCACAACCACAGCATTACATAGAGAAAGGTAAAGAAAATTTGGTTTGCAAACTGAAGAAGTCTTTGTATGGTTTAAAGCAGTCTCCTAGGATGTGGTATATGAAATTTGATGCCTTTGTGTTGATTGGATTTCTAAGATCAAAATTAGATCATTGTGTGTATTACAAATTTGACAATGATCGCATTCTCATTATTGCATTGTATGTTGACGATATGTTGTTAATTGGGAATGGTAAGAATATGATTTCTAATTTGAAGTCTCAGTTGTTAGGACAGTTTGAGATGAAAAATCTAGGGGCAGCCAGGTATATTCTGGGAATGGAAATCAAAAGAGACAGAGCTAACAGAAAACTTTGGTTAATCCAGAGTAAGTATGTGAAGACCATGTTGGATAGGTTCAGCATGGCAGATTGTAGACCATTGTGTGTTCCTGTATCTTTGGGGACAAATTTATCTATTAATGATTATCCAAAATCTCCTAGTGAGGTGGAGGACATGAGCAAAGTACCTTATGCTAGTACTCTTGGCAGTTTAATGTATGTCATGGTTTGCACAAGGCCAGACATTGCCCAAGCAATGGGAGTCCTTAGTCAATTTATGGCTAGTCCTAGATGGGTACATTGGGATGCGGTTAAGCAAGTGTTCAGATATTTGAGGGGTACTTCTAAGTATTCCATATTCTATCATGGTAATCCTACAGGACCTCCACATTCTATTTGTATTCGTGGATTTGTGGATTCTGATTGGGCAGGTGACATTGACAGCAGGAGATCCACCAGTACTTACATGTTTACTATGTTCGGTGATGCAATTAGTTGGATGAGTAAGCGACGACCTGTGGTCACTTTATCCATGACAAAAGTTGAGTATATGGTAGAAACTCATTCTTGCAAGGAAGCCATTTGGCTTAAGAGATTGTGTTCAGATGTTGGTGTCGATGCAAGACAGATTACTATCTGTTGTGACAGTCAGAGTGCGATTTGCCTAGCAAAGAATCCAACTTTCCATGCTAGAACAAAGCATATTGATGTACAGTTTCATTTCATGTGAGACATGGTAGAGGATGGGAAGGTGAATTTGGAGAAGGTAGACACTTTGAATAATGTTGTGGCTGCATTGACGAAACCAGTGGGCACAGATAAGTTCAAATGGTGTTCAGAGTCTATCGGCCTCTCAGCCTATAGCAGTTAAATCCTATCTTTTCCATTAGCTCTTACAAGGTGTTCAACAAGTGGGAGAATGTTGGGAATTAAGGTGTCTCAACCTTGGTAATTCCTTGCATTTATTTATTGTAATATATTTATTTATTGCCTATTGTGTAATTAGGATGCAAATCATGTTTTGTCATCTTGTGGGAGTTGGCACAGTGATGTGTCATCCTATGTGGAAGGTGACCACATGTAATTTTGTCCTCACATGAGGAGATAGGCATCCCACTTAGTGGTAGAGATATTTTTCCATGTGTTGGCATTTTGACTAGTGTGTAAGTAAATCTTGACAGAAACGGTTATGACATATTCCTATGACAAAATCTATGACGCGTAAGAGTCATAAATGGAATGTTCCTTGACAGGTGAAGACATGTGTCACAAGGCATCTTGGAAGAATGCATCTTTGGGCACCCCAAGGAGAGTTATGGCATGTTGTAAGAGAATATGTTATTTTTAGTCAGTGTATGATAGATTCTCTTACAACTGTAAGTACTGTCAGTATGACAGATTCTATGAGGATCATAAGATGCGTAAGAGCATCTGTCATCGCCCAACTTGGGAATAGGCAACCATATTGGGATGGGGTGTTATGACAAGTGTCATGACCATGCTGCAGTGTTGGACAAGTGTCCCTAGGCATGGATTTTGGGCCATGAGGCCAAGTTGGACGTCCATCTCAAGAAAGGTCCATTTTTGCCTTGTAACTTCTATTTAAATAGGTGCTTGGAGAGGAGATGTATTATGTGATTGATAGGTATTGTTATGCTGCCAGAATATCTCTAGATACAAGTGTCAAAGACTCCTGCAAGAGCACTGGCTATGTAACTGTGTTGTAAACTTCATTGTTTAGATAATACATTTGAGTTGTGTTTTGGAGTGTGGGGTTTTTCACCCATAAGGGTTTTCCCCACGTATATCTTGTCTCTCTCTCTTCTGTCTACTTTTTGTGTGTATGTGTATTGCTACAATATCTCTATTGTTGGGTTAATAACATTGTAATTGTAAAGGTTAAAAAGAATTTGCACTCATCTCTCCTCATTAGATTAGTGTAGGAATCAATTTCCGTACACCTAGCTTCCTTTCACCTCTTAAGGTTTACAGCCTACATTTTTTAGACCTAACAGGCTAGATGTATAGAATACCCCAAATTATCTAAGATTGGAGAAGTTGGGAATGGGGATCAACAATGGAAGGTTTATGAATGCTATACCCAACTGACAATCTCTCAATCATTGATCCATTACAAGAGGGTAAATGATGCGTTCACTATGCATATCACCAAGCTTCTTGAAGGAAGCACTAGACTAAGAATAACTCCCAAATCCATGAATGTTGTGCAACAATATGGGAGATGGTATTTACAGTTTCAAAAGTTTACTTAAGAATTTAAGGCTTTACAGGTGCACCCTACAGACTACCTCAGTACCCAACTGACAAAGTTGTGCTCCTTGAGTTGACCAGGCAACTCCTCACATGTGCAAAGAGGCTGAAACATTTGCATAAGGTTGATATTAAGTTTCTAATTCTATTGGGTAAGGGCCACTATTCTTGTACAACCTTAGGAGTAGCATAACACTCAGAGAAAGAATTGCATCTACTGAATCTTCATCTGTATATAAGGAGGAAACACTTTGATCCACACGGGACCATGGAAAAATATGTAATTAAGAAATTGTTCCATCGAGAGCATCTTGAAGACTTTTGGGCAAACTGTGTGGATGATTATGAAGTAATAGGAAGAAATTACTCTCAGTTGTCCCTGGATTATATAAAGAGATTTTGAGTCATACAAGTCCCTGACCAAGTAGTGGAAGATGGAAATGTAGTTCAGAGAGGGCCATGGGAAGCATTGCTTGGCCAGCCAATTCCTCCTCCAAATTGGGCTAATGCAGAGGAGAGTTCTTTAGATGAAGCAATGAGGAACCTGAGCAAACTCAACAAAATTTGGGTCAGAAGCCAAATTGTAGTGTTGACACAAGCAGGAGTCGCACTGACATACACAGAAGAAGATTCAGAGAAGGAATCAGGGGATGAAGAAGATCAACCTCTGGAGGTGATCAATGCAGAAGAACAGGAAGTAGTAAAGGACACTGACAGTGAGGAGCATGTGCCATTGGCAGAGAAAGGGAAATCTAAGAAGACTATTCCCAAGGCACAAAAGAAAGATCCTCCTCCTGCTACAAGGACTAGAGCAGCAAAAAGGAAAGATATACCAAGTGGCAAAGGAGAGAGTTCAAAAGCTAAGAAGTCAAAGGCCAAGGCAGAAGATGCATCTACTACCACCTCTTCCAACACCTCAGCTGCCCCTATAGTTTCCCCATCCCCAGCAAGTGTAACCTCCATTTCCCTTGCTATACAAGATACTACATCTTCTACTCCCTCTATTTTAGTCCCAACATCACCTTCATCTTCATTAGTAGAAAATGTAAGTATACCTAGTGCATCCTCTTCACTTTCTTTTTTTGCCATCATTCCTCCAATTTCCTCATCACCTTCTATTTCTACCATATCCTTGATATCCATTTCATCTATTTCTATCTCCACCAAATGTCATTACCACCCATTCCCACAATCTTATCACCTTCCTTCTCTCTCCCATCACTTAGTCTCTCTTCACTTGTTACTATCTCTTCCATGTCTTCTCCCCCTTTTGTACCACCCTCATTAGGTTTTGCTTCATTTGCAAGTTTATCTCATGCCTATTTTCCTTCTATGGCTATTCATTCCCTATCCACAATAAATAATTCTTGACAAGTTCAATTGTTGTCTCCTTGGAGTCTGTCCCTTTGGCTGTCCCACAACTGTCGGGCATCAAGAAGATATGTGCAGAACTGGAGTCATAGGAGTAAGAGGCAATTAAGGAAGTATCTGAAGACCCTCTGCCTAACCCTAGACATATAGAGATAGTTGAGGTATCAGAAAACCCAATGTGTAAAAACACAGTAGACACAGTTTTGGGAATTGCTCAACAAGATATATTAGAAAATCTACATAATCTTGAGCAGTCAAATGATGAAGGGGATGATAGAGATAAAACAATTGAAAATGAATTAGAAATTCATGATGAACCACCTAATAAAGGAGACAGCCACATTGACTCTTCTAAGGATTCTTCCTCCTCAGTACTAGATTGGATACAACAGAGGTTAGAAAATAAGGCCCCGCAAGTTGAAATAATGAAACTAGACTTGGATGCACTCCTAGCCTGAGTAGAGAAACCCAAAAAGAAAAAAAGGGCTAAGATCTAGTCGAGAATCCATAAGGATGCAATAGGAGCTAGGATTGTAGAGATAGGTATCCCACCTGCAGAGGCAAACAAAGGAGAAGTAAGGATTGAGGACTATACAATTACTACTATTAATATGGGACCGGCCACCAGAGGTCAAAAGATAGATGAATTCAAGGGGACAGTGTCCACAATTTTGGATCAATTAAACAAAGATGAAATGATAAAGCAACAGTTAAAATAGAAAAATGAAGAGCTTCGGGCATGCCTTAAGTTTTAAATGAAACCAATGAATTTAGACGGGGAACCAGAAGTAGCTCTTGCCCTACTATTAAAAGAGGAATTAGCCAAATTTGATGACATTAAAATAACTACTGCGAGTACACAAGAGTGGTTCAATAAGGTGTACAACAAAAGTTGTGAGGTGATAGCTTTTGCATGTCTATTACATAAAGACTTTCGTATTTTGAAAGAAGAATGGGAAGATTTGCATGATGAATGTGAACCATATGAGAGTACTATTCCCACATGTTCCCAAGAGTACAGGCCATGAGGAGGCTATCTAAGGAAGTTCTTCTAGTAGAAAAAATTTTGACAAAGGAAAGGTTGAAGAAACCTGAGGAATGGCATGAACAGATGAAATTGAGAAAAGGTATTTTTGATAAGGTGAAAGATTCCTTTGAAATAATAAAAACCAAAATAATGGAGGTGATATATGAAATAAATGATACATTGAGAGACTACATAAATACTGGTCTTAATGACTTGACCCCAATAGATGAACAACAGTGTAAGGATAGATTATATCAGGTCATTCACAGAGATTCACCATTGAATATGGTTGGAAAACTAGAGAAAGTCAATAATCTCCAGACTATTTTTTGGCATTTAAGAGGGGAAGAAAATTGAGAGAAGTTGTGTAATATAAATTTTCCATAGAGATTGATAGCTTGAGGTTTGGAGTAGATTAAGTCAAAGACCCAGATCCAACAGATATCAATCCAACTTTGTCAGCATTAGTGGTGTACAACAACAAGAAAGTAGAGGAAGACAAAATTGATTTGGATGAAGAGGAGCAATAAAATACTTAAAGTCACATGTAAATCCTGTCATTTGTAATCAATTTTATATTTGGAGAGTCATGTGACCTTATTTTTTCTTTATTATGTCTTGGAATTTGACTTTTCCCTATGTATAGCTTAATGGGTATTCAATTTGTCTAGATTTAATGTATTTGCAAGCTGTATTTTCTCTTTTTCCTACAAGACAAATGCCAATCCAAAAATGCAATTTAGCTACTGTATCACATTAAATGTCATGTAATCTAGACCATCGGTGTTGAGTTAATCTCCACCATTCATTCAAAAACTTAGTATGGAGCCTCCTCTATATAAAGGGTTGCCATTCCTCTCATTGTAATAGACTTGATGTTGGATTGTTGAAACTCTGCCAAATTTCTAATTAATGCAAAGCAAGCTACTGCAGTTTTTTGGGAATTTGTTTATTGTGTTATCAATTTGGTTGTCATGGTTCACTTCTTTCTCTGCAACTAGTTAATTGTGCTTTTGCAATGTTAATGGCTTGTTGAAGGTATTTGATGAACATTTTGGTCCATACTATTAGTTGCTTGCTGATTGTGAGTTATTGTGTATAGTTAGCCTAGGCCATTAAATTGAACTTAGTTCAATTACATTTTATAAGTTAAACTGCGCCATGATTTGGGTGTTTAATGAATGAATGTGATCTAAAAATTTTTACTTTCCATTGAAAATAGAATCATTTTCTGCAGCACTGTAGAATTCATGTAGCTTGGTAAAATAGAAAGTGGTTAACTTTAGAGTGTTTGTCTACCATCAATAAGCTTTGCATTGTGAATGTCATTTAGGACTTCTCTCTAACCCTTCACCCTTTTGCATTTTTCTTTTACAAAAATTGTTAGATTTAGGTTTCATAGCAGCAATCAATTCTCAAATTTGTTGAAAACATCATAGGGTTTTTTGCATATACTTTGCTGTCATATTTCATAAACCCTGCATTTCATGTAAGACCCCTTGTTGGCATAGCTGGTACATTCCACTAAAGTTATTCCATGCAAAGCTAAGACCTAGCTGTATAAACCTTGGGGCAGTCCTATCTAGGATAGGATACCTTTTTCAAGAGAGGTGGGGTATCCCTTATTTCACCTGCGTTGTTGTGTGTCAAAACCACCATCAACACAAAAGTCTCTTCATAATCTATTCCTTCCACTTGTGAGTAGCCTTTACACACAAGTCTTTCCTTGTTTCTCACAACTTCTCCAACTTCATTCAGTTTGTTCTGGAATACCCACTTTGTTCCTATCACATTCTTGTCTGTAGGTCTTGGGACAAGTTCCCAAGTCTTGTTCTTCTCAATCTGTGTTAGTTCTTCTTCCATTGCTTTGACCCAATGTTCATAATTGCATGCTTCATTTACTATTTTAGGTTCCACCTTTGAGAGTAAACAGATATTTACATGATATTCTACAGCTCTACTTCTTATCAACACACCTTTCCTTTTGTCACCAATAATCTGATCGTCAGAGTGATCTCTTTGCACATACCTGGGGGTTTTAAGAATTCTTTCTTGAGCTTTAGCTTAAACTTCTTATTCTTCAGGATTAGCTTGCACTTCAGTCTAAACTTCCTTTTCTTTGTCTTTTTCAACTTTTTCTGTATCAATAGATTGATCTGACTCATATCTATCTGATTGAATATCTTCATCTACTTTAACATTTGCACTTTCAATGATTTTTCTCAATCTTTTGTTATAGCACCAATAAGCCTTTCTCTTAGTAGAGTACCCAAGGAATATGCCTTCATCACATCTAGCATCAAACTTTCCTAATTCTTCATCTCTTCTGATGTAACATTTGCTTCCAAAAACTTTGAAGTATTTGACAGTAGGAGTTCTTCCATACCACAGCTCATAAGGTGTATTTGTTTCTTTCCACTATACTTTCAGTAGATCTGCTTCCTTGATCATTGTTCTAGCAACTTCTTGAACAGTTCTATTCTTTCTTTCAACCACTCCATTTTGTTGAGGGGTCCAGGGAGAAGACAAGTGTCTCTTTATTCCATGTTCTTTAGAGAAAGCTTTAAACTCATTTGAAGAAACTCACCACCTCTATCAAATCTCAAACACTTGATTCTCAAATCCATTTCATTTTCAACCATAGCTTTGAATGCCTTAAACTTGTCTAGGGTTTTGATTTTTCTCTAAGAAAGGTAACCCAAGTCATTCTTGAATAATCATCAATAAGAAGCATGAAATACATGTCACCTTGTAGACTTCTTGTTCTTGTAGGGCCACATAAGTCTGTATGCACCAAATCCAGTAAACCAATAGAGAATTGTTCTTTGCTCTTGAAAGTAGTCTTTGTCATCTTCCCAAACTGACATTCTTTGCACATAGCATTGGTAGGCTTCACAATCTTAGGTAGGTCTCTCACTGCTTGTATTGTGCTTATTCTCACCAAATTGTCAAAGTTAATGTGACACATTCTCCTATTCCATAACCAGCTTTCACTTGTTTGAGCCAACAAACAACAATTATTAGTATCCTTCAAATGATAAACATTACCATGAGTCTTGTTACTAGTAGCAATTAAGGTTTCAGAGATTTTCCTTATCTCACACCCATTATCCTTAAACATCAGATTATACCCTTTGTCACACATTTGTCCAACACTTAGAAGATTATGCTTTAAGCTGTTGACATAAAAAACATCATCTATATTATGCTTGCCATCAAAGTAATTGATCCTTTTCCACAAATCTTACCAGCTGCATCATCACCAAACCTAACTAGTCCTCCATCATATTTTTCAAATTTAACAAACTTACTCTTATCTCCTATCATGTGATTTGAACATCCGCTGTCAATGATCCATTCATCTTCCTTTTTAGCATGAATGCAGACAACTCTCTTGGACTTCCTTCACACAGCTTGCAAGATTAGCAAAAATAGGTTCTTCTCTAAGTGCAATAAACAAGCATTCACTACTATTACCATCATTAGAATCAGGTTCATCATCAATTACACCATCATCATCTCTAACATAGTAACTCTTTCTTACCATTTTTCCTTTACTTTCATTGCCTTTGAACTTCAAAGCTCTGTCAGGACATCTTGAGGCATAGTGACCAATTTTACCACAATTGAAACATTTGAAAGGTAACTTACCTTTGAACTTTCCTCTGCTGGCTCTTTTCATTCTTCTTGCAAATTTTGCCTCAATTTCTTCAAAGTTTTCTTCATCTAATTCCACAGCATATTTATCCAATCTAGAATTATTTTCTTCCTTGGCCTTAAAGGCAGTCTCAGATTTCATAGGGCCATCAGTAGTACCAAATTCTCTCATCTCAAAAGCAGTCAGTTTACCAAGCAATTGATCTTTTGTAAGCTTGCCCATATCAAACAATTCTTCAATGGTAGATACCTTGTGAGTATAGGATTTGGGAAGAGTTCTGAGTATCTTATCTACAACTTCCCCATCCTCTAACTTTCCACCAAGACCCTTGATGTTGTTGACAACTTCATCAATCTTTTGTATGTAATTTGTTATGTTCTCATCCTCAAACATTCGTATGGTTTCATATGTGGTCTTCAAGTTCTGCAACTTAGCCTTCTTGACAGATTTGTCACCTTCATAAATGTTTTTCAATTTGTCCTAGATCTCATGAGCAATTTCTAGATTCGCAACTTTTGCCATTTCAGTGTTAGACAAAGCATTTAATAGAGCATTTTTATCTTTGTGATTAGTCTCATAATCCTTAATTTCTTCATCAGTCTTTGGACCACCTTTAGGTATTGTTTATTTATATTTAACCATCGTCCAGACATTATAACTAATAGAAATAAGATAACTTTACATTCATACCTTCCAGTATGCATAGTCAGATTCATCAAATTGAGGAATGTCTTTCTTGTGTGCCATCCCAGATCTGCCTCAAGCTGATAGGCTTTCTTCCAAGGAACCTCGCTCTGATACCAATTGGTGAAGGCACAAGAGAACTAAGAGGGGGAGTGAATCATTTGTATCAAAAACCTTAACTTCTTTAAACAAAATCACATTCACATCCACTTACTTTAACTTCTTATTCTATTATGAGGATTAAACATGAATAGCATAATCAAAACATAAACACATCAACACCATACACACATGAACACTAGATTTTTATGCAGAAAACCTTAAAAGGGAAAAACCATGATGAGTGTTAGCTCACAATATAATGTAGTAACAATACCAAATAACAAAGAGGCTCACTGCCCAAAATGCTCACTGCAAAAAGGCTCACTACCAAAGGGTGGCTCACTACCAAAGGGTGGCTCACTGTCAAAGGGTGGCTCACTACTAGGATGGGTGGCTCACTACCATGAACTGATATAGTAGCATCTACAACATGCCTGAGTTCAATTCCATTGAAGCACAATATATCTTTTCTGCCCTACCTTTATAACACACACACCTTATCTTTGCATCTTCACACACCACCTCATCATTCACAGCTTCATTACATATATTTATACCAATCATCAACCTTGGAACATTCATCAAGGTCAGTAATACAATTTACAATAATTGGAACTATCTCCAAGGTCGGCATACATACATAAATCAAATTAGGTCCAAACTTAAACAAATTTGTGGAGTAAATGAATGAAAGATGAACACTTCATGGCATAGCACAAACCCAAATACATCTTCACATGCTTGAACACGCTTCTAAAATCCACGAATCACCTCCAAAATAGGTGTAAATAACCAAGTCAGCCAGAACTAGTGCAAACATCAAGAATACTTAAATACATGCTTCCAAGAACTTCATTATAGCTTGTGGATCAAGCACACACCCTCAATACACTCTTGAGACATCCAAAAATAACATAGAATCACCTGGGAGTTGACAAATCCAATCGAAATAGATCTTACTTGACAACAACAAATATCGTGCCTGAAAACAGATCATAGACTGCTCTCAACAAACACTGTCAAACTCTGCTAAACAATAACTTGCTTTCTGGAGCACCAAATCACTAATCCTTTGGAATGAAGATAGATAAGGACTTTATAAACTTAAGTCCAAAACTACAAGACCAAAATCCAAACTGTGGAAAAATACAGAGCAAAATACTTTCTCCCTGTCACACTGCAAATGTTGTCAGACACAGTCTTCAAACTGGTGAATATAACTTTTTATGCACAGTGATCCAGACCACCAATTTCTAGATTTAGCATCTTCAAACACTTCCCTAAATCATGTCCAAAACTCATACTCTGGTCTTCAATATAGAGGAAATGCGGAGAAAAAACTCAGATAATATCCTTAACATGACAACTTAATCACTTAATAAACAACAATATCAGATGACATAGTTGACACCAATGACAACACAAACATGTTTACATCAATGATAACACTAGTTAGCACATACTTGCAACAAATAGCAATAGTGGCAGAATTTTGGCATAGTAATCTTGTATATAGATTGTGTGTTATAAAATGATTTTCAATTCTCTTTAAATACCAAACCTTAGAAATTCAAATATTTGAAATAACACACCAACATCCTGCAAAAACTAAAATTTGAAATCAGAATCCTGAGGTGCATGGGGCAAGCTGACACCAACCTAAAATTTAGGACCCTAAAAAATAGGGTAGGACTAGGGTGCGGGCGCCCTAGTCTAGACCCTAGTTTTCACTTAAGGTCTACCTTTAGGGGGTCTAGAATGTCCAGACTCCAAAGTTTGTTTTCATGTTTTGTCAGTTGTTGCTTCAGAATACAACATTTATTTAGTGAGGTATAGGTTAATCAGGGTTTAGGTAGTCTAGAAACAAAAAGGGTAAGACTACACCAAAGGAGAGGAGATAAACTATGCGAAATTGTACTAATCCATATAGAAGTACAATTTCCGACATAACATTTAGCCCACTTTAGTGGCCATATGGCACTACATGCATATGTAACTAAAGGAAAGTAAATACATCAATCATGAAAAGGATACCCAAAAGGATACTATAGAGGAAGCCAAAGTGTTGTCATGTGAGAGGAAGAAGCTCCTAGTCTATAATCCTACAAGACCACAAAGTTAGGAATTGCATCCTGCAAAGGAACACTTGTCAGATAATTAAAATCAAATCAACCTACAAACAAAAAATAAATAGGTCAGTCATAAATGCTAAAGGGTTTGAGTGATGAGACATGATGAGGGAGGAAATCAAGGGAGATATATGCCCCCCCTTATTTTTGTTTGCTTGGTCTGAATAGGAGAAACAAGGTGGTAATCTATGCACATAGATTTCAGGGAAAGGTGATGAAAAATGCATCATGAGGGTCATTTTTACAAAAATCTCCAAAGCACCAAGTATTGGGTTAGATGAAGGGTGGAACCTAGATTCCATTGCAATAGATGGTGCAAAAATCCGAGTCTGACAGCCCAAGATAGACGTTCATGAATAAAGTTGTATGATTTTGCACCTAGATAGTGATAGGAATTCTCATCCATTTACTATGAGTAAAGGGAGTTTTCACTTTTTCACTATTCATTCTTGTTTTCATCGTGTAGAGGAGAGAAGAAGGAGAAGGAGAAGGAGAAAGAGACCAACCATGCCGAAGTGAAACCCATACCAGATTCAGAGACTAGAGGTGCTCCGATCTTGAGTCACAAATAGATGGATCGAGCCAGAGGTAGGGTCTTAAATGTCACTTCTATCAAATTTCTTTCTTGTTTTTGTATATTTTATGATTTGTCGTGCATTGTAGATTGATCTGGACAAGGGTACCCAACCAGGGCACCCAAGTCCTCTCTGGGCACCCAGGTCCTCCTGGGGTGCCCAACTCCAAAAAGGATAAGGGCCCCAAGGACAAGGCATAGAATGATAAGTTAGATATTGATTAATGATTTGATGATGTAGACTAATCCAAATTTGAATATTTGATGCGCAAAATGTCCCTGAGACACGCGACCACACAGGTGGCTGCCTGATGACACTGCTTTGAAGCCATGCCAGTACTATCTTTGATGAGGAGAGAGGTTTCCTACATGCAGTGGGCCTATGGTGGGTGTTTATGATGCCCACAATGAGATTCCACTTTAGTATGTTGATGGCACTTATGGAGAGGAGGGATGCAGATACATCTACATTCCATCTACCCACAGGTGAGATGATCATGATTCTAGAGGATGTGTACTGCATCCTGCGATTGACGGTCTGAGGAGAGATAATGAGGATTGTAGAGCATCACTCAGAGGAGTATACCTGAGAGAGTCATCTATACGACTTAGTTCACATTGTCACTCAGCAGGGATGAGGACACATTATGCTTCGATGGTTAGAGCAGGGATGCACTGATATTCCCTTAGTACAATGCATTATGATCGCTACCATCACCTTGGAGGTCACACCAGATGGATGGGGCACTCACCTTCACATGGGCCTTGTTCACACTATCAGATTGTTGGAGGAGCATAGGATGATGTATGCATGGGGGCATAGTATGCTTGCACACCTCTACTACGAATTGGGATGATACGTCAATTATGAGGCGTAGAGTTTGATGGTGTGCACCCTGTTACATGTATGGATGTTTAAGCATGTCAAGTGCACACGGCCCATAGGTTTTCCCATAGAGTCGACATGGACATATCCAAGTGTGCATGTGTATCTACTCATTAGATGTTGGAGACATGGTGACTTATTATATTGGAGAGTGGTATTTGATAGACTATGACACAACAACATTATCTAGAGACCATATCACAGTCAAAGACCATGGATGGAGCAACACAGATAGCTAGCGAGGATGTAGTGGGATCAGCTGATGGCCGGTCGCCTTGATCAGATAGTTATCTAATTCTATTTTGATAGAGTATCATGGTAGTTCAGATGCAGGAAGGATGTTCCTAGGATGTGTCTGAGCTATGCACGCTCAGCATGCAGTACAGTTAGGGTGAATGCTGCCCCATGACCGATGATAGCTAAGGTAGTGGAGAGTGATGATGATGGCATAGAAGATGCAGAGCCACTATCAGATGTAGATGACGTTGGTGTTACCTGAGCATATCAAGCCTAGTGGGAGATAGCACAGCCTACTCCTATCTTCCCTACCGGTCACCCCATAGACAATCCGTGACCATGGGTAAGTCATAGGAGTGACACAAGAGTAGAGGATGATGTCAATGATTTCACTAGATATTATGATCTTGATGAGGATTACATCACTGATGATGATGATGATGAGATCTTGACACAGTACATCTTCAGGGCGAGACCATAGCGAGATTAGTAGGAGGTGGACATCAACAAGGAGACTGGGGAGAGACCTAAGTCGAGAGCTTGTGGTCTAGCCCCTACCAGTGTTAAGAGATCGAGTCATCTTGAGAGAGGGGAGACAAGTAGTCGTATGCCCCCTGCTGTAGAGCCAGATGCACGATTCATTATTCTAGTAGCAGTTTGGGATCCATCCTAGCGGGATGGAGATCTAGGTGAGACATTATTATATTGATGTATTCATTTGATGATTACCTATGATGTTATACATCTGTGATGAGATATTGATATCGAATTTTTTTCTTTTTGCAGTTGGTACCGATTCATGGCATGATTTTGTAAGTCACGTTATTGCAGAGATAGTTCCTACTAATGTGGTCAAGCTATAAAGTCTAAAATTACCACTTACTAAGAATAACCATGATAGGATTAAAATCAGTCTATAAATGGAAAATGAATCTTTCTATTAATAGGGACATCCATACAAGTACAATATTTTGCAAGTTTCTATAATCGGTAAGGTGCATCTAATGGTACAAAATATGGAAAAGTAACATTACATCCTTTACAATTTTTCAAGTACATCCATAATACATCAATGAGAGGTACAATTACATACACTAGCTACACAAGCCATACAATGATCAATACAATGATATATCCATTTATAAATTACATAAAGAGAATGATAAATATGAATCCATCTTCAACCGCTATGACTCACTAGTCTTCCACAAGCCAAAGGTCAAGAGCATGGTTAAGGTGCTTTTTCCATCCAACCATGAAGCACTACACTTCCTCAGAATTCTTCCTAACTCGAAGAATACCTGACCTTGCATGAGGTGCCTAGCAACCTAGAACAGATGGGCAGGAGGGAAACTCTCGATGTATGCATGATGCCAATATGCACTCTAAACTAGAATGAACATATTTCATGCATACATGATGTGGGAAAGAATAATAAATAACAACTAGGCATTCATTATCCATCTATTTCAATGGTACAAATAGCTTTGGATAAAGCATAAACAATTTGGTAATTTCAAAAAAGAAAATTACCTTCTCTGTAACCCTACATTCAGCATCCTGTCCCGAAAGTAAGCATAAGCCCACAAAGCAAAAACTATCTATTTCTAATGTGGAAATGTACCACATAATTCAAAACAATGAACTTCTTATAATGCATTGTGAAGAGGTTATTATAACAACAAGGAATTTTACTAAATTTAACCATCTTAAACACAAGTTCCATAGACACACTTTCAGAATGTAAGGTAAGGGAAATTGTCAATTTACGCCAATGTAAAATAGGGCCTTATCCTACAAAATAAGACTTTAGATAACATATGCAACAAGAGCTAAACCTATCTTTTTAACAATTCGTACTTCTTTCTAATAAACTAACACACTTTAAATGAAGATTTGAAACTAAATCAACTAAATGCATGTTGACTCTATACTTTAATCAAGTTCATGCAATAAATATGAAAATAATCAGAAAAGACTAATCAGTTGTTGTAACACTATACTAATTCAAATATTATCTCATTTCACTAAGCACTAACCAATCACATAAAGACAAAGAAAATCCAATAACACTTTTAGATTACTCACATGATAAGGATTATATACAATTAATTAATATAAAAAACCATAAGATTTACCTTGTAGTACACTTAAGATTCACTATTCATTAGATTTAACGATGAATTTTGATATCTCTTACTTCATTAAACAATCTATTGAATCTCGAATACAGTTGTTTCCTCTTTTCAATTCACAGTGGTATTCTTGGTATAATGATGATAAATGAAATTAAATTAGTTGAGGAGGCTTATCAAGAAACGGAGGGATTAGATCAGCAATAAACATAGGTCGATTCGACCCTAAGTGGTATCATGACATCACAGGAGCCGCAATCTTTAATAATAAACATATTGTTATATGCATGCTAGTGAGTAAGCAATGCAAGTATACATAATGGCACATGTAGAATTATTAATCAAATAAACAATGGACAGAGATAAAATTTTATTATGCTCTTAAAGCATCAAGGCACAGACTTGTCCTTCAAGAAATCTTTATGGCATTTGGGGAGATTCATCATTTTCACGGCGTAGAAGAGCAAAACCCAAGCACATTCATTTTGGGAAGATTAAAACAAGTTTAGAGTTAATAAAAGAAAGTGTATAGAAAGGGTCTAAGGAGGCATAACGTGTGACTCGGTATAAAAATAGTCCAAACAGAACTATCTTAACAAAGATTCACTAGGTCGTTTTGGATGGAAAGGCGAATATAGGGATGATTTGCATGCTATGAATCGATCATTGGTAGTGGCCAAAGATATAATAATAATTTAAGTTAATTAAGAACACTAGATTTTCATAGTCCAAAATAGCGATTTGTAAATGATTTTAAATAAAACAATGATGTAAAACTACCCATAGTTCCATACATAAACCTAAAAAAATCTAATACATAGAGTGGATTCCATGCCTATATAATCGGCCAGCAGTGATACACAACCTACCTAAAATCATATTTAGAAAGAACTATGTAATAAACATCAAATCTAACAAAAGGTAATCTATTGCTAGTGATCACAACAAAAAGGCTCAGTATTTTGGAAGATCTAATATGTATAGGCACTTAAAAATGGTAGATCGAGTGTTTTAAATTTCTCAAGGTCTTCAAAGTTGGCCTTGCTACGAGGGTGGCAAAATAGGTGAATTTGAGGGATGGCTGCTAACCTAGACCAGTCTAAAGTGAGATACAGGTAACCAAGGTCAATCAAAATATAAAAGGAGACTCAGGATATCAACCTAGCCAATCAAGGTCATCACATCGATTACCTTAGGAATTACAATGCAAATTATATATCATGGAAGACTAGCTGATTTAGCATCCCATTTGCATTAGAAAATGAATGAAATACCTGGTGATCGATGGTATTGCCACTGTTCCTTCTTCCACTTCTTTTTCCTTGTTCACTGAAAACTCTTTCTTTCTCCTGGATCCCCAATATTTTTTTATGTGTTCTTTCTTACAAAACTCTCCTTGTTTTTATTGTGTCGATGGCTATCCTCTTCTTTCCTTAGATTTTTTCTTTCTTTCTAATCCTTTGTTTTTTTCTTTTCTTTTTCTATTTCTAGTTTTCTTTCTATCCTTTTTTGTTTTCTTTCTATTATTTTTGTTTTTATTCTATCTTTTCAAATTTGTCATCATCTAATAAAGATAAAGAATTCATTTTTTGAAATGTAAAACTATTACAACTAAAATATATATTTATTTTATCATTTCTAATTTACCACATTAAAAAATAAGTAAGGAATTTATTCAAAAGGAAAAAAAAATTTCTTCCACATATAATTTAATAAAAGAAAATATAAATTTTAAATCTATTTTATTTCAATAAAGGAACAATTAAACCTAACGGACCAATGATTTAACTATGTGTCTAAGAAAGCATACGGGAGACATTTCCTATGAGTGCTATATCAACCCATCAAACACAGAGGTCATTCCAAAAAATGCAATGCAAAATGAGCTAAGTGCTTGTGTGTGGGATCGAGATTCACTCCATCCCATCCCTGTCAGGCAGCTAGTCAACTCTTCCTTAACCACACTCTTGTCTTTGACAAACCTGCAATCATTAAACTCAATTCTCCATTACTAGGTTAGTATCCCAAAATCAATAGTCGAAGCTTCACATAACATCCATTTCATCATTTTCAAGAAAAATAACATTCACTTTATCCACAAACAATTATTTGTTTATAACATAGTCAAAATAACATCTAATATTTCTAATTATAGTAGAGTTTAGAAAGTCTAAAAGTTTGAGAAATGACATCCTTCTCCACTTAGATGAGTCATCATCCTAATGTCTTATTACACAAATATCAAACATAAAAGTCTTACACAACTTAATATCAATGTATCAACCAAGTCATAGTTATGCAAAATTAAAAGAGTTTATTCTAATTTCTCAAATGAGGAAAAGCACTATCTATATCATTAGCATTCTCCTAGCTGGCATTATCCACCAAATATTGGTCCCATTGGACCTTATACTACACCACATCCCGGTTACGCAACTTAACGTTGCGCCTCTCCAAAATTTAGGTGGGTTCCACCAGCACCACCCCTGGATCCTGAACCTACAAGGCACGCCAATCAAGAATATGTGAAGCATATGGATGTTATGGCTTAAGTAAAGATACATGGAAGACATTATGGATTCATGTGAGATTAGGCGATAGAGCAAGCCTATATGTAACTAGATTAATTACTTCCAACACATCAAATGGTCCTACATATTTGGGAGCAAGCTTGGATGCCTTGCCAAATGAAATGGAACTTTTCTAAGGTCTAACTCTCAAGAAGACCTTATCTCCTACTGAGAACTATCAGAATATTCTATTCTTATCTGCATAACTCTTCTGGTGGTCTCAAGCTTGTTTCAGTTTCTCTTTAATCAACTTCATCTGATCCTCCATTTCCTTCAACATATCAAGTCCAATTACTATCATGTCTTCCACCTTATCCAAACTAATAGGTGTACGATACTTTTGCCCATATAGATCTTCAAAATGTGCCATTCCTAAGGAGGCATGATATAAATTATTATATGCAAATTCCACTAAGGAAAGATACTCCTCCCACTTATACTGCTGGTCCATACAATAAATCCTTAGGAGATCCTCCACCACCTGATTCACCCTCTCTATCTGACCATCAGTTTGAGGATGATAGGCTGAACTAAAGTTTAGTTTGGTTCCCAAGGCTACATTCAGTGTCATCCAAAATCTAGAAGTCATCCGAGTATCACGATCAGAAATGATCATCTTTGGCATTCCATGCAAATAGAAGATTTCCTACACAAACTTTTTGGCTAGGATCAAAGATTCATCTTTGAGATTCCCTAGAATAAAGTGGGCCACTTTTGTCAACTTATCTACAATAACCAAGATGACATCATGTTGATTCTTGGTCATGGGCAGCCCCTGAATAAAGTCCATACTAATTACCTACCACTTATACTCTAGCACACTATGCAGGTATAAAAATCATGCCGAATACACATGCTTAGCCTTAACTCACTGGCATTCCAATCATCGGGCCACAAATTTTGTAACATCCTTCTTGAGTCCTGGCCAGAAGTACACGGGTCTTAATCCTTCTATCATTTTCATCACTCTGGGGTGCCCTGAGTATAGTGTATTATGAAATTCCTTGAGAACTAACTTCCTCAACTCCCCCAAGTCAAGAACATACATTCATCCTTGATACCTCAAAAGTCCATCTATCTCAATCATATATCCATCAAAACTTTGATTAGAGGGATCCTATTCTAAGGCTTGTTTCACTTTATCATAATGTTCATCTCCTAGTAGAGCCTAAATCACCTATTTCCTGAAATTTGATCTTACAGTGAGCATAGTTGCAAGATGTCTCCTCCTGCTAAGGGAATCTACTACTCTATTTTCTTTCCCCTTAATATATTCAATTCCAAAAACATACTCACTCAAAAACTCCAACCATCTTCTCTGTCGATTAGTTAGATTGGGTTGAGTGAAGATATACTTAATCCCCAAATGGTATGTTTTCAATTTGAAGGGTTTCACTAGGAGGTAATGTCTCTACATTTAAAGGGCATGGACTATGGCAGCCAACTCCAAATCATGTGGTGCATAGTTCAACTCATGTTGTTTCAATTTCCTAGATTCATATGCCACCACCTATCCATCCTGCATAAGTACTCCTACACCCTCTCCTGAAGCATCCATTATCACTGTGAAGTGCCCATTTGGATCTGACACAATTAAGATAGGTGTTGTTGTGAGCTTCTCTTTCAAAAGCTGGAATGCTTGTTCACATTTGTCACTCCACTCAAATTTCTTTCCCTTCTTCTGAAGTGAAGTGATGGGTGTTGTTATCATAGAGAACCCCTTTACGAACTTTCTATAATATCTGGAAAGTCCCATAAAACTTTAGACTTCCATTGCATTCTGTGGTGTAGGCCACTCCATAATTTCTTTAATTTTTTTGGATCCACGGTTATCCCTTCCGCTGAAATGATGTCACCTAAATAGTGCACCTTACTCTGATAAAAAGTACCTTTAGATAGCTTCCTAAAAAGCTTACTCTCCCTTAAGTGTTGTAAGACTATCCTCAGGTGCTTATCATGCTCTTCTATTGACTTAGAATAGATCAAGATGTCATCCAAATAGTCTCAAAACACACTGTTCATCAGTTCAAGACTGCCATTGGGGAATTGGTTAACCCAAATGGTACCATGGTGAATTCATAGTGCCCATATCAAGTCTTGAAAGCCATTTTTGAAATGTCCTCATCCTTAATTCTCAATTGATGGTATCCCAACCTTAGATCTATCTTCAAGAACACCTTGAATCCCTTCATTTGATCAAATAGTTCATTTATCCTTGGGAGTGGGTATTGATTCTTTATGGTGGCCTTGTTGTGCATCTTGTAATCCATGCACAATGGCAAGGTTCCATCTTTCTTTTTCATGAAAATAACTGGTGCTCCCCATGGAGACACACTGGGTCTTATGAACCCCTAATTTAGCAACTCCTACAACTGTGCCTTCAATTCATATAACTTAGTGGTAGTCATCCTGTAAGATGCTTTTGACTAAGGCTCAGTTCTAGGTAGCAAATCTATTGAAAATTCAAATTCCCTTTTTGGCGGTAACTCGGTCAGCTCATTTGGAAACACATCTTGGAATTCTTTCAAAATAGGATAGTCATTAAGTGATGGTTCCGAGATATCAAGGTCTCTAAACTTAACTACATAGATGGCACACCCTTTCCTGTTAGCTTTCTTCAACTGCATGGTGGAGATTTGTCTGAGTTCAAGTGGTCTTCTCAAGCCATGAATCTCTACATGGTTACCCCGATCATCCATACATCTCACACTTTTCTCCTCACAATCAACTATTGATTTATGTTCAGTGAGCCAATTAATCCCCAAAATTACATCATAAGACCCTAAGGGTGCCACATACAAGTTAACTTAGGTTTGGAAGATGGGAAGGTCTAATTCACTGCAAGCAAGACATAGCTCTACCTTCTTCTCTACTCGATTCCCATATTGAACTTTCCATGAATTAGCCCTATAACCAGGCTTAACAGATAACTTGGAAATGACATTAGGATCTATGAAACATTCAGTTTCTCTAGTGTCATAATATAGAAACAGGACAACCGAAGAGCTTACTGGTGCATTGGATCGGTGTTGCTTGGAAATCTGCTTGGCGATTGTCAACCACCACATGGATCTAATGTTGGTTCATGTCCTTCTGGTTATTTGCTCACTGTGACCATACACTAGCATAATGCTCTCCACCACAAGTATAACATCCTCCGCGGGGTGCTCTGGGTTTATTTGACATATCTCTTATGTTATTGTTATTGTTGTTGTAGTTGGCCCTTTTATTGTTGTTATTCTAATTCCCACCATTTTGGTCCTGAGAGTTATTTCCCCTTTTCAGATTCCTAATCTATTGATTGTTATTATTTCCTTGATTATTGTTGTTTTGATTATTATTATTTTGATTATTGTTATTCCCTTGAAACTTCTTGTTTCCATACTTCGCATCCCTGCTCTTGCGGTAGTTGGCAACCTGTTGCAAGTTTTTCTCCTATTTGATTTCTTTCTCAAAGACTTCATTCATAGTTGAGGGGTTGTGAAAGTCCACATCTGCCCCAATATGAGGCCTTAACCCCATGATAAATTTTTAGATTCAGAACCTCTCATCTAACTGGTACTGTGGTACATATTTGTGCATGTGGGAGAATCTTTCCCAATACTATGTTATTGTCATCCCTCCTTGAGTAAGTTTCTGAAACTCCATCATCTTTTTGCCAAAGTACAACTGGGGTAACCATCTCTTCCTAAATAGCTGTAGGAAGTACTCCCATGTTATTTCACCAAGTAACAACCGCTTCTTAGCTTTCTCATTGCTGCTTCGTCAGTGAGCTGATACGACCCCCAAATTGCTTTGGTCTCATTAGATAAGTTGTGAAGGGAAAAATATTTCTCCATTTCTATGATCCAAGCCTCCACCTCATCTCCAATTGTTTTTTGGTCAAACTTAGGCAAGATAACCTTCTTAAGGTCCTTGCCCAACTCCTCAACAACTCTACCCTAATTATTTGCATTTCCTTTGTTTATAGGGTTTCTCAATTCACTTCTGTGGTTCTCATTCCCATTCTAATTTTGTCTAGCCTGACTTGTTCTAATCTCTTTCTCTAGAGTGTCCATCCTATCCCCTTGTTGGGTCAGGAGGGTGAGGATTTGGTCCAAGCTCTCATTTTGGTCACCATGGAACCCTCCACTTTGGTTAGTGTACATTGTATCCATCGTGATCAATTTGCACAAATTCACATCTTTAGTGTAATAAGTGAAGGTCCTAGAGTTTAACCTAGATGCTCTGATACCAAATGTAAAGTCTGAAATTACCACTTACTAAGAATAACCATGATAGGATAAAACTTAGTCTATAAATGGAAAATGAATCTTTCTATTAACAGGGACATCCATAAAAGTACAATATTGTGCAAGTTTCTATAATCAATAAGGTGCATCCAATGGCACAAAATATGGAAAAGTAACATTACATCATTTACAATTTTTCAAGTACATCCATAATACATCAATGAGAAGTATAATTACATACATTGGCTACACAAGCCATACAATGATCAATACAATGATATATCCATTTTTGAATTACATAAAGAGAATGATAAATATGAATCCATCTTCAACCGCCATGACTCACTAGTCTTCCACAAGCCGAAGGTAAAGAGCATGGTTAAGGTGCTTTTTCCACCCAACCGCAAAGCACTACACTTCCCCGAAATTCTTCCTAACTCGAAGAATACTCGACCCTGCATGAGGCACCTAGCAACCTAGAACAAATGGATGGGAGGGAAACTCTTGATGCATGCCTAATGCCTATATGCACTCTAAACTAGAATGAACATATTTCTTGCATACAAGATGTGGTAGAGAACAATAAATAACAACTAGGCATTCATTATCCATCTATTTCAATGGTATAAACATCTTTCACCAAAGCATAAACAATTTGGTAATTTTGAAAAAGAAAATTACCTTCTTTGTAACCCCACATTCGGCATCCTATCCTAGAAGTAAGCATAAGCCCACAAAGCAAAAACCATCTATTTCTAATGCAGAAAGGCACCACATAATTCAAAACAATGAACCTCTTATAATGCATAGTGAAGAGGTTATTATAACAAGGAATTTTACTGAATTTAACCATCTTAAACACAAGTTCCGTAAACACACTTTCAGAATGCAAGGTAAGGGAAATCCTCAATTTATGCTAATGTAAAATAGGGCCTTATCCTACAAAATAAGACTTTAGATAACATATGCAACAAGAGATAAACCTATCTTTTTAACAATTCGTACTTCTTTCTAATAAACTAACACACTTTAAATGAAGATTTGAAACTAAATCAACTAAATGCATGTTGATGTTGTACTTTATTCAATTTCATGCAATAAATATGAAATAATCAAAAAAGACTAATCAGTTGTTGTAACACTATACTAATTCAAATATTATCTCATTTCACTAAGCTCTAACCAATCACATAACGACAAAGAAAATCCAATAACACTTTTAGAGTACTCACATGATAAGGCTTATATACAATTAATTAATATAAAGAACCATAAGATTTACCTCACAGTACACTCAAGATTCACGATTCATTAGACTTAATGATAAATTTTGATCTCTTACTTCATTAAATAATCTATTGATTCTCGAATACAGTCGTTTCCTCTTTTTAATACATGGTGGTATTCTTGGTATAATGATGATAAATTCAAAATTAACTAAGTTGAGGAGGCTTATTAAGCAATGGAGAGATTCAATCAGTAATAAATATAGGTCGATTCGATCCTAAGTGGTATCATGACGTCATAGGAGCTGAGATCTTTAATATAAAACATATTGTTATATACATGCTGGTGAGTAAGCTACACAAGTATACAAAATGGTGCATGTAGACTTATTAATCAAATAAACAATGGACAGTGATAACATTTTATTATCATCTTAAAGCATCGAGGCACAGACTTATCCTTCAAGAAAGCTTTATGGCATTTGGGGAGATTCATCATTTTCATAGCATAGAAGAGGAAACCCCAAGCACGTTCATTTTGGGAAGATTAAAACAGGTTTAGAGTTAGTAAAAGAAAGTGTATAGAAAGGGTCTGAGGAGGCATAACATGTGACGTATAAAAATAGTCTAAACAGAACTATCTTAACAAAGATTCACTAGGCCATTTTGGATGGAAAGGTGAACATAGGGATGATTTGCATGCTGTGAATCGATCGTTGGTAGTGGCCAAACATATAATAATAGTTTGAGTTAGTTAAGAACATTAGATTTTCTTTGTCCAAAACAACATTTTGTAAATGATTTTAAATAAAATAGTGATGTAAAACCACCTGCAGTTCCATACATAAACCTAAAAAAAATTCAATACACAAAGTGGATTGCACGCCTATACAATTGGCCAGCAGTGATACACAACCTACCTAAAATCATATTTAGAAAGAACTATTTAATAAACATCATATCTAACAAAAGATAATCTATTATTGGTGATCACAGCAAAAAGGCTTGGTATTCCGGAAGATCTAATATGTATAAGCACTTGAAAATGGTAGATCAAGTGTTTTAAATTTCTCAAGGTATTCAAAGTTGGCATTGCTACGAGGGCAGCAAAATAGGCGAATTCGAGGGTTGACTGCTAACCTAGACCAGTCTAAAGTCGAACACAGGTAACTGAGGCCAATCAAAATATAAAAGGAGACTCAGGATATCAACCCAACCAATCAAGGTCATCACATCGATTACCTTAAGGATTACAATGTAAATTCTATATCATGGAAGACTAAATGATTTAGCATCCTAGTTGCATTAGAAAATGAATAAAATACCTAGTGATCAATGGTATTGCCGCTAGTCCTTCTTCCCCTTATTTTTCCCTATTCATTGAAAACTCTTTCTTTCTCCTGGATGCTCAATATTTTTTTGTGTTCTTTCTTACAAAACTCTCCTTGTTTTTATTGTGTCGATGGCTATCCTTTTCTTTCCTTAGATTTTTGCTTTCTTTCTAATCCTTTGTCTTTGCTTTTCTTTTTCTATTTCTAGTTTTCTTTCTATCTTTTTTTATTTTCTTTGTATTATTTTTGTTTTTATTATATCTTTTCAAATTTGTCATTATCTAATAAAGATAAAGAATTCATTTTTGAAATGTAAAAATATTACAACCAAAATATATATTTATTTTATCATTTCTAATTTACCACAAAAAAAAATAAGTAAGGAATTTATTCAAAAGGAGAAATCATTTTCTTCCACATATAATTTAATAAAAGAAAATATAAATTTTAAATTTATTTTGTTTCAATAAAAGAACAATTAAATTTAATAGACCAATGATTTAACTATGTGTCTAATAAAGCATACGGGAGACATTTCCTATGAGTGCTATATCAACCCATCAAACACAGAGGTCATTCCAAAAAATGCAATGCAAAATGAGCTAAGTGCTGGTGTGTGGCATCGAGATTCTCTCCATCCCATCCCTGTTAGGCGGCTAGTCAACTCTGCCTTAACCACACTCTTGTCTTTGACAAACCTACAATCATTAAACTCAATTCTCCATTAATAGGTTAGTATCCCAAAATCAATAGCTTAAGCTTCGCGTAACATCCATTTCATCATTTTCAAGAAAAATAACATTCACTTTATCCACAAACAATTATTCATTTATAACATAGTCAAAATAACATCTAATATTTCTAATTATAGTAGAGTTTAGAAAGTCTAAAAGTTTGAGACGTGACATGAGCAGTGAGTGTGAATGGGGTATTCACCACAACACTCAGTGGGGCAACATGCAAAGATATTTATGCCTTTTATGAGATATAGAGTGGCGATGGAGGCCACCTTAGATCATGCTACAAAGGATAGAGATCAGGCGATCCAAAGAGTCGAGTGCACGGAGACTGAGCTTCAGGCATAGCGAGATCAAGCTACAGTAGTACCTTCATCTGAGATGGGTCCTGTCATGACTCAGGTCTTACTTCCTGAGTTAGATTGGGTGAGAGCTAATAGAGATAGGGCTTAGTCAAAGAGAAATCGATACCACTAGATGTACATGGAGTTTGAGGGTGAGGTGATGGGTCAGAGAAGTGAGCTCAGGGGTCTATGATCACGAAGTGTCTCGAGGAGTCATTCACAATCTGTGGCCACACATGGGTAGCCCTCCATCACATGCACACCACCAGGTCCTGAGGGGACCAGTGACCGAGGTTCAGCTATGTGATGTATCTTATGTATTACGACATCCTATTTTGTTATTTAGGATAGTCGACTTTGGTGTATATTCAAACTGATGCATATATATATGATGTTTTCTATTAATGCTATAATGTCATTGATTTATCACATGTGATTTGGGAAAATGCAACTAGTGATAAATGTTAATGATTATGTAGAAATGTAATTAATGCTAATGTGATGTATACTAAACAACTCTTTGTAGAATATGTAGTAAAAATACACAACGATTAATGAATTTCACACATAAGTAAAATATTATGTTATACTCAATTAATGCAAAGGTGATCTTGTTCATCAGGCAATTTATACACTCCTAATCCAAAGGCTTCAATAATGGCATATGGTCAAAACCAATTAGGGTTGAACTTTCCTTTTTTCTCTAGGAGGTGCATTCACGTTACATTGATTCTCATATAGTAAAAAATCTCCAACATCGAATGAACGATGTATGACGCGTTCATTGTAAGATCACTAGATACTCTTCTGATGGGCCTTGAGATGCTTAAGAGCGTTAATATGTTGTTCATCAAGCATCTCAATTTCTTGTAATCTCTTCTCATTCCATATCATCATCAATAATGTCCTTGAGGGAAACTCGCAATGAAGTAATTTCTAACTCTAAAGGCATTATCGTGTCGATGCCATAGAAAAGATTATACGGTATAATTCCAGTAGTCATACGAACACTTGTTCTATAAGCCCATAATACATAGGAGAGTTGAATATGCCAGTCTTTTTGATGTTTGTTAACAATTTTCCATAGAATTTATCCAATGATTTTATTTGAAGCTTCTGCTTGGTCGTTTGATTGAGGATAGTAAGGCATAGATAAGCGATGTTGGATATGATATTTTTCAAGGAATTTCGTCAGGTCCTTGTTCTTAAATGGTGTACCATTATCAAAAACTAAGGAGGAAGGTATACCAAATTGAGAGATGATATTATCTTGTATGAATTGATAGATTACTTCAATGCTCGTGGATCGCAGTGGAACAGCTTCAACCCACTTTGTAAAGTAATCAGTAGCAGTGATGATGAAAGTATGTCCTTGAGAGGAAGGTGGAGAAATTTTACCAATTAGATCCAAGCCCCAAATAGAAAATGGCCAAGGTGAAACTTGGGCTCAAATTTCTTGGGCAAGCGCTTGGATTAAATGTTTGTGTTGTTGACATTGTGGGCATTTCCTAACATACATGAAGGAATCTTGTTCCATGTGTTGCCAATAATACCCCATATGTAATAATTTTTGTAGCAATGATTTTCCTCCAAAGTTCCCTCCACAAGCACTAGAGTGAGCTTCTTCTAAAGGTATCAGGATCTCTAAATTATTAAGACATCAGAGAACACCATTATAGCTACGTCTATATAAGGCATTGGATAAAATGATATAACACGTGATTTTGCATAAGTGAGCTCGGGCATTTTAGATGTTGAATTAGGAATGGTACCATCATGCATAATAGATGTAGACACCCAAAATTGACCTAGTTATCATTATTAAAATATTATGTTATTCATCATCTGCTTTTGTCTAATACATTTGTTTATTTTCTCTTAAATCATCTATTTCTTCTATTAATTAAATAAATTTATATTTATTTAATTAATTATATATTTTTTCTTCTATTTTTCATTAAATAATTTTTAATTATTTAATTATCTTTCCATTTTAATTAAATAAATATTATTTTTTTAATTTAAATTTTCATCTTAATCCCATTCTAATCTCACTCTCCAATTAATTGAATAAATTTTATTTATTTAACTAATTTCCACATCATCTTCCAACTAATTCAAATAAAATATTTGAATTAAGTCCTCACCTCTTATCATATTCCAACACTTGTCCATTTCTCATTTGAATCAAGTGTGGTAGTACTTTTTATGTACACATTTGTAGTACTTTTCATGTACACTATCACACTTAAACTTATTACATAAAAGTATTTGTGTACACGGTCACACATGAGCTTTATCCTCTTCCTTACACTTGTCTTATGCACATTCACCTATGATCATGAATTCATCTCAACCATTCAAACTATCTCTTCTTCTCCACCATTGATCAACTTTCATTGAGTGCTATATATACACCCACTCATTCTCATTATCATCATCTCACCATATAGCGTCCAGAGTATCGTCTCATGCATAATATCTCCATTAGCATTCATTGAGCATTTTGAGTATTCCATCCATTATCATGGCAGCTTTAGCATTTATGATTGTTCACAATTGAGAAGAAATCCACAAATCCAACCAAGGAATCAATAATCTAGATGATTTGCTTTCAATTTGTTTGCGTTTTGTGTTATTTAGATGGATTCTTTGAAGGTGGTAGGATTGGGTTTGTTTTGCATTGCTTGATCATACTAACCTGATTTTTCCTGCACACACATTCTGGCACGCCCGGTGGGACCCATGTCCTTGATTTAACATCTTTTTTGTATAGTTATTTTTGTGAAGTTAGATTTCGCAAGGTTCCAAGCGTAATTGATTTGCAGAAAATTGCAATCGCACCATAGAAACTCGCAATTGGCTAAAAACAAAGCACAATTGATCAGCAGAAACTCGCATTTGGTCATATTTCGAGTCAATTGCACAGCAGAGCATCACATTTGGTCTTTCCAGCTGCATCTGGTTAGTTAGGGTTTCTGCAAGTTATGTGCAACTATTCAGATCTGACCATAATTGAAGCACAGATAGTCACATTTGGCCCAAAGTCATACGCATTTGGTCAGAAAATTCTCGCATTTGCCCCAAAATCCATACTCAATTGGTCGATAACTTTTCGCATTAGGTTTTATTTCATGCGCAATTGCAACCCAAATCATCGCAATTGGTTTTTCTGATACGTATTTAGCTAAATCTTATTTTTACCTAATTTCTTTGGCAGCTAATCATCTTCTTGTGCAACATCTTATCCGTTTGTCAAAGAAAGGAGGTTTTGAAACTGCTAATCCATTTGTTACAGCATCGATCAGTCCAAGACATATCATTTTTATCACTAATCTAGGAACATTTGGATTTGGTGCTTAAAAGGAACTATTGCTTGCTATGTGTTTGTTTTATCTTTTTTGATTGCTTGTTGTGTATGTGTGTAACCTAAATTTAATGACAAAAGTATCCTCTCCCCTTGCCTATCAAATGGACCTTGGGTGCATGAGAACTTGTTATTATCTTTAGAGGGTCTACCTTCCCAGTGTGAGAAGGAGATGACCCAAGCGGTAACAAGCTAAAGCCAAGCTCTTCCAAGCCGCTATACAAAAAAATGTGTTTGTGGCGAAAGTCATAAGCAACAGGTACAGTTGTGTTACACCAATGAATGTTTCCCCCAAAACCCCATAGAGTGTAACCTCCTCGAGCTAGGAAGCCTCCATTAACAAAATGAATTGCCGCATGTGTAGCCACCCAAACGGATGCCCATACTAGCAACCTTTGTGTAGTAGCCAAAAAGCCTCTATCTGTTGATACAAGAGGATAGTTGCTTAGGCCTCTGATAGTCATCCCACATTTTTGCGGCTTATGGTAGAGATAGAAAAGTATCTTAAGATCTATGTGTCTTAAGGACTTGGAACTTGGTGTGCCTAAGAAGTGAGTGCATTGTAAGGGGGAGCCTATGCCCCAAGTTCCTGGAGCTATACACCATAAGTAGGCACGGCTGGGTAAAACCAAGTGGGAACTCAACAGATATTGTCTTTGCCTAGCCTAGGGTGTACATGTTTGTGAATGTTGGAGTGACTGTTTCCTTACAACCATCATTTTTCTGTCAAACATAGTCTGAAACTGTAATTGAACAATAGAAAATCACAATTGAACTATAAACTCTTGCATTTGTCAGAAAACCATATGCAATTGATTCATAGTTCGTCGCATCTGGTCAAGACCCATACGCAATTGGTCTCTGTCAAATCCTATTGCTAAATTCCATGTCAGATGCATTTGAGCATTTCTAGTCATAATTGAAGCACAGTCTATCACATCTGTTAAAAAACCTTGCCACAATTGACCATTAGTCTGTCACAATTGGCTTGTTCCCAGTCGCAATTGGCTTATCCTGTCTCACAGTTGGTCACCAACAGACAGTCATCTAAAATCTCTACTAAAATCATCATTTTCATTATTGTCTGAGCATCATTTTAGTCTACAAGCTTTACACTAAGCATCCTTTATCCAGTTTCCACAGTAACCATTTCATTGAGCCTAGAATCATCATTTATTTTGGACTTTTGAACACTTGTATCCATTGAGACTCCCAAAATAGCAAACCAAATCAATTATCCAAACCAAATCACTAGCTTCCTATAGCTAAAACCATCATTTAGGTCTAATTATCATTATCCTTAGTAGCATATCCCTTGAGTTCAAGAGTCCATCTCTAGGGATACTCTTTATCCAAAAAACCAAATCAACAATTGAGCAACTATCTAATCAGCCAAGCATCCAATTAGCAATCCAATTAGCCTATCAATCAATCAGACCATATCCAAAGCTATCAAAATAGCAATCAATCCAATAAACCAACCAAACAATCCAATCTAAACCATCAATCCTAGCAAACGATCAATCCAAGCAACCTATCAACCAAGCATCAAACAATCAACCATCATCATAATCAACTTTGGAGTCTCAAACTTTGTGAAACAAGTCCACCAATCTGGGCCAACATCATCCCATGCCTCAAACAAGGAGACAATACAAGGAAGCCATGGAGAAAAACCTACAACAATTGCAAAACACTCCTCTTAAGGATGCTTCACAATTTACAACCGGAATGAACCCGCAACACTTTTTACCCAAAGGTTACACCTTAGGAGCTTTGTCCTCTACTTTGGGACCACAAGAACAAACACTTGCCTATGATGATTCCTCAAAAGATGACCAAATGTCCCTTCAAGACCCAAAAGCTATGCAACATGCCAACAAGATCATAGAAGCCAATCAACAAACAATACTTGTAAATTTGCTCAACGATGAAACTTTGCTTCCTAGTGACTTTGTTTTATCCACCATTCAAAAAGAAGCACCTTCAAATGTCACTCCCGCTACCATCACTACCATGTCTACTAAGCCCACAACCACACCATCTAACATTGTGTCACCATCCTTGGATCAATTCCCTCCATTTCACACTCTCGTTACCAAGAAACCTCTCATACAATCAACTGACATTGCCCACATGCATGAGTCCTTAGCTTCTCAACATGCACATCAAAATGCAACACATATTTCACAAATGCTTGCATGCTCTACCCAAACTGTGCCTATTGCTAATACACCCCATGCCATGCAAAGCACTACAACCATAGTCCAAACACCTCAAGTGTCGTAAGCATCACTTGCCAACATGTCACATGTTGGACCATCCCAACCATCCCATCCATCCCAACCATCCAATGCATCTTCCTCTATTAACATCATAACAATACCCCAAACCAATCCAGATGCTCCCCTCATTTACTTCAATCCTCCTATCACCAATCCTTCTCCACTTGACCAACTTTTCTTTGGATCACAGCCTTCCAATACCCAAACTTCCTATATTACTCCGCCCATTGTCCCACAAGCACAATTCCAAGCCAATCCATCTACCAATCCATCTTTCGTATCCCAACCCCCATTGTCAAATGTGTCTATCGCATCACAATTCACTCCCTCCATTGGAGCACATGTATCATATATCAACCCATCTACTAGTGTCCAAAATCCACATACCATATCCCAAGCTTCACACATTTCCTATGTTAACCCAAATTCGGCAATCCAAAATCCATTGACCATCTCTCAATCCCCACACAATTCCACTCTACACGTAACCTATATCAATCCATCCCATGGTTCACATGGGAGTGTTCAACCTCAATACTATTGCACATTCATTTGTCCCTCCACCACCTGATAGCCAAGGGCACAATACATACATTCAATCCTACAACACCCAACCAAATCCAAATCAGCAATACCTTATACCACATCCAATCCATCAAAGTCATATACCGCAGCAATCACAAGTGGTTACTGTTGAGGACATGCAAAAATTACGACAAGAACTGAACGACATGTGAATGGGTCATAGCAAGAAAACATTTTCATTTGAGGAAGTGTGCCCATATCCATTTGATAGATCATTGCAAATGACACCTTTTCCCCACATTTTGAAGTGCCTCAATTTGACAAATGCAAAGGGAAAGGAGATCCTCATGACCATCTTAGAGATTTCTATGTCACTTGTCTAGACGTTGCCTATGATGACACATCTTTTGCGTCTATTCCCTCATAGTTTAGGGGGACAAGCTATCAAATGGTTTGCTCACCTTCCTCCAGGGATCAAAACTTTTAGCGAATTGGCTAAAAAATTCATGGCACACTTTGCCTTTAATATTGAAAATGAGATCTCCATGAATGACCTTGTTACAAACAAACAACTCAATGGTGAGACATTTATATCCTTTTTACAATGATGGTGCAACATGGCTAGCAAACTTCCTTGGCAAATACCTAAAAAACAAGTAGATATCATTGTTCAAAATCTCAATTTGGAACTTTCATTCCAATTGCAATTGCAAAGTGCCACTTCATTTGATGAAATAATTACCAAAGGAACCACTATTGAGAAAGCTTTAATTGTCAAAGGTATGATCAAAATATTCAAAGACAATAAAGACAACCCCCAATCTTCAAGTGACAAATCTCATTTTTGGAACAAGAACAAAAATGTTGTTAATTATGGCATTGTCGACGCAAAACATGTCCAAACTTTGAAAGCTCCTATGTCTATTCAAGTTGTGAACAGAAACACTTCGAATAGAAACACGCCATTCCTCCCAAGAGATCAAACACAAGCAAGTCCACCACTAAGACGCAAGTTCACTCCTTTGGGAGAACCTATCAAGGTTGTTTTGAAGAAACTTATTCAATCCGGAGCTATCATTTTACCAGAAGTGAAACCATACGAAGAACCTCAATTCAAGCCCAATTGGTACAAGGATAACGAATATTGTGAATGCCATAGGGTGAAAGGACATAACACTGCTGGATGCATAAAATTAAAACATCTCATTCAAAACCTGATTGATGATGGCCTAGTCAATTTAGAGGAACCTAAGCAAACATCAAACTATGATCTTGATGCTTTCAAAGATCTGCTTCCTGCTCATGGTAAAGCAAGTGCTTCCTTTTTGGGGAACAATGTCCAATACACATATGAGTCATCCACCATTGGTCGCATTGACCATGCTCGCATATCAACCATCTCCATAAAAGCAAAAGAACCTATTCACATCCAAGCTGCCAAAGAGCCCAATTGTGCCGTTACTACTCATTGTGGTCTTGTGACAATCCAAGTTGCACCATCCATTGCAAGACCAACTATGGGACACAATATCCTTGATCACCTAGGCAAAACTCCCATGCATATCTCCATTTTGGAACTACTATGCATATCCCCTGCACATAAAGCTATGCTTGACCGAGCATTGCAAGAATCATCAGTTCCCAATAACATAGACACTACACAGTTTCAATCCATGGTAGCAAGCATTGCATCCCCATACCGCTTAACTTTTTCTGACAAAGACCTATCACCACTTGGTTCATCCCATAATGAAGCCCTCCACATAGAAGTCTTCATTAATAAACACCGCATTAAATGAATCTTAATAGATGGTGAAGCATATCTAAACATTTGTTCTTTAAGATTAATAAAATTATTGGGATATTCTAAGGATAAAATTAATACATCAAAAAGCATAATAATCAAAGCATATGATGATGCTGAAATAGAATCAGAAGGGATTATAACTTTTCCGGTCATAGTTGGTCTAATCACTACATATACTTGTTGCCAAGTCCTTAACATTGACTTACCATATAACATCATCCTTGGTCGTCCTTGGATTCATGCCATGAAAGTTTGCCATCAACTTACCATCAATGCTTAAAATTCCCTCATAATGGAGCTGAGATCACCATTCATGCATATCCCAATCCTTTTGAGTTCTGTCGAGCATATCAATCTAAGTATCAAACTCCTAACCATATACCTATCAACACTGAAGCATATCCATCCACTTCCTATATTGACCCTGTCGATCTCAACCAAGCATCCTCAAGCAAAGCCATCCCTAACATAGAAATCAAGTACAAGGACAAAGGACTTGGCGAGTATAAATTGCAAGAATCATGTTGTGTTGGAACATTGCCTCCATCCCCAAAAACATATGGAAAACCATCATCATCTCAAGCATCATCACCTCAAACAATTATCAAAGCACCTCCTACAATGTTTATAAAATCAGGGTTACTAGATGACGAAGACATTAAAGACATTGATTCATGGATTTTTTATGATGAAAATGACCAAAAAACATTTGAAGTGGAGCATTACAACAATGGTTTCCGCATCATCAAAAACATGGGATACAAAGGACAAGGTGGTCTAGGATTAAATAAGCAAGGACCTATAGCACCAATCACTATGACCAAGAAGTTTAATAGGAAAGGTCAAGGGTATGGACAAGACCCGCCTTCTAAATACATCGAATGTATTCTCGACATGGTGGCTAAATCTTTCCCCGCAGAAGAGACCTCTAATTAGGATACCATTGATGATTCTTCCTTTCACCTCACCGAACTATTTCACAATCTATCTATTTTCATGATCTCATTCACAACCTCCATTTCCCAACCCTCATCATCTGACTTACCTCTCGTATATCCTAACCTCGTCAATTGGGACTAATAGGGGGCACCTATATTGGATACATTTCAAAATGATGAAGCTCTAGCATAATTCTTGGGACTAAGAATAGGTCTGCCACTCAGAGATCATAAGATGGGATACAAAATGGATTTACCTCAATTAGCATACTTTGGGCGAAGTGTCAAGCCCTCTAGTCGCAAAAGTGAAATAAACAAAAAAGAAATAAAATATCTCTAGGTGAAAATCGCAAGGCGCCTCTTGACCAAGAAAAAGTAAAAATAAAGGACGTATCCAATGGTGAAAACCTCTCCAAGGCACCTGAGGATGGAGGACTTGACCTTCCTTTGAGGGAATATCAGGAAAAATCACCTGTGTTAATTGAGAAATCTCAGGAAGTAAATCTTGGTACAGAACAAAATCCTAAGATCATACACATAGCTACATCATTATCAAAGCAAGAAAAAGTAGATTTCATAACATTCTTCATGAAATGCATAGTCAATTTTGCATGGACCTATGCAGATATGCCAGGATTGCATCCATCACTTGTGGTACATCACTTAGCAGTATATCCAAACACCAAGCCAATGAAGCAGAAACTTTGAAAGATGCATCCTCAAGTAGCTTTGTTAGTCAAGGTGGAAATTCAGACACTTTTAGATGCCAAATTCATAAGACCCATTGATTATCCTAAGTGCGTGTTGAATCTTGTGCTAGTATCAAAACCAGATGGAAGCATCCATCCTTGTACAGACTTCAAAGATCTAAACAAAGCATGTCCAAAAGATGATTTTCCATTTCCAAAAATTGATATTATCGTAGATCTCACAGCTGGGCATGAAATGCTATCATTAATGGATAGTTTTTTATTATACAATCGAATCCTAAATGCTCCTAAAGATTAGCACAAAACATCTTTCATCTGTGCAGGGGGTACCTATTGTTGGAGAGTGATGTCATTTGGTCTCAAAAATGCCAGAGCAACATATCAACGGGCAATGACTATAATTTTCCATGACCTTTTCCATACTATAATGGAAGATTATGTGGATGATATCCTGGGAAAATCTAAAACTCGAGAAGATCACTTGAAGGTGTTGGAACAAATCTTTGATAGATTAGAGAATTATCGAGTTCGATTAAATCCAAAGAAATGTGTGTTTGATGTAACATTAGGAAAGCTATTAGGCTATATAGTATCAATAAGAGGTATCGAGGTAGATCCTAAGAAAGTGAAAGCCATAATGGATATGCCTCCTCTAGCCAATCTAAAACTTTGTAGTCTCCAAGCCAAGTTGCCGTCCATCCACAGATTTATAGCACAATTAGCAGACAAATGTCATCCTTTTCAACATTTGCTCCATAAAGGAGAATCTTTTAAATGGGATGATAAGTGCCAGAAAGCTTTTGATCAGATCAAGAAATACCTAGCAACTCCACCAGTGCTGGTACCTCCTGTACCTGACAAACCCATTGCTATTATACATCTCTACAAGAACAGCAGCTCTAGGTGCTTTACTAGCTCAACATGATAATCTAGGAAAGGAACAAGCCATCTACTACATCAGCAAAACCTTGGTAGGTTATGAGCTCAACTATTCATCAATGTAAAAAGCATGTTTCGCAGTAGTGTTTGCTTCCCAAAAGTTGCAGCATTATATGCTAAATCAGAGAACTAAGCTCATCTCCAACTTTGACTCACTCAAGTATCTGTTGTCAAAAGTAGTTCTAACAAGAAGACTAACCAAATGGGTAATGATTCTCAGTGAATTTGACCTAGAGTTTGTTGATCAAAAAGTAATAAAAGGACAATTAATAGTTGATCAACTAGCAGAAGCACCAATAACAGATATTCATCCAATTTGTGCAGAGTTCCCTAATGAAGAGTTATTCAACTTACATCCTTCAACAGTTTGGCAACTATATTTTGATGGTTCATTCACACAACATGGATCTGGAGCAGGCATATTGTTCATCACCCCACAAGGACATTGTATACCTAAAGCATACAGGATAGATTTTCCTTGTACCAACAACATTGCAGAGTATGAAGCATTGATCACAAGATTGCGTATGGTAGTACAATGGAACATCAAACAACTACAAGTCTTTGGAGACTCACAGCTCGTGATTAAACAGGTTCTGGATGAGTATCAAACAAAGGATGAAAAGCTTCTTCCTTACAAGCTAATGGTCGATGATTTCAAGAAGTACTTTTCTGAGATCACATTTGAACAAATTCCTAGGATCAATAACAAAGCGGTAGATGCCATGGAAATGATTGGTTCTCTTCTAGACATGCCCAGCAATGCACACAAATATGAGTTTTTGGTAGATCAGCTTTTGATCCCAGCATTTGAAGTACCTTAATCTAAGCTTGTATGTGAAGTTGTTGGTCCCAATTCACCTTGGTACGAGGATATATATGAATACCTTCGTAATCAAACCTTCTCTCTCCATTTCTCAAACTCCCAAAGCAAAACATTCATACGTCGAGCCTCTCGTTACACTATCATTGGAGATACCCTATACCGAAAGAGCCTTGATGGTATCTTACTTAGATGTCTTGACTTAGACGAAGCTAAAACTACCTTACACAAGGTACATGAAGGTGTCTATGGATTGCATTCTACCAGCCCTAATCTCACTAAAAAACTCTTTAGAGTAGGTTACTATTGGCCGACCATGGAAAAAGATGCACAACAATTTGCCAAGAAATGTCTATAGTGTCAAAAACATGGTGATCTTATCCACGCTCTAGCACATGAACTACAACCCCTCATAACTCCATGGTCATTCTCACAATGGGGACTCGACCTCATAGGGAAAATACATCCGTCATCTTCTAATGGTCACAAGTTTATCATTACAGCCACTGAGTATTTCACAAAGTGGGTGGAAGCAATACCCATGACATACATCACTAGTAAGTAGATATCCAAATTTATCCTCCATTATATTATTTGCCAATATGGTGTTCCTCAAGCCATAATCACTGACAACGACCGTCCATTCAAAAACCAAGAAGTCCGTGATTTGTGTCATAAGTTCCATATCCAACATAGATTTGCTACACCATACTACCCTCAGAGAAATGGCCAAGCTGAGGCTTCAAACAAGACTATCATCAATATCCTTAAGAAAATAGTCAATGAAGTTGGTCGTGACTGGAACTTACAGCTTAATCTAGCATTGTAGGCTTATCGAACAAGTGTCAAAACTCCAACTAGTGCCACACCTTACTCTTTGGTTTATGGAACTAAAGCTGTTCTACCCATTGAGGTTGAGATCCCATCATTGAGAGTTTCCTTGCAATATATTGTCTCTGATGAAGAATATAGAAGATCTAGATTGAGTGACCTTGAATTACTTGACGAAAGACATCTAGCAGCCCTAAATCATCTCCAAGTATATCAGAATCATCTTCATCACAGCTATAACAAGAAAATCAGAGAGAGAAGGTTTCAAGTAGGTGACCTTGTCCTAAAGGAAAATCAAAAGAACCAACAGGATCGTGACAGAAAAGGAAATTTTGAACTGAATTGGCTCGGACCATTCATAATCATAGTAGTCCATGGATCTGGAGCATATAAATTATCAACACCAAAAGGCATTCCCTTAGATGAACCCATCAACAGTGTTCATCTTAAGAAATTCTATGCTTAATCCTCAAAATATCCCACAAAAAAAAAATCAAGAAAAATCATTCGTCCTACGGTGAAAACCTGATAAACAGGTGCCCTGGATAAGTACCATAGTGAAAACTTGGCAAACAGGTGCTATGTGTAGATGGCTAGCTCCCACTATCTATTTTGTATTCATTTATCTACATAATCCACATCATAATCCACCAATTCCCTACATAATCCACATCATAATACACCAATTCCCTACATAATCCACATCATAATACACCAATTCCCTACATAATCCACATCATAATCCACCAGTTCCCTACATAATCCATATCATAATACACCAATTCCCTACATAATCCACATCATAATACACCAATTCCCTACATAATCCACATCATAATCCACCAATTCCCTACATAATCCATATCATAATACACCAATTCCCTACATAATCCACTATCCTTTTCCATAATAAGGTTGTTTATCCATCTTTGCATGCTACCATGATTAGAAACTGTTGGATTTGATATGTTATTCCACCTTATGTTGAATCATCTAGATTATCACTTAATCCATGAGAACCACTTAATAAGTCCATCCCACACTAGGGGCACTTGCTTGCACCTCGTTTCAAAGTGGACCTTCACAGCGTCATTATCAGATATTTTGTAAATACACTGTAAACATATTGTAAATACGTTGACACCTTAAAACACCCAAAAATCCAAAAAAATCAAATATTCCCCAAAAATCCAAAAAAAATGAATATTTCTAAAAATCCAAAAAAATCAAATATTCCACAAAAATGCAAAAAAAAAAATCAAATAACCAATGAAAAACTCTAAGCAATAAAATCCATCCAATCACTCCTTCCAATTGGTCATAGTCATAATCCAATCCAATCTGACCACTAATGCATCAAATCATATCAATCCTATTCATCACTCATTGTCATCACCATCCCATAATAAATCAGAACTACATCTCATTTCTATCGTTGAAAGCCTTGATCCCGTGGATACAGGGTATGTAGGCTATCTGGTGTATGAAGGAAATACCCAGATTCAAGCATAAGATGATACCCCTTTTTTAATCATTCATCTTTTCTTTTGATCATTCTCATTTATCATTCATCTTATTTTCTTCTACCTTCACCTCCCACATCATCAATAAAACCCAGAACTACATATTCATCATGTCTCATCATCATCATGTGGTGCTTTGATCCCATGGATACAAGGTATGTAGGTAGTCTGGAATATGAAGGAAGTATCCAATACGCAAGCACCAACAATCCATTCTTCCATCCCTCTATCATTTCATCTTCTTCTATTTTGACTAACTCAAGTAGGAAGCAAACTATGCATAACTCGATAGCTCAAGAGTGTACTAAAATTAGGAGTTAAGATAAAAGTTATTTGTCCACCATTTCCTTAAGTCAATATCCATTGTATCTATTTCAAGCAAATCATCTTTCGCCTTTAACAGGATATATCTTTTCTCACAACAAGGCATCATCAAATCTATCCAAAGAGCATTTAAATTTGGCAAGAGAACATGATGGTTGTATCTTTTGTTTATCTTTTGTTTCTCTCTATACCTAATTAAGACTACCTTGATCTATCATATCTTGGTATGTTGAGATAAGTATAGACTGGGGCATGGTCATTGGCTTTCGTATGTTGTGTTTGTGGGATGATCTTATTCTTCTACTATACCTAATGGTATCTTGTACATGTTGGGATTAGCATTTTGCATAGTAATATCTTTTGCATTTGAGAAGCTAAACAGTCTCCTATGTATTAAGACTATTTTATTGTAAGACTATTTCTCATACATATAACCCACAAGGTTTCATTATGTCTAGTGGAGGTGAGTTCAAACCTTTGCTTGCAGAGTCAAAAGTCCATTTCAGAAAAGCAGCTAATATTCATATCTTGTGTATGTTGGATCAACATCTTGACCTCATACGTTAGAAAAGATTGTATTATGTTGTATGCATTAGATACATTACACCCTAGTCCTCTATACCTTGGTGCATACTATCTATATGCTATATCAAACATAAGGATTGCAAATCTCATAATTTTGTGGCAATTGTTAAAGTTGTCTCCATCCATCCATCCATCCTGCAAATAAAACAATAGCACTCATGAGAGTTGATCATGTTGAAATTAGGGCAAAGAACTGAGAGGAGGGGTGAATCAGTTGTCACAAAACTTTATCTTTTGCTACATTTAGTCTTCTTTACCACTTATTAATAGATTAATGATATAACCATGAAAGCATGAATCAACAACACATGAGCAGAAACACAATCAACACACATAACACCAAGATTTTTACGTGGAAACCTGGTTAAGGGAAAAACCACAGTGGGGGTTAACCCACAAGATTTATTCTCTGTTAAAAGAATAGAAAAATGGGAAGGCACTTGCCTTCAGGCACACTGCCCAGAGCTCACTGCTCTAAGAGACTCACTGTCTACAAAAATATTCACATGGTTAACACTGAAAAGTTGAACTGAGAAACAACTTCTTCTCCATGCCAAGGTTCAGTTCCATTAAAGCTCACAACACCTCTACTTTGCCCCCAAACACTTCTTCACTACCTCCACATCTTCACACACATTAGCTCATTTACACGAATTCATTACACTTATTCATACATGACATCAACTTTGGAATGGACATCAAAGTTGGCCTTACAATCATCTATCTAGAACATTCTCCAAGATAGGCATTACAAGCAATTACAATCACAAGACTTGACTTAATACAAAATGCTACATGCAGACCACTACACTGTCAGCCAAACATAGCTAGGACTCAAATCTTCCTTGAACAACATGCCACGCTCCATAGAACTTCTCTTAGATCATCCGCAACATGCACAAAGCATCTGGTCGGCCAAGATTGGAAAGAACAACAACACCCAAGGAGAAATATTCAACTACAAGCTCAATCCTTAATGTGGACCACCAACACAATAGGCACATGATCTAGAGATCTCCACAAGCACAATGAAATCAACAAGAACAACCGTACCACCTCAAATCACCAGAATCACTTGCATCTTCATACAGGAACTTAGGAACACTAACTGTCATGACTGTCAGACTAGAAAGATTGCTTGCGGACCTCCAAACCATGAACCACTTGAGTTGAGGATACACACCAACATCCCAAACATACCTCTAGAACCACAAACCATAATATTCCAATGCAGAGCAATCTAGACCAAATTCCTGTCACTTTGTTACCTCTGAACAACTGCAAAACCCAATTCTACTCAGATGACCATAACTTCACCAATCCTCCATGCAGACCTCTCAAATCTTAATTGGAGAAACTTTAGACAATCCTCTACAAAACCCTTTAATCCACAAACTCTAATCTTCATCTCATTGGGAATGCGGAGCAATCTTCTTTACTGAATTGTATTGTCTTCATTGTTTCTGACAAAGAGATATGTTGACATCAATGACAACACATCATAGGCACATATTTTCAACAATCTCCCCCTTTATCATTAATGGCAACATATGATGTGAAAAATTGATTCAACCTTCAAGACAAGGAATTCTCCCCCTTTCTCTTATCACACCTGCAACCACTTTCTTCACTGCCCCACTTTCACCAGCAACTACTTACTTCTGAGTTTTCACATGACTTCTCTCCCCCTTTGACATCAATGGCAAAGGGAACATATTCACAATCATCTCTCCCCCTTTTTATTTCTTAGATAAAACCAAACTGAACTCCAGAATTAACATACTGACTACTCCCCCTGAGTAGCATCCCCTTAACACCAATCTAGACCATAAGATATGACTGTGAGTTCCACCGGACTGATGCACACTAGTGCACCTTAGTTCTGAATAGGAGGGATAATAACCCCTAGCTTCACTCTGAGATACTCAAAAGTGTCCTTAGGTAGAGGTTTAGAGAAGATATCCACAATCTGATCCTTTGAAGAAACAAACTCCAATCTGACTTCATTCTCATTTACCTTCTCTCTCAAAAAGTGAAACTTGATGGATATATTCTTTTTCTTTGAATGCAACACTAGATTCTTTGAGATGTTTATTGCACTTGAATTATCATAGAAGATTGTAACAAGCTCTTCAAACATAATTCTGATATCCTTCAGCATTTTCTTCATCCACAAAACCTGAGTACAATTACTTGCTGCTGCTATATACTCTGCCTCTTCAGTAGACAGAGATATTGCCTCCTGCATTTTTCTCAAGCAAGAAACCAATCTCTTTTCCAAGAAAAATGCACCACCACTAGTACTCTTCCTATCATGCACATCTCCTACCCAATCAGCATTTGTATATGCATGAAGAGTGAAATCATCATCCTTAAGATACCATAAGCCATAATCAGATGTCCCCTTCAAATATCTAAAAATTCTTTTGACTACAACAACATGAGATTCTCTAGGATCGGCTTGAAATCTAGCAACAAGGCCAACTGCATTTATAATATCAGGTCTGGTTTGAGTCAGATAAAGCAGTCCTCCAATTATTGATCTATACCTTTTCTGATCTGCCTTAAGGGAATTATCATCTTTACTCAACTTGCATCTGGTTATCATAGGAGTACTCACTGGTTTTGAATCCTCCATTCCAAACTTTTTCAACAACTCTTTCACATACTTAGTCAGAGATATGAAGATGCCCTTATCTGACTGAATGCTTTGTAGACCTAAGAATAAATTCATTTCACCAACATGGACATCTCAAATTCACTTTGCATCTGATCAGCAATTTTTTTACGCATGCTCTCATTTCCACCAAAGATGATATCATCAACAAATACTTCAACAATCAAGATGTGTTCATGATCAATTTTGAAATAAAGATTAATGTTAGTTGTGCCTTTGCTAAAACCTAACTTTAGTAGATACTTATCTAATCTTGCATACCAGGCTCTTGGGGCTTGTTTAAGTCCATACAATGCTTTCCTCAATCTGTAGACCATATCTCCTTGATCAGACAACTAGAATCCTTCTGGTTGCTCAATGTAGACTTCTTCTTCCAACTCTCCATTCAGGAATGCTGACTTGACATCCATCTGGTAAACTTTTAAATATTTGTAAGTAGCAAAGGCAAGAAATAATTTGATTGCTTCGATTCCTGCCACCGGAGCAAAGGTTTCTTCAAAATCAATTCCCTCTACCTGAGAATATCCTCTGCACACCAATCTTGCTTTGTTTCTCACAACTTCACCATCTTCATTCAATTTATTCTGGAAGACCCATTTAGTTCCAATTACATTTTTGTTTTCAGGTCTAGGAACAAGATCCCAAGTATGATTCTTTTCAATTTGCATTAATTCTTCTTCCATTGCTTTTACCCAACTTTCATCATTACAAGCTTCATTCATTGATTTTGGTTCAATCTTTGAAATCAAACAATACTCCACTTGTTCTTTAGCAATTTTTCTTCTAGTTTGAACACCTTTATTTTTATCTCCTATGATCTTATCTTTAGAATGATTCAACCTTACATACCTGGGAGTTTTGGGATTTTCTTGAACTTCTGATTCTTGAACTTGTTCTTCAACATTTGCACTAGCTTCTTGAGTCACTAGATTCTCTGGAGTAGTCTGAATCTGAGTTTGAGTTTGAACTTGCTTTCCTTTATTTGGACTTTCATTTTGATCATTTGATTCATATCCACAAGACTTAGAAGGTCTCTCCTTGCTTTCATCAACCTTGACATTAGCACTTTCAACAATCCCTTTCAATCTCTTATTAAAGCACCGGTATGCCTTGCTTTGGTTAGAATAGCCCAAAAATATTCCTTCATCACATCTTGCATCAAACTTGCCTAGATCTTCATCTCTCTTGATATAGCATTTACTACTGAAAACTCTGAAGTATTTCACAGTAGGAGCATTACCAAACCATAGTTCATAAGGTGTTTTACCAGTATTACATTTGATCTGCACCCGGTTAAAAGTGTAGATAGCAGTACTCACAACCTCTCTCTCCAATAGACATGTGGAACATTTCCCTCCATCATCATGGATCTAGCAGCCTCTTGAATAGTCTGGTTCTTCCTTTCCATAAATTCATTCTGTTGTGGAGTCCTAGGAGCAGATAATTGTCTTCTTATTCCATGCTTTTCACAAAATACATTAAACTCACCAGAGGTAAACTCTCCACCTCTGTCAGATCTCAGACACTTTATCTTCACACCAATCTCATTCTCCACCATAGCCTTAAACACCTTGAATCTATCAAGAGCCTATGATTTCTCTCTCAAGAAAGTGACCCACATCATTCGGGAGTAATCATCAATCAGCAACATAAAGTATCTCTCTCCTTGCAAACTCCTAACTCTGGCAGGACCACACAAATCAATGTGCACAAGTTCCAACAATCCACTGAAAATTGTTCTTTACTTTTGATTGTAGCTCTATTCTATTTACCCAACTGACATTCCTTACACATACTATTAGCAGGTTTCACAAGCTTTGGAAGACCTCTCATAGCCTGAGTAGTACTTATCTTGACAATGTTATCAAAGTTTACATGACACATTCTCCTATGCCATAATCAACTCTGATCAATCTGAGCAATCAAACAACTTTTACCAGTACCACTTAAATGAAAGATATTACCTCTAGTCTGTGTACCAGATGCAATCTCAATTCTGGAGCTTCCCAAAATTCTTCATTTTCCATCCTTAAATTGGAGATCATACCCTTTGTCAACTAACTATCCAACACTGAGAAGATTATGCTTCAACCCTTCTACATACAAAACATAATTAGTGTTATTCTTACCCTCAAGAGAGATGGATCCTTTGTCACGGGTTCCACCAGCTGAATTGTCTCCAAACTTCACAATTCCACCTTCATATATTTCCAAACTTACAAACTTATTTTTATCACCAGTCATATGATGAGAACATCCACTGTCAATCACCCATTCATCATTTTCTTCAATCTGAGCAGCCAAGACACTTTCCACATTCACACAACTAGTAGATTCAGTAGGCACCGGATCTTCTTGATGAAGGGGGTAAATCACAAAACACACAATAATAGATATTGAACACAACAAATAGAACTTTTTTTTATTGAACGCGGCAACTCATTACATTACAGAAGCTCAATTACAATCAGAGGATGAATCCTCTACTGGCTGCAACACATTACAGATTTCCCAACCTCAAGACTCTAGAATCTTCAGCCTTCTGTAACCCCAAATCAGCTAGGGTTTCTGTTTTCCCACCTATTCTTGACTCTACACTGGCCCCCTTAACTCTACTACCACCCAGGGTTCCCAAAATAGTCATAAATAGCACTTTTTGGTAGCTTCCAGCTAAATTTCAAATTTTGCAACTCCCTCCAAAAGTAGGTCAACTTCCGGGAAGCATAACTTTTGATCCGGGTGTCCGATTGACGAACCGTTTTAAGTGCCAGAAAGTTCGCGATGTGAACTATCACGCCAGAAATTCATAAACAAATTTCCATCAACTTTTCAGGATGTTATGGAAAGTTTTAGTGCCTCATATCTCATTTTGGAAATTTTCAGGGGCTTTTCGAAAAATAAAAACTTTAATATCTTTCAGCTCACAAATGATCTTTGCCTAATTCCTTCGCCAAAGGTCTTATATTTCCATTATGTAACTTTCTGGAAGTTTTTACTTCATTACGTGTCCAAATGCAAACTTTCTAAAAATAGCAAGTACACTTTCCTAATTAGGCAGGTCGCTATTTTTAGTAGTTTTGGAAAAACTGAAAGTCCTACATTATTATTCTAGATATTATGGAACCAAAAATACTAATTATGGAAAGAAATGAAAACAACTACAATGATTTTGAATTAAATTCTTTTTGGGTGATGCAAGATTGCCCTTACACCACTGGATGCTCCTGCATCACTTCTTCTTTGATAGCAATGAACACCTATTCATTTCCAGAGGTACTTCCCATATCAGATTCATCATCTATGACTCCTTCATCAGTAGCTTCTTGGACATAGTTGTTGAAATTAGGGCAGACAACTGAGAGGGGGGGTGAATCAACTGTCACAAAACTTTACCTTTTGTTGCACTTAATCTTCTTTATCACTTATAAATAGATTAATGATATAACCATGAAAGCATGAATCAACAACACAAAAGCATATACATAATCAACACACATAACACCAGGATTTTACATGGAAACCTGGTTAAGGGAAAAACCATGGTGAGGGTTAACCCACAAGATTTATTCGCTGTTAAAAGAATAGAAAATTGGAAGGCACTTGCCTTTGGGTGCACTGCCCAGAGCTCACTACTCAAAGGAGGCTCACTGCCTACAAAAACATTTACAATGTTAACACTGAAAGATTGAACTGAGAAACAACATCTTCTTCATGTAAGGTTTAGTTCCATTGAAGTGCACAGCACCTCTGCTCTGTCCCCACTCACTTCCTCGCTACATCTGTTGCAAGTATGAGGTGAGCCAGTGTTGTCATTGATGTCAACATAATCATATTGCATTAACAAGAAGGATTTGATGAGCTGTGTGCTGAGGATATTGAGAAAGTTAGCCTCAGTCAAGAACAGTGAAGAACAGTGATGAGAAGAAGGCAAATGTATTGTATAGGTTGAGAACCGGAGGATGCGGATTAAAGGGTTTGTAGATATGAGTCTTGAGATGCTTCAGTTAAGATTTCAGAGGTCCGCATGAAGATCTGAAGGAGTTGTGGCTGTCAGTGTAGAACCGGTTCTGGCAAGTATCCAGAGGTGACAGAGGATCACAAAAAGGTCCGGTGAGGTCCAGAATTGTATTATCCTAATCTGCGGATTGGAAGGAGTGTTTGGGATGTCCTTGTGATGTGTCATCCTGATTTGTGTATGATTTGGAGGTCCGAAAGTACCTCTTGCATTATGACAGTGGCGACAGACAGTGTTCTTGAAGTTCTGGATAAGGAAGAGAAGAGATTCCAGTAAGTAAAGAAAGTGCGGATGTACCTGGTCATTCAGGCAGGCTTGTGAAGGTTCTTGGATCATGTTGAGGTTGTGTTGTCAGTCCGCATTGATAGTAGAGCCCAAAATTGAAGTTATTCTTCCGGATGAAGTTCTTGCTCTATTTAGCCGACCGGATGAGTTGTTCATCCTGCGAATGTTCTTGTGGTGGCCGACCGGATGTGTTATTCATCTTGCCGATACTCTTATGGTTGTTTGCCGACTTAGATGTTTGTTCCTAAGTCGATGTCTTGTATAAATAAAGGTTTGTGAGTTCATTTCGAGTGTGGATTGTGTGGATGAGTGTGGCATAGCAAAGAGAAGTGCGAAAGGCAGAGCAGAGGTTTTTTTTGGGCTTAAATGGAACTGATCCAGACATGGTAGAGATGTCATTCTCCAGTTCAAGACTGTGATTCTTATCACTTTGTAGACAGTGTGTCTCCTTGTAGGCAGTGGGCCTCTTTGTGAGCAGTGTGCTCAGGCAGTGAGCCCTAATTGGCATGTGCCATTCATTCTTCTTTATTCTTCTAACAGAGAATAATTCTTGGGTTAATCACCCCGTGGTTTTTCCCTTAACCGGGTTTTCCACGTCAAAATCTTGGTGTTCAATGTGTTGATGTTCATCTGCTCTGAGTTTATGCATTATGCTTTCATAGATGGTTAATTGATATGCTGTTAACTAACAAAGAACAATCAAGTGTTTAAAGTAAGAGCAAGTTTTATACAACTGATTCACCCCCCCTCTTAGTTGTATGCCCTAGATCCAACAATTGGTATTAGAGCCACGTTCCTCTGAAAGGAGCTTAACCGCTTGAGGAGATCCAGGATGTCATCATACAAGAAGGATAGTCCGAAGTTCGATGGAACCAACTTCACTCTCTGGAAAGGTCGCATGAAGTGTCACTTGGAATGTATGGGAAAAGCATACTTGGCTATGGTCTCAAAACCATATGTACCTCCACAAGGTGGTCTGACAACTCTGAATGAGATTACAGATGCTGAAAATAATCTGCGGACCAAGGAAGCCCTACTAAGCGCATTGAATGATTCAGATCTCTCAAATGTTATTGACCTACCAACTGCATATGAGATCCTGACTAAACTGGAACTTCTGTATGAAGGAGATGAGTTTGTCAAAAGTGCAAGGTTGCAAAGTCTGAAAGGGAAATTTGAAAGATTGAAGATGAGAGATGATGAAAACATCACTACCTTTATGCCAAGAGTGAATGAGCTGGTATGTGGAATTAGAAATGCTGGTGGAACTCTAGATGAAAATGAGATTGTCTGCAAAATCCTAAGATCCCTTCCTGCTGCCTACAAAATCAAGGTTGCTGCCATTGATGAGTTCAGAGCCCACACAACTGTCACAAGAGAACAACTGGCTGGCAAACTAGCTGCATTTGAAATGACCGAGTTTGGAGATGATCCTCCCAAGACTGAATCTGCTTTCAAAGCCAGTGCCTATGTGAAAGGCAAACAGAGATTTGATCCGGGAGAAAACTCATCAAGGAAAATGTCATGGTATGATCAAGCAAGAAGAGACATGGAAGAAGAAGAAGCAGAAACAGCTCAACTTGAAGCCCTCATTGCAAAGAGACTGCCAAGAGGATCCGGTAAGTATGAAGGAAAACTACCCTTTAAGTGTTTCAACTGCAATAAGATTGGTCATTTTGCTTCAAGATGTCCGGAAAGATCTGCAAGGTCTAATACTAACAGACAAAGGTTTCAAAAGAATTGCTATTATGTTCATGAAGAAGATGACAATGAGGGAGTAACAGATGATGAATCAGAACTAGGAAGCAAATCCAGAAATGAGTGGGTGTTTATTGCCATCAAGGAAGAAGATTCAATACTCTCTGAATCTGTCAATCACAAAATTGTTGAAAAAGCTTTAGCTACTCAAGTGGAAGAAAAGGATGATTGGGTTATTGACAGTGGATGTTCTCACCATATGACTGGTGACAAGAATAAGTTCTTGAATTTGGAAAGGTATGAAGGAGGAATGGTAAAGTTTGGTGACAATTCTGCTGGCAGAATCAGAGGCAGGGGAACTATTTCCTTTGATGGAAAGAGCAAAACAGGTAACGTATTATATGTTGAAGGATTGAAGCACAATCTTCTCAGTGTTGGTCAGTTAGTGGACAAAGGCTATGATCTCCGGTTCAAGAATGGAAAATGCAGAATCTTTACAAGCTCCGGAACTGAAATTGCATCCGGTACTCAGACAAAAGGTAATATCTTTCATCTGGTTGGTTCAAATAAAAGTTGTTTGTTTGTTCAAATTGATCAGAGTTGGTTATGGCATAGAAGAATGTGTCATGTAAATTTTGATAACATCATCAAGATAAGCAATACTCAGGCTGTAAGAGATCTTCCAAAATTGATGAAACCTACAAATAGTTTGTGCAAAGAATGTCAGCTAGGTAAACAAAGCAGAGTCTCTTTCAAAAGCCAAGATCAGTCTTCTACCGGATTGTTGGAATTAGTACATACTGATCTCTGTGGTCCGACAAGAATCAAGAGTCTGCAAGGTGATAGATATTTCATGTTGTTAATTGATGATCATTCCCGGATGATGTGGGTTACCTTTCTAAAAGAAAAATTAGAAGCATTTGAGAAGTTCAAAATCTTCAAAGCTATGGTAGAGAATCAAACCGGATTGAAACTAAAGTGTCTAAGGTCTGATAGAGGTGGTGAATTTACATCTGGTGAGTTCATTGACTTTTGTGAGAAGCAAGGTATAAGGAGACAGCTGTCTGCTCCTAGGACTCCACAGCAAAATGGAGTAGTTGAGAGAAAGAACCGGACCATCCAGGAAGCTGCCAGGACAATGATGTTGGAAGCAAATGTTCCTCAAATGTTTTGGAAAGAAGCTATCAGCACTGCAGTCTACACTCTCAATCGAGTTCAAATCAGAAACAACACCTGTAAGACCCCCTATGAACTCTGGTTTGGCATCACTCCTACTATGAAATATTTCAGAGTATTTGGTAGCAAGTGTTATATTAAAAGAGATGAAGATCTAGGAAAGTTTGATGCTAGAAGTGATGAAGGAATTTTCTTGGGTTACTCCACTCAAAGCAAAGCATACCGGTGTTACAATAAGAGATTGAGGAAGATGATAGAAAGCACCAATGTGAAAGTTGATGAAGGAATTGAGAAGCCTTCAAGATTTTATGAGTTTGATGAAGATGACCAAGACAGTGTTCAAGGAACTCAATCCTCTCTGGTAAGACAGAGTCAGCCTGATCCGGTAAATCAGGAAGAAGAGATAGGTTTGAATGAGCCTGATCAAGAAGCAGCAGTGCAGGATACTCCCAAAATTCCAAGGTATGTAAGACTGAACCACTCTGAAGATCAGATCATAGGTGACAGAAGCAAAGGTGTACAAACTAGAAGGAATGTTGCTCAAAATCAGGATGAATGTTGTCTGATTTCAAAGATTGAACCTAAAACAATAAATGAAGCCTGCAATGATGAAAACTGGACCAAAGCAATGGAAGATGAATTGATGCAAATTGAGAAAAATCATACTTGAGATCTTGTTCCCAGACCTAGAGACAGGAATGTAATTGGAACCAAGTGGGTCTTCCGGAACAAACTAAATGAAGCTGGTGAAGTAATCAGAAACAAAGCTAGATTGGTCTGCAAAGGGTACTCTCAAATAGAAAGAATTGACTTTGAAGAGACTTTTGCTCCGGTGGCAAGAATTGAAGCAGTCAGATTACTTCTTGCATTTGCTGCCTTCAAAGACTTCAAGGTATATCAGATGGATGTCAAGTCTGCCTTCCTAAATGGTGATCTGGAAGAAGAAGTCTACATTGAACAACCGGATGGATTTCAATTGTCTGATAATAATGATATGGTCTGCAAGTTGAAGAAAGCTTTGTATGGATTGAAGCAAGCCCCAAGAGCATGGTATGAAAGGTTGGATAAGCATCTTGTGCAGATTGGATTCAACAAAGGTACTGCTGACAGTAACTTATATTTCAAAATTGATCATGAAAACATTTTGATTGTTGAAGTGTTTGTGGATGATATCATTTTTGGAGGAAGAGATAGTATGTGCAAAACTTTTGCAAATCAGATGAAAAGTGAGTTTGAAATGTCTATGCTTGGTGAAATGAATTTCTTCTTGGGTCTGCAAATTACTCAAACAAAAGAAGGGATCTTCATTTCTCAGACCAAATATGTGAAAGAATTGTTAAGGAAATTTGGTATGGAAGACTCAAAGCCAATGAACACTCCTATGGCAACCGGATGTAAGTTAAGCAAAGATGATGATTCTCCAAAGGTAGATCAGACAAAGTATAGATCAATGATTGGTGGATTGTTGTATCTCACTCAAACTAGACCAGATATAATGCAGGCTGTTGGTCTTGTGGCAAGATTCCAGGCTGATCCTAGAGAATCTCATGTTATGGCAATCAAAAGAATTTTTAGGTACTTGAAAGGAACAGTTGAGTATGGTCTATGGTACCCTAGAGATCCAAATTTCTCTCTTCATGCTTACACAGATGCAGATTGGGCAGGAGATGTGGATGACCGGAAGAGCACTAGTGGTGGAGCATTCTTTTTGGGGAAGAGATTGGTTTCTTGGTTAAGCAAGAAACAAGATGCAATATCTCTGTCTACAACTGAAGCAGAATACATTGCAGCAACAGGTAGTTGTACTCAAATCTTATGGATGAAGCAGATGCTAAGAGACATTAAAGTTGAATATGAGGAGCCTATCACAATTTTCTGTGATAATTCAAGCGCAATTAATATTTCTAAGAATCCGGTATTGCATTCTAAGACTAAGCACATATCTATCAAGTTTCACTTCTTGAGAGAACAAGTGAACAAGGAAGAAGTCAGATTGGAGTATGTTCCCTCCAAGGATCAGATTGTAGATATCTTTACTAAACCTCTTCCCAAAGACTCTTTTGAATATCTTCAGGAGAAGTTAGGGGTCATGGCCCCTCCGGTGATGAACTAGGATGCACTGATGTGCATCAATCCGGTGGATATCACAGTCATATCTTGTGATCCAGATTGATGATGGGAAGCTGCAACTAAGGGGGAGCAGCTGGTATGATTCTGATGTATGAGAATTGCAAGTATGAGCCCTTTGCCATTGATGTCAAAGGGGGAGAGAAGACATGTGAAAAACAAGTGGTTGATGATCAAAGGGGGAGTAGTAAAGGAAGAGAAGACATGTGAAAAGTTGTTATTGATAGGGGGAGCTGTGACAGAAAGGAGAAGTTCTTGTCTTGATGGTTTTTCACATCATATGTTGCCATCAATGACAAAGGGGGAGATTGTTGCAAGTATGAGGTGAGCCAGTGTTGTCATTGATGTCAACATACTCATATTGCATTAACAAGAAGGATTTGATGAGCTGTGTGCTGAGGATATTGAGAAAGTTAGCCTCAGTCAGGAACAGTGAAGAACAGTGATGAGAAGAAGGCAAATGTATTGTATAGGTTGAGAACCGGAGGATGCGGATTAAAGGGTTTGTAGATATGAGTCTTGAGATGCTTCAGTTAAGATTTCAGAGGTCCGCATGAAGATCTGAAGGAGTTGTGGCTGTCGGTGTAGAACCGGTTAAGGCAAGTATCCAGAGGTGACAGAGGATCACAAAAAGGTCCGGTGAGGTCCGAAATTGTATTATCCTAATCTGTGGATTGGAAGGAGTGTTTGGGATGTCCTTGTGATGTGTCATCCTGATTTGTGTATGATTTGGAGGTCCGGAAGTACCTCTTGCATTATGACAGTGGCGACAGACAGTGTTCTTGAAGTTCCGGATAAGGAAGAGAAGAGATTCCAGTAAGTAAAGAAAGTGCGGATGTACCTGGTCATTCAGGCAGGCTTGTGAAGGTTCTTGGATCATGTTGAGGTTGTGTTGTCGGTCCGCATTGATAGTAGAGCCCAGAATTGAAGTTATTCTTCCGGATGAAGTTCTTGCTCTGTTTAGCCGACCGGATGAGTTGTTCATCCTACGAATGTTCTTGTGGTGGCCGACCGGATGTGTTATTCATCTTGCCGATACTCTTATGGTTGTTTGCCAACTTAGATGTTTGTTCCTAAGTCGATGTCTTGTATAAATAAAGGTTTGTGAGTTCATTTTGAGTGTGGATTGTGTGGATGAGTGTGGCATAGCGAAGAGAAGTGCGAAAGGCAGAGCAGAGGTTTTTTTTGGGCTTAAATGGAACTGATCCGGACATGGTAGAGATGTCATTCTCCAGTTCAAGACTGTGATTCTTATCACTTTGTAGACAGTGTGTCTCCTTGTAGGCAGTGGGCGTCTTTGTGAGCAGTGTGCTCGGGCAGTGAGCCCTAATTGGCATGTGCCATTCATTCTTCTTTATTCTTATAACAGAGAATAATTCTTGGGTTAATCACCCCATGGTTTTTCCCTTAACCGGGTTTTCCACGTCAAAATCTTGGTGTTCAATGTGTTGATGTTCATCTGCTCTGAGTTTATGCATTATGCTTTCATAGATGGTTAATTGATATGCTGTTAACTAACAAAGAACAATCAAGTGTTTAAAGTAAGAGCAAGTTTTATACAACTGATTCACCCCCCCCTCTTAGTTGTATGCCCTAGATCCAACAACATCCACATCTTCACTACTTCCACACCTTTTCCACAACTTCACAACACTTTTTTATACATGTCATCAACTTTGGAATGAACATCAAATTCAACCAAACAATCATCTATTTGGAACATTCTCCAAAATAGGTATTACAAGAAATTACAATCACAAGACTTAAAATACTGCATGGCAACTACTACACTATTGACCAAACATAACTGGGACTCAAATTTTCCTTGAACATCACGCCACACTCCATAAAACTTCTCTTAGATCATCCGCAACATGCACCATGCATCTAGTCGGCCAAGACTGGAAAGAACAGCAACACCCAAGGAGAAATCTTCATCCACAAGCTCAATCCTCAATGCAGACCATCAACACAATAGGCACCTAATTCAGAGACCATCACAAGCATAATCAAATCAACAGGAACAACCACACCACCTCAGATCACTAGAAACACTTGCACCTTCATCTAGGAACTCAAGAACACCAACTGTCATGACTATCACACTAGAAAGATTGTTTACAAACCTCCAAACTAGGAACCACTTGAGGATACACACCAGCGTCCCAAACACACCTCTAGATCCGCAAATCATAATATTCCAATGTGGATCAATCTAGACCAAATTTCTATCACCTCTGAATAACTGCAAAACCCGGTTCTACTCAGATGGCCATAACTTCACCAATTCTCCATGTGGACCTCTCAAATCTTGACTAGAGCAACTTTAAACAATCCTCTACAAACCCTTTAATATGTAGACCCTAATCTTCATCTTATTAGGGATGCGGAAAAATCTACTTCACTGAACTACATTATCTTCGTTGTCTCTGATAGAGAGATATGTAACTCACTTGTTTCTTCTTAAGAGGCTAATTTTCTCAATATCCTCAACAAGTCTTCTAAACAAGCAATAGAATAAGATATAGTTGACACTAAGGGCAACAAGAATATGTTGACATCAATGACAACACTGATTAGACACATATTTGCAACAATAGTAGCATTTCTTCTAAACCCTAGGTCTGTTAGGGTTTGACTTTGAAACCCTCTCCGGACATCTGCAAGCAAAATGACCAATCTTATTGCAAGCAAAACATTTGAAAGGTAACTTTCCTTCATACTTACCGAATCCTCTTGGTAATCTTTTGGCAATAAGGGCTTCAAGTTCTTCAAGCTCAGATTCATCTTCCTCAAGTTCATTCCTTGCCTTCTCATATTTGGTTAGTCTTCTTGAAGAGCTTTCACCTAGATCAAATCTTGGCTTTCTGAAAACATTGGCCTTAAATGTCGATTCTGATTTAGGAAGAGAATCACTAAACTCACTCATTTCAAATGATGAAAGCTTGCCAACCAACTAATCCCTTATAACATATGTCACAATCTTGATCTCATCAATAGCAACAACTCTATGCTTGTATGAAGCAAGTAAGGATCTGAGCACCTTAGCAACAATCTCTTATTCTTCTAGTTTTCCACCAACACACCAGATACTGCACACAAGTTCATTCACCTTCTGCATGTAGGAAGTGATGTTTTCATCTTCACTCATCCTCAAACATTCATATCTACCCTTCAAGATTTGTAACTTAGCACATTTGACATATGCATCACCTTCATACAAAGTTTCCAACTTCTTCCATATTTCATGATCAGTTTGCAATTCTAAGATATTTGTCATTTATGTATCAGTCAGGGCACTCAACAATGCTTCTTTAGCCCGAATGTTGTATTCAACTTCTTTGATTTCATCTGGAGTTGTAGGACCATTCTGCAGAGGAGTATACTTATTCTTAGTTATCAACCAATAAGGATCACCCATGCATTGCAAATGACACTCCATGTGATTTTTCCAAAGAGAGTAATTTGTTCCATCAAATCTCAGACTGTCCTTCTTGTATGTCGACATCCTAGATCTCCTCAAGCGGTCAAGCTTCTTTTAGAGGAACCAGATCTGATACCAATTGTTGAAATTATGGCAAACAACTGAGAGGGGGGGTGAATTAGTTGTCACAAAACTTTAACTTTTACTACATTTAATCTTCTTTACCACTGACTAACAGATTAATGATATAACCATAAAAGCATCAATCAACAACACATGAGCAAAAACACAATCAACACACATAACACCAGGATTTTTAAGTGGAAACCCAGTTAAGGGAAAAACCACGGTGGGGGTTAACCACAAGATTTATTCTCTGTTAAAAGAATAGAAAAATGGGAAGGCACTTGCCTTCAGGCACACTTCCTAGAGCTCACTGCTCCAAGAGACTCACTATCTACAAAAATATTCACATGGTTAACACTGAGAGGTTGAACTAAGAAACATCATCTTCTCCATGCCAAAGTTTGGTTCCATTGAAGCTCACAACACCTCTGCTCTGCCCCTAAACACTTCTTCACTACCTCCACATCTTCACACACATTATCTCATTTACACGACTTCATTACACTTATTTATACATGACATCGTCTTTGGAATGGACATCAAAGTCAGCCTTACAATCATCTATCTGGAACATTCTCTAAGATAGGCATTACAAGCAATTACAATCACAAGACTTGACTTAATACAAAATTCTACATGTGGACCACTACACTATCGGCCAAACATAGTTGGGACTCAAATCTTCCTCGAACAACATGCCACACTCCATAGAACTTCTCTTAGATCATCCGAAACATGCACAAAGCATCCAGTCGGCCAAGACTAGAAAGAACAGCAACACCCAAGGAGAAATATTTAACTACAAGCTCAATCCTCAATGTGGACCACCAACAAAATAGGCACATGATCCAGAGACCTCCACAAGCACAATGAAATCAACAAAAACAACCGCACCACCTCAAATCACCAAAATCACTTGCATCTTCATATGGGAACTTAAGAACACTAACTGTCATGACTGTCACACTAGAAAGATTGCGTGTAGACCTCCAAACCATGAACCACTTGAGTTGAGGATACACACCAACATCCCAAACATACCTCTAGAACCACAAACCATAATATTCCAATGCAGAGCAATCCGAACCAAATTCCTGGCACTCTATTACCTCTGAACAATTGTAAAACTCAGTTCTACTCAGATGGCCATAACTTCACCAATCCTCCATGTCGACCTCTCAAATCTTAATTGGAGCAACTTCAGACAATAATGCAGAGAAATCTTCTTTACTAAACTGTACTGTCTTCACTATTTCTGACAAAGAGATATGTTGACATCAATGACAACACATCATAGGCACATATTTGTAACACATCATTGGTTTTATTCTTCATCTCATCATCGTCTTCATCCTTCTCATCCTACCAAAACAAATGTGTTAGACATATCTCATTTGCATTATCCATTATGGTTATTATTATCCATGACATAGTATCACTTATTATTTGCATAACACATATCATGACATATTTCCATTGTACAAGTTACCACCTATTTACCATTATATGCATTAACATAAACATCTATCATAAATGCATTACATAATCATTAAACATGTGCATCCATACATTATATGTCCATTCATTCCATAGCATGAAAATCATAAACATATAACACATCATGAACATCCATCTCATATATATATGAATAAAGGTCAATATACAATGTGTCTCTCATAGATATACAAAGAGCTCATCAAAAATGATACATTAGGCTCGCAGGCCTCAAAAATGATACAATATATATACAAGGAGACTATGTCCCAGGTCTAGCATGTGTGGCACTCCCTGAGGTAGGCTCTCTCTAGTCCCTGCCTACTCCATCTGTATCCCCCTGTACTGGAGGCCCCATCACTGAAGCCACTGATCGTGAACCTCCCATCCTCCTTGACTGGCCTGACCTACTATGAAAGCTGGGTTGTCTCTAATTAACAGGCACTACACCGAACTACAAGCCTCTATAATACTCAGCCTCAGCTCATGCTAACCCAACCTCACCCTGTGCTCGGGTAAGCTCTCTGACCAAAAATAAATTGGCTTGATCTATTCCCAAAGCTACAATTACCGCATCCCTCTTAGATAATGTGACATCTCTCTGAGCTGTGAGTCTAGCCACAGTCCCATCATCAACCGCTGCCTATACCACTGGTGATGGTTGTACCACCTATGCTGGTTGCGCTGCCTGTGCAACCTGATAAGCCTCTACCTAAGCCCTAGCATTTCTCATAGCCATGAGGGCCCCATCTATGTCTCTCTCTACCCTCTGGAACCTGGCCTCCAACCCTATCCTCCAACCCATCTCATGCCAAAGATGTCACCGTAACCTATCCACCTCTCCTTTATCACCATCTCTCCCTCCTGCAACCTGCTGCTGTGGTGGCATAGCAACCTATCTCAGTACCTATCCACCCTATGCCCCTAGTACTAGAGCAATCACCTGTACCCAAGGTGGCCTCCTCTATCCTCTAATATTGCCTCTCCTTGGCCTAAACACTCCAACCTCCCCCATCTCTCCAGGTACAGTCAACCTGGTAGGCCTAGTAGTCACCCAATGTGCATCATAATCTATTGTGGTCCCCAGATCTGCAGGACCTCCTATCTAATCCCACACTACTGGCTATAGTGTCTCCACCACAATCTCTAGTCCCCAGTGTGGAATCTCCCATCTAGTATGACCATATATAGCCTCACCAACAGGTGCAGTCTATGGCAATCCAAACTACTTGAGAACACATCCAGGAAGATATGACTCAATAATATACAAACTGAGCCCAAACAAATACTGAGGCTATTGTGCATACCCTAACTCTCCCTGATCCTCCTCCCAAGCCTCACAGCCCAACCATGGTCACCATATAAACTGATCCATCTCATCAAACTATCACCGCCAATACATGAGAGAGTTCAACTCCCAATAAGTAGTAGCACCACCATAAATATGAGCATAGGTCTACCCAATTAATCTTTGTCTGATGCCCAAGGGCCTAGTCATAGCAATATGCTCATAAGCCCATATATGAAGCAATGTGACTCCCGCAGACATGCTAGAGCCTCCCAGGTAAGCAAAAATGTTAGGGTAAAATGTGGATTAATCAAATGAACAATACTAAACCCAAACATCAACAGAATAATGAAAACAAGAAAGATTGAATGAAATGAGGCAATGAACAATACAGTGCAAACCTTCCCTATTCCAAAGCTTCTGTTGTTCGCCTATTACAACCATCCTTTGCTAATGAAGTAGGCCCTCAGTGAGTGCACTCTTTTAGCTGTGTTGTAGGATGTCGGTAGTAAATGGCTGTGTTGATAGATAATGCTGTGAAGTAGAGCTTCAAAGCAAATGGTGATCTCAAGTAGATTGTATTGGGGGTGCCAAAGGCGCGCGGGTAGAATTCTACAGAGTAACAATACAAATAACGTGGATGAATAGAATGGGAGGATGAAGCTTCTTTTATAGACTCAGAAGAATGAGAATCAACGGTTGAGAAGAAGTGTGATGATCAATAGCTGAGGATGGTTGAGGAATGTGCAATCAGTAGAAATATGACAAGTGTCTCATCTCCATCATGAAAGAGGGGTTTTGACAACATCGATTGGAGAGTTAACTCTTTTAACTAAACAGTTAACAAACTTGATTAGTCAGTTGGAAGAATGAATTATGGAATTGACTGAATCGATTGAGGGATTAACTCAATTGACTGGTTAGTTAACACTTTTGATTGATTAGTTAACTAACTTCTGATTTGAGAAGAAATAGGACATGTGGTGAGGGGGAAAATAGGTAATTAAATATTTAATATATTTAACTACATGTGCAACCCGATGAGGTGGACAAGGTGAGGTGGAAAAGTCAGGTGTAAGTGTGAGGTGGATTTTTGGAATTAGAACTTAGGATAGAGAAATTTGGATAAATTAAATAATTTAGGATTATTTAATTATGTAGGACATTAGAAGAATTTAGGGATTTTAATTAAATAAATTGAATTTATTTAATTAAGGAATAGTGAATTGATTAAATAAATTTGGAATATTTATGTAATTGGTAGAAGAATGAAATAAATATTTAGAATATTTATTTAGTTGAATTGTGTCATTTTTAGGCATATACATTTTGCCCCTCTTTGATGCAATGTTGTTTACAGCGTTGTTTCAAAGAAATCGATAGTTTGACAGTGATACATGCCCTACTTTGCCCCTGGTACAAGTTTAATGACGATAGAATGCCCCCTCGGGAGATTGGATGGGAAAAGGGCGAAATAATTTGAGACAGACAATCTCATGAAGATGAAGGGGTTAGGTTAGGTTAGAGGAAAAAGGACACGTTTCTGGGAAACAGGGAGAAAACTGGAGGAAAAACGGACGCGAGAAGTAGTCACAGTCATCACCTAGCCAGATTTAGGGTTTGGAGGCTATAAATAGGAGCTGGGTCCACAAGATTATTCATTTGTACACTTGTTTGATCTGGATTGGAGATAGAGAGCTTAGAGCAAACTTGGAGTAGCATGGCAGCCAAAGCAATAGACATTCCACGCGAGGAGCATCGATTCAAGCAAGTCCGTCGATTTTGGTGGCCAGCAGAGGCAGGACCCCTGATATGTGCTTCAAAAAATTTCCCCTAGGGTCGAATTAGGGTGTCATAAATGCAAGTAGAAAATAGGTCAAACAGATGCGCCGAAGTGCAGAATGGTGCATTTGTAATTTCGCAGCGCATATGTTCAATTTAACTACACATCTGTGAAAGCTGCGCATGTGTCGATTTTGGCAGCACTTTTGTAGTTGGGCGATGCATCTGTTGAATGTAGCGGCGCATACGCTAAAGTTGCGCATATGTGTAATGTAATGGTGCATCTGTATTTTGGCGGCGCTTTTGCTGATTGTAGCAGCACATATACCAGAAGCGGCACACTTGTAAAGAAACGGCACTTTTACCACCTATAGTGGCGCATTTGCTTTAGGTAGTAGATTACTTAGCCAAATTGATTTGATTAGCATCCTGTTTGATGCAGAAATTGATGAGCTATCTCTGAGATTGCAGGAATCTAGTCAAGAGATGTAGTGTGTTGTTTTGATCAATTTGAAATGCTAAGTTTAGTTGATATAGTTCAGGAGATATGTTGAGTATGGTATATGCGGCTTTAGACTAATGCCTTGCTTTGCGTGCTTACAAGAGGAGATACGAGAGACATTGTAGTCTAGGGAGATGTTCCCCCTGCCCCTATTACAGAGATACATGTTGATAGAGATTGACAGAGAGGCCCTTGGTGCCATGGGTTTGAACTACATTTGCTTCATGCCCGAGGTGCCGGCGAACCATGGATTGCTGACAGCTACCGTGGAGAGATTTCACAGTGAGGATGGGACCTTCCATTTTCTGACTGGCAAGATGACTGTGGCATTAGAGGACGTGTACAGGATATTGCACTTACCTGTTCAGGGTGAGTTGGTAGAGTACGATGTGCAGCAGGATGCAGGACTCGCCGAGTGCAGGCAAGTGTTCGATGACCCTGAGCTGGTTGGACAGGTCATCCCATGGCATGATATACATGACTATTATGACTACTTCCCTGGGATCGTGGCTGGATTGATCAGAGGTGTTGTATGCCCTAACAGGAGATCGCATGGGTTCCCCATTGGATGGGGCAGGATCATGGAGCAGATGCTGACTGAGGGCACCTGATATGCATGGGGAGTTTATGTACTGGCTCACCTGTATAATGACATGCACCAGGTGGTGTATCACTGCAGCATGAGTCTATTAGCTGGGGTACTACTGCTACAGTTTTGGTTGTGGGAGCACATAATGGTGACGAGGCTGATATGTGTGTTCACGAGGTAGCGAGGAGAGCCATACAGTTATGGCTATGCAGGAGTGATTTCCTAGCACAGGCTGGGGAAGTTGGAGTACTGGAGGCATACTTTGGATGGTGTAGATGTGGTCGTCTAGCGACCATATCTGGATTGTGAGCCCTGGGATGACGAGGGAGATGAGTTGCCGTACTACTTTCAAACGCGATGGCTGATAGGCTAGACACGACACAAATTAGAGAGATAGATGGTGGGCCGGGTGCTGAGATAGTTTGGCAGGAGGCAGGGTATGCCATAGGGATAGGTGCTATTTGCACAGACACATGCAGAGAGGGTCCGATGGGGCCGATGGCTTCGTATGAGGAGGCCCTGGCAGAGTTTCGACAGACTCCTTATGTGGCATGAGACATGAGCACAGAGATTGCTGATGTAGGGATTACACAAGATTACGAGGATTGGATGATGGCACGTCCCTTCCCGAGGTACTCAGGACCTGGCATGCTGGTGCCTTATATTGACGAGGCAGATTTAGAGGAGAAGGGACAGGTTGGCCAGGGGCGGAGGGGAGGTAGAGGAGGACGGGGTCAAGGAGGATGGGGGGAGGAGATGGAGAGAGGCCAAGACAGTAGAGGAGGGTAGCTTAGGCTGAGCAGACAGTGTCAGGACAGGTTGCACAGTAGCAGATACCGTAGTAGGCACAGATGCCGCCACCCCAGCAGGTACCACAGCAGCAAGTGCCCCAGCCACAGGGGCCAGGACAGGTAGAGGCATCACAGGGGCCAGTGCAGGTAGAGGTGCATGAGAGGGCCATAGCCAGCCTAAGGGGATAGGTGAGAGAGCTGCAGGCACAGCTTAGGAGGGCCGACAGCCGACGAGAGACTGATGCCGCAGTGATCACAGGGCTGACTCGTGAGCGGGACATGGCAGATGCATGGGTACACGTTATCCATGTGGAGTGAGACACTGTAGTGGCAGCTATGGGGACGGATGCAACCAACTCCTTTTTGGTTGGGCAGGTGCAGCAGGCACAAGGACAGGTAGGCCAGTTGCAGACACAGTTGGCATAGGTGCAGGTAGAGCTTGCCAGAGCACAATCATAGGCACAGTACTACCGAGGCTTATACCATGGGGCAGTGCTAGCGAGTCAGAGGGCTTCGAGTTTCAGGAGTCAGTCTGGAGCTACTCAGAGAGCAGGTCCATCATAGTTAGGGGCTTTCGTGATGGTTCCCCAGCAGTCAGGGGCTGGCAGTGGTGGCCCATAGCAACAGGGGTAGACTTGTACCAGATTTTGTACTTTTTGGGACATGTATCACCATCCTTTTGGATGCACATTGTATATGACATTTTGATTCAGAGAGAGATGATGATATTGTACATTTGGACCTCTTTTTCTGATTGTATATATGATGATGCAGCCTTATGATCTATTGCCTATGTTGATGAATGATGATGATTCATTTCTATTGTATGATGTGATGCATGTGTAGACTTAGATGTTCTATCTGATGTTATATGAGATGCTTTTGATATGATGCTATGTGATGTCTATATGATGTACTATGTTTCAAATGTATGCAAATGGAGCATGATTCCTATGTGATTATGCATCTTTTGGTATGTGATGCACTTAGCTATGTTTTTGATTTCTTTGTTGTTTGATGCGATATGATGATGATACATATGGATGACCTAATGCCTTGTGTTATGTATGCAACCGATTTAATCATGTTCATGACTAACTCTAAATGTGATATGATATGCACCTATATGCTTTCTTTGTGTGATGTCCAAATGTACTCTATCGACACAAGAATGACAGGATGATAGATAGAAGAATGGTTTTGATGTGGAAATACTTAGAAGCTTCATTTGATATTGTTACTCTGCATAGTACAAGTACTGATGATTGTATGGGATATGGATGCATGGATGTGTATATGGATATAGGATGGATGTTTTGCTTTTTAGAGTGCTTTATTTCATCATTGGGCAATTCATTTTTGGTACATTTTCTGAAATGTTGTAAGTGAATACAAGCATCTAGGTATAATTGAACTAAGATGACCTGAGTACTGCTTACATGGATTTTGACTTGGCAAGTAAATACAAGCATCTAGTCAAAATTGAATCTAGATGACCTAAGTATTTCTTGCGTGTCAACAAACAAGGATTGCCCCCATTCATGTTAGACCTTTGATATCCTCGATGATCTTTTGCCGATCATGTCCTTAGACAAGGTGTCACATTACTAAAGTGGAATCCACAAATAGCAAACAAAGAAAAATGATCATGCCCCCATCATAGCATCTCTAGCTTTTGGCATCCTTGAGTAGCATAGAAAGACATGATAAGAAAAATCAAGACCCTATAACTTAACCATGATTTCCATCCACAAAACATTCTTTCCATTAGATGTGTTTGTCTTGCCGTAATTTAGATAGAATCAATTAGAAGACCTTGGGTATTTGCTTTGCTTTAGATAGGTTAAGATGTTCATAGTCAAGATTTCTGCTTGAAGCGCGGGTTATGCTTGCATTTGCATGTTTGGTGAGAAGATTGCACAATCCTTATCGAGGAAACGGACCCTAAGGGACTGACCTAGTGCCTCGGGGGTACATTGCTAAATGGCCTTGCCTACGTGACGACGCAGAGGCAACGTAGTTCAGGGTAAATCCTAACGGACCTAAGACCTGGGTGAGAGAAAGTGGAGACAGACTCAGATTGATAGAGGGACTAGATATGGGATAGATGGGACAAACAGAAGCCTCAGGGGCGCATTAGAATAATAGCCTTGCCTACGTGATGGCGCAGAGGCAATGTAGTTCACAGACATGGACCATGGACACTGACGAGGGACACTATGCCAGGCTCACACTGAGGAGACGGTATGGGACAAAACCTTGGTTGACGAGGCCATAAGGAGAGTAAGTTATCAAGCCATGATAGGTAACTGCCAGGTGTTTATTGTGGGACAGATATGGGTCAAATGGGAAATGAGCGAAGGAAGAATGGACTCAAGGTGACTAGATTCCCAAAGATGGAGAAGGCAGTTTATCACAAGTAACGCCTGTTTACCAGGTTTTCATCACTGGCTTTTATTTGCATGAGAAGCTAGGAAGTAAACATGATGCCTGTTTGCCAGGCTTTCATCATGATACCTATCCAAGGTGCCTGTTTGCCAGGTTTTCACCAAAGGACAATTTTTTTGCATGCTTTCTATTTTTTCTATTTTTTTGTATTTTCTCTTTTCAATTTTTTTTTTTTGATTTTTTGATTTTTTTGTTTTTTTTGTGCCGCCTTGCATTGGGGTTCTCCTAGGTATAGAACTGGTGAAGGTGCATGTTGTTGATTGGATCATCGAACAGCTCACCCTCTAATGTTACCAACTGATATGCCCCTGATCCGTAAGCTGCTACAATCACATAGGGCCCAAGCCAGTTTGGTTCAAACTTGCCTTTCTTTTCTCTGTCTTGTTGATTGTGAGGATTCTCTTTGAGAATGAGGTCCCCAACCTTAAAGCATCTTGGGTGAACCTTGTGGTTATAGCTTCTTGACATCATCTGTTGATATGCTTTGACATGATCAAAGGCTTTCTGTTGTCGTTCTTCTAGTAGCTCTAGTTCTTGTAACCTGGAGACTCTGTATTCTTCGTCTGATATGAGACCTTTCAACGACACCCTAAGAGATGGTAGTTTGACCTCAATGGGGAGGATGGCTTCTGAACCATAGACAAGGGCGTAGGGTGTAGCACTTGTGGGAGTGCGTATACTGGTTCTATAGGCCCACAGAGTGGGATTGAGTTAGACATGCCAATCACGGCCAACATCGTTGATAGTCTTCTTCAGGATTTTCAGAATGGTTTTATTCGATGCCTTAGCTTGACCATTACCTTGGGGGTAGTATGGAATGGAGAAGCAATGTTGGATTTTGAAACGCTCACAGAGTTCCTGGACATCTTGATTTTTGAACGGTCTTCCGTTATCTATTATGATGGATGAAGGAATGCCATATCTGTAGATAATGTAATTCAGGATGAAAGAGGAAATTTGCTTGCCTGTGATGGTGGTTAGGGGAACGGCCTCAATCCACTTTGTGAAATACTCAGTGGTGGTTATGATGAATTTGTGGCCGTTGGATGAGGGTGGATGAATTTTTCCCACAAGGTCAAGTCCCCACTGGCAAAAGGGCCAGGGTGTCGTTAAAGGTCTCAACTCTTGAGCAAGTGCATGGATCAGGTTCTCGTGTATTTGGTACTGTTTGCAATTTTTGATGAACTGATATGAATCCATTTCCATGTTTGGCCAGTAATAACCCAAACGCATGAGTTTCTTGGCTAAGGAAGGACCACTAGAGTGTGTTCTACAGATCCCTTCGTGTACGTCTTGCAAGGCAGTTATGGATTCTTTTTGTTCTAAACAACAGACTAAAGTACCATCGAGACCATGTCAGTATAGGGTATCGGCTACGATGGTGTAGCGAGAGGTTTGTCATATGAAAGTTCACTTTTGGTTGGAAGAGAGGTTAGGTGGGAGAATGTTGTCCTTGAGGTAAGTGTAAATCTTACCATACCAAGGTGAATCAGATTCGACTAGAAGGTAGATGGAATGGGTCTCAAGAAGATCATAAGCTGGTTGCCAGATAGTTTCTACTAAGAACTCATACGTGACTCATTTTCAAGTATTTCTAGAAGAGAGGCTATGGTAGCCATTGCATCTACCGCTCTGTTCTTGATCTTGGGTATTTGCTCGAAGGAGATGGTCCCAAAGTGCTCTTTAAAGTCATTGACCATCTGTTTGTAGGGAATGATCTTTTCATCTTTGGTTTGATACTCATCGTTGACCTGATTGATTATAAGCTGAGAATCACCGTAGACATGTAGTTCTTGGATTTTCCACTCAATTGCCATCTTGAGACCAATTACCAAGGCTTCATATTCCGCTATGTTGTTGGCGCATGGAAATAACAAATGGTAAGACTTCAGAATTGTGTCGCCTTGAGGAGTTATAAACAGGATACCTACCCCCAATCCATGGTTTGTGTAAGACCCGTCGAAGTAGAGTTTCTAGGAAGATGTTGACACATTGAATAAGGATTCATCTAGAAATTCAAACTGCATGGGCTTGCTGTCTTGTAATGGTGCATCTGCTAGTTGGTCAGCTATGATTTGTCCCTTGACGGCTTTTCTATCCACATATTCAATGTCATACTCGCTGAGAAGCATTACCCACTTTGCTAGGCGACTAGTGAGAGCTGCTTTGCTGAGGAGATACTTCAGCGGGTTGATTTTTGCAACAAGTTTTACTGGATGTGCAAGCATGTAATATCAGAGTTTTTGTGAAGCAAAAACTACCACAAGACATGATCTTTCTACTTGTGAGTATTGCAACTCGTAGCCCACTAAGGTTCAACTGATGTAGTATACAGCTCTTTCCTTGTTCTCATAATCTTGCTACACTAGAAGAGCTCCAAGAGCAGTAGGTGTAGCAGATATGTAGAGAATTAGAGGTTTTCCTTGGATTGGAGGCATGAGAATGGGTGGATTCATAAGGTACTCCTTTAGCTTGTTGAATGCCTCTTCACATCGCTCATCCCATATAAATGGAATGTTCTTATGCAGGAGATGGCTGAAAGGTTGGCACTTGTTTGCCAGTTGTGATATGAATCTGCGGATGGCCTGCAGCTTGCCCTGTAGGGATCTCAACTGAGGTAGAGTCTTGGGTGGTGGCATGTCCATTATAGCTTTGACCTTGGCCGGGTCCACCTCTATTCCGTTTGCCGACACGATGAAGCCTAGCAGCTTGCCTAAAGTTACCCCAAACACACATTTTTTCAGGTTCAGTTTGACTTGGAATTGGTCCAATCTTTGAAAAACTTTTTCTAGGACATCTAGATGTGAGTCCCTTGTGAGAGATTTTGCTAAGATATTGTCAACATAGTCCTCCATAGTTACATGCATCATGTCATGAAATATAGTAGTCATAGCTCTTTGATATGTAGCACCTGCGTTTTTCAGCCCAAATGGCATGACATTCCAGCAAAAGGTACCCCATGGGCAAGTAAAAGCTGTCTTGTGTTGGTCCTCTAGTGTTATTTTGATTTGATTATACCCTGAGAATCTGTCCATGAGTGATAGCATTGTATGTCCTGCAGTTATGTCAACTATGATATCGATGTTTGGCAATGGAAAATCATCCTTGTGGCATGCTTTGTTTAAGTCTCAAAAATCATTGCATAGTCGAACTCGGCCATCCGGTTTAGACACTGGCACAATGTTAGATATCCATTCTGGGTAATCTATGGCTCTAATGAACCCTACATCCAGCAATTTCTTGAGTTCTTCTTTGACCAAAAGTGCTATGTGAGGATGCATTTTTCTCAACTTCTGCTTTACTAGTTTTACTCCTGGATCCAATGGCAGATGATGTAGAATTAAGTTTGGGTCTAAACCTGGCATGTCTGCATATGACCAAGCAAATCTGCCTCTCTTCTTCTTAAAGAACAGTACAAACTTGGTTTTCTCTGGTGGTGTAAGAGATTTGGCAAAGTGGATAATCTTGGGCTGTTCTTCTGTTCCAATATTCACGGGCTTTGTCGGTTCCACAACAATATGTGACCTTTTCTGGTACATATCACTAGGGAAAGTGCCAAGCATTCCATCGTCAGGTGCCACGGTTGGGTTTTCACCTTCGGATACGTCCTTTCTTTTTACTGTTTTGTGATCTGACACTGCCGCAGGGCAGTTTTCACTATCAGATCTATTTTTGATCTTGATATTTCTATGACTGGAAGGCTTGGCACCCTCCCCGAAGTAAGCCACGATATTCAGTTCAATAGCAAAACCAGCTTTATGATCTCCCTTGGGTAAGTGGTCCCTAAGTTCCATATGATCAATGTAAGCATCATCATTTTGGAACATATCGAGTTGGGGAGTTCCTTGCAGATCCCAGTCAATAAGCTCAGGGTGCAAGAGGGGAAGGGAGTCGAATGATAGACCTGATTCATTGATGGTGTGAATGGAAAGGTTAGGAGCATTGGCGGGGGTAGTGTTCAGGGTGGTACTTTCCTCCAAGTTGTTTATTGCAATGGAATTTAAACTTTTCTCGAAAGCCATAATCTCAGGGATGGGCAAATCAGACTCTAGTGGTCTGTTCCGTTGCGTTTGTCCCTCACGGTAGGGGCTAAGAATTTGGATGGTGTCAACCTCTTTGTCGTCGTAGGAGTGCTTTGTTAGCTCGTCCCACTCATACTCATTTGAATCTGTGTCACTATCCACTTGGAGTATTTGGATTGTTTCTACAAGGCAAGCATTTTCCTTAGCTTTACCCTTGCCTTTGTATCCTAGGCCAGTTGTGTTTCTACCCGATGAGGATGAAGAAGGTTGGATAGGTTCAATGATTCCTCCTTATCTGAGGCCGATGGGGCCTTGTCCTTCATACCCCATCCTGTGCAGAATAGTCTCACCTTGCCCATAGAGTTCTGTTGGGAGTCTAGGCGGATCTTGGGGTGTGTTTTCTTCTTTTGCATAAATCCATTGTAGGAGATCTCTCTCCTCTGTTTCATCAGATAAGGTCCCCCATTTTACAAAGGGAGTTGCAGGAGCTACAGGAGGAGCAGATGACTTTGGAAAATGTTTGGGTTGGCCAAAAGATCTAGGGGATAAGGGCAATTTGGCAAGATTGAGAATGTGCTCAATTGAGTACTCTCCCACTCCAGTTTCTTTTATGGTAACTTTATGCGCTTTAGGTCTTGAGGAGGAAGCTTCAGCGGTATGGTCCTGTTGTGGGGTAGGGGAAATGTATGCTCTATTGTTGGGTATGACACACTCGGGTTTTGCATGGAAAGAATTTCAGTGTTGGTAGGGGTCAGGGTCGCCTTGAATGGTGATTTGCTTGCCATTGTGCGGGAACTTAATGCATTGATGATAGGTTGAAGGGACAGCCTTCATGGCGTGAATCCATGGTCTCCCAAGTAGGATATTATAAGTGAGCTCCCGATCAAGGACTTGACACACCACATCTTTTATTATTGGTCCCACTTGAATGGGTAGGACAACTGTTCCCCTTGTGGTTCTTTCTTCCTCGTCATATGCTTTGATGGTAATTTTCCTCCTTGGATCAACTGCCTGTTCGGAGAACCCCAGTGCAAGGACTAGCTTTAATGTGCAAATATTTAAACCAGCACCTCCATCAATGAGAACCCTCTTGATGCGGTGCTTGTGTATGAATGCGACAATGTGCAGGGGGGTGTTATGAGGTTGGGATACATAGAGGTCATCTTGCTCAGTAAATGATATGGAATTGGGGGATGTCAGATTGCCTACCATGGTCTGGAACTTCTCTTGGGCCAAGTTAGTGGGGACAGTGGTTTCCACTAAGGCTTTCTCAAGAATCTCCTTATGAGAAGGACATAGACGCAATAGCTCCAATATAGAAATGTGAGCTAGAGTTTTCTGTAACTGGTCGATGACATTGTACTGACAGAAGTTGGATGGGGACTGTGACGACCTTGGAGGGGCGGTATTGAGCGTGACTTTACCACTGCGGGTAATTATACTACAACCAGTTCTGTTAGGTCCTGGTTGTTGGTTGGGTGAGATGACATTGACCTGTGGGATTTGCTCAGAAATGCAGTTTATGGTGTAGTCAAATGGCACACTTGCATAGTTGGCATTACTAGTCCCGCTGTTCCAATTTGGCCAGTTGCGATTATTGTTGTTGTTGTTGTTGTTGTTGTAGCTGTTGTTGTTGTTGTTGTTGTTGTTGTTGTTGTGGTTGTTGTTGTGGCTATTGTTGTTGTTGTTTTTATATGGCCTGTTGTGATTCAGAAGTGGATCCCTGTAGGCCACATGAGATTCATTGGAGGTATGCTGTTGTGTCCCTCCCTGGTTCTGATCTAGGACATCTTGTATGACCTTTTTGAGGTGGATGCAGTTATTAGTTGTATGCCCCCTTCCTCGATGATATTCACAATAGTCTATGTCCTTCCAGTAGGGAGGTTTGACTATAGGCTCATAATCACTTGTTGGCAGTAGAGAAATTTCGTTGTTAGCCAACAACTTCCTTAGTGCAGACTCTTGAGACTCACCCAATGGTGTGAATTTTCTCCTTGGATTTGAACTGAACCAAGGTCTGGGCTCCCGAGAGGGTGGTTTGTTGAGTGTACCATTGTTTGTTTCTCCCTTGAGAGTGAATATGGGTTGTTGTTTGGGAGCTGCCGCCTTGGCATCCACTACCCCATCGTTGACCACATTCTTGTTCTTGGTCCAAAACTTTGATTTATCCATTGTTTAATTGGAAGTAAGTGTGTCCTTGTATACCTTGATAGCTCCTTTAGTGATCATAGCCTTTTTGATGAATAAGCCCATTTCAAGGACTTTTGAGAATGATGTAGGGCATTGTATCTGTATTTGATAGCTAAGATCAGTGTTCAGGTTATGGACAAACATCTCCAATAGTTACTTCTTAGGTATATCATAAGAACACTTACTAGCTAGTTGTCTCCATCATTGTAAGAAGGTGGCGAATGACTCACCACTCTTTTGTTTGGTGTTGCATAGATCTAGCATAGATACCTCGTGTTCGATGTTGTAAGAGAAGTACGTTATGAATTTATTGACAAGTTCATCAAAAGTTCTGATTCCTGGTGGGAGACGCGAGAACCACTCCATATATTGACCACCTAAAGATCTTGGGAATAGTCTCATCAAGTAGGTCTCGTTGTGAGCTACTTCTAAACATGCTGCATTGAATTCCTTGATATGATCTCTAGGGTCCCCCTTCCCTTTGTATTTGTCAAACTTGGGAACCTCGAACCTGTAGGGGAATGGTCTCATGTCCAGACTTTTGTCAAAGGGGTACGATGCTATATCTTCCAAGGAGTAGTTCCTGGTACTTGTACTGGTCTTAAGGTCAGATATTTGTTGTGTGAGGCTCTTGAGTTGCTTCCTCATTTCTTCCATGGGAGCATTTCGATCCATGGGTTTCTTTCTGCTATCATTTGCATGCAAGACTGTGTCATTTGTACCCCTCTCATGATCATTGTCTACATTTTCCATGATTGTACTTATATCAAAGTCTGCGGGGAGTTTAATTCTGAGACTAGCAAGATGATAGAAGTATTTATGGGGGTCTTCAACAAGCACCTTCTCTATTAAGCATTGGAATTTTCTATCTTGGATGTGCGCTTCATATTCTTCATGAGAAATTTCTTCGTCACTATCATGTGGTGTGATGATGCGATTGGATGAGCCAGCCATTTCTATTTGCTTTTTGTACTGGGATCGAGTAAGAACCATGCAAGGTGACGTGGGATGGAGTGGACTAGGATTAGAAATTTTGGCAAGGTACAGACTGAGACTGTTGTGAATAGGATAGCAAAAACAAAGTTTGGACAAAGGACTCTCTCGCTCAATGACTTCAAGTAAGACGGTTGACACAAGACATTAGCCACTAGTAAGGGTAGTCAATACCAGTCTTACTGTGTAGGGCCTAGTCTCTCAATAAGACTACTAGCAAAGGTACTGTGACCTACTAGGCTTACATGAATTCACTAATGACACGAGAAAGGGATCTATGTCGAACTGGTATGGAATAAACTGACTTTGCTTTGACAGGAGGTGAATGGGTGATTGACGAAAGAGAGACACTTTGGGTGAAACAGATGAAGACTAGCTGCAAGGTTGAATCTGATCTCAGAATGTGAAGCTAGGCTAAAATGGGTGCTCCAAACAGGTAAAAATACTTCCTCAAAAGTAGTGCAAGTGTTCACTGTCGTGTATGCATAGAAACAAATGCGCAGGAAGTCACAGTATATGCACAGCACTGGTGAAGTATAAATGCGCAATAATAGTGTGTATATGCATAGCAAATCTACAGTATGCGCAGCAGAAATGGGTATATGCGCAACTCTATTTTTTTTGGCAAAATTTTGGAGTTTTCTGTTGTTTTTTGGTATTTTTGGCTGGAAAAGGTCTTCCTGATCTGATTTTATGAATTAACAGCAAGAAAACACAACAAGCACAAAGAATATTTTATAGTTTTTCATTGTTTTTGTGGTTTTTTTTTTTGACTCTATTTTGGACTAAAAGCAAGCACAAAGATCCTAGGCTAGAAATGGATTACAAGGGATTTTGGCCACTAGAACAAGAGGTATTTAATGCAGGCAACCGTTCAAGTGGTTACACATGTGGCAGCACTACTCTCCGTTGTGGAGTCTCCTAGCCTCAAAGGGTTGCGCCTTAGAGGGTTTTTGGGGAGGTTGGCCGTCGGTGTAACATAGCAACACTTGTTGCAGGAAGTTTTCACCTCAAGCACAATTTATTTTAAGTGGCTTGGTAGGACTTGGCTTTAGCCTGTTACCACTCAGGGTCGTTCCCACTTGGACAAGCGTGCATCCAAGGGTAGGCCCCTCTTAAAGGTTAAACAAATGGAATAACAAGTCTGGCACTCTGATCACCCAGTAAAGGGGAGAGCATAAGCCTATTGTCATTCGTCAAGCACAGAAGACACTGATTAATCCAACCTATTTAAAAGTAGAAAAACTAAATGGGATAATCTACTTGGGCAAGCATAGAACTTTGAAGTGATTTTAGCAAGATAGCATTGGTTCAGTTTTAACTCCAGAAATCAATGGTGAGTTCAATTTTAATCCTCATAGCATGAAATAGTTAACTTTGAAGTTTTGGTCCAACGAGATAGCAGTAGTTCAATTTTAATCTAGAAATCAATGGTGAGTTCAGTTTTAATCCCAGATAGCAATAACTTGGAAAGTGTTGCAATGCAAGAAATAAATGATCTAGTTATTGCTTTCCTAATTAGAGCTAGGTGAGGATTTGAATGAATATCAGTTTTACTATCCCTTAGAACTAAACCTGAGCCTATCCTGCAAAACAGCTCCAGAGAACATCTGTGAAAAGGTTAGCATTAGCAAACTTTCCTAGAAAAGTACTAAAACCATAGCTTATTACAGATGCGCAGCTTCAATGACTAAATGCGCAGAGATAGTCAACAGAAGCATAGCAAGAACAAATGCACCGCAACAGTGCATAAAAGCGCAGCAAGAATACACAAAAGCGTAGAAGGGAGAAATGCACAGTAACAGTGCTCAAATGTGCTATAAAAATGAACATATGCGCAGGAATTACGAATGCGCAGGAATAATGGACACATGCGCAGCAAGAATGAACATATGTGCAAGAATAACAAAAGCACTGTAACAGTGCGCAAAAGCGCAGCAAGAAAGCACAGATGTGTAGAAATAGTAGAAGCGCCACAGAAATGGGTATATGCACTGCAGAAATGTTTAAATGCACCGAAGTAGCCTGTGCATGACTATGTGTGACCTGTACGGAACCTACCTTCAAAAAAGCTCAGATTTTGATGAGATAAAGGGGCAAGGGCCCCATGGTGGGCACCAAAAATGTTAGGGTAAAATGTGGATAATCAAATGAACAATACTAAACCCAAACATCAACAGAATAATGAAAACAAGAAAGATTGAATGAAATGAGGCAATGAACAATATAGTGCAAACCTTCCCTATTCCAAAGCTTCTGTTGTTCACCTATTACAACCGTCCTTTGCTGATGAAGTAGGCCCTCAGTGAGTGCACTCTTTTAGTTGTGTTGTAGGATGTCGGTAGTAAATGGCTGTGTTGATAGATAATGTTGTGAAGTAGAGCTTCAAAGCAAATGGTGATCTCAAGTAGATTGTATTGGGGGTGCCAAAGGCACGCGGGTAGAATTCTGCAGAGTAACAATACAAATAACGTGGATGAATAGAATGGGAGGATGAAGCTTCTTTATAGACTCAAAAGAATGAGAATCAACGGTTGAGAAGAAGTGTGATGATCAACAGCTAAGGATGGTTGAGGAATGTACAACCAGTAGAAATATGACAAGTGTCTCATCTCCATCATGAAAGAGGGGTTTTGACAACATTGATTGGAGAGTTAACTCTTTTAACTGAACAGTTAACAAACTTGATTAGTCAGTTGGAAGAATGAATTATGGAATTGACTGGTTAGTTAACACTTTTGATTGATTAGTTAACTAACTTCTGATTTGAGAAGAAATAGGACATGTGGGTGAGGGGGAAAATAGGTAATTAAATATTTAATATATTTAATTACATGTACAACCTGATGAGGTGGACAAGGTGAGGTGGAAAAGTGAGGTGTAAGTGTGAGGTGGATTTTTGGAATTAGAACTTAGGATAGAGGAATTTGGATAAATTAAATAATTTAGGATTATTTAATTGTTTAGGACACTAGAAGAATTTAGGGATTTTAATTAAATAAATTAAATTTATTTAATTAAGGAATAGTGAATTGATTAAATAAATTTGGAATATTTATTTAATTGGTAGAAGAATGAAATAAATATTTAGAATATTTATTTAGTTGAATTGTGTCATTTTTAGGCGTATACAAGCACAATCATGTAAGTGATGATATAACTGACCAAGTATACATAGATCCCAAGCATACCTCTACCATACATAAACAGGCCCTCCATAATTGTCCCCCATCCTGTAGACAATCCTCTAGCTCTCCGATCAAGCACTAGGAATCTAATGATAGCTATCACCAATCTCTGTAACCTATCAAACAACTCATCCCTGATCCTCCTCATCGATATCTCATGCTCATCATCCCAAATGCCATCTACTTTGAACAAATGGCATAATGCAGCAAGACCGTGCTTTGTGTCATAATCAACTCGATCCCCATCAATAGGAATCTATAATATCCTGTGCACATCCTCTAATGTGATGGTGGCCTTGCCAGTAGGAAATAGAAATCAACTATGCTCACTATACCATCTCTCAACCATCACTGTCATCAGAGCACAATGAGCCCACACTGGTGTAAGCTCTACAACATGATGCAACCCTATGATATCCATAAATAGGTGTTCCTTGGCGTCAATCTCTTGAATCAACTGCAAATCTGAAGGATGTACCTTTCATGACAGTAATGGCGGCAATACAACCTGCATACATTAGTAAAGTCATCATCCCAAAGGAAAAACTAACAAAAATCCTCAATAATCCTAAGTCTACCTTGATTTTGACCAATTGCGGCTAGGAAAACCAAATGCAATTTTCCCCCTTGCAATTGTGTTTAGCTTAACCATATGCGACTATCTATCGCGCAATTATGATGAGATTCCCAATTGCAACTTTCTGTCACTCAAATGCGAGTCTTTGCACCAATTGTACATCAAACCCTAGCCCTATCCTAATCATGCCAATTGTACACCATTTTAACAATTGCAATGAAACTGCATGCAATTGCAACATGTTTCACCAATTGTGATGCACTGTCATTCAATTGTGTATGCACCTAAACCTATGTGCATTTGGTCACATGCACACATTAATGATGCTTTTGGGCTAAAAATCAAACGCTTTTGGTCAAGTTTTAGCTACATACTAGTGTTGGTGCTCCTACCGGTCATCCAAAGGTCCTGACCCGCTCCACTCGGTGCTCTGCACATGGAATAACCATCCTAGAAGCTCCTAAAGGTCTCACAACACTCAAAGCTCAGTGCTCTCAAAACTCAAAATCACAAAAACACAAATGAAGCAAATGGTAAGGATTGCCCTCCTGCACCTATTTATATAGTGTCAAAACCCTACTTGCCTTTCTTCTACGCCAAAACCCTAATTTTGTCCATTCTATCCTTTTTTATCCCACCCAAGCCCTCATTCTTCATGTCACACTAGTTCATCTTCATCTTGTCATCTTTTCATGAGTCAACCCAGCCTTTTTCGATCGCCTAGGGTTTCCTCTCGAGGGGGCATCATCCGTCGGTTTCACTGGGGCAAAATCTATTTTTCGAAAGCAACATATCGTATCATATCTTTTTTGAAACAATGTTCTAATGAACATCGTCTCAAAGAGGGGCAAAATGTAGACACCCAAAATTGACCTAGTTATCATTATTAAAATATCACGTTATTCATCATCTGCTTTTGTCTAACACATTTGTTTATTTTCTCTTAAATCATCTATTTCTTCTATTTCTTCTATTAATTAAATAAATTTATATTTATTTAATTAATTATCTATTTTCTTCTATTTTTAATTAAATAATTTTTAATTATTTAATTATCTTTCCATTTTAATTAAATAAATTTTATTTGTTTAATTAAAATTTCATCTTAATCCCATTCTAATCTCACTTTCCAATTAATTGAATAAATTTTGTTTATTTAATTAATTTCCACATAATCTTCCAACTAATTCAAATAAAATATTTGAATTAAGTCCTCACCTCTTATCATATTCCAACACTTGTCCATTTCTCATTCCAATCGTGTGTGGTAGTACTTTTTATGTACACATTCACATATGTAGTACTTTTCATGAACACTATCACATTTAAACTTATTAAATAAAAGTATTTGTGTACATGGTCACACATGAGCTTTATCCTCTTCCTTACACTTGTCTTATGCACATTCACCTATGATCATGAATTCATCTCAACCATTCAAACTATCTCTTCTTCTCCACCATTGATCAACTTTAGTTGAGTGCTATATATACACCCACTCATTCTCATTATCATCATCTCACCATATAGTGTCCTGAGTATCGTCTCATGCATAATATCTCCATTATCATTCATTGAGCATTTTGAGTATTCCATCCATTATCATGGCAGCTTTAGCATTTATGATTGTTCACAATTGAGAAGCAATCCACAAATCCAACCAAGGAATCAATAATCTAGATGATTTTCTTTCAATTTGTTTGCATTTTGTGTTATTTAGATGGATTCTTTGAAGGTGGTAGGATTGGGTTTGATTTGCATTGCTTGATCATACTAACCTAATTTTTCCTGCTCACACAATAGAATATATGGGAGAACCATTCATTAGAATTTGTGTTACAACAGAGGTCAATATCTGAAGGTGTGGCCTCATCGATTGCTGACATTTTAAGATTATGAATGATAAAGTGATATTCGTCAGGTGAATTGATAGAAGATATAAGGGAAGCTAGGCTTCCCATTCCATCTGTGTGTCGATTGTCTTTCCTTGGAATAGTATTAATTGAAAATGATGTGAATTGTTTTAACAATAATAAGGAAAGATCATGATATTGAGATAGTTTATCTTGTTTAGTTTGATATGATCTTGTGATTTGTCATACAATTAATTGTAAATCACCATATATGGTGATATGTTTGATGTTGAGAGCCAAAGTGGCACAAAGTCTTGCGATGAGAGCTTCGTACTCAACAGTGTTGTTTGTGCATGAGAAGTCTAGACAGTAAGATAGAGGAATCATCTTACCAAAAGGAGGTACTAGTATGATACCAGCATCGGAGCTGGTTCGACATCATGAACCATCGAAATACAATTCCCATTTATCATCTATATTTATATTTAGAATTTGATCGTCAACAAATGCTTATTGGTTTTGTATAGATAAAGGTGAAGGTGCCTCAGCTAAATGGTCGGTTAACGCTTGTCCTTTAATCACTTTTTGAGAAACAAATTTGAGATCAAATTCTGTTAATAACATAATCCATTTAGCAAGGCAACCTGAAAGATTTTTTTTAGCAAAAAGATGTTTCAAGGATCAAATTTTCCCATGACATGAACTTCAGCATTTAAGAGATAATGCCTAAGATTCTGTGTTGCAAATACAAGAGCCAGTCACTGCTTCTCGATAATAGTATATTGCACTTCATAATCAAGCAAAGTTTGACTGATGTAATATACAATGTGTTCTTTGCCTTCAGTATCATGTTGTGCTAATAAAGTTGCAAGAGCAATATTGGATGTTGAGTTCTAAAGAAGAAAGGGTTTATCAGCAGTAGCAGGCTATAGAACAGGAGGATTAGCTATATAACCTTTTAAGACTTCAAAAGATTTCTAACAATCAGAATTCCATTGAAATTTTGAATCCTTCTTCAGTGGTTACGTAAAAGGGTGAGTCATATTTGTGAGTTGTGAGACAAATCGGTGAATACTGTATCTTCCCTTGTAAACTACGAATTTGAGATATGTTCTTAGGTGTTGGCATATTAACAATCGCATCAATTTTCTTTATGTCTACTTCAATACCACGATGCGAGACTATAAATCCCAACAGTTTTCCCTTGTCTACGTCAAAGATGCATTTATGGGGATTCAAGTGCATGTTATATTTCTTTATTCACTCAAAGATTTGATGGAGGATTATGACGTCATCCTGGTGATGAATAGACTTCACAAGGATGTCATCAACATAATCCTCTAAGATGTGATGCATGCAATCATGAAAATAAGAGTCATAGCATGTTGATAAGTTGTTCCATCATTCTTTAATCCAAATGGCATGACAACCCAACAAAATGTTCCCCATGGGATTATAAAAGTTGTCTTATATTTATCTTGAGGGTTGATGAAAATTTGATTATATCCTAAAAAACTATCCATGAAGGAAAGTAATTCATGGCTAGCTATTGAATCAACAATCATGTCAATATTTGGAAGAGGGAATCATCTTTCAAAGAAGTAAGATTTAAGTCTCGAAAGTCAGTGCACATCTAAATATGATTATCAGGTTTACCAACAACCACAATATTTGAAATCCAAGGCAAAAAATCAATAGAGCGGATAAAAGTAGCTTGTAAAATCTTTTCTATCTCAGCTTTGACTAATAATGCAACCTTAGGATTCATCTTTCTGATCTTCTATTTAAATGTCTTAGCATCAGGTTGTAATACAATATTATGTGTTACAATCTTAGGATCAATGCCAGGCATATCCAAATAATTCTTTAAATTCATGTAAAAGCTTGGTCATATCTTATTTTTCTTTCGTACTTAAAAAATCACCGATAGGAATAACCTTTTCAATATTATCTTTTTCCATAAAAACATGGATAGTCTTCCCATTAAGTAAAGTACTGTGGTCTATGAGATTGGGTGATTGTGATGATTCTTCAGACTCTTTATTAGTAATATTTATCAAGCCAGTGGATTTTCCAAAGTACGCATCAACATTTAAATGATAAGCCAATCCCAGCTTGTGATGATAACTAGGAACATTATCATAAGCTTCCAATAATTTAATTATTGCTTCATCCATTGAAAAGGTATCTAAAGGAATATCTCCTAGAGGACAATTTGTGTCTATTATCTTGGGAAACATCAAATTAAGTGTTGATATTGTGTTCACATTAAGATTAGGACGTCTTCAGGATTTGGTTTCCTTGAAAGGATTATATCCAATGCCACTCGAGTAGTGTCGCGAAGCAGCTTCTATAGGTACTTGAAATCCTTGTTGATTAATACCGCAACCATTACCTACATAGTTGCAATTCTTATAGAGAATCTGAAATCCCCAACCATAAAGAGAGGCCATCTCTTTAGAAGAAGGTGGAGCCTCGTATGTCTCATGGTCTATAGAATAAGTAAGAGTATTATATGTGTTTGTTACTAAAGAAACTTTAGGTTTTTTAATAGATTTTCTTAGATGAAATCGATGCAACATTTGAAGCTTCAGGATTAGGGTTGTTAAGCTTGTATTCTCCCATAGAGGCAGAACTAAAGTCTAATGAACCCCAATCATCACTAAGGAATGCATTCAACTATTGAGACTCTTACACAACATTACCTGTGGCAAGAGGAGTTGATGGATCAACCTTCAAGTTATTTAGAATCTTATGATGAACAACTTGTTTTTGCATTTCAATATGTAAACAACTATCTGGCTCAGGATCAAATTCAATGGTATGAAGTTTATTTGTATAAATAAACTTGATTGAATGATGAAGGGTAGATGGAACTTCCCCCAATACATGAATCCAAGGTCTACCAAGAATCATGTTGTATGATAAGAAACCAGGCATGACATGAATAAGAGTAGACAAAGTCACAGGCCCATCTTGTATAGGTAAAGTTACAGTGCCTATAGATTGTCTTCCAACATTATCAAAGCCATGAATGCTAATTCTATCCAATTTAATTAAGGAGGTATCTGTTGGCACCTTCAAATTTTGGCAAAATTTGAAGTGCCCATGATGAAAAAATCAATGACCACTCAAAAATGCACCTGAAAAATCTACCCCAGTGACCTACTTTGGAGGGTTATAATTCAGAGCCTATTTACTTTCATGTCAAATCACTTGGTGAGTGTATTCATTTGACATATGTGAACATGTATGTTTGATTTTAGCTTCCTGTGATGAGTTTTGACAAGGTTTTGAAGCATCAAGTTGGAGAGTTTTGGGACTGTTTTGTTGTTTGCATATTCTCAGGCCTATGAAGTAGCCTCCTGTCCAAATTGATATTTCACAGCTAGATGATCATCATGGAAAATGGATTGGTGTTTTGTATTTCCCTAACCTTCATATGCTCCATGGTCTAGTTTCAGAGCCTTAGGATCAAGTTTGATTTTTTTTCAAGGCCAAAAGTAAATGTAATTTTTCATATTTTGATAGCTACATTTCCAAAATGTTTCGGAGGTCAACTTTGACCCTTGATGTTTGATGGAGGAAGTGAACTAGTGAAAAATCCTTTTGCACACATGCTCAATTGACCTAAATGATCTAGTGTTTCTAGTGGTAGCCTCTCAGGAGGAGATTTAATATTTTTTCAAGGAGGTGACTTGGTGTGCTCAAGTTGGTTTTTGATAGGTGCAAGTGCAGAAAACGCTAACTGAGCCACTTTGAATGTTAATATCTTGCACCTCAGGATGAGTTTTTCCAAATTGTTTCTGCAATGAATTATTGGATCATATGTTTGCATGTCTGTGCATTTTCATTGCTCCATGAGATTGTTTGACCAGTTTTCCAGGGTGATTTTGGAGGCCACCTAACTTGTTTTGGGTCATTGTGTAAGATGCCAGAAAGCAGGTTCTGATGATTACCCATTTCATTTTTCACCTTAGAAGCATATTGAGGTAGTCTCAAGCAATTTGAGGATAAAACTTGTTTCAAAATGATTATTTTTTTAGTCGGGCCCATAATGGGACCTGACATGTGTCACCAACTGATCAAATTGTTTGGTACAGAATTTGTCAAAAGAATCAAGTGCCTTTGCCATTTTCCAAAATTAGGTGAAGTGAGGGGTCTTCTTGCTCCAAATCATATTTGTACTCATATGTTAAACTGTGTATTGGGAGCCATACTTGATCACATTGATCAAAAGGGATTCTTGGTTGCTCTAAACAAGTTGCACTTTTGGGATGCACTTGTCAAGTTTTTTGCAAGAAATCAAATGAGATAAAACTAGACCAACATAATAGGGGACATTTTTGTTCAGGAATGGAACAGTGAGATGCACAGTTACTCATTTGGTGCTACAAATGTTGGACTCTGTCACAAAATAAGGGATGATTTGATAATTTATCCAGGCTATGTTCCAAGAGAGAGGACTGAGCTTGTTCTCTTACATTATGGTTTGAGGTTTTATGTTGGGAATTGGTCCTTTGATAAGGCACAACATCACAAGGATGAATTTTTTTATGAATGCATTCACCTTTTCCCTCTACCTCCATATCCCAAAGAAGTGCAAATGATGGAACCTGACCTGAGCAATAGGCCCATTTGTAGAACTGTAACAGATGCAGTTTACCTCCTAGATGAGATTGTTGGGTATGATGTGCGCAATCACTAAGCCACAAAGTGTGTAGCTCAATTCATTCCAACAGGTGGATATAAGCAGATCCCAAGACTGATAGGCTACAAGGAAAGAGGTTGGGCATTGTTCAAGGACATGTTTTACTATCTGAATCATATGAAACAGTATACTTTGAGAAGCATCTGACAACTATGAAGAAAAAAGATCTCTTCCAGTCTCTTGTTTGCAATTGGCTGACATCGTATCCTTCAATATTTAGCATGCTAAGGAGGAAGAGCTTTTGAAGTGTGGACAATACTATTTTCTCCTGGCTCATAATACATCAGGCTTGAATGCACAGTCATATAGAAAGGCTCTCAAAAGAAATCACAATTTGACATCATTTTGGACCCGTTAGAGCTGAAATCTGCATATTGGCAAGTTTGGGAACACCTTTGGAGGGTGAAACATATTTCTATTATATCTATTGAGTGCTATCTATTGTTTGGTAGGATTGTTGGGCATTTAGAGGGCTATAACTTGCATATATTCTTCACCATTGAGGGGCACCAACCACCTGCCAAAAGAATCATAAGCCATGGTAGAAGATTAAACAAAATACACTTGAAGGGAAAAAGCCATTTAAAAAGTCAGGCTAACAAAGCACAAAATCTAGGAAGGTAATGCGTAGAACCAATCGTGTGGAACCAATTTGAGTTCTTGGAAATAATGGGAACAACTATGAACAGGTGTTTCTCTTGGTATTGGAAAACAATTTTATTAGTCATTTGGTAGGTAAAACACTATATGTTCTATCATGTTATCTCATGGGATCAGATTCAAAATAGAAAGAGTTTCTTCATTATCTATGGCTTTCTCTGAAAATTGTGTGTGCTAAGATTGAAATCTAGCTGATGTTTGATTCTACAGCAGCCAATTTGATTGAAAACAATCATTTCAAGTTAGAAGAACTTGCACTGGAAAAGAATATGAACCAAAAGTCTAGCAGGTCAACTACCAAAGCTTGAAAGAGTAAACCAACCATTGGGAAAAAATATGTGTTGAGGTCATTGTCAAATGGAATTCAGGTTCTCAAGCCAAGATCAAATAAAAATGAAGAGATCCTTTCTAAAAGTGAAAGCAACACCTTGGAAACCAGTGTAGAGAAAAGTAAAGGTAGGTAGCCTATTGCTATCTGCATGCAAAACCAACCATGCTTAAGAAATTTGGGTTCCATCGAGAGCTTGCAGGAAATTGGTATAATATATGTGGCTAGAGGAAGCATGCAGTTTGGGCATATATGAGCGTTATCTTTGTATTTGAAGGCAATGGATGGAAATCTATTAGAGACCATGTTCATTTCAATCTTGGCAAAGTGTGGGTAAGAGGGATGAAATGCTTAAACTAGACTTGCCTATCATCAATATGCACATTTTGAGGATCATCGCACATATGCCTCTCCTAAAGCTACTTATCGAAGGAAGTATACAGAGGAACCATGTTCTCGTAGAGTTCTGTGAGAGGGTGTGTGGGCTTGCAGTGAACAAAAGTTTATCCCCGTAGTCCCGCTCAAAAACTCTAGAGTTATTGTGGGTGTGCAGGTGAGTGGTAAAGTCAAATTTTTCTCTCGCCTTCTCGTAAAGGAGAAATGAAATGGATGCAGGAGAATGGTGTACTTTTTATTTTTCTCTTCAAAGGATAAAATGAAATATTTTTCAAAATAAAATGTGGGGGCATAAAATATTAAAGTGAAAGATAAAATGTATTTTGCACATGGGAAAAGGAATAAAAATATAATGTGCAAATATTTTCACGAGAAGGTAAAACATTTTGCCACGGTAGTTGAATGGGTGTAAAAGTCTTATGTGGGTAATTATTTTACCTTGGAAAATATGATGAATGCAAATTTGAAAAAGGGAAATATTAATAGTCATAATGACTATTATTGCATAATTGTATTTCACAGGGATATGAAGTAAAAGGAGATAAGATAATTATTTTGGTGAATATGAAGAGTTGTACTTGAAGGATCAAAAAGGCAATGTATATATGGTAAAATGAAAAATGAAAGAAGGGGGGAATCTGATTTTGGAATAGCAAAACTTTGTAAAGGTTGATTTATTGAAACATGGTAATAGAACGACTACATCAATCTGGTGCCTAATTTTTGGTCTCGATTGTTTGTTAAATTCATTGCTGAAATTTTATCTAGTTGTCTCCAACTTGGTTTTCCCATATTATTTAAATTAGTTTTATCAAGGATATTTCTGATTTATCGAAGCACATTTGCTATTTTCATGTGGATTGTTTACTGGTTTTCTTCAAGGAAGAAATTAAATTCCTTTAATAATTTCACAGTAGTTCAGAAAGATTCAATTGGATAATTAAGAATGACCAGATAATTGACATTTTTGCATGTCTATGCTAGGCATAGACCTTGTAGTACCAAGAAATCCAAGTTGTAGCCAGAAGGAAGGAATGAATCTTTTTGTATTTGACTCTGTTGCCCAGTTGAGGAAAAGGCACTGATCTTTCAACTTCCAAAATCATCCCTTGTATATATTTCAGACACAATTTTGGTTTTCTATTTGTAGGAGTAGGATTAGTGGAGTGGATTAATTGAATAAAATCATTTTCAAACCTCATGTCAGTTTGAATATGGTTGAAAAGGTGCTTTAATTGACAAAATTGCATAATCTGCTTAATCATCACTAGTCTATTCTGAGGAGTTCACATTCTTCAGTGATTGAAAGGTAAACCCACCTAGGCAAAGTAGAGCCTAAAGCATAGGGAAGACCAATCATTTTGATTGATTTTGTCAGTTGGCCAAATTAGTTATCAAACCTGATCATAAAGTTTGGCATCCTTTCAGGGTTTGGTAAACTACAGATTTGAGAACCAATAGTATCAATCTTAATCTTATGTAACAAATTGATACCACAAACATTAAGAGCTGATCCATTATCAATCATAACTCACTTGATCAATTTCTTGTTTATTGTGATCAAGATAATTAAAGGATCATATTGATTTTGAACTTCAATAAAATGCAACTCATGTTGTTGAAACAAAATGGATATTTTTGTCACATGCATATAGTCTAAAAGAGCTGCTACATCATTTGGCTTGATAGCAAGTGGTACAATCACCTTTTGTAAAGCTTCTTGGAGCATTCCATGGTATGTAGGTAAAGTTTATATAAGTTCCCAAAGAGAAATCTTTGCAGGAGTAGCATGAAGCTACTCAACAATATCATAATCTTGACCAACTTTATGTGTTAAATGAGGTGCTTGAGGAAGCATAGGTTGAGAAGCTAGTAAAGATATCAAAATGCTTGATTGTTGTTTACATTGTTTTTTATTCCATGTATTATATGTATGAGAAACCATAGTATGACTAGGTTGTTGTGATCTTTCTTGACGACTTCGATGTGTTATTTGTTTAACATAGTTATGTTGTGTTGGTTGTCATTGATGGCAAAAGGTTGATGACAAAGGACAGTGGATGATAAAAGGACAGTGAAGCATGTGGAGTTGTCTTATCTTTGTGATGACAGAGAAAGAAAGAGTTTGAGGCAGTAAGGTGATGCAACAAGTTGTTACATGTTATGATGCTACTCATCATCCAAGAATTGACCTTCACGTTATAGGTAATCAGGGGTTCACGTTGTCATTGATGTCATAATGCAAACAAGATGTTGATAAGATGTTCAGAGGTACAATGCACAAAGAGTTTGATGATGTTGAATGACCTTGTTTATAAATGACCCTATTTATATCTTGTTCATATCATGTTGATACTTTCAAAGGTAGAGTTGTTAATGTGTTGGACCTCCTTTATCTCTCAGATAGTCATGATAATCATATCATGCTTTGAGGTAGTTGAACAAACTTGTCAAGAAATGATGGATCTCAGTTATTGCTATGATTACAAGGCAATGGTAATATGACCTACAGTGAGCTATTTATGCAGGACAATTGTTTTGAGTAGGTCTTCATCAAGCATCAAGATTCATATAGTTAGATGTCCTCATAAGGATCTGCAGGTGGCAAATTGTGTTTTAGACTTCCATCTCTGTGATTAGGAGGGTTTAGGGAACAAAAACCCTAACTAAGGTTTAATCCTTTAGTTATTATGTCTCCTTTATAATTCTCTATTCATGGTATTCACTTGCAAGCCTCTGTTCTTTATCAGGTACCATCCCTTCTTAGGGTTTCCACATCACTTGGATTCTATTCATCAATACCCTAAGTGTAGACCCTGAAGCCCTAAAGCTCTACATTCTCTAAAACCCTAAAGCACACAAACCATGAGACTTAAAGCTTATCATCATTGCTTTAATTTTTTTACGGTGACCTACTAGTTTGGTTACGTCATAACTTAAGTTATGAATTGAGGGTCTTTAACTTGTCGGGTGACCGGCCCGAACTTCTAAGGGGCACTAGGGACATCAAGTCACCAAAAGATTATAAGTGTGAAAGGAGATTGAGTGGCTCAGATTAAAAGTTTTTGATGGCGCAAAAGGAGATCGAATGGTTGCCTTTTTGTTTGCTTTTTGAATGCCAAAAGTCACTCCAGGTTGGCTAAAATTGATGAGCAGAAGGATATATAAGGCCTAAAGTAGTCTTTTGAATGTCTTTTTATGAAGCAGAGGGCTAGGAAAATTTGTTATGAGAACTGTGTGATGTTATTGATGGTTTTGATTGATGATATGTGATGTTAAAAGATAAACCTACATGCCAATATATAGATTGATCAGTTTTGTGAAGAATATCTTGGTGTTTGTAGTGATTGAAGTTTGAAGATCAGTCAAAGTATAGAGGTCATCTTCAATGCAAGAAAGGAAATTACAGTTTGGTTATACAAATATATTGTTGTTTGTAGATATAAAAACATGTTTGATTTGTTTTTACTGATATTGTGTGAATGGTTTGTGATTGAAGGAGACTTTGTTGAGTAAAAACAAAAGGAGTTATAAGGTTTTTGTGATATAGAGAATCAAGGTAACCCCCTAAATTATTTTTACTTGTATCCAAGGTAATTGTTTCTACCAGTGAGGCATCTATCTACTAGTGAGGCATATTGTGTATCAGTGAGATACTTTATTTTTGCTAGTGAAGCAATAAAGTGAAGGAGTTTAAGAGTGGTTTTTTATCCCTTTTAAGGGTTTTTCCACTCATCAAAATTTGTGTCATGGCTCATGATTATGTCTATCTGTATTCCCTTATGTTCTATGATTGTTTAATCTCTTTTTCATTCTTCACATCATTATTCTTGTGTATATGTGCTTAAACAAACCTTGAGGTCTCATGTATTTTGTATTTCAATGAATTAAAACGGTGTAATAAGTTTTTAGGGTTTACAAACTACTAATTCACCCACCCCTCTCAATGGTCCATACTCCAACAAGTGGTATCAGAGCATAGGTTCCCTATAGAAGTCTAACAGACTTGGCTAGATCCTATTAGTGGAGTACTTGTCATGGCCAGTCAAGAAGGTTTTTCTTCATACAAAGCACCATTATTTGATGGTGCTAATTATGCCTTCTGGAAATTTAGAATGGAGTTATGCATGTCTTCCCTATGTTATGATGTTTGGGTAGCCATAGAAAATGAGTGTACAGAAACAAAACCTCCTTCAACTGCTGATGAGAAGAAGGCCTATGACAATAATGCTAAGGCCAAAAATGCAATTTGTTGTGGTTTAACTAATGAGATCCTTGTCAAAATAATGGATTGCAAGTCTGTTAAGGCTATTTGAGATAAGTTGTCCAATATTTATCAGGGAGATAAAAAAATCAAAGAAGCTAAGTTACTATCTTATAGATCTAAGTTTGAAAGTCTCAAGATGAATAAAGATGAGAAGGTGGCAGATTATCTTCTAAGGGTTCAAGAAATTATTAATTCTATTCGTGGTCTAGGTGAAACCTTAGAAGAAAAAGTAGTTATAAACAAGGTCTTAAGGACTCTAACACCTAAATATGAATCCAAGGTGTCTGCTATAGAAGAGAGAGATATAAGTAAAGTGACCTTAGATGAAATTCATGGTACTTTTACTACTTTTGAGATGAGGGTTTGTAATGATACTTCTACAAGTAAGGAAGCTTCTTTTAAGTCAATAAAAAAGGAAAAGGAAGTAAATTCAGATCCAGAAGAGTTGGAAGATCAAGAATCTTCTTTTGTTAGTAGATTGAAAAAGGGGTCAGCAAGAAAGTATAAAGGTAAGCTTCCATTCAAGTGTTTTGGGTGTGGAAGAATAGGACACTATAATATTAAATGTCCATACAAAGATCTAGATAGTGATGAAGAAGGAAATAAGAAACAAATAAAGAAGAAACAATTCAATCCTAAAAAGAAAAACAACTTCAAAAAGAAGAAGAGTTTGTTCATAAAAGATGTTGATATAACAGATATTGGTTCAGAGATGTCACTTAAGGAAGGTGAGGAGACCTTGTTCATGGCAGTCATGAGTGAAAATCAAAATAATAAATGTGCAGATCAATATGAAAATGATGAAGTAGAGGTTGATCTTGAAGGTGAATTGAAGTGTACTCTTGGTGAGGTTAAGAAGCTCAAAAAGGAGGCAGTTGCTCAAAGAAATCAATTTGAAAAGGACAATGAAATTTTGATTAGCAAAGTCACTGATTATGAAAAACAAATTGCATACCTAAAATTGAATCTTGAAGAGAGTAAAACAGTTGAAGTTACAAATAAGGAGTTAGATGCCAAAGGTAAGGAGTGTCATGCTCTAGAGGCTGAAATTGTATCTTTGAGAAGAAGACTTGACATGTGTAGCAATAGTGATTAGCTACAAGATCTCTTAGAAAAACAAAAGGGCTTCAAAGGCAAAACTAGTCTTGGGTTTGAAGAAGGACAATGCTCATATTCCAAGAATCTTCAACATGCTGATATTAACAACAAAAGTCTCATGAAACTAGAAAACTTTAAAAGGAGTAATTCTTTCAGGTATAATCTACATTTTCTTCGTTATCATTTTCATTGTAACAAGTATGGACACAAAGCAAATGAGTGCATATTTGATTCTAGAAGAAGAGCAAACTTTTTGAGAAGGAATCCTTTTGATTTCTTAAATAGGTTGAGATGCTTCAATTGCAATAACTTTGGGCACATATCTAAGTTTTGTAGACCTAACTTGGAAGTGCAACAAACTAGAATGAATGTTCTTTCCAAAATGTCAACTTCTAGTGCTGGTAAGACAACTTGTTTGGAGACCTAAGATGATGAATAAGAATATTGAAGCTATGATTGTTCAAACTACCTTTCATGCCAAGAAGAAAGAACAATTGGTTATAGATAGTGGTTGTTCTAACCACATGACAAGAGATAAAAGCAAGTTCGTCAAGCTTGAAGACTACACAGAAGGTTCATTCATGTTTGGTAACAATGTTTGCATTCTAATCAAAGGAAAAGGTACTATACTTTTATATGATGAAACTCCTTTACATGATGTATATTATGCAGAAGGATTAAAACACAATCTCTTGAGTGTTAGTCAAATTTGTGACAATGGATTCAATGTTGTTTTTAATGCTTATTGTTGTGAAATTAAGAAGAAATCAGGAAAAGTTGTTGTAGTAGGATTAAGAACACGTGGAAATATCTATAACCTTCAAGAATATAAAAACAAAGATATAGATGGACATATTTGCTTCATGGGTCAGGTTGAAGAAAATTGGCTATGGCACAGGAGACTTGGTCATGTAAATTTTGATAACCTTGAAAGGATCAGCAAAAATCAGAATGTAAGTAATATGCCTCACATCTCCAAGCCAAACAGCACCACTTGCAAAGAATGTCAATGTGGTAAGCAAACTAAGGTTAGTTTTAAATCCAAAGAGTACTCTTCTTCTAAGCCTTTACAACTTGTTCATTTAGATTTGTGTGGTCCTACAAGGACTAAAGCATTAGGTGGTGAAATATATTTTATGCTCTTTATTCATGACTTTTCTAGAATGACCTGGGTGACCTTTTTGAAGCACAAGTCAGAAGCCTTTGATAGATTCAGGATCTTTAAGAAGATGGTTGAGAAGGAATCAGATTTCAAGCTCAAATGTCTAAGGTCAGATAAGGGTGGAGAGTATACATCCAAGGAGTTTGAATAATATTGTGAGAAACATGGGATCAAAAGACAATATTTAGCCCCTATAACTCCACAACGGAATGCAGTAGCTGAAAGGAAGAATAGGATTATAAAGGAGATGTCAAGAACATTACTTCTTGATGCAAATCTGCCCAATACTTATTGGAAGGAAGCAGTCCATACAGCAGTATACACTCTAAATAGAGTACAATTGAGGGTAAAATCTAACCATACTCCTTATGAATTATGGTATGGTAGGTTAGCCAATGTTGGATACTTTAGAAATTTTGGTAGTAAATGCTTCATTAAGAGAGATGATGATAATTTGGGAAGTTTTGAGTCTAGGAGTGATGAGGGCATATTTCTAGGCTACTCTACACATAGTAAAGCCTACAAATGTTTTAAAAAGAGACTCAAAAAGGTAATAGAAAGTACTAATGTAAAGGTGGATGAAAGTTTGTAGTCATGTATGCAACAGATTCAAGATAAGGAAGAAGAAGGTCATCATTTAGAAAAAGAAGTGGAAGTTCATGCGCAAGAAAATACTCCTGAAAAACATGTGGAAACCATTGCCAAAACTCCTTCAAAGACACTTCATAGAGATCATCCACAAGAGCTAATCATTGGAGATAAAGATATTGGTGTTCTAACAAGGAGGAGACTTGCTGCTACAAGTGATCAAGCACATGTATGCTTGATATTAGAAATGGAGCCAAAGACCTATGTGGAGGCCAACAAGGATGAATCTTGGATTAAAGCTATGGAAGAGGAATTGAATCAAATAGAGAAGAACAAGACATGGGAGCTTGTTCCTAAACCTGAAGGTAAAAATGTTATTGGTGCAAAATAGGTTTTTAGAAACAAACTTGATGATAAGGTCAAAGTTGTTAGAAACAAAGCTAGACTTGTTTGTAAGGGTTACTCTCAAATTAAGGGGATTGATTTTGATGAAACTTTTGCACCTATGGCTAGACTAGAAGCAATAAGAATGTTCTGAGCATTTTCAGTTTATAAAAATTTCAAGGTGTTCTAAATGGTGATCTTGAGGAAGAGGTTTATATGGAACAGCCAGAGGGTTTTGAATGTATAGACAAACTAGATCATGTGTATATGTTGAAAAAGGCCTTGTATGGCTTGAAACAATCCCCAAGAGCATGGTACTATAGATTGGATAAGTACTTACAAGAGAAAGGATTTACTAAAGGTGGAGTGGACAGCAATTTGTACTTTATTGCCAAAGGTGAGGATATCTTGGTTGTAGTGGTTTATGTTGATGACATCATTTTTGGAAGCAATAATGATAACATGTGCCATTCTTTTCCTGACATTATGAAATCAGAATTTGAAATGTCTATGCTTGGAAAATTATCTTTCTTCCTTGGTTTACAAGTTTCTCAACATGAAAAGGGGATTTTTATCTCACAAGTCAAGTATGCCAAAGAAACGCTTAAGAGGTTTCAAATGGATGAATGTAAACCAGTTGGTACTCCTATGGAAATAGGGTGCAAACTAAGCAAAAATGATGATTCACCTTGTTGGGTTTTTTCCCAACTGAATCTTTCCTAAGCAACCCCCACAAGGTAGCCATCATTCATCAATGGGATTCTCAAGTCAGGGGCCAACAGTACAGGAGATAGACTCTATTAATATCTCCTCTCCATCTTTAGGCTCTGCAAAACCTAGGGGGTATTCCCTATTCAACATTCATGAAATAAACCTATGAACTTGCTGGGATATTGATACAAAGCAGATAATCTTCTCTTAAACAGACCAAAATAGTGAAATAAGTGCAAAAGGGGCTAGCTTTGGGCCTTATATTCAGTTGTGAACTAGAGGATTTGAAACCTAAAACTATTTCTAAAATCCTAAAGGTTTGTGATTAAGATTTGTTTATATTTTATGTTTGGATGCAAGATTAGGGATTTGAATCATAACCTCAACACAGGAACAGACTAGTGCCTATCTTAGGGTATGGAGTCAAATAGACATATATATGTGAATGTTTACCATAAAATTGAAACAATAATCAGATTTCAAGGGGGTTTTCTAGCATCTTCCTTAGAAATACTACCCAGGACCGAGTATTCAATTATATCTACTTACAAATATCCTTACTACAATGTATTCATCCCAACACTTAACCCAAAACATTTAATATGTTCCTTGAACAAAAATAGAAGATTAAGCATTCAACATGAAAGACCCGTGTTCTAGAACCATGAATAACCCTTAGCTATTTAGATTCAAAAGAAAAATACACACAACTTGGAGACAAATAACAGAATACATGCAATAAAGCATTACTCATTTAAAACAACATGAAACTGATAAATTTTATGCATAAAACATTCAACATACAACTCATAAACTTACAAGACAAGAGATAGGGTAACCCAGCAGAACTGTATTTTATTACTTCTCCAAAATTCCCAAATCTTCAACAACTAGAGAAATGAGTAACACAGTTCCTTTATACTAATAACGTGTACTCAGCATTGATTACATTGTCATTTCAAATTGCATTGGATACAAAGAATTGCCAAAAAGGCACTAGGGAACATTAATTGCATCAGAGAGAAGGAGAAGAGAAGAGGTAGTTGGACTTGGGGGATGTGTAGCCATTTCAGATTTGCCTCATTAATGCTGGGAAGATAGTGGTTGGCTTGTCAATCCTTCAGCCCATACTTGTCCTTCCAATCACCATTTGTGTTCTCAGCCAGCCAAGGGAATGAAATCACTTCTACTATCTTGCCATTATGGCTGACATATCTGGCATCCAGGTTACTCTTCTCATTTTTGCAAAACATCTCAAAACTTATTTCAGCCACGTACAACTTGTCAAGTGATAAGCTCAATACCTGCATAGTTGGATCACCCTTATCACAACAAGTGGGAATTAATTGATGACTATTATCAATAATTTCTTTCTTCCATTTGTCAAGGTCCTTAATTTTCCCATCAGCTTCCAAAATATGAGGCAACCACTTGGTGTCCAACCTTTCAATGGCCTGCATTTTCTCCTTCAAAATTATGTCCAACCTCAATTGAAAATTGGCCACATCCTCAAAATGCTTCAATACATCTGACAATAGTTTCAACTCAGGAGGTACACTTGGATCAAATCTAGAACATCTAAGAAAATCTCTGACTTCTCCAATTCTAGGAAACCACTTAGTTTTTATACTCAACAGCCTCTGCTTATCAGATTCATGCTTTTCATAGGCTATCCTTAATTGTGAGTAAGACCTCCATGTTTCTTTTACCCTGGCCAAGAGTTTTGTTACCCTATTCTTGATCAAATTGGTGGCTACACCTTCTACTTTGTTCTCCACTTCTTTTTTAGCTTCTTGTTTTCCTCCTTCAATTCTCTAATCTCTGAAAGAAGAGGCTCTATATCTACTGGGAAAGATTTCGTTGTTGGAATCATAGGTGGAGGGGCTGAAGTACTAGCTCCCAATGACAATTTCTACTTGAGCCTGGTTATCTCTGCAACTGCCTAAGCATAATTAAGTTGCATCTTATTGTGATCCTTTTGCAACTTATTTGTAACTACCTCTACAAATTGTGCAGTCTGTACATTTAGGCTTGCAGCCTGGGGAGTAGGGGTATCAAATACTCTTTATTATTACATCCCCTACCAACTCCCCCACTCCAACCCTAGTCTTATTATTGTTTGGGGCTAGAGCCCATATTGCTAGTATTTCAAATTTAGGGTTTAAAGCTGCACCAGAGAGAGCCTTTTCAACCTGCTCACTTGTTATATCTTAATCATCTCTGGTGATAGTATCAAATGCAATAGCATCTGATAGGGTCTAGTGAGGAAGAAGCAGGATATTACTTTTTGCAACCAGTGCTCTCCCCTCCTCTGGAGTCATTGTACTTATGGATTGATGTACCTCTTTTCGAACCCTCTAAGTGATAGCATCATATTCTGTCAGATCTACTCCAACCTTGGCATCGTCAATCTTCTTTTGAAACTCTTCACTTCTTACTTTCAAAACATAACTCTTGAATTTAGGAGTGTTGACAAATTCATCATCTTCTAAAAATGTGTCGCAGGCCATCACCCTAACATCTTCAATATCCATAGCTGGGTTGCTCATTGTTCTCACTACCCTATTCTTAGGGGATGAATAAGGTCTCATCATATCAGGTGAATTGACCTAAGGGCCAGCTTCTTGTACATGCTCCTCCTCCCCTTCCAGAACTACAACCTCAACTTCCATAGGGTTTTCTAAATCAATATTTTTTCTTTTTTAGCAGGGGAGGGACCAACTAATTCCATTTTCACATCATCTCCTTGTTGTGTGGTTACACAACATGCCCCATTTTGACTTGACAAAACAGGGACCAAACTTTTCTGCTTGGCTTGGCTTGTGTTTTCTACTTTCGGTGGTCTGGTAAAAGTAAGTCATGCAGGTGATCCTGCATAAGGAAGCTAGGTAAGTCATCATGATGAGGTCAGTTAGTCAAAGTTAATATTTCATGTTAATAACCTCATGGTTGGAAAGAGTACAAAATTTCATGCAGGTTTACCTTTTGGATCACCCTGATATTCATTAGGGAATGAAAGTTATGACAAGTCAAAGTCCTGGTCAAACCTGATATTCTGAGGGGGGGGTCATATTCCTTAACATCAGTCATCTTATGAAAGATCACTTGATCCAATTTTATCACCTGATAAATCACTTGGTCCGAGTTCCGGACGTCAATTTTAAGTGATAGTGGTATTTACCCTTAAACAACTTCATATATTTTGTGGGGGTCATATTTCAAATATCACCCGATGTTCTGAATATCACCTTGTCGCAAAATATCACCCTAGAGCCAATATGTCGATGACTTCATCCAATCCCGATGAACAAGGAAAATCACCTTACGATGACATCATCATCATTTTTACCTTGCGGAGGTATATTTCCAACGATTCCCCTTTTTCCACAACATGACGGTGACATCATCATGATCCTTCAAAAAGGGGGTCACTTTAGTTTCAAGGGGTCATATTAAAAACATCCCCTGACATTTTAAGCATCCCCTAATTTTCAAACATCACCTGATCTATTAACATCAATTTTCTCACTCAAAGGCGGAAGGTCATATTACACATAGGGGGTCATATTTGAATATCACCTGATATTTCGAATATCACCCGATCTTCCAAATATCACCCGATCTTTCAAAGATCACCCCCCTCATCTTGCCCCATGACATTAAATGCACATAAATGCAGTAGGTGGATTCTAGCTGATCGTAAACACAATGCGAACACCTGGCAACGTCCGTAGATCCATGGCAGAAAATCAATGGTTATGATCAATTTAATCCCATTTTGCCCTAATTAACTCGATGAATGAGTTTAAAAGTGAATTTCTAAGGTCATTTTGCATTTACCTTGCGAAGAGTCAAAAATTTACAAAGCAGACATTCAAACCCTCGTACGAGCTACCTGCAAACTCTAACAGCATGCAGCAGAACAGAACACGTGATCATCACCGGCATCTGAACCCCTTTTCTATAGTCATCAGCATAATTCAGGAGATAAGCGTTATCAAGTAAGTAATTTAAAAACCCTCCTATTGTCATTATCTGCATGTCTAGGTAGTATACTTTTCATGTGGAATGAAGCCCTAATTATGCATATAATGATGAAATAGAGGTTAATAAGTATAAAATGCACAATGTCGTAAAGAATAATGTGGTATGCATGCATGTGAATATCAAATAGTAAGACCAGTAATGTTCATTGCAGGGATCCATGGCTGACGTAAGAAGAAACAAGTCTGAGGCTGAATTCCTTAAGCCTATGTTTGCTCAACTAGAGGGAGTGCAGTTTAAATATGGGGTCATTGGAGATACACACCAAGGGAACATAGATTTGGTAGCCTGGTCATCCAAGATGCACCATGATAAGGAAAGTACTATATTGGATACAGTTTTTGTATCAGGAATGTGGTATGTGGCTGGATTTCCATATTCCATGGAAGCTCCAGAGTTGGTGATTGAGTGTGCCAAAAACTACAACCCACAGACTAGGAAAGTAGAAAAACATGGCAAGGTTTATGCAGATTTGTCCGTCAAAGGAATTGCTACTACTTTCAATCTACCACTCGGAAAGAAAGTAGTCAGTATGGATCTGAAGAAGTCAGAAGTTGAATATGAGAATAATAAAAAGAATGCAAGAAAGAGGATTTATCAGTGGAGATCAAAGAATAGTCTTATACTACCTCTGCCAAACTACCAGTGCACTTGTACAAGTTTGACTTTGATGATGAATATCAATATATGATTGGCCTACTTAGCAGAATGACAGGCCAGCCTAATGCTAGAAGCTTCAAAGACTGGATGTATGGGGTTATCATAATGTGCATCTATACAGATAACAAGCCATTATGGGCTAAGATGATCAGTGATGCCCTAGATACACAGATGATGAACCTAGGAGGCCTAGAGTGTGCATTTTATATGACTTCATATATTGTATATTCATGTGCCTACAAGGGTACATTTGATGCACTTATTACAATTGGAAAGATTGGTGACAGTCTAAACGATGCCCACATATGGGACCATTATCCTCAGTTGCAGAGGACAAATTACCTCCATGATTATAAATTAGTGAATGATGCATTTTCTATGCATCTGGTAAGAACAATGGAGGAAGACAGAACCAAAAGACTAAGCATGGAAGCTTAGGAGGTTATATACAGACATGGTGCCTGGTTCATCCAGTTTGCCACATTCTCCTACATCAAAGTAGAATGTTTTGCAGGCCAGCCCTTAATGCTACCCAGGTACCCTACTGATGGGGTAGTCCTGATGGAATTCTTGAGACAGGTATCAACTATACTTGATGCCTATAAAGGAAATAATAAGATTCCTCTAGTTCTGTTTCCAGTAACTATAGGGTGGTATATATGCCCTGATTCAGAAAATATAAAGAAATCCATAGCTGGTCTGAACATGATGAACTTACAGCCATTCCCATTGGCTAGATCATATGACCTCTATGGCAGGATGCAGAAGATCATGGGAAATCCCATTCATCAAAAACACTTAGAGGATTTCTGGACAGATTGTGAGGATGAGGCTGAGGTTAGAAGGAGAAAATACCAAAGACTCACCCTCAACCAGATCAGGACATTTGATTGTGTTCCAGTTCCTGTACAATTGAAAAAAGATGATGGCAAGTTATTGTCAAATGAATATGAAGAGAAAAAGGTGTATAATGACACCATTTTAGCCCCTAACCTGACACAGCTTGAAGATATTTCATTGGATCAGTTCACAGCTGGGGTGCTACGGTTGACCCAAGCATGGGTGGAAGAGCAAATAAGTACACTGAAGAAGAAAGGTGTAGCCCTCACAATAGATAATAAGAAGAAGAGGCAGGAGATTCCTGATGAGGAATATGATGACTTTCTCATTGAAAAGAGAAAATCTAAGGGAGAAAGGCTGCCACCTCAAGAACAAAGCAAGAGATTCCCCAAAAAGAAGAAAATTGACAGTGAACCTAAAGGGGTAGTAATTGAAAGAATTGATATACCAGCTGAAGGTGCATCTGCATCAGGACAGGCATCAGCCTCATCTGCACAGCCCTTGGTGGATGAACCAAGAACAAAAAGAATCCAAAGGCCAGCTGTAGAAACTGTAGGAGTGCCAGAGAAAGGCCAAACCTCACAGCAAAATATAGAAGAGGATACCCTTATGGAGGAAGAGCCATTGAATAAGGAACCTACAAAAGAAGATGACTCTATGAGGCTCACAAGAAAGAGGAAGGCACCCTTGGTGGCATCACCACCTAAAAGGTAGAGAACCTCAATGAGGGGAGAAATAAGACATGACCCTATAATATTAAGGGGAGCAGGTAGTGAAGTGTTCAGAAAAGAGTTGCAACATGATGTACCACTTCCTACCATCATTCAGTTTAAAACTGAGAAGGCTAAAGAGCAAGTGAATGAAACCTTGGAGCAAGTCAAGGAGGTCCTTTCTCACTAGAGGAAACTGTGGACTTATCAAATGATGAGGTGGTAGAAAATGTGACCTCTCAGCAAATGGAGACCCTCGCTTCAAGTACTCGTATAACTCCACAGGGAACCCCATCAGTACAGATGGTGGTATTAGAAGAGTTGAAGAAAGTAGAACAAGAAAAAGAGAACAACCCAGAGAGGGTAGCCCAACAAATAGGGCTGGATAAGTTAGTTGATCAGGTGACCATCCCCGAGATGATAGATTTAACATACAGGGAGGATGTAAAACATCCTAAACATCAAGCGGGCACACCTGATAAAACAGAAAATGTTGAGGAGATCAAGCTGGCAGAAACAAAAAGTAGCACTCCAAATTTGGGTCAATAACAAGAAATACCTGCTGAACCCAAAATAGTGGAAGTCTAGCAAAAGGGCAGGGAAGATAAAGATACATCAACTGATGATCCCCTTAAGACTCAAGAAACCTCAGATAATAAAGAAATATCAAGTCATGAAGACCTAAAGACCCAGGAGGTAGATACAACAGGTGTGCATCATAACATAATCCAAGATCAGGTAGATGCACCTAAGTCAGATACAATGGTATCCATACCTCAGGATGAGGAAATTACCAAGGTGGATGAAACAAAAGAAGATGAAGTGCAGGATCAACTACAGGATCATCATGTGGATGCACCACAAGATTCTCTGCCACAAGAAGAGACTCCTCAAGAGGAAATAGAACAAGATCACCCTCATGAAGATCATCATGAGGAACAAATGAGGAAGTCACCCTCTCCATCAAGAATAGAGACAGGTACAAGAGATCAGGGTGGACATGATGATGACGGACACCAAGGATCCAGAGATCAAGTGCCTCAATGGCTCAAGAAAGAAATAGGTATGGAAACAGGTTTCAAAATCCAGGAATTTGATGTCTCAACATTATTCTTAGAAACCATTATGAAGCCCAAGAGGAAGGCCAGATTAACCTCAGCCATCAGAAGAGATCCTGCTACAGGCGGAAGGACCGCCCAGGTAGCACTTCCCACAGTTGAAAAGGAGAAAGGCAAGATCACCCTGGAAGAATTCCAAATTACCACAGTGGATTTAGGGTTTGCCAATGAAGACCAAGAAGGTCAGGAAGGGAAGGACATAATAGATTCTTTGACCCAAAGGGTGAAGAAAGAAAAGGAGAAGAATAAGTAGCATAAAGAGCACATTGCTCAGATGCATGCATACATAAAAGGGTTGATTAACCCTAATGATACAGTATCAGATCAGGCAGTTCCATTGACTGTGATTTCTCAGGAAGAGGTCAATAAATTGGACCTCATGAAGCATGAGTCAGTGATAATGAGAAAGTGGATGTCATCCGCACTCACAAGAGCTGAGGAAGTAGTGAAGGCCTCTTTGCAGAGGTGGAATTCTTTGGGTATCTCAAGGAGAAAAGTTGATAAATTGCAGACAGAGACCGGTAGAAGGTCATTCCAATTGGAGAAAGCCTTGAGTGCTTTGAGTGAAATAAAGAGGATTAATCCTCAGGTCCTAATAAGCAACTAGGTGCTGAATAATAACACTACCATGCTGGTGGATATCTGGTATAAAGACATCAGATTTGAATGTGATTTACTAAAGAGGTGCAGCAATAAATTGAGAGATATCAGTGTGAAGTTGCATGACATGATGTCTTATGAGGCAGAAGTCCTGGAGGCCTTAGAGGGGAAAGTAGAAGGTAAGATTGAGAACCAAGATGCGGACTTTGCCATGAAAGCTCTGCATAATAATTTCCAGCCAATGGTTGATGACCCTCTTAACCACCTGACAGAAGAAGCAATGAACAAGATCATGAGGATCAAGGTCAAGGTGGAGAACTACAATGAAACATTGAGCAGTAGAAAAAATAAATTGGAAACCCTTAGGGATAAGTTCCAAGCACACAAGCACGCCATTGTCAAAGCTAAAACTCGGGATGGCGGAGAAGTTGAAAGAGTAGTGGAAGCATATGAAAATACCAGGACAACCATGCAGGTCCATATACAGGGAGACATTCATTAGGATGATGAAGACACAGAAAGCGATGATCATGATGATCATGAAGATGAAGAAGAGGAACCTGATGAGTAGATGAGGATGTGCCACAAAGGGAAATACATGCATCAGGTACTTAGAAGAAAATAAGTTACCTAGATGGATGCCAGCTGGCAACCTATGCCACGGGGTAATGTTGACTAAGTCAAGGAGAAATATGCACCGTAGATCTTAATTGATATCTTGATCATAGATCATGTGTAACCGCTCCCTCACCTTGTTCTATAAAAGGTGCAAGGATGCCTTGTTTTAGACATTCGAAGATTAATTGAAATTTGTTTGTTGAAATATTCAGGGCCTATTTCAAATTTATTGTAAGCATACATATTTTCGCATACTCAATGAAAGAGAAGACTCGTTTGATTACAAATCATCGTAAATTCTGAGTAATCTGTGTCTAAACTCTTGATATATGCTTTGATTTGCTGTGTCCCTTGGAGTGCTCATCAATCTGCATATATTGTTTTCATTCCTCATCCTTTGAAGTTTGCATCATTTGTATCTAGCTGTGGAACATCCTGGTGAAAATGTTTTGATTTCTTCTTTCTCATGACTGTATCAAGTGTGTATGTGGTTCAATAGCTGAAGATTCATCATAATTTGAAATATTCTTTTACATTTCTTTTAATTTTAGAATAATTCACCATCACAATTGCAAATAATAGATAATCAAAAGCAAAATACATGAAATATGCAGACATCTCGTAGATACTTGAAGATTTATAGCATATTTGAAGTTAAAGCATGTACAATTGACAAATATCATGCAAAGATTTAAGTATAGACACACAATTTGTGGAAATATCCTGTGTAAATAACCTTCTATGCAGCATCTTTACATAAACAGAATCCTGTTGATGAGCAAACGTAAGGCCCCTGAATGGAAAATAGCAACACACATCAACCATTGAGTAGCATCAGTTGATTAAGAACTAATCCACAGAGACTTGGGATCATGAATTCTTTGAATTCATCATACCTTTCAAGATGAGTAAAGGTTGATGTGTAACTTTTATTCTATGTTTGTTTATAACTAACATCATGATCAACACTCCTCTACTCTACCAGACTCATAAGTAGGTCTCCATTCTCCTGTAGGGGCAGAGGCAATCAACTATTCTACATTGTCCAACATTTTCTCAATTCTTTGGATTGGGTCTTGCACTTCTGCAAATGCACTCGAATACGCAGGATTTATACTTTTCTTCATCTTCTCACTTGCCATGATTGTGTCCCATTTAATCCTTAAGTGGTGGACATCATTCATTATAAAACAATTTTTGGAAATATCATCATCATAATCTACCTGGTGAAAATACCTAGGCCTTCCCTTGCTGACCCTTACTCTATTGATGAAGCCCTCAGGGTCAAAATGCCTTGCCTACTCCAAATACATCCCAAAACATCACATGACTGAATAAATCTGATCCAGTCCACTCTTATTAGCTATCAGAAAATCATAGAATCTTAGAGAAGAAGGAAAGAATGAACCCTTCTTGTGGTTCCTAAGGTGCTCTTTATCAGAATCATTTAACTGCCTAATAATCTCTAAAAATGCCACCCTTTTAGGCACATATTTAGGCAGTATATGAGGTGGGGTCTCACATCCATAAACCCTAATGCAAGTAGTATTCTCATGAAAGAACCAATCACCCCAATTGTGATCAATTCCATAGTGGGGAGTCCTATCCAGAGGCCTTAAGAAGTCTAGCACATTAGGATGCACCCTTTCACCTTCTAGTTCCAAAAACCCAAGGATTCTCCTCATAAAATACTCTTCAAAGATGATATAATCCACTGTAGTGTAATGCATATCCAGTATGCATGTCCATACTTGCACCAGCAACATGTTCCCCTAAGCATCTGTGCTCTTAACATGTAAATTTTGATGCCACATTCCAGATAGAGCAAATAAGAACATATGGCACAACAAGGAATACCATGTGAATTCAACATGGACATCCGGCTTAGACAGATTATTCTTAATTTTTGTCATTTGATCATGCATATGGTCAGCAATGTAAGTTACATAATCATATGGCTCTCTGACATCTTGATTCTGAATATCAACTACTATCATCATTAAAGAAATGGACATTATGTCCAAAGCATCCCTGCCCAACACCTGACACAAACTATCATAAGTTCTGACAAAATAGTCCATGAACATACTGCAATGAAAAAGCTCCTCCTTAGTATCTAAAATCTTCACCAGTTTACCATCAATACCCTTGGGTCTGTGCTTGGCTAGGTTGTAATCCCTATAAGCACGCTTCACAATCTTATATTTCCTTTTTAGAGTAGCAAGATATATTTGCTTGCTAGCTGTAGGGTCTAAATTGAATATAGTAGAAATAAATCCTTTGGTAAGTTTGATGATTTTTGTACCATTTCCAGCCAGGACAGACCTTGTAGCAGGATCATACCTCAATGATGTTACCCTAACTAAGTTAGGGTTAGGGAAGACATTGGAATAGATAAGCTTGGCTAAATCATACCTCCAGGCATGACAAATAGAGACTTTATAAATCATTCTCTTATGCCAATGTTTGAACAGAATCCAACCAGGAACAGGCAATACGACATCCTGACAATTATAGAAATAATCAAGGAACTTATCTTTGGGACCGCCTGGGCCGTGCAATTTCAAAGTTGTCCTAGCAGAACCAAGGAGCTAGATCATGAGATCCTAGTCTAAGCTACATTTGGAGGTGGAAGGTGGGCTAGCTTGACTCATTTTTATGTTTATGTAGATGAAATAGGGTTTTTGCAAATTTAGATTACTTCTTAATACTTTAAAGTAGCTAACCCAACAAGACAAAGAGGAATGGAAACAACTTACTTGTTTTGGCACTAATAGAAGCTCAAAATTATACTGGCTTGCTCATTCTGAAGCTCCCTTCACTCTGAATGCAGCCTATGCTCTTGAAAATGACAAGGAAAGCCCTAATTCTGCCCATTTTATATTGAATTCCTTCACAGTTCTCTGTATTAATGGAGGTTGCATCGGCCATTCTCAGTTCATGCCGTGGACACTTGGAAATCCTCCCTTTTGCAATTTTGAATATGGGCCATCGATCTTTTCCTTACATTTCGTAATCTACGGCTGTAATTTGTTGACTAGATTTGACAATCTTCATCACCTTCTTTGAATAGTCTTCATCCAATTAGAATAGGCCAAATCATTTGTACTTTCTTTGTTGTTCACATCAGCTTTGTTCAGACTGGACACGTGGCACCACCTTGTAGCCTCGTGGATAGAGATGGCCCACCATTCACCTACCGTGCATAGGTACAATAATGCATCCATGTGTCATTCCTTTATATGCTTTTAGATTTGTCATCAAAGCAGGGCCACGTGTCACAAACTCGTGACTGCATGGTGAAGATTCTTTCTTATAAGATTCCCTTGAGACGATGTGCAACCATTGAATTAAAAGTTCTCCTGCAAACCACATATAGATCGACACCTGGTAGCAAATGATTAGCGGAGGTAAAATTCTTAGTGGGATAACACGTAAGCATAAATTCTGGGACAAGTGTCAACCCATCACAACCACGTAGTGGGGTGATGATGTCACTAAAGGTAGGCCACAACGCTGCGATTTCAACTTAATTAAAACTTAGGACTTAGGACATAAACTTTTGATTTTTATTGGCGACAGCGGGTAATGGCTAAGCAAAGGGGCCGATCAACCTATGAGCGCTATGACATGAAGTTATAACTTAAGTGACTGACGTGCTAAAGACAGTCAATATGGAAATAGAAAATAAAGTGCAAGACTGAGGGAAAAATAGGGTAAAAGGATTTTCTAAGGTAAATACTTGAACATTTTAGATCTAAAACCCTAAACCCTAAGGGGTACCACCAGTGGCTCTGACTGGGGATGTGTAAGCGTGAGATTGTAGTGAGAACCACACAACTCCAAGGCAGACTGGACCAAAACACAAACAAAACTAACTGTACAAAGAATGTACAACATTTACAAACTATGTACTCTTATTTTACACTATGCACAGAAATAGACTTACTTCATGAGAAATAGGGTTTGAGGAATTGACCATGCACTGGTAATTCCTGCAACTCACCATTTAGGGCCTAGAGAAAATAAGAATCTTCTCCATGTGTATTGTTTACTAGATATGGACCCATCCATAAGGGCTCAAATTTACCATGCTTGCCCTTATCCTAACCTCTCGCATTCCAAACAAGGACTAGATCATTAACCTGAAACTTCCTTTCTGTGGTCCTTTTATCAAAAAGATACTTTACTTTTTGCTGCTTCTTAAGATTTGTCTTATGTGCCTCTCTTTTGGTTTCATCCAATGCAACCAATTGATTTATTCTTTCATTCATTGGGCTTTCTATTTCTTCATTATTTTCTTGTATGAATCTGTAAATTGGCAAGAGATTGTTTACTAGCAACTTGGCCTCTGTGCCATATACTAGCTCAAAAAGTGACTTCCCAATTGTCTTTTTCATTGTCACTCTGTCAACCCATAATGCTAGTTTTAACTTTGAATCCCATGCCCTTTTGTTCTTATCAATTATCATTTTGATGATCTTCATAAGACTTTTGTTACTTGACTCTGCTTGGCCATTCCCCTGTGGATGATATGGTGATGCATGGGATAAACTGATTCCATAATTATTACAAAAATCAACAAACTCACTAGATCTGAAGCACATGGCATTGTCTGTGACCAATTTTACTGGCACTCCAAACCTGATAATAATGTGCTCCAAAATGAAATCAATCACCACCTTGCTTGTAGCTTTCCTAGTTGGAATGGCTTTAATCCATTTTGTGAAATAGTCAGTAGCAACCAGAATCCAACTATGTCCTCCACTTGATTTTTTTGAGAATTCCCCTATAAAATCAATTCCCCATTGTTGAAATAGAGCCTCTACTGATATAGTCCTAATGGGTAATGCACCTTCATATTTGAGCTTCTCCGAAAACCTTTGATAGGGATCACATTTTCTTACCATCTTTTGTGCATCAGAGAAGAGTGTTGGCCACCAATATCCTACCCTAAGGATTTTATGAGTAGTTCTCTCAGCAGTATAATGTCCACCACATACTCCCTTATGCATATCACTTAAAATATTCTTGGCTTGATTCTCATCCACACACTTTAGCAGCACACCATCAGGATTCCTCCAGTACAATTCTCCTTGAACAACAACATATTCGATAGCCTATAGCTTCAAGGTTCTCTTTTGATTATCACTGAGGTGGGTTGGACAATTCAAATTCTGTAAATAGTGCACAATATCCCTATACCACTCATATTCAGACATGTTTACAATCCTATCTTGAGCCATATTGACTTGACATGCTTCCAAATTTGACTGTACCATCAACTTAGCTAGACCTTGTCCCCTTACCAATTTAGTAATTTGTATTTCAATGTTGAACTCCTGTAATTTGTTTATCCATCTACATCTTCTTCCTGTCACTTCTTATTGAGCAAATATATCTTTAACTGTTGCATGGGGTACATATGCAATAATCTGAGATCCTACCAAATAAGGCCTGAAACTTTTAACTGCTCTAACTAATATATAAGTCTACTTTTCCATAATTTCATACTTCAACTATGCTACCTACAATGATGTGCTAAAGAAAGCAATAGGTTGTTCAAAACCATCTTCATTTTTCTGTAATAGACAAGTAGCAATTGTGTGAAAAGAAGCAAATGAGAACAGCTGAAATGGCTTAGAAAAATTAGAGGATTTCAATACATGAGCCATTTTGATAGCTTCCTTGATATTCTAAAATGATTGGGTTGCTTCACTCCCCCACTTAATAGCTTCACCTTTCTTTAACATCTTAGAAATATCCTTTGTAATCTCTACAAAGTTGGGAATGAATCTTCTAACAAAGTTAATCTGCCCAAAGAAAGATTGAATGCCTTTCACTATCTTTAGAATTTGTATCCTGTCAATTACAGCAACCCTTTCAGGATCAATCCTGACTCCATCCCTAGAAACTATGTGCCCCAATAGTTTTCCTTCTACTACCCCAAAATCACACTTCTTTGGGTTGAGTTAAATCCCATACTCTAGTGCTCTAACAAAAATCTATTCCAAATGCATGCAATGTTGTTCCTCTTTCTTTGAATAAGCAGTTAAATCATCCTGGTATACAACCAGAATTGAGTCAATCAATCCTATAAAGGCAGCATCCATAGCTCTCTAGAATGTGGCACCTGTATTTGTTAGCCCAAATGGCATCCTTACATAAACATAACTTCCCCATGGAGTTGTGAAGGTAGTATTGTATTGTTCTGATTCTTTCACCTTCACCTGATTATATCCTGAAAATCCATCCATCATGGATAAGAGCTCACACCCAGTTACTCTCTGCAGCATAGCCTCCATGTTAGGCAGTGGATAATTATCCTTTAAAGAAGACACATCCTAAAATCTACACAGAGTCTTATAGCTCCATTTTTTTTCTTACTGGGACAAGATTGGACACCCAAGTTGAGTGTCTGATAGGCATTATTATTCTAGCTTCTCTAAACTTCACAAGTTCTTCCTGCATCTTTGGAGCTAAAGTAGGGTTGAGAGGTCTTTGTTTCTATCTAAATGGCCTAGCTCTAGGCCTCAAAGGGATCTCATACTGAAATAAGTCCTCCCTATAGGCCTTTAAGTCCTCATATGACCATGCAAAGACATGTTTGTATTTCCTTAATAATGCTATCAACATATTCCTGATGTGTGGCTTAAGTTGTTTGCCAATGTACACCTTTTTTGGGGCATGATGTGTTCCTAGATTTATTTCTCTAAATCATCCTTGTTTGTGGGATATGCCTTAGTAACAAGCTAATCCCTGCTATCAAATGCTCTTTCTAAAGCTACTAACCCTCTTGGGATTTTGTTTGTTTTAAGTTGTATCACTTCTTTCCCCAAAAGAGTCTATTTTCCATCTATAACTTCTACAAAGTTTTGGAAATCAATTTCCTAATTTTCATATTCATCTATGCAATGCAAGAATCTCAACAAGTCCTTATCATCATTAAACACTTGCCAACTGCATACGTTGTCTGGCACTGCAAGTCTAATATTAACTTCAACATTTGTGATGTCAAGCAAAGTGATATCATCTGGCCTGATTGCCACATTTGCTAAGAAATCTGCCATAACATTCTTTGATCTTTCCACCCAATTTATTGAAAAATTGTCAAATAATTCAATAGTATCCCAGACAACATGCTTATATTATTTCAACCTCTTATTCTTTGAAGCATATTTATCTCTTACTTGGGAAACTATCAGTTATGAATTTCCAAACACTCTTAACATCTTAATTCCATGCTTTAATGCAACATTCAATCCTAGTAACAGGGCTTCATATTCTGCAATATTGTTTGTTCAAGTAAACTTCAATAGAAAAGGAATTTAAGGAGTCTACCTGTTGGAGATAGAAATACCACTCCAGCACCAGAACCCTCCTTTGAACAGGCACCATCAAAATGCATAGTCCAAAGACCATGCTGATCAGGCTCCTCAATACAAAGGTCTTCGGCCTTCTTTCCTTGATCATCTGAGACAATTCTGAAATTCACACAGTTAGTATCCACAAAACAAATATGTTCTTCTGGCTCCTGATCCTCATTTGTTTCTAGTGACCTTTCTTCTCTAACCAAATTGACATCCTTTCCATTCATAGGAATCATAGCATATGACAAATCTAGTTGCATACTTCCTCTAATCAGTGCAACCCATCTTCTTGACAACAGCATGCCATACTGTGGCTTTATATCAACTACTGTTATGTTCATTTTGTAGGTCTTTTCTGGATAAGCTGTCATCATAAAATCCACATCTTTCATAATTCCTATGACTGGTACCTCCCTAGCATCCATTGCATAACATTTGTCACAAGCTCTATCAATATTTAATCTAACTTGTTGCATAATAGCTAGAGGCATAATATTTGTTGATGCACCTGAGTCAAGCATATAATTCTTGATTACCTTTCCATTGATGACAAGGGAAACATAGAATGGTTCAACCTGTGAAGGGCACTTTGTCATTGTCATACCCAAATAAGCCTCAGTAACCTCTTCCTCATCAATACACAACTCTTGTTTTTTATTTTGATCCTCAACACTTTGTTCTTGCTGATGAGCTACCCCTGAAATTAGAGACAAAGCCTTGTTTCCGTATTCTTCAATTTTCATCATTTCCATTAATGGGACAGAGACTTTCATCTAGGATAAAGCTTGAGTTATGTCAAAGGGGGCATAATTTTGTATAACAGTTGTAGCTTGGGGCTGGCTTTTACTCTTATCCTGGGTTGATCCAGTTTTGACTTTAGTGGTTTTTTTATTATCATCCTTGACAGGTGAACTCTTAATCTTATCCTCACTTTGGGGAATTTTACCTTCTGAGTTTTGAGGATCTTGACCTGGTTTTTGCTTGAAATGATTCTTGTTATTATTCCATTGCTTCTTATGTAGTTTTGTCTCTTTATGATTATGCATAGGTTGGCTTACAAAGATACCCCCTAGTTTGCTTGAGTCACCAACTTGAGCTTTACTTTTGAGATTATAATTGCTCTTAACTTGAGCCACTATAGTAGCAGTAAGGGCTCTAATCTCTTCATCAAAAGACCTCCTTAAATTATTTAGGGAGATCTGTGAATCCTGAGCATACACATGGTTATCTTCATCATCCCCATCAGAAAAAACCTATTGGCAGACTTCATCCCTATCCACCTTTACTTGTATGTCAGCCTCACCAGAGGAAGAATAATCTCCACTCGCAGAGAGCATGTTAACGCCATCACCTTCCATAAAATGAGGTTCATTGCAATCATCACAAGCAACAGCATCATTAAACAAGGACTGAGCAATCATACACTGTGACTATGAGTGAGGCATCTAACATATTATGCACCATGTAGTGTCATCTACAATATTGATAGCCTTTTTTAAGGGATCAGGGGTCTCCTTAACATTTTGAGCTCTTTGATCAGTCTTGTTGTTTGGGAGGATGGGTTTACCATTATGCCAGTTTGTGTTATATGGCATGTCATGTAATTGTGGTCTCTTTTTTGGTCTCTGATAAACTTGTTTCTCAGGCCCCAATCCTTTTTCATTTTTGGCAAGTCTATAACTTAGGTACTTAACAATAGATGTCAACTTATCTAGTTTATCGTCAGAAGTGGATGTATTACCTTGAGTACTTTAAGACCTATTATTTGGATTTTACAGAATTTTTATATCATCCCTTCTATTTGTTTTACCAGATGCTTTCCTATTGTTTTCAATGTTGGTTGCAATTCTGAAAGCATCTCTGAGGCTAGTAGGACTCTTATCTCTTAACTCATAAGCTATTTTGGTATCAAAGGCATTTATGTATAGCACCATGCACATTGGTTCATTTGGCCTCATATGAAGTGGCAACTTATTTAGCACTCTAGGAAACCTAGCATTAAAATCTGCAACAAGCTCATTTGACCCCTTAGAAAACTAGTGAATTCATTAATAATAAAACTAGGGTTAGTCTTATCTCCATATTGCTCTCTAAAAATCCTCCTGAATTCATCCCACGATGTGACACTCTGATCAGGAAAATTTCTATACCATTCTCTAGCTTCATCAATCAGGGATTGCATAAATAGTTTCATAAAGACATCTTCATGCTCAACTTCAAAGTTATCCATAACATTTTGAAATGCCTTCAAATGATCTTCCCCTGACATAGCATTATTTCCTGAAAACTTTGGTATCTCAGACCTTATATGTTTGTCAATAGGATTAGGATAACCAGGTATGCCATTGAAATATAACTGTTTGAACCTATCCAAGTGCATAGGTTGTCTACCAAACTGATTGACATTTGTATTCCTATTAGCATTTTGATTTCTCATGTTGTTTAATGGTATCCTATTGTTATTCATATTTTCTCTCTGATTATTCTGTGGGTTTTGATTCATATGTTCATTAAGTCCCTGATCATTTCTAAGGATATTCTAATCATTATGTTGATTCTAAACTTCATCTGTATGCTGGTTTTTTAGCACATTCACATTATCAAGAGTGGGAATTGAGTCTTCTTGAGCCATTTTCAGGGCTTACACATTCTGTTTCATATCATCTCTTATTCTTAAAGCCTACAAATATTCTAGTTCAACTCTGAGATTTCTAATTTCCTCTGCTAGCTCATCATCTTTTGGCATGGAAGTAGATGGTCTTTTTCCATTAGGGTCATCATTGTCCCTCGGAGACTCTATATCTTCAAACCTATCAGGGGGATCTAAAAAGGGACATTCTTGAAATACCTCTGACCTCATTCTCAACCTATCACCTTGTTGTCTTTCATAGATTTCTTAAATTTCAGCCTCAGTGTTTGAAAAATAGGGTGGTTGCTACCCTAAGGATCTAGGATTATCTTGGATATCATCATTATTTCTAGGGATGGGTGAGCCTTCATGACCGGTTTGAGCAGTCCCCTTTTTCCTATACATCATTTTTCTGGGTAGTTCTTCAAATAAAGGGTTGTGCAAGGATCTTCTCCCCTGCATACAAATTTTATCTTACCGGCTAGGAGATTTGTTTGGATTCACCACCCACAACTGGGTACTAAATTTTAGAATGGGGTTCTTGCATAGAGCACTCCCAGTAGAGTCACCAAATATGTTGGGTATTTTCCCAACTAAATGTTTCCTAAGCAATCCCTACAAGGTAGCCATCACTCATCAATGGGATTCTCAGGTCAGGGGCCAATAGTACAGGAGACAGACTCTATTAATGTCTCCTCTCCATCTTCAGGCTTTGCAAAAACCTAGGAAGGTATCCCCTATTCAACATCCATGAAATAAACCTATGAACTCACTGGGATATTGATACAAAGTAGATAAATCCCCTCTTAGATAGACCAAAACTGTGAAATAAGTGCAAAAGGGGCTAGCTTTGGTACTTATATTCAATTGTGAACCAGAGGATTTGAAACCTAAAACTATTTCTAAAATACTAAAGGTTTGTGATTAAGATTTGCTTAGATTTTATGTTTGGATGCAAGATCAAGGCTTTAAATCATAACCTCAACATAGGAACAGACCAGTGCCTATCTTAGGGCATGGATTCAAATAGACATTTATATGTGAATGTTTACCATAAACTTGAAACAATAATCAGATTTCAAGGGGGTTTTCTAGCATCTTCCTTACAAATACTACCCAGGATTGAGTATTCAATTATCTCTGCTTAGAAATATCCTCACTGCAATGTATTCATCCCAACACTTAACCCAAAACATTTAATTTGTTCCTTGAACAAAAGTAGAAGATTAAGCATTCAACACGAAAGACCCATGTTCCAGAACCTTGAATAACCCTTAGCTATTTAGATTCAGAAGAAAAATACACACAACTTGGAGACAGATAACAAAATACATGCAATAAAGCATTACTCATTTAAAACAACACGAAACTAATAAATTTTATGCATAAAACATTCAACATACAACTCATAAACTTACAAGACAAGAGATAGGGTAACCCAGCAGAACTATATTTTATTACTTCTCCAAAATTCCCAAATCTTCAACAATCGAAGAAATGAGTAACACAGTTCCTTTATACTAAGAGTGTGTACTCAACATTAATTACATTGTCATTTCAAATTGCATTGGATACAAAGAACTGCCAAAATGGTGCTGTAGAACATTAATTGCATCAAAGAGAAGGAGAAGAGAAGAGGTAGTTGGACTTGGGGGATGTGTAGCCACTTGACGATCTACCTCATTAATGCTGGAAAGATAGTGGTTGGCCTATGAATCCTTTGGCCCATACTTGTCCATCCACTCACCATATGTCTTTTCAGCCAACCAAGGGAATGAAATCACTTCTGCTATCTTGCCATTATGGCTGACATATCTAGCATCCAAGATACTCTTCTCATTTTTGCAAAACATCTCAAAACTTATTTCAGCCATGTGCAATTGTCAAGTGATAAGCTCAATACCTACATAGTTGGATCACCCTTATCACAACAAGTGGGAATTAATTGATGACTATTATAAATAATTTCTTTCTTCCATTTGTCAAGGTCCTTAATTTTCCCATCAGCTTCCAAAATATTAGGCAACCACTTGGTGTCCAACCTTTCAATGGCTTGCATTTTCTCCTTCAAAACTGTGTCCAACCTTAATTGAAAATTGGCCACATCTTCAAAATGCTTCAATACATCTAAAACTAGTTTCAACTCAGGAGGTGCACTTGGATCAAATTTAGAACATCTAAGAAAATCTCTAACTTCTCCAGTTCTAGGAAACCACTTAGTTTTTATACTCAACAGCCTCTGCTTATCAGATTCATGCTTTTCAAAGGCTATCCTTAACTGTGAGTAAGACCTCCAAGTTTCTTCTACTCTGGCCAAGAGTTTTGTTACCCTGTTCTTGATCAAATTGGTGGCTACACCTTCTATTTTGTTCTCCACTTCTTCTTCTAGCTTCTTGTTTTCCTCCTTCAATTCTCTAATCTCTGAAAGAAGAGGCTCTATATCTACTAGGAAAGATTCTGCTATTGGAACCACAGGTGGAGGGGCTGAAGTACTAGCTCCCAATTATAATTGTTGCTTGAGCCTGGTTATCTCTGAAACTGCCTGAGCATAATTGAGTTGTAGCTCATTGTGATCCTTTTGCAGCTTATTTGTAACTGCCTCTACAAATTGTGCAGTCTTTACATTTAGGCTTGCAGATTGGGGAGCAAGGGTATTAGATACTCTTTTTTATTATTACATCCCCTACCAACTCCCCCAGTCCAACCCCAAGCTTATTATTGTTTGGGGCTAGAGCCCATATTGCTAGTGTTTCAAATCAAGGGTTGAAAGCTGCACCAAAGAGAGCCTTTTCAACCTGCTCACTTGTTATATCTTAATCATCTCTGGTGATTGTATCAAATGCAATAGCATCTGATAGAGTCCAGTGAGGAAGAAGCAGGATATTACTTTATTCAACCAGTGCTCTCCCCTCCTCTAGAGTCATTACACTTACGGATTGATGTACCTCTTTTAGCACCCTCTGAGTGATAGCATCATATTCTGTGGGGTCTGCTCCTAGTCATCTGCCATCTAGCCCTATCCATAATGAGCAAACATCCACTTGTCATGATGAGACACTTGTCCCCCAAGTAAGCATAAAAGATCAAACAAATAGCTTGGATCGTAGTGAACATAATGCTAATCAAGATCCTAATGATCCTCCTTCCACATCCACCATCGATTCCACTTCAAATCCACTATCATGTCCTAGTGGTCTTACCACCTTTGTCCATGAATGTTCTTCCTTAGGACAACAACAACCTTTATCCACTTCACCTTCTCCATCCAATAATGATCTCAAGTCTAGTTCCCTAAGCACACCTAGTCACATTGTCCATCGCATACTCCAAAACATGAACTGCCAAGGTAAAGGCCTAGGCCTTCACAAACAAGTTATTTTGGAGCCAAACCATGTCAAGATCCCTCCATGCTCATATGGCCTTGGATACACACCCCAAGGTAAACAAGGCCAAGATGTTGGTAATCCCTTCATGCATCCTAAATCTACCACTTTCCATCACAAACCCTATCATCTACCCAAACCATATGTAGCCATTCCTCCATCACCCTATAAATGTCAAAATCATGTGACCATACACCTTCCTCCATCCACTTTGCCTCCACTTTTACCAACTCCAAATATCCCTCCATCCACCTTGCCACCATTGCTTCCAACACCTAACATACCTATCATTCATAAGTATCCTTACATCCCTAATCATGACCAACAAAAGCACACATCATTTAAGTATAAAGCTTCCAATCATTCCATCCACTCCACCCACCCCATGGGATTCAAAAGAAAAAATTTTGATTCCTCTACTTATAAATCTAAAAATCCTACCAAAAATCCTAAAGGTCTTCATACCTTAGGACATAAAGAATCCAAATCAAAGCAAAGTTCATCTAAGCAGCCATCTAAACCCTTGCCTCCAAATACAAAGTCCAAAAGCAAAATGGTTTGGGTTCCTAAGCAAATAGCTAGCAAGTCAAATGAGGCATCCTCATCCACATCTCAAGAATCCCAACCACCTATATCCATCCAAAAGCCTACATCCATCCAAAACTTCCATTCCCTTCAACAATCCCACAAGCAAAACAAAAACACTAAAAATACTAAATCCATGTGGGTTTCTAAATCACTTCATCAACCATCTCCTAAGCAAACAAGCCCATTGCTTCCTACACCACCATCTAATCAAAAGCTTCAATGTTTATCACGGTGTGTGCAACCATTGGTCATGGTTCCCTTCCACTCTGCAGGACCTCCACATAACTACATCTCCCCATCTTCCATCCATTATCCTACATATCTCTCCCATGCTATCCCTATGGTCCATGCTTTGGCATAAACTTTTCATCCATCTTCATTCCATAAGCCTATATACTCCACATCACAATCCACTATCCCTATCCTTTCATGCATAAGCCTTCCATAATCCACATCATAATCTACTATCCACCTAATCCATCTCTCATCCACACAATCCTTTATCAACATCTATGAGCATAATGACATGGTCCATGCGAAGACATCATTCTCTCTAATGGGACTACCAACATCCATCTATCCATTACCATGGTGAAAACATGGCAAACAGGCGCCATGTGTAATTGTCATCCCATCTAAAAAAAAAAAGAAAAAAAAGTCAAAATAGTAAAGAGAAATCCTTTCCTCCAATGCTAAAAACTTGGTAAACAGGCACCTTGGATAAGTACCATGATGAAAACTTGGTAAACAGGCGCCTTGGATAAGTACCATGATGAAAACCTGGCAAACAGGCGTCATGTGTAGGTTGATCTTCTATGTCACTTACACTTGGGGGCACATTGTCTCATCCGACCTATCCATTTCCAAACTATCTATCCCATTATATCATTTACCATCCTACCATCCTTAGCCATTACATAAACATGCCTATCCTATTGAACCCATTTTATCCATCCTCTTGCCTTTTGACTTTGATGAAGACATAAGGGCAAAAATGTTGAAACATGTTTGGATATTTCTTGACATACCTTCTTTCCAAACCAAGTCTTATCCATTGACAATTTATCCATCCCATCCAAATCCAATCCATCATGTCATCCTATTTTCATAAGCATTGTCATGAAAAATCCTAAGTCTTCTACCTCGTATGGGGCAAGTTTTTCCTATGCAACATAGAATTTGGAGATCACATCCTAGCTCCCTTATGATCCATCCACTATGGCATATCCTTATCACAAGATTTCTGTCATATAGCTTATCCCCATATGTCTATCATGAGCTTTCCACTATAGCCTAGCTATCCATTTATCATGAGGCAAGCTCTCCATTCCATGGTCTATCCTTTTTATCCATTCATATATCATGAGCCTTCCATCCCCTTTACTATCATCCATCCTTTTATCCATCCAATCCCATTCATCCATCCTTCCACCTAGACTTGGTCCTCCCTTGTCATTGATATCAAGCACAAAGACTACGTAAATTTTAAATCTAGTGACATTCCAAAAATCCAAAAAAATCAAATATTCTTAAAAATCCAAAAAAAAAAATCAAAATATTCCCCAAAAATCCAAAAAAATCAAAATATGTCAAAAAATCCAAAAAATTAAATATCCAACAAAAAAAAATCCAAGCAATAAAACCAATCACATCATCCAAAACAATCAACTCCTTCAACAATCAATCAAAATCAAATCATCATCATCAATTCTTCCTATCAATAACATTCATTCATCCATTTCAATCAATCACTTCTTCCAATCATATCAATCAAATCAATCTAAGCAATGATCTTAAATCCACATCACATTAATCCGTATCAAGCAAGCTAATGAATCAAGGAACATTATCCAATCAAATCAACAAGTTTTTGATCCGAATCTTGTCATGAGCCAAATCACTCATCATCAATCATTATCAATGGGATATAGCGTTCCCACATCCTTGTGTTGATCTAGGGATATAGCATTCCCCGCAATGACAACACTATCATCATCAATCAAACAATCAATCATTGGTTTATGACTTGACAAGGGAAATACCTTGTTTGTTTTGCATCCTTTGAGCATACTAAGAACACTTGCTTAAGCTTAGATTGAGTGGACACTCCAATCATCACACCATCACTATCATCAATCAAAATAATCCAATCATCAAAACAATCAACCCAGCAATAGCAAACATCACAACCAACGCACATCAAGCCAACCATCAAAACAAATCCTATCAATCATCAGCATCAAAACCAAAGCAAATCAACTCAAAGCACGTCAAGCTAGCCATCAAAACAAAATCCAATCACTTCAGCAAATCAAAAGTAGCTCAATCCACCACATATCATCACATCATCAACATTTCATCAAATCAATCTTCATCCATCATTTCATCATCCTAAAAATCATTCTAAGCAATGATCCAAATGCAAGCCCATCCTTAAAGCTATACCAATCAAGCTAATCAATCTAGCCAAGTTATAGAAATGCAATCCATGGTCTTGATCCTAGCCTTGTTGTAAGCCAAAGCAATCAATCAATCAGCCAACCAACTCAGCAAACAACCTCGTGTTGATCTAGGGATATAGCTTTCCTTGCAATGACAACACTCTCAACTATCATCAAAACAATTAGCAATCAATCATTGGTTTGCAGCTTGACAGGGGCAATACCTTGTTTGTTTTTGAATCATTTGTGCATGCTTGCTTGCTTGCTTGTGTGTGTTATCATTTTATCTTGCATTTGTATTACATCGGTATCAATCTAGCTAATATTCATATCTTGTATCCAGACAAGGTTGTATTACGCTGGGGCATGAGACACATCGTCACCCTGGTCCTTCTACCTTGGTGCATAACGTCTAGTGCTATATCAAACATCATGGTTGCTCACTTTCATTGCAACATAACGCATCATCATTTCTTCTATCCATTCCCTTATCTTTCTTTCTTGACCAAGCCATTTCATTTCAAGAGCATACCCATGCTTGTCCAACCCACATATGCTCTCGAGGGGGCATCATCATCTTATCTTTCCATCATCATTATTCTATCCTACATCATCATTATCCCATTCCATCATCATCATTATCCTTTTCCTCTATCCATACCTTAACTTCTTTGAAATGATGTTACTCGACATAAAGCTTATCATCTCGAACATCATCTCAAAGAGGGGCAAAATGTAGACACCCAAATTTGTCCATGTCTTGCAACACCTAGTTAAAAACATTACCTAGACATCATGTAGCATTTTGTCCTAAATCCCACTCTTAACACCACTTATCCCATTAAGCCAATTAATTAAATAAATTTTATTTATTTAATTAAAATCCCATTCAATCCCATCCTCATCCTACTTAGCCAATTAATTAAATAAATTTTATTTATTTAATTAATTCCACATCATATCCCAATCATATCCTATCCTTATCCCAATTAATTAAATAAATTTTATTTATTTAATTAATTTCCACATCATATCTTATCACATCATATTCATCTATCCAATTGATTAAATAAATCTTATTTATTTAATTAATTTCCAACTATAACCCAACTAATTCAAATATTTTATTTGAATTAAGTCACATGATCTTTCATCACATTCCAACACTTGTCCAGTCAATCATGTGTTACAACTTTTATCTTTCACATGCACAACTAACGGGACCTAATTTTAGTATTTATCTACACAAGCACACCTAAGCCTTATCCTCCTTGCCACATGTCAAATGACTACAATTTCTTAATGTGCAAGGAAACCTAACTTAATCCTATCCATCCATTTCATCTAAAGCCCTAATTGATCCTAGCCATACATTGGAACCAAGCCTTTCCTATAAAACAAGCCTGTCTTGAGCCATTAGGAGAATTCAGGGAGGATTCTTCTTTGTGCAACCTCACTCTGCTGAATTTTCATGTCAAAACCATCATCCATCCTCTTTCAATCCATCTAGCTTGCATCTATCAACCATCAACCATCCATCATCTATCTCCCTATCAATGTTATGCTGCAGAATCAAGCAATCAACACAACAAAGCGATCAATCAATCGAGCTCATCTTGCATCTTCGAGGTATTGAATTATTTGGGTTTCGGTTATTGAATTTCATTGTTTGAATCATTTCCATTTATAAATCCAAATTTTTTGATATACACTTACATCGGCAACATGCTCCCCTGAGCATCTGTGCTCTTAACATGTAAATTTTGGTGCCACATTCCAGATAGAGCAAATAAGAACATATGGCACAACAAGGAATACCATGTGAATTCAACATGGACATCTGGCTTAGATAAATTATTCTTAATTTTTTTCATCTAATCATGCATATGGTTAGCAATGCAAGTTGCATAATTATATGGCTCTCTGACATCTTGATTTTGAATATCAACTGCTATCATCATTAAAGAAATGGACAATTTGTCTAAAGCATCCCTACCCAACACCTGACACAAACTGTGATAAGTTCTAACAAAATAGTCCATGAACATACTACAATGAAAGGATCCTCCTCAATATCTGAAATATTCACCAGTTTACCATCAACATGCTTGGGCCTGTGCTTGGCTAGGTTGTAATCCTTATAAGCACACTTCACAATCTTATATTTCCTTCTCAGAGCAGCAGTATCTATTGGCTTGCTAGTTGTAGGGTCTAAATTGAATACAATAGAAATAAATCCTTTGGTAAGTTTGATGATTTTTGTACCATTTGCAGCTAGGACAGACCTTGTAGCAGGATCATACCTCAATGATGTTGCCCTAACTAAGTCAGTGTTAGGGAAGACATTGGAACAGATAAGCTTGGCTAAATCATACCTCCAGGCATGACAAATAGGGACTTTATAGTTCATTCTCTTATGCCAATGTTTCAATAGAATCCAACTAGGAATAGGCAATATGGCATCCTGACAATTATAGTAATAATCAAGGAACTTATCTTCGAGACCACCTGGGCCATGCAATTTCAAAGTTGTCCTAGTAGAACTAGAGAGTTGGATCATGAGATCCTCGTCTAAGCTACGTTTGGAGGTGAAAGGTTGGCTAGATTGACTCATTTTTATGTTTATGTAGATGACCTAGGGTTTTTGCAGCTTCAGATTACTTCTTAATACTTTAAAGCAGCTAACCTAAAAAGACACATAGGAATGGAAACAACTTACTGGTTTTGGTGCTAACAGAAGCTCGAAATTATTCTAGCTTGCTCATTCTAAATCTCCCTTCGCTCTGAACATTTTAAACCTAAAACCCTAAACCCTAAGGCTTACCACCACACCTAAGGTGGAACAGTCTTTATATAGATCCATGATAGGTAGCCTCTTATATCTAATAGCTTTTAGGCCTGATATCATGCAGGCAGGTTGGTTGGTGGCAAGGTTTCAATCATGTCCTAAACAATCTCACTTAAATGTAGTTAAAAGGATTTTTAGATAGCTTAAATGCACTCTTGATTATGGATTGTGTTATCCTAGACACAATGATTTCACTCTTCTTGCATATACTGATGCTGATTGGGCAGGATGTCCTGATGACAGAAAGAGTACAAGTGGAGCATCCTTCTTTCTTGGTGGTAGATTAGTGGCTTGGCATAGCAAGAAGCAAGATTGTGTTTCTTTATCAACTGCTGAAGCTAAATATGTTACAGTATCTTCTTGTTGCACTCAAGTCCTTTGGATGGTTCAACCACTTCAAGATATCAAAGTGGAGGTTTCTAAGCCTGTCTCTAGTCTTTGTGACAATACTAGTTCCATTAATATTTCCAAGAATAAAGTCATGCATTCTAGGACCAAACATATTTCTATTAGATATCATTTCCTAAGAGAAAAAATTATTGCAAATGATGTGGTGCTAGATTATGTTCATACTTCTGATCAAATTGCTGATATCTTTACAAAACCATTGCCTAAAGAAGTGTTTGAATCCCTGAGACAAAGGCTGGGGGTATTGTCACTCTTCTCTCTTTAATGATTTCATCATAATATTGTATTCAAGGGGAGTAAATGTGTGATTTTATGCAGTCCTAAAGTCTAATCAATTTTTTTTGTTTTTTTGTTGTTGTTTCATATTGCCAATCCAATGAAATGGAGCATCAAAGAATGTTATACAAAGTGTCAACAATGCATGATGAGAAGATTGTGATTTCAGAGTTAATAGAGGCATGACTGTTCTACTCAGTACTTAGCAGATTCAAAGTGATTTGATACAATGAGGATACTTTGTGTGGTGTAGTGGATCTTTAGTTCTTTGTTTTGATGTCTTGACAGACTGTTCACAAAGTACAGTTGACAGTTTATTATTGATATTGAGGATTGTCATATTGGTAGTAATGATCATGTGAATACTAAGATGTGGCATTTATCAAAGTATGCAGAGCCAAGTAGCAGGATAGAGATGGGTAAGTGCAGTAGCAAAATTTGATGAGTTCAAAAGAAATCAAGATAGTGTGTTTTATGATAGGGGACAGTGAGTTTTTGACAATGGTACTATCTTGAAAACTATTGGAAGGTGTAAATTCAATCTCTGTAATCCTGGAATAGGGTATAGAATCCATTAAAGTTTTTGTCTTTGTAAAGAATTGGAAGGTATCATCTAACATTGACAGTGACAGTGCTTCAAGATGACAGTATTGACTGTAGTCATGAAGATAACAGTATTGGTGTATACTTGACAAGTTATATGACAAGCCATTAGTGCAGTCTAGGTACAATATACAATAAGTTCATTGATGTGAATTCATGACAGTGTTGTCAGGAAGTAGTTGTGTCCTTTATCCATAGTGTCAAAACAGGGAGTGTTTGTGTTTTTCCATCCATGGACAAAGGGGGAGTTTGTTGTGTTGGTTGTCCTTGATGGCAAAAGGTTGATGACAAAGGACAGTGGATGACAAAAGGATAGTGAAGCATGTGGAGTTGTCTTATCTATGTGATGACAGAGAAAGGAAGAGTTTAAGGCAGTATGGTGATGCGCAAGTTGTTACATGTCAAGATGCTACTCATCATCAAAGAATTGATCTTCATGTTACAGGTAATCAAGGGTTCATGTTTTCATTGATGTCATAATGCAAACAAGATGTTGATAAGATGTTTAGAGGTATAATGCACAAAGAGTTTGATGATGTTGAATGACCTTGTTTATAAATGACCCCATTTATATCTTGTTCATATCATGTTGATACTTTCAAAGGTAGAGTTGTTAATGTGTTGGACCTCAGACAGTCATGAAGCTCATATCATTCTTTAATGTAGTTGAACAACGTTGTCAAGAAATGATGGATCTCAGTTATTGATATGATTACAAGGTGGTGGTAATATGACCTACAGTGAGCTATTTATGTGAGACAGTTGTTTTGAGCAGGTCTTCATCAAGCATCAAGATTCATATAGTTAGATGTCCTCATAAGGATCTGCAGGTGGCAAATTGTGTTTTAGACTTCCATCTTTGTGATTAGGAGGGTTTAGGTAACAAAAACCCTAACTAAGGTTTAATCCTTTAGTTATTATCTCTCATTTATAATTCTCTATTCATGGTATTCACTTGCAAGCCTCTATTCTTTATCAGGTACCATCCCTGCTTAGGGTTTCCACATCACTTGGATTCTATTCATCAAAACCCTAAGTGTAGACCCTAAATCCCTAAATCTCTACATTCTCTAAAACGCTAAAGCACACAAAGCATAAGACTTAAAGCTTACTCGTCGTTGCTTTATTTTTTTTATGGTGACCTGCTAGTTCAGTTACATCATAACTTAAGTTATGACTTGAGGGTCTTTAACTCGTCAGATGACCGGCCCCAACTTCTAAGGGGCACCAGGGACATCAAGTCACCAAAAGATTATAAGCGTGAAAGGAGATCAAGTGGCTCAGATTAAAAGTTTTTGATGGCGCAAAAGGAGATCGAATGGTCGCCTTTTTGTTTTCTTTTTGAATGCCAATGGTCACTCCAGGTTGGCTAAAATTGACGGGTAGAAAGATATATAAGGCCTAAAGCAGTCTTTTGAATGTCTTTTTATGAAGCAGAGGGCCAAGAAAAATTGTTATGAGAACTGTGTGATGTTATTGATGGTTTTGATTGATGATATGTGATGTTAAAAGATAAACCTACATGCCAATATGTAGATTGATCAGTTTTGTGAAGAATATCTTGGTGTTTGCAGTGATTGAAGTTTGAAGATCAATCAGAGTATAGAGGTCATCTTCAATGCAAGAAAGGAAATTGTAGTTTGGTTATACAAATATATTGTTGTTTGCAGAGATAAAAACATGTTTGATTTGTTGTCACTGATATTGTGTGAATGGTTTGTGATTGAAGGAGACTTTGTTGAGTGAAAACAAAAGGAGTTGTAAGGTTTTTGTGATATAGAGAATCAAAGTAACCCCCTAAATTATTTTTACTTATATCCAAGATAATTATTTCTGCTAGTGAGGCATCTATTTAGCAGTGAGGCATCTATCAGCCAGTGAGGCATATTGTGTATCAGTGAGATACTTTATTTTTGCTAGTGAAGCAATAAAGTGAAGGAGTTTAAGAGTGATTTTTTATCCCTGTTAAGAGTTTTTCTACTCATCAAACCTTGTGTCAGGGCTCATGATTATGTATATTTGTATGCCCTTATGTTCTATGATTGTTTAATGTCTTGTTCATTCTTCACATCATTATTCTTGTGTATATGTGCTTAAACATACCTTGAGGTCTCCTATATTTTGTATTTCAGTGAATTAAAAATGTGTAAGAGGTTTTAAGGGTTTATAGACCACTGATTCACCCCCCCTAGTGGTCCTATACTCCAACAAGTTATAGATGTAATTAGGAGGTCAAGAAGAAGGCAGAAGACCTCTAACATTAAGCACTGGTGTAGATTGTGGTTGAACCACATCCAAACATAGGTTGACTACTATTTTTGGCTTCATAGGTTCTTGAGGTTTAGAAACTATTGTCACATAGATTTGCACCCAATGTTGAAGGCTTTATAGGGCTCCAACGATCTAGTGAAACATTGAGATGGCCTCTAGGTGTGGGACCCTACAGGGAGGTCAAATCTCCAGAGAGAGGCTAGTTCCTTTGCTGAATGAGAGATTCAGCCAACCTAAGACTAAACCTAATCTATCCACCTGATAGGAAAAGAGGAAGAGGGGGTAAAACTAAAATTAAAGGGAGGTGATACACCAAGTTCGAATAAAGAACATTCATAGAGCTAAGATACACAAATAAAGAAATACAGCTGATAAACTTACATAGATCATGAAGATTTTAATAGATGTAAAGAATGGATTGCTAAAAATTAAACATTAACAAACAATGACCAATTCTAAAACTACACATAATTAAAAGTATGAAGAAGTAAAACACCATATGTATTGATCAAGAGGCACGGTTGCAGTAGAAGAAAGTTTTGTTTTGAATACAAAAGTAGCAGACTAACTATATTCCAACCCTTTTTACATCTTATATTCATGCATATATAGCATATATGATTCCAAATGACCTAATTAGGTTACATTAAATTGCCCCATGGGCTCTATCAGAAAATATCTCCACCAAAAGGAATGTTGGCCTGCAAGAATTTATTATAGAAAAAATATCTAAATCCATAGGTGGCCGGAAGATATTTCTCCTTCTTTAATGTGAGTAGTTGATTCATTGATCTACAATAATTAATGCAGTGAATATTTGTTAAGGGGCAGCTGAGAAGATCAGATCCTGTTAATGGCAGATGGAACAAAACCCCTGAGCAAAGCTTTTACAACACTTTAAGTCCTCAAACCCTTGATTCTGTGCTCTATCAGCTTTGAAATCCTTTGAATAATCAGACTCTGAATGCCTCTACAAATTGAACCTATATTTTTTCCACCTTCGGGATCACTGGGGTCTTCATTAAACTCTAACCGTAGATGGATTACCTTTTTAGAGATCAATGACTATTATGCATTCCATCTCTAACTATTACCTTTTAAATTTCCTTTATCCTATACCCCCATGGCCACGTGGTGCCATATCACAGTCGCGTAGTGAATCTTCCGTGCAAACAAGATTCCTCTACGCTAGCACACCACCGTCAAATCTTCAAATATTGTGACATTCTTCTCTCTTTCATTCTTTGATACCTGGCATAATTTTCACTATCTGATGGATTCATCGATCATATGGCCATGGGCCCCCAATGCACTTTACACCTGTCTTGATTTCGCAACCCCATAAAGGGGAAAGGACATCAGCATAGGAGGGCCACGGGCTCGCAAGATACCACCACGTGGCATCATTAGAGAGGTTCCAGGGTGTCCTTTAGAGTGTTAGCTTCCTTTTTCCTTCGCGACCTGGAAAGCTACCACGCATCCACATATGGTAGCATTTTGGAGCCCAATGAGAGACTTTGCTTCCTTTTGCCTTCGCGACCTGGAAAGCCGCCACACATCTTAATTTCGTAGCCGCACACTAGATTTATGATGTCAGTAAGATTCATCTGTGATGTCACGCTACCATTGATTTACATGGGACCCCACTGTACCCTTGACCACAAACCATGAAACACTTTACAGCTATCCTCCTCTCGCAGCCCTATGGAAGGGAAGTGACATCATCTCAGGCGGTCTGTGAGCTTGCGAAATACCACCACGTAGCATTTTGGGCCCAAAAGGATTTAAATCATAAATAAATAATGTTGATGGGTGATAAAGGGTAACCTTAAGACCTGGAGCCGGCCACTTGACGACTTAAAAGGCTTTAAGGTTGTAACTTAAGTGACTGGGCACCGGGGATAGGCGATCAATGACAAATTATAACAAGGGCAAGATTTTAACTGTAAAGCCTTAGGGTTTTAAGGGTTTGGACTATTGGCCAAAGAGGCAAAATAGGTCAACATTTTGGCGACCTCTCGGGAGCATTTTCCTGCTAAACAATTAGATCAGTGGCCTTAGCATCCATTAGGCATAGATTCGAGGGGGACTGCAATAGGTCAAGACAATTGAAACCTGCCTCCAAAACACAAAAAGAGGAAGAGGCCTATGTTCTCCTAATGACAATGCAACCTATGCAAAGGCACTTAAGGAAAGGGAAACCTAAAATAGAAATAAACTAAAATAATATGTACAAGATCTCATACCAACCTTAATGGTAAGGTTTGAGATGGATACCATTGACTGAGATCGGGAGAACTTCACCATCCAGCCTTGAAAGAATGAAGGCATTGGCTTGATTGCTGCTATTGATGATGTATGGCCCACTCCAAAGTGCATCAAACTTGGTGTGGCCTCCTAGTTTGGCTCAGTTAGCATCCCATTTCAGGACAAGATCACCTTCTTTGAAGGTCTAGACCTTGGCCTTCTTGTCAAAATAATTCTTGGTCTATGGCTGATGTTCTAGTGTGATCATGGCTGACTGTCTTTTCTCTTCTAATTCAGTCAATTCATCCATTATGACAAAGCTTGCATCCTCTCCTTCAAACTCTAATTGATGAGCCAGATCTAGTGCAGGAAGTTCTAAGGATATAGGCAATCTAGCCTCTCTTCCATACACTAGAACAAAAGGAGAGTTCCCAATGGCTTTCTTGTATGTGATCCTATCGCTCCAAAGAGCTAATATGATCCTATTGTGTCATTGCCTCTAGTTTGTCTCCATGGTCCTCTTCAGAATCCTGATCAGGTTCTTGTTAGTGGACTCAGCCAGCCCATTACCTTGAGGGTATAATTGGATGAAGTTTTAAAAACACATTGTATTTAAGAGCCCAATCAACAATCATAAAACTAGTGAATGCTTTTGTATTATCATAAATAATAGTATGAGGAGCTCCAAACCTTGTCATGATTTCTTCGAAGAAATCCATGATTGATGACTCAGTGGCCTCCTTGAGTGGGACTACTTCAACCCACCTAGTAAAATAATTTGTTGTAGTCAAAACATAGTTGTGACCAACACTAGAAGAGGGATTTATCATGCTAATAAAGTCTAATCCCCACTCTGAGAAGGGTTGATCAGCCTAAATAGGGTGGAGTGGGAGTGCTGCCAATCTTTTCTTTCTAGCAAAGAGAGCACACTCTATTGATAACTGAGAGGGGGGGTGAATCAGTTATCCTAAACTTGCTTCCAATTCAAACACTTAAATCCACTTTATTATTTAATAGCATAGCAATTAATCATTCATGAAAGCATAAAGCATAAACACCAGAGCAGATACACATCAACACATGAGACACCAAGATTTTGACGTGGAAAACCTGGTCAAGGGAAAAACCACGGGGTGATTAACCCAAGGATTATTCTCTGTTAGAAGAATAAGAAAAATAGATGGCACATGCCAATTAGGGCTCACTGCCTGAGCACACTGCCTACAAGAGACACACTGTCTACAAAGTAACAAGTATCACAAACTTGAACTGGAGATTGACATCTTTACCATGCCTGGATCAGTTCCATTTAAGCCCAAAAACTTATGCTCTGCCTTTCGTGCTCCTCTTCTCTACCACACACTCATCACACCAAAACACCCTACAAAATGAATTCACAATCCCTTATTTATACAAGGCATCAACTTAGGAACAATCATCTAAGTCGGCAAACACCTACAAGATCATCCGCAAGACATGTAATACATCCAGTCGGCCAGTCTCAGGAAGAACACCAACAACCGGTGGTCTTTACATCAAATCCAAACTCTAACTTCAATGCGAACCACCAATAAGAATTGTGCACGATCCAAGGATCACCAAAACCTTTCCTGAGTCACCAAGAACATCCGCACTTTATCAGCTTACTAGAATTCTTCTCTTCTTCATCCAGAACTTCAAGAACACAGTCTGTCGCCACTGTCACAATGAAAAAGGTGCTTCTGGACCTCCAAACCATGAAAAGATCTAGTTGTCACTTCACACTAACTTCTTCAACACTCCCTCCAATCCGTAGAATGAGATAATGCAATTCTGGAGCTCACCGGACCAATCTGTGACACTCTGTCACCACTGAACATCTGGCAGAACCGATTCTACTAGAGCAACCATAACTTCTTCAGATCTTCATGCAGACCTCTGAAATCTTGACTAGAGCATCTCAAGACTCATTTCTGAAAACCCTTTAAACCGTATCCTCTGATCTTCATCTTATCTTGGACTTTTACCTTAATGTCATCATTGTTCTTCACTATTCCTGATTGAGGCTAATTTCCTCAATATCCTCAGCACATAGCTCATCCAATCCTTCTCATTAATGCAATATGAGTATGTTGACATCAATGACAACACTGGTTATCCTCATACTTGCAACAATCTCCCCCTTTGTCATTTATGGCAACTTATGATGTGAAAAACCATCAAGACAAGAACTTCTCCTTTCTATCACAGCTCCCCCCTATCAGCAACAACTCTTCACATGTCTTCTCTTTCTTTACTGCTCCCCCTTTGATCAACAACCACTTGTTTTTCACATGTCTTCTCTCCCCCTTTGACATCAATGGCAAAGGGCTCATACTTGCAATTTTAACACATCAGAATCATACCAGCTGCTCCCCCTGAGTAGCAACTCCCCATCACTAATCCGGATCACAAGATATGACTGTGATATCCACCAGACTGATGCACATAAGTGCATCCTAGTTCATCACCGGAGGGGAAATAACCCCTAACTTCTCCCTGAGAAACTCAAAAGAGTCCTTGGGAAGAGGTTTAGTAAAGATATCTGCAATCTGATCCTTAGAGGGCACAAACTCCAGTCTAACTTCATCTTTGTTCACTTGCTCTCTCAGAAAGTGAAACTTAATAGATATATGCTTAGTCTTAGAGTACAACACCGGATTCTTAGAAATATTTATTGCACTTGAATTATCACAGAAAATTGTGATAGGCTCCTCATACTCTGCTTTAATATCTCTTAGCATCTGCTTCATCCATAAAACTTGAGTGCAACTACCTGCTGCTACAATGTATTATGCTTCAGTTGTAGACAGAGATATTGCATCTTGTTTCTTGCTTAGCCAAGAAACCAATCTCTTTCCCAAAAAGAATGCTCCACCACTGGTACTCTTTCGGTCATCCACATCTCCTTCCCAATCTACATCTGTGTATGCATGAAGAGAGAAATCATGATCTCTAGGATAGCACAAACCATACTCCACTATCCCTTTTAGATATCTAAAAATTCTCTTGATTGCCATGACATGAGATTCTCTGGTATCAGCCTGGAATCTAGCAAGGAGACCAACAGCTTGCATAATATCTAGTCTAGTTTGAGTGAGATACAACAATCCACCAATCATTGATCTGTACTTTGTCTGGTCTACCTTAGGAGAGTCATCTTCTTTGCTCAACTTGCATCCGGTTGCCATGGGAGTATTCATTGGCTTAATGAAGATCCCTTTCTTTGTTTGAGTAATTTGCAGACCCGAGAAGAAATTCATTTCACCAAGCATAGACATCTCAAACTCACTTTTTATTTGATTTGCAAAAGTTTTACACATGCTATCTTTTCCTCCAAAGATGATATCATCAACAAATACTTCAACAATCAAGATGTTTTCATGATCAATTTTAAAATATAAGTTACTATCAGTAGTACCTTTGTTGAAACCAATCTACACCAGATGCTTATCCAATCTTTCATACCAAGCTCTTGGGGCTTGCTTCAATCCATACAGTGCTTTCTTCAACTTGCAGACCATATCACCATGATCAGACAATTGAAATCCATCTGGTTGCTCAATGTATACTTCTTCCAAATCACCATTTAGGAAGGCAGACTTGACATCCATCTATTATACCTTGAAGTCTTTGAAGGCAGCAAATGCAAGAAATAATCTGACTACTTCAATTCTTGCCACCGGAGCAAAGGTTTCTTCAAAATTAATTCCTTCTATTTGAGAGTAGCCTTTGCAGACCAATATAGCTTTGTTTCTGATTACTTCACCAACTTCATTTAGTTTGTTCCGGAAGACCCATTTGGTTCCAATCACATTCTTGTTTCTAGGTCTGGGAACAAGATCCCAAGTGTGATTTTTCTCAATTTGCATCAACTCTTCCTCCATTGCTTTGGTCCAGTTTTCATCATTGCAGGCTTCATTTATTGTCTTAGGTTCAATCTTTGAAATCAGACAATATTCATCTAAATTTTGAGCAATTGTCCTTCTAGTTTGCACACCTTTGCTTTTGTCACCTATGATCTGATCTTCAGAGTGGTTTAGTCTTACATACCTTGGAACTTTGGGAGTTTCTTGCACTTCTGTTTCTTGATCAAGCGCATTCAAACTTATCTCTTCTTCCTAATTTACCGGATCAGTCTGAATCTGTCTTTCAGAAGAGGATTGAGCTCCTTGAACTAGAGAACCATTCTGATCATCTTCATCATATTCATAAAACCTTGAGGGCTTCTCAATTCCTTCATCAACCTTCACATTTGTACTTTCTATCATCTTTTTCAGTCTCTTATTGTAACACCGGTATGCTTTGCTTTGAGTGGAGTAACCCAAGAAACTTCCTTCATCACTTCTAGCATCAAACTTTCCTAGATCTTCATCTCTTTTAATGTAACATTTGCTACCAAATACTCTGAAATATCTCACAGTAGGAGTGATGCCAAACCAAAGTTCATAAGGAGTCTTACCGGTATTGCTTCTGATTTGAAATCGATTGAGAGTATAGACTGCAGTGCTGACAGCTTCTCTCCAAAACATCTGAGGAACATTTGCTTCAATCATCATTGTCCTAGATGCTTCTTGGATGGTCCGGTTCTTTCTCTCTACTACTCCATTCTGCTGTGGAGTCCTAGGAGCAGACAACTGTCTCTTTATACCATACTTCTCACAAAAATCTATGAATTCACCGGATGTGAATTCACCACCTCTATCAGACCTCAGACATTTCAGTTTTAATCCGGTTTGATTCTCTACCATAGCCTTGAAGATTTTGAACTTCTCAAAATCTTCTGATTTCTCTTTTAGAAAGGTAACCCACATCATTCGGGAATGATCATCAATTAGTAACATGAAGTATCTATCACCTTGCATACTCTTGACTCTTGTCGGACCACATAGATCAGTATGAACTAATTCCAATAATCCGGTAGAGGACTGATCCTTGCTTTTGAATGAGACTCTGCTCTGTTTACCTAGTTGACATTCTTTGCACAAACTATTTGTAGGTTTTACCAATTTCAGAAGATCTCTTACAGCCTGAGTATTGCTTATCTTGATGATGTTATCAAAATTTACATGACACATCCTTCTATGCCATAACCAACTCTGATCAACTTGAACAAACAGATAAATTTTATTAGTACCAACTAGATGGAAGATATTACCTTTTGTTTGAGTACCAGATGCAATCTCAGTTCTGGAGCTTTCAAAGATCCTACATCTTCCATTCTTGAACCAGAGATCATAACCTTTGTCCACCAACTGTCCAACACAGAAGATTGTACTTCAATCCTTCAGCATACAGTACATTACCAGTTTTGTTCTTTCCATCAAAAGAAATAGTTCTCCTACCTCTAATTCTACCAGCAGAATTATCACCAAACTTTACCATTCCTCCTTCATACCTTTCCAAATCTAAGAACTTGTTCTTGTCACCTGTCATATGGTGAGAGCACCCACTGTCAATAACCTAGTCATCCTTTTATTCAACTTGGGCAGCCAAAGCTCTTTCTACAACCTTATGATTGACAGATTCAGAGGATATTGGATCTCCTTCCTTGATGGCAATAAACACCCATTCATTTCCGGATTTGTTTCCTATCTCTGATTCATCATCGAGTACTCCTTCATTATCATCTTCTTCATGAACATAATAACAATTCTTTTGGAACCTTTGTCTGTTAGAATTTGACCTTGTAGATCTTTCCGGACTTCTTGAGGCAAAATGACCAATCTTATTGCAGTTGAAGCACTTAAAGGGTAATTTTCCTTCATACTTACCAGATCCTCTTGGCAGTCTCTTTGTAATGAGGGCTTCAAGTTGAGCTGTTTTTGCTTCTTCCACTTCCATGTCTCTTCTTGCTTGATCATACCATGACAGCTTCCTTGAAGAGTTTTCTCCTGGATCAAATCTTTGTTTACCTTTCACAGAGGCACTGGCTTTGAATGCAGATTCAGTCTTGGGGGGATCATCTCCAAACTCGGTCATTTCAAATGCAGCCAGTTTGCTAGCCAATTGGTCTCTTGTGACAGTTGTATGGGCTCTGAATTCATCAATGGCAGCAACCTTGATTTTGTAGGCAGCAGGAAGGGATCTGAGAACTTTGCCAACAATCTCATTTTCATCCAAGACTCCACCAGCATTCCTAATTCCACACACCAGCTCATTTACTCTAGGCATAAAGGTAGTAATATTTTCATCATCTCATCTTTAGTCTTTCAAATTTCCCTTTTAGACTCTGCAACCTTGCACACTTAACATACTCATCTCCTTCATGCAGAAGTTCCAGTTTAATCTAGATCTCATAGGCAATTGGTAGGTCAATAACATTTGAGAGCTCTGAGTCAGTTAAAGCACTTAGAAGAGCCTCTTTGGTCCGCAGATTGTTTTCAGCATCTGTGATTTCATTTAGAGTTGTCAGACCACCCTGTGCAAGTACATATGCTTTTGTGACCATGGATAAGTATGCCTTTCCCATACACTCCAAGTGACATTTCATGCGACCTTTCCAAAGAGAGAAGTTGGTTCCATCAAACTTCGGACTATCCTTCTTGTATGACGACATCTTGGATCTCCTCAAGCGGTTAAGCTCCTTTTAGAGGAACTTAGCTCTGATACCAATTGTTGATAACTGAGAGGGGGGGTGAATCAGTTATCCTAAACTTGCTTCCAATTCAAACACTTAAATCCACTTTGTTATTTAATAGCATAGCAATTAATCATTCATGAAAGCATAAAGCATAAACACCAGAGCAGATACACATCAACACATGAGACACCAAGATTTTGACGTGGAAAACCTGGTCAAGGGAAAAACCACGGGGTGATTAACCCAAGGATTATTCTCTGTTAGAAGAATAAGAAAAATAGATGGCACATGCCAATTAGGGTTCACTGCCTGAGCACACTGCTCACAAGAGGCACACTGCCTATAAGAGACACACTGTCTACAAAGTAACAAGTATCACAAACTTGAACTGGAGATTGACATCTTTACCATGCCTGGATCAGTTCCATTTAAGCCCAAAAAATTATGCTTTGTCTTTCGCACTCCTCTTCGCTACCACACACTCATCACACCAAAACACCCTATAAAATGAATTCACAATCCCTTATTTATACAAGGCATCGACTTAGGAACAATCATCTAAGTTGTTAAACACCTACAAGATCATCCACAAGACGTGTAATACATCCGGTCAGCTAGTCTCAGGAAGAACACCAACAACCGATGGTCTTTACATCAAATCCAAACTCTAACTTCAATGCGGACCACCAATAAGAATTGTGCATGATCCAAGGATCACCAAAACCTTTCCTGAGTCACCAAGAACATCCGCACTTTATCAGCTTACTAGAATTCTTCTCTTCTTCATCCGAAACTTCAAGAACATAGTCTGTCACCACTGTCACAATGAAAAAGGTGCTTCCAGACCTCCAAACCATGAAAATATCTAGTAGTCACTTCACACTGACTTCTTCAACACTCCCTCCAATCCGCAGATTGAGATAATGCAATTCCAAAGCTCACCGAACCAATCTGTGACACTCTGTCACCACTGAACATCTGGCAGAACCGGTTCTACTAGAGCAACCATAAATTCTTCAGATCTTCATGCAGACCTCTGAAATCTTGACTGGAGCATCTCAAGAGTCATATCTAAAAACCCTTTAAACCGCATCCTCTAATCTTCATCTTATCTTGGACTTTTACCTTAATGTCATCACTATTCTTCACTGTTCCTAATTGAGGCTAATTTCCTCAATATCCTCAGCACATAGCTCATCCAATCCTTCTCATTAATGCAATATGAGTATGTTGACATCAATGACAACACTGGTTATCCTCATACTTGCAACACACTCTTTGTATCTTCTTACCCACATATGGGCATCATTGAATAATGTGGGCCAAAAAAACCCTGCCCTCATTATTTTCATTGTTGTAGCTCTAGCAAAGAAATGGCCACCAGCTGGGCCAGCATGAAACTCATCAAGAATTCTATCAACCTGATTTGATTCTATGCACCTCAGTAAGACTCCTATTGCAAGTATGTGCTTGATCGGTGTTGTCATTGATGTCAACATATATGTGTTACCATTAGTGTCAACTGTGCTCTTATTTTATTGCTTGCTTGTCATGAGTAAGATGCTTTGTATTTACCTATGTAAGTGATTCTCATGTTGAGGATATTGAGAAAATTAACCCCTCTAGTGGAAATAGTGTGTTGCAGTCGAAACAGTGTATTAGACTCTGAAGAACAGTCTAGAAGATAGTTCCTCATTTCCTGTAGAATGAATATCTTTGCCTGCAGATTGGAAGTGATTTAGAAGTCTATCTGAAGATGTTATATTCCAAGTTTGAGACTTCAGCAAGAAGAATTAAGTGAATTGTGTTCACCAGTGTAAAAACTACTTTTCTTGTATGTTTGGTGGTGACAGGGAGAAAGTGTTATGCTCTACATTCCTCTGCATTGAAGTATTTTGGTTTGTAGTTCTTGAATCAAGTTTGTGATGATGTTAAGTGCCTTCAACTACAATGGTTCGTGATTTGGTGGTCCGCAAGCTATCTTTTCTTTATGATAGTGGCTGACAGTGTTGTTCTTGTGCTCCAGTTTGGAGAATCTAATGGGTAAAGTGTTTGGGTATTGTGTGGATGTTTCTGATGATTATAATCTACTTGTGGATGTCTCTTGATCATGTTCCTACCTTCAGATTGGTCCACAAAGAGAAAATTGGATCGTGAATGAAGAATGTTCTTAGCAGACCTAGTGCTCTCATCAGTCTTAGCCGACCTAGTTGAATTCATTATTTGTAGAGATGCATCGAAGATTGTAGAAGCGTGTTGTGGCATGGAGGATTGTGTTTGAGACCCAGCTAGGGCATGGCGTGATCCACATACATATTTACATCTTTTCCTTATCTTAATTTGTATTAGGTCTAGACCTATTTTATGTTGATTGCAATGCTGACCTTGGAGATTGATCCAATGGTTGATGAATGTAATGCTGACCTTGATGCACATTCCAAGGTTGATGAATTGTATAAAAGCATGTAATGAAGTTGCAAAAAAGTGTGTGTTGCAAAGATGAAAAGATAAGTGTGAAGGTGTGAAAATGCATAGCAGAGAAATAATATTGTGCTTCAATGGAACTGAACCCTAGCATGGAGTAGATGTTGCTGAATCAATTCACCCTTTTCGGCAGTGAGCCACCCATAGGCAGTGACCCATTCTTTGCAGTGAGCAATTTGGGCAGTGAGCCCTGTAGGCAGTGAGCCTCTATTTTTTAGTATTGATATAACTTATATATTTCTGTGGGCTAACACCCACCATGGTTTTTCCCTTTTAGGGTTTTCCACGTAAAAATCTAGTGTCTCTGGTGTTGATTATGTTATTGTGTTGAATTTCTCATTTCATGCTTTCATGGTTATATCATAGTATAAGGAATTGATAAGTTAATGTTCATAATTGGTTAAAAGTTTTAGGACAATTGATTCATCCCCCCTCTTAGTTGTCTGGTGTAGTTCAATAATTGGTATCAAAGCAAGGTTCCTCAGAAGAAAACCTAACAGCTTGAGGAAGATCCAGGGTGTCTTATAGGAAGGAAGCTCCCTCATTTGATGGGACAAATTATGCTCTTTGGAAGGTATGAATGAAAATCCATCTCCTCTGTCTTGGTTATAAAGTATGGTTAGCTACATAGTCACAATTTGTCATGCCTAAAGATGGTTTGACAACTGAAGATGATATTAAATAATATGAATTGGATGTCAAAGAAAAGCATGCCCTGTTAATCTCCTTAAGTGACCCAGTGTTGACAAAAGTTCTGGACCTTGAATCTACAAATGAGGTATGGGAGAAGCTGAAAAATATGTATGAAGGAGATTATTATGTAAAAGAAGCCAAGCTACAGAGCTTGAAAGTGAAATATGAGGGTTTGAAGATGAATGAAGATGAAAACATAACAACCTTTATGCAAAGAGTTGATGAACTTGTCACTAGAATAAAAGGTATGGGAGGAACTCTCAGTGATAAGGAAATTGTAATGAAAATTCTCAAATCACTACCAAAGTTCTATAGTCACAAGGTAGTTACTATTGAAGAATTTATGAATATGAAAACTATTAATAGAGATCAGTTACTTGGAAAGCTTACAACCTTTGAGATGAGAGAATTTGGTGATGCCCTGCCGAAAGTTGAATCAGCTTTTAAAGCAAGTACTTCTAAAAAAATCTCCAGAGCTGAGAAATATAAAGTGGATGATGACTTTGAGGAAATTGAGCTAACTTTGTTGACAGGTTGCAAAGAGGTTCTAGTAAGTTCAAAGGTAAATTACCTTTCAAATGTTTCTCTTATGGTTAAGTAGGTCATTATGCTTCCAGATGTCCTGAAAGAATTGAAAGAAATAAGAAAATATATGAGAGCAGGCCTAGAGTTCCAAATAAATGTTACTATGTTAGAGATTTTTATGATGAAGGAGTGATTGATGATGAATCTGATGATGCTAGTACTAGTGCAAATGAATGCCTATTCATTGATATTAAAGAAGATCCTATGTCTACTAATTCTGCTAGTAGTATGAAGGAAGAAAAACTAGTGGAAGAAAGTGCTTTAGCTGTTCAGGTTGAGAAAGATAAGGATGAATCGATTATTGATAGTGGATGCTCACATCACATGACCGGTGACAAAAGTAAGTTTGTAAGTTTGGAAAATTATGATGGAGGACTGGTTAGGTTTGGAGATAATGCAACTGGTAAGATTTGTGGAAAGGGATCTATTTCATTTGATGGAAAGCATAATACTAACAATGTCCTTTATGTGAAGGGTTTGAAGCATAATATTTTGAGTGTTGGTTAGATGTGTGACAAAGGATATGATCTAAGATTCAAAGACAATGGATGCAAGATCATGGAAAGCTCTAGAACTATGATTCCTACCGGTAAGAAGACCAGAGGTAACATTTATCAATTAAGAGGAACTAGTGATTATTGTTTATTGGCCCAAGCAGATGAAAGTTGGTTGTGGCATAGAAGGATGTGTCATATAAACTTTGATAATCTGGTAAAGATAAGTTCAAGTCAAATTGTGAGAGATTTACCAAAACTTGTGAAACCATCCAATACAATTTGCAAGGAATGTCAGTTAGGGAAGTAGACAAGAACAAGTTTCAAGAGAAAAGAGCAATCTTCTGTCAGTTTGCTGGATCTAGTGCATACAGATCTATGTGGTCCTACAAGGGTGAGAAGTCTACAAGGTTACATGTACTTCATGTTGCTTATTGATGATTATTCTAGAATGACTTGGGTTACTTTTCTAAGAGACAAATCAGAAGCCCTAGAGAAGTTCAAATCTTTCAAGACAATGGTTGAGAATGAAATAGAGTTGAAAATCAAATGCTTGAGGTCTAATAGAGGAGGTGAATTCACATCAAATGAATTCAACATTTTCTGTGAAGAGCATGGGATAAAAAAATAGTTGTCTGCACCTAGGACTCCTCAGCAAAATGGAGTTGTGGAAAGGAAAAATACGATAGTTCAAGAGGTTGCTAGGACTATGATGAAGCAAGCAGATCTGCTAGAAGCCTTTTGGAAAGAGGCTATTCATACTGTTGTCTACATTCAAAATAGAGTTCAAGTGAATGGTAATGGTACTCGAACTCCTTATGAATTGTGGTATGGAAGAATTCCTACAATAAAATATTTCAAAATCTTCAGAGGAAAATGCTATATCAGAAGAGATGAAGATCTAGGAAAGTTTGATGCAAGGTGTGATGAAGGAATTTTCCTTGGATACTCTACCAAGAGTAAGGCCTACCGGTGCTACAACAAAAGGCTCAAAAATATTGTTGAGAGTACAAATGTGAAGGTGGATGAAGGCAAGGAAAGAATATCATACCTGAATTGCTATGAACCAGATGAAGCTATGACTATAATGAAAGAAGAAAAAGATGAGAAAGAAGATAGTCAAGATGAAGAAGAGGCTCCAGAAAGTGTTGTCAAGACTCCCAGGTATGTAAGGATCAATCATTCTAAAGATCAGATTATAGGTGACAAAAACAAAGGTGTGCTGACAAGAAAAAAAGCTACAAAAGAACAAGTGAGTTAATAATTGCTTTCAAAGGTTGAACCAAAGACTGTGAATGAAGCATACAATGATGAAAGCTAGGTAAAAGCCATGGAGGAAGAGCTAATGTAGATAGAAAATAATGATACTAGGGAATTAGTTCCCAGACCTACTAACAAAAAAGTTATTGGAACCAAATGGGTTTTCAGGAATAAGATGAATGAGAATGGAGAAGTTGTAAGGAATAAGGCAAGACTTGTGTGCAAAGGATATTCACAAATTGAAGGAATAGATTTTGAAGAGACTTTTGCTCTAGTAGCCTGGATTGAGGCAATCAAAATATTTATGGCATTTGTAGCCCACAAAGATTTCAAAGTGTATTAGATGGATGTAAAGTCTACATTTCTGAATGGTGAGTTGGAAGAGGAAGTTTACATTGAGCAACCGGAAGGATTTAAGTTATCAGACCAAGGTGATTTTGTGTGCAGGTTGAAGAAAGCTTTGTATGGACTCAAGCAAGATCCTTGAGTCTGGTATGCAAGGTTGGATAAGTACTTATTGTAGTTAGGGTTCAATAAAGGTACTGCTAACAGTAATCTTTATTTCAAGATTAATGGTGATCAAATTCTAATTGTTGAAGTCTTTGTTGATGATATCATATTTGGAGGCAATGAAAGTATGTGTATGAAATTTGTTGGTGAAATGCAAAAAGATTTTGAGATGTCCATGTTTGGTGAGATGAATTTCTTTCTAGGTCTACAAATAAATCAATCAGATAAAGGAATCTTCATATCTCAGTCTAAGTATGTGAAAGAGTTGTTGAAGAAGTTTGGGATGGAAGACTCTAAACCAACATGTACTCCCATGGTCACTGGCTACAAGTTGAGAAAAATTGATGAATCACCTAAGGTTGATCAAAAAAAATATAGATCCATGATTGGAGGATTGCTTTATCTAACTCAAACTAGACCTGATATTATGCATGCAGTTTGTCTTGTTGCAAGGTTTCAAGCTGATCCAAGAGAATCACATGTGATGGCAATTAAGAGAATCTTGAGGTATTTAAAAGGTACTTCAGATCATGGCTTATGGTATCCAAAGGACAATAATTTCACTCTCAGTACTTATACAGATGCAGATTGGGCCAGAGATGTTGATGACAAAAAGAGTACAAGTGGAGGTGCTTTCTTCTTGGGTAATAGATTGGTCTCATGGCTGAGCAAGAAACAAGATTCAATCTCTTTGTCAACTACAGAAGTAGAGTATATTGCAGCCGCATGTTGTTGCACTCAAGTTTTATGGATGAAGTAGACTTTGAAGGATATAAGAGTTGTGTATGAAGATCCAATTACAATCTTTTGTGACAATACAAGTTCCATAAATATCTCAAAGAATCCAGTGATGCACTCAAGAACAAAGCACATATCAATAAGGTATCACTTTTTGAGAGAGAAGGTGATAGAGAATGAAATAAAGTTGGAATATGTGTCCACAAAGGATCAGATTGTAGACATTTTCACTAAGCCTCTGCCTAAAGATACCTTTGAGTATCTTAGAGAAATGTTAGGGGTTATTACCCCTCCTACCCTGAACTAAGATGCATAGGAATGCATCAATCTAGTGGAGCTCAAAGTGTCATTCTTTGATCTAGATTGATGTTTTAAGGGTTGCCTCTCAGGGTGAGTAGCTAGAGGTTTCTGACAAAGTAAGTGTTGATGAAAAAAGAAAGTTTAGTAGATCAGAGTTGCAGCATGTAACTATGTGATGTAGAGGCACTTTGGGTAGGAGGAAGATAGACAAAATGACAAGGTTCTTACTACACCCAAAAGCCCAAAATCAAAGGTGAGTTTGCAAAAGTGGGAACAGTAGTTAGAGGCTTTGAATTCTTCATGGAAAAGGTGTTTAGGCATGCATTGGAACCCATCCCATCCATTGGCAAAGGCAATGCAAACTTTGATCTAGTACTTCCTTCACAAACCCAAGAAATGGCTTGTAGCCCTAAAAAAGGAGAACAGTCCTAATAACTTTTGAGATAGACCTTCAAATGCAAATCTTAGACAATTATAAGATATGCATTAAGACCCTCTATCACTTATTCAAGAATGGGTATTGGTTGTTTTGGATGATATAGCTCAACCTATAACTCCTCCTCATGCCTTAGAGCCCCAATTAGGTCAAAAATACAAAGAGCCTACCATAAAATGCAAGCACAGAACTCAACCAATGATCTAAACACTTAGGATACATGCCAAAACTATGGATTTTGTGGGTTTTATCCTCCTACAGTCTGTTGTTCCCAAAAATGTCTCTATGGTTCCTTGTTATGCCTCTAGAAATCGCCTAACACATGAGGATGTTAGGTTTTCTCAAAGAATTCTTCTCCTTCTTAGATTTACTGCCAAAAACTCATTGTAACATACTAATACAGATCTATTACAACCCATTCCACTGATCAAAGGTGAATCAAGTCAGTCGAATGGCAAGAAAATACATGTTTTCTATCAAAACCCTAGTCTAGGTTATGGTGGACAATTTTTAGAGAATTGCAGATTACTCACACACCAAAGACAGTCAAGACTTCAAAAAAAATGCAAATGAGACTTAATTCATACCTTAATCATTTCCAAAACACATGCTCTATGACATAGCCATACAGAAGGGTACCATGGGATACAACAACAAATTACACAGAAAAAATAGGAAATTTGAGTTTGTTATTGTTTCTTCTCCACCAAAAGTCTTCTCTCCCTACAATCATCATGTCATGGCTTTAAGAAGCCTTATACAATCACTTTTGGATGGATAGAAGGTAGTTGAGGTCGATGGAAATGTATAACCATCGAATTCCTCTCTACAACTACTTTGTTTTTAGGACAACAACTGTCCTGTTTTGGCATTTGAACTAATTACAACTGTGGCATAATGACATCGATGGGTTTATGACTTTGACAATGTCATTAAGCCTTTGACAACTTTGACATACCTTCTAACTCTTTGACATGCCTTAACAAGGCTTACAACATGAAGTTTTACATGACTGCCTTTTATGGCTTTATGACAGCAATATGTAGACATTTGGACATAGTCCTTGTTACAACATGGCATCATGATTACAACATAATACAATGGTCTTCATGACCTTATTGGATCAACAAAACAAAATGAACATCAAAACAAGAGAACTCAAGACCTTAGTCTTCTTGGTGCTCCTACACCATACTCCCCGGGTGGAAAGAGAACTCAAGTCTCTTGAGGAAGTAGATCAGCAATTGTGACACCATGCTTCAAGATGTCTTCTTCACTCATCCAAGTGGCATCTTCAATGGGTAAGCCACTCCATTTGACAAGGAGTTATTTGTATGTCTTATTTCTTGTCTCCTTCAAGACCTTGGTGTCAAGAATGCATTCCAACTTCAATGGTTGATTGGGTGGAAGACCCTTAACCCAATCTTCATCTCCTGCTGTTGTCATATCTGCCTCTAAATCTGCATTAGGATCACCTTTGAAAGGAAACAAGTCTGAAACATTAAAGATAGGAGATATGGCCAAGCCTTGAGGAAGTTCAATCTCATAGGCATTAGGCCCAAACTTGTGCACAATCAGGCATGGTCCTATCTTCTTCATGAGGAGTTTGGTTGGTTGCCCCTTAGGAAGTCTTTCCTTCTTCAAATGTGCCATGACCAAATCCCCAACCTTGTAGTGTACATCTCTCCTTCTCTCATTGGCTTTCTCCTTGTACTTTTCATTGCTCCTTTGAAGAGTTTCTTTGACATTATCATGGATGTCCTTCATGGCTAATGCAAAGTCTTCACCTTGAGCACTTTTCCTTTCCAATCCATGGAGATCTCTCAATTCAAGAATACCTCTTGGATGAATGCCATAAACAATCTCAAATGGACTCCTTCCTGTGCTCCTATTGGTGGAATCATTGTAGGAAAACTCTGCTTGAAGGATGATCATATCCCATGCCTTTCCATGTTGTTTGCTAAGACACCTAAGAAGATTTCCCAAGGACCTATTCACCACCTCAGTTTGGCCATCAGTCTGAGGGTGATAGGCTGAAGTGAATGACAATTGAGTGCTCAACTTCTTCCACAAAGTGTGCAAAAAATGGCCTACAAACTTTGGATCCCTGTCAGTCACAATGTTAAGAGGCAAAAAATGGATTCTAACAATTTCTTTGAAGAATAAACCAGCAATGTGAGAAGCATCATTAGTGCATTTACATGGCAAGAAATGAGCCATCTTACTGAATCTATCCACCACAACAAATATACTATCAAAGCCTCTTTGAGTCCTAGGAAGACCCAAGACAAAATCCATGCTAATACTTTCCCATGGCCTATTAGGAATAGGAAGTGGCTGATATAAACCAGCATTAGATGAAGTACCCTTTGCCCTTTGACAAATACTACAACATTCAACAAATTTTCTGATATCTAATTGCATTTTAGGCCAAAAATAAAACCTCTTCACCTGATCCAATGTTTTATCCAACCCAAAGTGACCTCCAAGTCCACCACAATGTTTTTTCTTTATGATGTTCTCCCTCATGGAACACATAGTTGGCTGCCTTTGAACAACAACCCCTGCTGCAACAAAAACTCAGAAAAATCAGAATGATAAGAGTCTGAAAATTGTGAACAAACTTCATATACCTCCTTGAAATCTTCATCATCCTGATACATATGTTTGAGAGCATCAACCCCTACACTTTGCAACTGAATTTCTTGAACCATACACACCCTTCTACTCAATGCATCTACCACTTTGTTAGCCTACCCCTTCTTGTGTTTGATTGAAAAGGTATAGGCTTGGAGTTGCTCAACCCATTTCATATGCCTATGATTAAGTTTCTCCTATGAATTCAGAAAATTAAGTGCATGGTTGTCAGTATAAACAATAAATTCTTTAGGCAAAAGATAGTGCCTCCATTTTTTCAAAGCTTGTACCATTGCATACAATTCCAAGTCATAAGTAGAGTACTTTCTTTTAGCATCATTCAATTTTTCACTAAAGAAAGCAATAGTCCTGCCTTCTTGACTTAGGATAGCCCCTATAGCAAGGTTACTAGCATCACATTCCACCACAATTAACTTATTAAAGTCGGGCAAAACAAGGATGGGCTATTGTGCTACCTTTTGTTTCAGAATTTCAAAAGAATCATTGGCTGCCTTTGTCCAAAAAAACTTACATTTATGTCCCCCTTTGATGGTATCCAAAATTGGTACACAAATATGACTAAAACCCCTTATGAATTTCCTATAAAATGTTGCCAAACCATGAAAACTTTTCACATCACCTGCTATTTTTGGAGTTGGCCATGACAAAATGGCCTCTACCTTTGCTAGATCCATCTTCAAACTACCTTGTGAAATCACAAAACCAAGATAGGTGAGTTCTTCCTTCATGAAGACACTCTTTTCCATGTTGATCATCAATTGTTCATCATGCAACTTCTTCAAAACCTGATCCAAATGTTGCATATGCTCTTCCTTAGTCCTGCTAAAAACAAGAATGTCATCCAAATATACCACAACAAATTTTCCAATGAAATCCTTCAACACTTCATTAATGAGATGCATAAAAGTACTTGGGGCATTATATAGACCAAATGGCATCACCAACCACTCATAAAGACCCTCATTTGTTTTGAATGTTGTCTTCCATTCATCCCCTTGTTTGATCTTAATTTGATGATACCCACTCTTAAGGTCAATCTTAGAAAAGTATCTAGCCCCTCCCAAACAGTCCATTAGGTCCTCAATTCTTGGTATCGGGAACCTATATCTTATGGTAATCTTTTAATGGCTCTAGAATCCGTGCACAACCTCCATTTACCATCCTTTTTAGGGGTTATGACTATTGGGACAGCACATGGGCTAAGACTCTTTCTTACCAATCCCTTATCCAACAATTCTTGCACTTGTTTGGCAATCTCTTCATTTTGTGAAGGTGTCATCTTGTAGGCTACTTTGTTTGGCAAAGTAGATCCTGGTATGAAGTCAATTTGATGGCTTATGTCCCTAATAGGTGGAAATTCATTAGGCATCTCTTCTACCATAATCCCCTTATACTTCTCTAGCAATTGCTGCAACTCCTTAGGGACTTCTTCCTTACTAGGATCATGCAAACTAGGATTGTTTTTAGGCTTCAAAATCAAAGCATACCCTTGGGTTCCTTCCTCCTTAAGGGTGTCTAGAAACTCTTTACCACTCACAATCATGACACTTGACCCAACATTCTTCTCTACATTCTCATCAGGCAATGGATCCATTCTATATTTTCTACCATTCTTGGTTATGATGAAAGAATTTGTTTTACCATCATGTTGTGATTGAACATCATATTTCCATGGGCATCCTAACAACAAATGACAAGCATCCATGGGAATTATATCACACAAAATCTTTTCTTTATATTCTCCTATCTCAAATTCTACCCATGATTGTTCATCTACCAAAACTTGTTGCCCCTTATTCAACCATGATACTTTATAAGGACTAACATGAGGAAGTCTTTTCAATTTCAACTTGTCTACCATTTCAATGGAAACCAAATTTTCAGTTGAACCTGAATCAACAATTACCTTGCAAATCTTACTATAGGCCTTGCATGTTGTCCTGAACAATGTCTTCCTTTGAGGGGGTTCTTGTGTTTGAGGCACCTTCAACATGGTTCTTCTCATCATCAAACTTTCTCCTTCATGGACTAGGGCTGCACTTCCAATTGGAGAGTTGACACTTTGTCAATCTTCCTCTTGGATCAATTGGTTCCTTCTCTCTCCTCCATGAGAGCTTGAGGCTTGCTTTTCAAGACATTTCAAGGCTAGATGTCCCACTTGGTTGCAATTGTAGCACCTTCTTGTGAAGACATTAGGACCTCTCCCTGGTCCACCAAATCTACCTCTTCCATTAGGCCTTCTTCCTCTAAAGCCTCCTCTAGAACTTGATTCTCCACTTTGCTCTTGGGAACTAGATTCCTCTTGACTTATTTGGGACTAATTTCTACCTCCAAAATTGCCCCTACCTCTGAAATTTCTGCCACCTCTTCCTCTACTTTGCTGCTCACCTTTCCTCTTCAACTTCTATTCAGCCCTTAATGCCACTTGAAAGCATTTTTCCACAGTTTTAGGGATTAATAAACTGATTTCATCTTGAATAGTAAACCTCAAACCATTTAGATACCTTGCCACTTTAGCTTTTTCATCCTCCATGTACCCACAACGAAGAGTGTATTTGTGAAACTCCTCAGTGTAAGTAGCCACATCCAAATCTCTTTGCTTGAGATTTTGCATCTTCTTGTAGATCTCCACCTCATATTCTGATGGAAGGAATTGGTACTTGATCCTCTCCAACATTCTCCTCCATGAAGAGATCAGACTCTTCCCATTCTTTACCCTCTCACCTTGGGTGTAATTCCACCATGTAAGGGCAGCACCTTTGAGTTTAGTTTTTGCAAACTTCACCCTCTTATTTTTAGGAACTTCTTTGTATTCAAAGTAGTTGTTTAGAGGCTCAATCCACTCCATGGCTTCACCAGCATTCATCTTCCCATTGAACATGGGAATCTCCATCCAAGCCTCTGAAGAATCCTTGCCAATTGCCTTGATGGCTTCAAGGAAATGCTTTTGATTAGCCGGTACCTCTAGCTCTTCTTGCTCTTCTTCTTCCTCTTTTTCTTCTTCTTCATCAGAACCTTCATCTATCCTCTTCTCTATCCTCAATTCCTTCAACTCTGCTTGGAGTGCTTCCTTGACTCCACTTTTGATCTTCTCTTCCATCTCCTTGAACTTCTTGACCACTTCGGTGGTCATCCCCTTTGGAGGCATATTGCTAGCCTCTCTTTCACTCTCCTCTGCTGACATATACTAGGCCTTACACAACCAACAATAGAACCTTTTATGGCTCTAATACCACTATGATGTAAAGGCACTTTGGATAGGAGGAAGATAAACAAGATGACAAGGTTCTTACTACACCCAAAAGCCCAAAATCAAAGGTCAGTTTACAAAAGTGGGAATAGAAGTTAGAGGCTTTGAATTCTTCATGGAAAAGGTGTTTAGGCATGCATTGTAACCCATCCCATCCATTGGCAAAGGCAGGGCAAACTTCAAGCTAGTACTTCCTTCAAAAACCCAAGAAATGGCTTGTAGCCCTAAAAGAGGAGAACAATCCTAGAAAATTTTGATATAGACCTTCAAATGCAAATCTTAGACAATTAGAAGATACCCATTAGGACCCCCTATCACATATCCAAGGATGGGTATTGGTTGTTTTGGATGATATGGCTCAACCTATAACTCCTTCTCATGCCTTAGAGCCCCAATTAGGTCAAAAATACAAAGAGACTACCATAAAATGCAAGCACAGAACTCAACCAATGATATGAGAACTTAGGATACATACCAAAACTATGGATTTTGTGGGTTTTATCCTCCTACAGTCTGCTGTTCCCAAAAATGTCTCTATGGTTCCTTGTTATGCCTCTAGAAATTGCCTAACACATGACCATGTTAGGTTTTCTCAAAGAATTCTTCTCCTTCTCAGATTTCCTACCAAAAAATCATTGTAACATACTAATACAGATATATTACAACCCATTCCACTGATCAAAGTGAATCAAGTCAATGGAATGGCAAGAAAATACATGTTTTCTATCAAAACCCTAGTCTAGGTTATGGTGGACAGTTTTTAGAGAATTGCAAATTACTCACACACCAAAGAGAGTCAAGACTTCAAACCAAATGCAAATGAGACTTAATTCATACCTTAACCATTTCCCAAACACATGCTCTATGACACAGCCATACGGAAGGGTACCACGGGCTGCAACAGCAAATTACACAAAAAAAATAGGAAAACTGAGTTTGTTATTGTTTCTTCTCCACCAAAAGTCTTCTCTCCCTACAATCATCATGTCGAGGCTTTAAGAAGCTGTATAAAATCACCTTTGGATGGGTAGAAGGTAGTTGAGGTTGATGGAACTGTATAACCATCGAATTTCTCTCTGCAACTACTTTATTTTTAGGACAGCAACTGTCATGTTTTCGCATTTGAACTAACTACAACTATGGAATAATGACATCAATGGGTTTATGTCTTTGACAATGTCATTAATCCTTTGACAACTTTGACATACCTTCTAACTCTTTGACATGCCTTAACAAGGCTTACAACATGAAGTTTTACATGACTACCTTTTATGGCTTTATGACAGCAATATGTAGACATTTGGACATAGTCCTTGTTACAACATGGCATCATGATTACAACATAAGACAATGGTCTTCATGACCTTATTGGATCAACAAAACAAATTGAACATCAAAACAAGAGAACTCAAGACCTTAGTCTTCTTGGTGCTCCTGCACCAGTATGTGCCCTTTGCCATTGATGTCAAAGGGGGAGAGAAATCATGTGAAAAAATTAGGGGCAGAAAGAATGCAAATGTGTAATGAGAAAGGGGGAGAATCTTTTCATGATGGTCTTTTCATTTTTTCACATCATATGTTGTCATCAATGACAAAGGGGGAGATTGTTGTAAGTATGTGCCTGATCGGTGTTGTCATTGATGTCAACATATCTGTGTTGCCATTAGTGTCAACTGTGCTCTTATTTTTTTTGCTTTCTTGTCATGAGTAAGATGCTTTGTATTTACCTATATAAGTGATTCTGATGTTGAGGACATTGAGAAAATTAGCCTCTCCAGTGGAAATAGTGTGTTCCAGTTGAAACAATGTATTAGACTCTGAAGAACAATCTAAAGATAGCTCCGCAATTCTTGTAGAATGAATATCTTTGCCTGTGGATTGAAAGTGAATTAGAAGTCTGTCTGAAGATGTTATATTCCAAGTTTGAGCCTTCGACATGAAGAATTAAGTGAATTATGTTCACCAGTGTAAAAATTGCTTTTCTTGTATGTTTGGTGGTGACAGGGAGAAAGTGTTATGCTCTGCATTCCTTCGCATTGAAGTATTTTGGTCTGCGGTTTTGGAATCAAGTCTGTGATGATGTTAAGTTCCTTCAACTACAATGGTTCATGATTTGGTGGCCTGCAAGATATCTTTTCTTTATGACAGTGGCTGACAGTGTTGTTCTTGTGCTCCAGTTTGGAGAATCTGATGGGTAAAGTATTTGGGTATTGTGTGCATGTTTCTAATGATTATAATGTGCTTGTGGATTTCTCCTGATCATGTTCCTACCTTTAGATTGGTCTGCAAAGAGAAAATTGGATCGTGAATGAAGAATGTTCATAACAGACCTAGTTCTCTCATCAGTCTTGGCCGACCTGGTTGAATTCATTATTTGCAAAGATGCATTGAAGATTGTAGAAGTGTGTTGTGGCATGGAGGATTATGTTTGAGACCCAGCTAAGGTGTGGCGTGATCTGCATACATATTTACATCTTTTCCTCAGCTTAATTTGTATTAGGTCCAGACCTATTTTATGTATGATTGTAATGTCGACCTTGGAGATTGATCCAATAGTTGATGAATGTAATGCCAACCTTGATGCACATTCCAAGGTTGATGAATTGTATAAAAGCATGTAATGAAGTTGTGAAAAAGTGTGTGTTACGAAGATGAAAAGATAAGTACGAAGGTGTGAAAAAGCAGAGCAGAGAAATAATATTGTGTTTCAATGGAATTGAACCCTGGCATGGAGTAGATGTCTTTGAATCAGTTCACCCTTTTTGGTAGTGAGCCACCCATAGGCAGTGAGCCATTCTTTACAGTGAGCAATTTGGGCAATGAGCCTCTATTTTTTGGTATTGATATAACTTATATATTTCTGTGGGCTAACACCCCCTATGATTTTTCCCTTTTAGGGTTTTCCACATAAAAATTTGGTGTCTCTGGTGTTGATTATGTTATTATGTTGAATTTCTCATTTTATGCTTTCATGATTATATCAGAATATAAGTAATTGATAAGTTAATGTTCATAATTGGTTAAAAGTTTTTGGACAACTGATTCACCCCCCCTCTCAATTGTCTAATGCAGTTCACCAACTCCATCTAAATTTCTCTTGAAGAGAACACCATATACCAAAGTATAAGGGATAGACTGCAGCCTGAAATGTCTTCTTTTGGTTCTATCCAATCCATAGGGGTACTCACCAGTGGATAGGAAACTAGCCATATCTGTCATCCAAGAACTTAAAACCAATGACTCTGTTGGAGGCTCTTCCTCATTCAAATGGTAAGATGAATTCACTTCACCTACTGATATTTGAGCTAGTTGTTCACACAATCCTCTACCTCTAATCAACTTAGTGGCCTTAGTGACCACATCATATTCTAGGATCTTAGTGACCCAACTGGTTCATTTTTCACTAATCTCTATCCCCATTATGTAATCTCTCACACTAGGATGAGAAACTAAAACTTTAATATGATTATTTGCCAGCATCTATCTAAATTTCTTTAAAGCTCTAACAATGGAAAATACATGTTTATCCATGGGGCAATATCTAACCTCATAGTCCTTCAAGGTCTGACTGAAGAAGGCCAAAGGTTGCTCTAGTCCATGTTCATTTTGAGGCATCAAGACAGTAGCAATACTATTCTCTCCTCCATATGCATAGAGGACAAAGTCCTCATAATTTAGGTTCATGAGAGTAGGTGCCTGGGTAATCTCTTCCTTGATCTTTTGAAAACCATCCTTCCCTTCTTTAGTCCATCTAAAGACTACATCTTTCTTGAGCATAAGGGTTAGAGGCTTCACAAAGCCAGCACAGTTAGGGATGAAATTCCTAACAAAGTTGATCTACCCTAGAAATGATTGTAAAGCCTTTTTGTGAGTAGGCAGGGGGAGAGAAAGGAGAGCAGATGTTCTATTTGGATCTATGGATATCCCATCCTCAGACATTATGTGGCCCAAACAATTTCCTTGGGTGACAGCAAAAGTACATTTCTTAGGGTTCAGAGACACCCCAAACTCTTTGCATCTTTGGAAAACTTTCTTCAGATGCTCCATGTGGTTTTCTCCCTTCTTGGAGAAGACTGTGATGCCATCTAGATAAATCAAGATGAATCTATTTATAAATCCTTTGAAGGCAATATCCATTGCCCTTTGAAAAGTGGCACCAGCATTAGACAAACCAAATGGCATCTTTGCATATGCCATGGTTCCCCATTTGGTTGTAAATGTTGTCTTAAATCTATCCTCCTCTCTGACAAATATTTGATTATAGCTAGAGAAGCCATCCAATAATGAAAACCTCTACCCCTACAACTGTTTGTAAAATTTGATCCATAGAGGGTAGATGGTAATGATCCTTCAAAGAAGCATGATTTAGGTCCTTGAAGTCTACACAAAGCCTAATCTCTTCATATTTATTTCCTACAGGCACTAGATTAGCAACCCAAGTAGAATATTTGATGGGGAAGATGATCCTAGCCTGTATGAGCTTAGCAAGCTCTTTCCTCATGAGTGGCTCAATTTTTAGATTGATAGGCTACTGCTTTTGGCAAACCAGCTTGCAATTGGGATCCAAACCAATGGCATGTTAAGCCACATTTGGATTGAATCCTTTAAGATCCTCATATGTCCATGTCAAGACATCATTATACCTTTGGGCAAGTCTTATGAATTCTTGCTCTTCTACATCGCCACATACTTTCCCTAGTAGTAACTCCATGTCCTGGGTGACGGTTACCTTCTGGTAATCTTATTTCTTGAAGGTCATGTTATTTTTCTCACCCCTGAATTCATCATCATGGCTGAAGATGGCCTCAAGAGTAACTAGACCCTTGGGTAGCTTGTTTGATTTAAGATGGATGATCTAATCACCATAGGATTCCTGTAATCTAGGTTGTGCCCTTGAAGAGAACTCGGCTTCATTATGGATGAAGCATGTGATCTGCTCATCGCTATCAAAGATTTGCCAATAAATATCATTGTTGAGAATAGAGGGCTTGATGAACATTTTCACATGCTGATCAAGACCTTGGAATAAGTCTGTAGGTGGATAAAATTGAGCCCCCACCATTTCTAATCAATTAGCCTTAGTATTTAATTTTTTAGGGATCACCTGCAAGTTGAGAGCATCAAAACTCTCAAACGAGTCTCAAACTCTATGTCTATAAGCTCTTAGAAGCTAGTTTTTTGTAGCACATCTCTTTTTGACTTGGTTAACCACCAATTCAGTATCACCAAAGATCTCCAGATGTTTGATTTTATTATTTTCTGCTAATATCAGGCCATGGACCAATGCCCCATGCTCTGTTACATTATTCGTAAAAGAAAAATGCAACCTATGAGCAAAATACAACTTCTTACCAGTTGGGGAGACTAGCAAAACACCTACACCAGCTCCATTTCTACTCTATACACCATCAAAGTACATCTTCCACAAGCCTATGGAGTCATCACTTAGCTTGAGTACAGAAGGGACTGAAGGATCCCCTTCATGGATCATGTAGTTGTCCAAGTCAATTGCCTCAATGGTATCATAAGGATCAAAAATTTTATGATCCCCTACCTACTCATCTAAAATTAGATCAGGGATAGGAAGAGGTGAAGGTTCTGCCTCAATAGGTTCTGAGTCATGTACTTCCTTGCCCTGAATCATCACATGTGGATTCACCAGACTGTGGTCATGATTCTCCACATGATAATCTAAAATAGGTTCAGCCTTGATGGTGAACCGTGTATTGTATCTGGTCCTTAGTAACATATGAGACTAGTCAAAAGAAAGGTAGCCACCTACCTTTGTTGTGAAGTCTCTTGATAGGTAGATGGAAAAGAAGGGAGGAAGATCAATGACTGAAATGTCTTTCTTAAAAGTTAGGTTTAGACATGCATGCAGAGTCAAGTTCAGTCCCTCGATCACTCCTACAGTGTTCACAGAGGTGCCATCCAACTGTAATACTCCTGATGAAATAGGGGTATACCTAATGCCTAATGCATCTGCTATCTTCTTGGGCATTATTGAAACACTAGCCCCAGAGTCAATCATGCAATTGTGTACTAAAAATTTGCCAATGATCAAGGACAAGTAGAAAGGGGATGGTTTCTTGACTGTACTTACTTGTCATTTAGTTGGTTTCACAAGACTAGTAGGGGTTTTCTCTTTTTTCTTAGTTGATGAGCCTGATGCTACTAACTCAATAGATGGGAAGTGCCTTAAGGCTTCTTGTAATAGGTCCCTCTGAGAGGGGATGGACATCACTTCCCACATAGAAACATTTATGTTTGTTTTCTTCATCTGTTCCACAATATTTAATAGAACAGTGGTTGCCTTATGCATAGAGGGAATCCAAGTTCCTCTTTTTGGTTGATCTGTAGCTTGTTCAGGTACTTTTGAGCTTGGTGGAATTTCTTTTGTTGTAGCAGATTTGCTGCTCTGAATTGGAATTGTGGCACTGGCCACTTTAGCCTTAGGAACAGGATCCTTTTGCAATACAATAGGCATAGGGCTAGCCTCCAACTGCCTCTTATTTGACCTGATATTGTCTGCAATAGGCATAACAACATTGTCCATAGGCTAATTGACAACACAAAAATCCTCTGGAGTCCATAGCATCATACTAGCATCGTGGGTAGTTTCATTTGATGTTTTAGGATGATTATTTGCTGCCTCTGATAATGATGTCTACTGAGTATGAAATTTCTACACCATCAAAGCTCTTTCTTGTGCACCAAAAGCACAAGAGGATTGATTGTGAGGTTGGTTGCAGGGATAGCACCAATCTGTCTCCTGGGAAAGATTATTTTGAGTAGGGACTAAGGCCCTAACTGGATTCACGGCTGGTATTTGTTGTATAGGTATAATGGTTTGTAAAGGCTATGTAGGGTTAGGATTTTGGTATCTATTTTGTTGGTAACCTTGGTTCCAGTTCTGATTCCTATTAGAATTAGACCCTTGGTCCCAATTCTGATTAGATGACTGCCCCTAGTTATAATTCTAATAGGGTTTGGGAGTAGTTTGAATAGCTATACTATTTAACTTGTTGGTCAAATTAGACATTAGGTTCTTAAGATCACTCTCTTCTTGAGAAAGAAAGGATGTTGAAGCTTTAGGCTTGGGGATAGGAGCAATAATGGGCTTCCGGGATGAGGAAGGAAGCTCTAGAAAAAGGGGAACAGGAGGTCTGGGAGCAATTTTCCCAGCCTGTATTAAACAATTTTCAGCCTTAAGAGCTGTCTCATAGACATCTGGTAGGGTTTCATCACCCATTGATTGCATCATCACAGCAATGTTAGAATTTAAAGCTCCTAAAAAGTACAAGAAAGCACCTTGTGGAGATGGCATGAGGGTAGCTGGAATTCTCTCCCACATCCTTTGGAATCTAAAGTTAAAGTCTGTCAACATCTCACTTGGAGCCCTCTTGATAGTTGTCAATTGCTCAAGCAATGAAATGTTACCTGCCCTCTCTCCAAATCATTTGTAGAGGGATTCCCCTAGCTTTTCCCAGTTATGTATTGAAGCAGGGGTCAAGCTCCTGAACCATTGAAGAGCCCTCCCTTTGAAAGATGACATCATGAGACGGACTACAACATCTTCATGTTGTATATGATGGACTGAGAACACATTGGATATGTCTTTGATGTGCTCAGCAGGGGTTACAGAACCATCACCTGTGAAGGGTGAAACACTTTTCAAGGCTATAGCTAGTATATCACTGTATGCAACCAAATCTAATGGACTTCCTCCATTGAAGGTTACAAAAGGCAAATTCCTTGCCATCCTAGGAATGTTCAAATTTAGTCTAGGGATATGCAAGCTTCTTCTATTATACTAAAACCTAACAGGAGGGGGTGTGGATTAAGCTCTTGAAAGAGGTAAAATAGAGGTGCTACCCCTTCTCACAGGAGACCTAGAGAACCTATACCTTCTCCTTGAAGCAGTAGCAGATAATTTAGTAAATTGAAAGCTACCTCTTGAAGATGCCCTTGTTTGCACAGGCATAAAAGATGGAACTAATCAGAACCAGTAGCTTGCAGAGTCACCAGGTGCACGAAATGTCTGCCAAGACGCAAAGTGCTGAGAAGAACACCAGATTCTTAGCTTAATTCATTTTTCTTTTAATCCCACCAGGCGTGCCAGAAACTGTTGTCACATAGATTTGCACCCAGTGTTGAAGGCTTTTAGGGCTCCAACAATCTAGTGAAACATTGAGATGACCTCCAGGTGTGGGACCCTACAGGGAGGTTGAATCTCCATAGAGAGGTTGGTTACTTTGTTAAATGAGAGATTCAGCCAACCTAAGATTAAACCTAATCTATCCACTTGATAGGAAAAGAGGAAGAGGGGGTAAAACTGAAAGTAAAGGGAGGTGATACGCCAAGTTCAAATAAAGAAAATTCACAGAGCTAAGATGCACAAATAAAGAAATACAGCTGATAAACTTACATAGAACATGAAAATTTTAATAGAGGTAAAGAATGGATTGCCAAGAATTAAACATTCACAAACAATGACCAATTCTAAAACTACACAGATTTAAAAGCATGAAGAAGTAAAACACCATATGTATTGATCAAGAGGCACAGTTACAACAGAAGAAAGTTTTGTTTGGAATATAGAAGTAGCAGACTAACTATTTTCCAACCCTTTTTACATCTTAAATTCATGCATATATAGCATCTGATTCCAAATGACCTAATTAGGTTACAATAAATTGTCCCATGGGCTCTGTCAGAAAATATCTCCACCAAAAGGAATGTTGGCCTGCAAGAATTTATTGCAGAAAAATATCTAAATCCATAGGTGGCCGGAAGATATTTCTACTTCTTTAATGCAAGTAGTTGATTCATTGATCTACAACAAACAATGCAGTGAATATCTATTAAAGGGCAGCTGAGAAGATTGGATCATGTTGATGGCAGATGGAACAAAACCCCTGAGCAAAGCTTTTACAACACTTTAAGTCCTTGAACCCTTGATTCTGTGCTCTATCAGCTTTTAAAACCTTTGAATAATCATGCTCTAAATGCCTCTGCAGATTGAACCTATATTTTTTCTGCCTTTAGGATGCCTAGGGTCTCCATTAAACTATGACCATAGATAGATTACCTTTTTAGAGATTGACGACCGTTATGTATTCCATTGCTAACTATTACCTTTTAAATTTCCTTTATTCCGTACCCCCATGGCCATGTGGTGCCATATTGTAGTCGCGCAGTGAATCTTCCATGTAGACAAGATTCCTCTACGCTACTGTGCCACTGTTAGATCTTTAAATATTGTGACCTTCTTCTCTCTTTCATTCTTTGACACCTGGCATAATCTCCACCATCCTGTGGATTCATCGATCATATGGCCATGGGCCCCCGATGCACTTTACACATGTCTTGATTTCACAGCCCCACAGAGGGGAAAGGACATCAGCATAGGTAGGTCGGGGGCTCGTGACATACACCACATGGCATCATTAGAGAGGTTCCAGGGCATCCTTTATAGTGTCATATTCCTTTTTCCTTCACAACTCAAAAAGTCGCCACACATCCACATATGGTAGCATTCCAGAGCCCGATGAGAGACTTCGCTTCCTTTTGCCTTTGCGACCTAGAAATCTGCCACGCATCTTAATTTTGCAGCCACACACTGGATTTACGATGTCAGAAAGATTCATCTGCGATGTCGCACTACCATTGATTTACATGGGACCCCACTGCACCCCTGACCATAGACCATGAAACACTTTACAATTGTCCTCCTCTCTTAGCCTCGTGGAAGGGAACTGATGTCATCTCAGGTGGTCTGCGAGCTTGCAAAATACCTCCACATAGCATTTCAGGCCCGAAAGGATTTAAATCATAAAGAAATAATGTCGATGGGTGATAAAGGCTAACCTTAGGACTTGGGGCCAGTCACTTGATGACTTAAAAGCCTTCAAGGTTGTAACTTAAGTGATTGGGCACCGAGGATAGGCGGTCAATGACAAATTATAACAAGGGGAAGATTTTGACCGTAAAGCCCTAGGGTTTTAATGGTTTGGACTATTGGCCAAAGGGGTAAAATAGGTCAATAGGAACATAGATTGCATTTACTATTCTTTGAAACAACGACGGTTTAGGAGTCATAGTGGAATATTCAATTGAGATAAAGTCCTCAAGGGATTCATCTAACATATTGAAGTCATCACAACTAAATGGCTCATTATATGCATTAAAGTCTTGTAAAAAGTAATCTGAGATTATAACATGTTCTAATTAACCCAAGACTTAAATGTAAATAAGATAGCATAAACTTTGTAAAAATGAAATAAGATATCACTATGCAAGTCACAAAGTTTGTAATTTCAAACTCCTTTAATGCAAATCTAAGGATATCACTCAAGATTCAATGCATACACTTTTCATAAAAGAGGGTTTGCAATATAAATATGATTTATGACTGCAAACTATTTCAGATCTGATGTAAAAAGGATACAAATTCTTTAAAACACGTGTTCACCAAAATGTAATGTGATAAAAGTAGGGAAAAGATAGTTTGTATAAACCAAATCAAGCCCCTCTTTCACTTACATCACATTATGAAATAGGAATCGAGTTTGCTCACTATGAAGGATCAAACTTCTTATTCCTATGTCCTTTTATGCTTACTGTAACTAAATAGATGTCTCAATTAGGTTTTTACAAGCTTCAAGAAACCAAATAGCATAAACCCTAATTGTAAGATATATGATAACGGATTGATTTCTGGCACAGAAACTGACAAGCAAACTACATAAATGCAAAGTAGAGGTTACAGAGAGCATGTACCCAAAATTTGAGGACTTGTTAGACAAGGCACCTGCCCCTGTGTCCTGAAAGTTTCTGACTATTGAAATCTTATGTACCTAGTGTTAGAGTGTCTCCAGAGGGTTCCAAATCTTGGAAATGAAGCCTAGTTAGACCAAGGCACCCGCCCCATAGTCCTGGTTATTTTGCAATGAGGAAACTCAAAGTTCTGCAACGACTGTATCTGTAATACATGTTCACCTTCTACTCCTTTTCATCAGATCTTTTCAAATACGACCTACACTTACAAAAGGAAGAGAAAGATGGTTGTGGCTATATGGGATTTTGCCTCAGTCAAACCTCGTCTTTGATATTTATACCTCAACAATAGCCAATGATAAATATCTTCAAGTGTGTGTGCTCATAGATCATATGTGTATGCAGAAATATAAAACCCTAGATGACTCAAGCATCAAGGATAGATCAACACAATGTTTCACTCAAGGAAACAACTTCACCTTAAGGAGATGATAGCAATGAAGACTTGTAGAACAAGAAAGCAAGGCAGCCGTATCTACAGAGGATTCCCAAGCTCAAGTTCGAGGCTTCAACCCTTCTCTCGATCGTACAAAGGGATTGACAAAACCCTAGGAAGAGCAAGATAGACTCAAGATCTTGATTCCTAATCTCCACCAAATATCTCCATGATAGCAAATATCAATATTTTCAAAGAGCTTCAACAAAGTACCGATCTTCAATAACAATAGTGGCAGAATTTTAGCATAGTAAGCTTTCATATAGATTGTGTGTGATAAACTAATTTTCAATTCTCTTTAAATATCAAACCTTAGAAATTTAAATATTTGAAATAACACGCCGACATTGCGTGAAAACCAAAATTTGAAATTAGAATCCCAAGGTGCACAGGACAAGCTGACACCACCCCAAAATTAAAGACCCAAAAAAATAGGGCTTGATTATGGAGCAGGAGCCCTAGTCTAGACCCTGGTTTTCACTTAAGGTTTGCCTTTAGGGGGTCTAGAATGTCTAGACTCCAAAGTTTGTTTTCATGTTTTGTCTGTTGTTTCTTCAGAATATGACATTTCTTTAGTGAGGTATAGGTCAATCAGGGTTTAGGTTGGCCAGAAACAAAAAGGGTAAGAGGACACCAAAGGAGAGGAGCTAAACTATGCAAAACTATGCTAATCCATATAGGAGTACAATTTCCAACATAACAGATTGTTAGTATGATTAGCGTCACCTTGGAAAGTGTAGAGTTGTATGCCTTCAGTAACCACCTCCTCCAATGAAGCATTTTCTACTCTTTACCAATTCCATTAACAGTGACTTCTACCTATATGGCACCTACATATGTACCCACCAAGGTGTTGGTTGTTTGCAAGAGCAAGGTCATTCTAACAGTGTGTTGAAATGATAAAATTTTCAATACCTCGAGTATTTGGTAGAGAAATTCAAAATCAGACCTTCCAACATCCTCAGGGCTGAATTCAACATCAGAGCATCCAAGGGAACGAGCATAGACCACCATATATCTGGTGATGTTAATGATGACTTCTTGATCTTATAGTTGAGATGGATATCACTGGTATCAATAAAGGTGCGGATCATGGGCCATAGAGTGAAGTGCACGGCCTCCCAAGTAGCATCAATGTTAGCCTTGTTACACCTCACTCTAAAATCTACATAAGAACAATGATGTTGCAGGGTAAATAAAGGGGCAGAAGCGAGACTCTATGGTAGAAGTGTAGTAGAGATTATTGTATAAATTGAAAGTATCCTTGTCTCTGTCTAAAGTTGTGATATTAGAGTCATGCCTATTGAGAACATTTGTTAAACCTCGTAATCCAAACTGATGAGAAGATGCTTCAACGTCTTTGTCTTTTCTTTTGCTTGTATCACCAATTACCTATTTGTACTAAGCATAGGGTGAAAAAGCATGATAACTAGGCAAAAATAAATCAGATCCTTATAAAGAAGGAATATAATCTACGTTGATAGAATTTGGTACCACAAATGGAATTGCTTGCTTCTGCACGACATACACAAGCCCTGTCAGGGAAATCCTTACATTGTGACCTCAAGAGAGATTGAAAGAGCCATCAACTCTAGATGAAGCCATCTAATGTATGAACTAGTTCCTTATAAAACTAACAAGTACACTTAAATACAGTCATAAACATGCCTTTCACACCTCCAAACTATGTTTCACTTTTTTTAGCAAAGTGAGTAATACCTGCAAACAATCTTTGGGAATGAAAGATGAAAGGTGGAAGATAAAGAAATTCAATAGTATTGTCACAGTGTTTCTCAAGTTTTGGCATCTAATGAGGAGAGAAGCAAAACCAACAATAGAATCACCCTGGCCTCTACGATTCAGGTATAGTTGTCCATCCCACACTTTGTAAGAAGGCACAACTCATATGCAACTACTCTGATACCATTGATCTAGATTATTTTGCAATTCATAGGACAATACCTAGTGTTGGGCTGGAGGTATTGTAAAACACACAATAAGCAATGTGTAAACTAGATTTTATTTCATAAAAGAAGAGCTAATACAATGTGGGAAATCTCAGTGGATGAGATGTATGCCCTGGAGACTCCATTTGGGAGAGTTAATACAGTTCTGCAATCTCAATGGATGAGATGTATCTCTAAGAAGATATGTGTGCCTCAAACCTCCCATTTTTTGCTTTGATTTGAACCCATTTATACATTTTCAAAGAATTTGAAAGGTCACCACACCTTGTCTTCTTTGGAATTTGAAAAAGACAGCCAAAAACTGAAAGGTCATCACACCTTGTCTTCCTTGGAAATCGAATGGATAACCAAAGATTGAAAGGCCACCACACCCATATATTTCTTTAAAAATAAAATTTGGATGAGGATATTATTTAATTTAGATACCCTAATTTATTTGGATCATTGTGTTCTAACGTTTGATAGGAAAGATTGATCTAGTTAGTTCACAATTGATTAGATCTATTTTTTCTATCTTACATTTTGGTGAACCCGATGTATCCTACATTTGTGCAACCTTCTTTGTTGTGTTTGAATAGTTGCTTAATTTATTAGACACTTCTATTGCATATATTATTGTATCTTATGTATTCAGAAAAGAAAAACACTTTCTCCTTCTATTTATCCAAATAAACATGTCCTCTTCTTTTCTTGCATCACTTTCCAACTTTGCTCAAAAGGTTTGTGAGAGTGATGTTCCATTTCAAGCATGTGATGGTGACTTAGTTCTTCCTATGTCACTCTATTCTTTTGAACCCTCTCCCAAAATTCCTCCTACTTGTGAGGATCTTTTAGTGCAAGAGGATGAAATCATTGATACATTTCTTAACATTACTTTACCTTCTCTCCATTTTGACACTATATCTTTTACTTCTACCACATCTTCCATAGTTCCTGATGATTCCATGTCTCTTCCTATCCTTCTCCCTCCTTTAGTTGCATGTTCAAGCCCCTTGGACATTACTAAGGATGTGGAGACCTCTTTTCTTCCTCCTTTAGTTTCATGTGCAATCCCCTTGGACATCACTAAGAATACAATCATCGATACTTTTCTTAACATCACTTTGCCTTCTCTTCATTCCAATGCCCTTCCTTCTGGCATTGTGGCATTGGTGGATGAAGAGTTAAAACTCACATCATGTCTCCCACAAATAGATGTTTGTCAAATAAATACAATTTACATTTCTGGATCCCAAAAAGAACTCATGAAACCTAAAATTGTTGCACATCTTCGTTCTGATGTTCTACAACCATAGTCTAACCCTATGATCACTATTTGAGGTGTGTTGCAACAACCTCATTATCTCACGGTTGTTCACACATACAACACTTGCAATAAGCAAAGTAAACAAGCACTAATCATTCCTACTTCTCTTCCCCCTTCTCAACCTTTTCTTCCTTCATCTCCTCATCTTCACAACATGATAAATCTCTTTGGGAGTTAGTACAAACCTTGCCTTCATACTACAAAATGCTCTTGGAGGCTCTATAGAAGGTAGTTGTTCCACCTTCTGTTAGATTGAATGATGTATCAGCCCTATTAGATTATATGCATACAAAAAAAATTAGATATCATCTTTCAGTAACATGAGTTACCTTCTCTCGAAGTTCAACAACAACATGATCCTCTCATGATTTTGGTCATCATTAATAGAAATGGAATTAAGCATACTATGATAAATAATGGATCGGGTCTTAATGTTTGTGGCATATACCTATTACATAATCTCAGTGTAGATACCTCTCTTATCAATCCTGATACTCTTTCTATTTCTGGCTTTAATAATGTTAGTAGATAGTTGTTGGAGTCTAGAACAACACTGAGAGGGGGGTGAATCAGTGTTGTATAACTTTTAAAATCTTTTTGCACCTTTTAACTTACAAGACACAGAGAAAGGAAGACATCAATGATCTGATAAACACATATGCAAAAGTATGATAGTAAAAATATGAATTAGGACCTTAAGAATAAATCATTAGAGCACCTGAACACATGAAGACAAACAAGAACCATGACACCAGATTTAATGAGTGGAAAACCCTCTAGGGGAAGAAAAACCACTCTGAAATGCTTCACTAGCTTAATCAAAAACCTTACTGGTTACATACAGGTCTCACTGACCATATAAGCCTGAATGGCTACAAAGAGGTCTCACTGACCATACAAGCCTCACTGGCTACAAAGAGGTCTCACTGGCCATACAAGCCTCACTGGCACCAAAAATACAATCTTAAAATAATATAAGGAATACAGAGGGTTTCTTTGTTTCAATACAAACCCCTGAATTTGCATATCTCTTTGCAATTACACTCAATTCAATCTGCATATTAGTCTCATTATCTCTGCACAATCAATTCACCTGATTCAGAGTATCTCTGTACAAATAATTCACCTGATTTAGATTATCTCTGCACAATCAATTGCATATTGTCTTGACATGGTTCAATCTGTAAGTTTGTTGCATAATGTCTTCATCCTTGTTTGTTTCATTCCTACATAAACATGATCTTACAATATCATCTGTATTTTCTTTTCAAAAGATTCTTCACAAAAATGTCTTCACTGCATATTAGACCACCCACACAAAAAAAAAGTCCTTCCATCAATGTATCTGCAAAACCATTATATAGAAATATGAATGTCCTTTCACATTCTTCTCCTCTCTGTATCAAATCATCAAAACATTGCATTTCTCTATATATCATTTTCATCAATAAGGAACCTACAAAGAATAAGATTAAATTCCTCTACTTTGCATAACCATTCATATTCTTCATTCCTCTAATTCAAAAATAAAAACCCTTTCATCTTCTCAATAAAAACCATGAATAATATTCATCATATGTCACTAATTAAAATCATCAATGGATTTTTCCCTTGTCAAAGAAATAAAACTCTTTGTTCATCTGCATGAAGTCCCTTCACAAATTAAATCAATTCACCTGCATTAAACTTATCTTGACCTTTCATATTCATTTCAATATGAATATTTTGTCTTCAATAAAAATCACAAAGCACTTGCAAAACTTTTCTCTTCAATACTCTTCAATCTTTTCATCTTCTCCAATTTGCAAAAATATTTTCAATCTGGAAGAATATCATCTACAAATATCTTCAAAAATAAATCAATCTGCCCCTGAAAAAAAATAAAAACCTTCTTTCTTCGGACCCCACTCAAATAGCCCATCTTTATTGGAATAAAAAATAGAAGGTATAGCTTCTCACAAAATGCATTAATCTTCCACTTAAAAAGATGTCTTTTTAAAAGATAATAAATCACCAAAGCCTCGAAAGTAGTTAAAAATAGAAAAAGATCTTTAAAAAGAATCTTTTAAATATCATAAAATCTACCTCTTTTTAATGAATAAAGATAGCTTTTTTAAAAAGCTTTATCTGCAGTTATGAGAAGATGACAATCTAATGACTGTCAAAAACAACGCATGGTAGTCAGGGTCTTTGGTTTAAATAAAAGCCATTGATTGGCCTTCACCTACTCCTTTCCAATTTCAAATATAACCATTGATTTGCATTTTCCACCCAAATGCATATTATACAAACCGGCGGTGTTTGGAAGATTAGGTGAAGGGCCGGTTATACTCATGACATAAGTGCCCTCTACTAGGTCACTTTAAGTGACCTGACCTATGATAGCAGGTCACTTTAAAAATAAAACAAAAAGTTCTTTTCAATGGTGATGGTTAGAATAGATTTAATCTTAGCTTTTAAACAAAACACTTAAAGACCATGAGACCAAATTGTCTCATAATGCCAATGATATCAAGACACCAAATAAGCTCATTGTTATTGCAAATAGAGAAGATCACAATGATACTATCACTATCTACTAGCACTGTAATGCCAAGAATGAAACCAATGATATCATAATCAACAAGCACCTGTGCCAAGCATGTGTTAACTGATGTGCCAAGTGAACCATGAGAGTGCCAAGAACCATAAGAGTGCCACAAACCAGTACAACGTCAACATCAACATCAACATCATCTGAATCACATCTAAATTTTCCTCAACCATGAAGATCATGATGAACTTCACATATGAAGCATGATCATCAAGATATGAACTTCATCTCAAACATGATGTAACTTCATCAAGCATGTTTACTAAGTGAACTCTTGTGAACTCCATTCATTAACACCATCATTGTGATCATAACAATCTTCAATCTGACCATAATTTGATGATGTAGAAGCATTGATACTATATCATGAAACCAACATTACCATGCAACCTTGAGTGTGAGTGAACAATCTGCTCCTATCATCCTATATCTGAATGTCACAACACTTTAACATCATATGTTAGACAGATACCAAACCTTCACCTCCTCTACAACCTGAAATGTAAGCAGCTATGAGATCATGAACAAGCATAAAGAAACATGAAAATATAAATTACTTGAATGGCACCAAGAACTAATGTCTCATGTATGACAACCATATCAAAACTCATATCCCATCAACAATTCAAACCTAATCACAACAACACAACTATGCATTTGCACCTGATATCATTACAACAACCAACAACATGTTTTACCTTTTGACATCAACTCACCAATCTAATGAACTTAAAAGAAACTACTACACTTCTGCATTTGGCACCCACACAACAATCACTTTGTCATACCAAGCCTAATATAGCATGAGGGCATATCATGAGGATCATCTTGTGAACTAATCATCATGCAAACAATATCAAGGCATCATTAAACACATCCTTGATAAACCGTTTTGACATCAATGACAATCTACTTTCATCAATCTCCCCCTTTGTCATTGATGGCAAAACTATATGATACATTTTTTCTCTCCCCCTTTTTGACATCTGATGACAAAGGCCATTATCTCCCCCAAATCTTTAATACCACTAGTCTCTGACAAAAGATTTAAGACACTGAACACTTTTGCAATTTGCTGTCCTAAACTTATCTTGAAAGCCCTGTCCTTGTATTTCTGCATATTGATCAACTTTTCAACTTGAGAACAACAAGTCACCATGAAGCACACATCTGAAGACATACATCCTAGAGCACAAAAACCTAAGAACAATATTATGTGAGGCACACCAAACAAAGCATCAAACCACTGTTATAATCTATCCATAGACTCTACCATGCATACATAAAATGAGATCTGTTACATCATAAAATCTGCACAAAAGAGTATTGTTCTGATAGAATGAAGTATGCATATCTATCTCAGCACAATATCACTTCTTATCGAAACTATTGACATGATAAAGAATGAAGACCATCCTCTTGTTTCTGCACATGACACTTTTTGCAACACAATGTCAAATCTGATATATAGATAATCACACTCAATACCTTTGCAAAACCAAATGCAGAGACATGTGCAATGAATTGACTTCTTTCATTTTCCACCTTCTAGAACTTATTTGGGAATAATTGATAGAACATGAACAACTCCCTCTAACTTCATGCCATCTGTTATGCAACTGATGATGTGACTTGTGCAAGATGCACAAGTTTAGACTTTATCTTCTCTTTTCTTTATTTCATTCTCCAAACTTTTTCAGGTTCTTTCTTCCTCCAAACTTTTTCAACCTTTTTCTTTTTCCAACCATTCAAATTAGGTGATGCTATTCTTCCATACATTTTGCAACTATATGCTTTGTGACCAAGAGAGTTGCACATATAACAAACTATATTGTTATCAAAATCAAATGACTAATAATACCTTTTTGACATCCTTTGAGCACTTATGTTATGATTCCATGCAGGATCATATCTTCTATGCATTTTACAGTTTCTTTGTATGTGACCAATATTATTGCACTTGTAACACACTAAATCAATATTAGATTGATTTCTTCTACAATCAACTACTTTATGTCTAAAATGATTACAGGTATAACAATAACCATTAAATGAAAAATTATACATGTACATATAAGCTTGTCTTGTTGGAGTAGCCCTTCTTGAATTTCTCTTTTGATTGTTCATTTTTACAAACTCATCTTTGGTTTTCATTTCAGCAACATGAGGACTTAAATCAATTTTCCTTCTTGGAGTTTCTCTGGCTTTGGAACACTCTCCTTATTCATATCCTAAACGAGTAGTGTCATTGTGATACTTTTGCTTGTTCAATATATCATTCAAATATTCAGTACTCTTTTCAAATTGAATATTCTTATGCAACTTTGAAGATGCCTTTTCCAAATCCTTTCTCAAAGAGACTATTTCTATCTCTAACTTTAGACATTCAATTCTTTTCACCTCAAGATTAGAATTTGTTACATCTATTATTATTTTGCCTTCCTTAATTTCAGCCTTTAAACTAATAATCACTTTGTTAGATTCATCAACATAACTCTTTATATTTGCAATCTGATTTCTTGCCTCTTCAAATTCTAAAGAAACTTTTGCAAAATTTGAACATATCTTATCTTTGAAATCTTTTTCTCATTGAAGCTAGTCTTCTAATATCCTATTCTCTTTTATGAGCTGCTTGATTATATCCAGGGCACACAATAGTTCTCCTTCAACATCAACTTCACATTCTTGTTCATCATACTCTTGATTATAATCACTCATTATGTGATCTTCTTCTTCAAAAATAGATTTTACCTCATCTTCTTCATGTGAATGAATTCCATCATTGTCACTCTTCTCAGATAACAAGCTATCCTCTCCTTCAAATGCATCACCTTGATAGATTATTATCAATTCCTTCCACACATCTTGAGCTATTTCACAATGCATAACTTTACAAGAAACTTAATTAGACAAACCAGACAGAATAGCCTTCTTTTCTATATAAGCCTCTTTACTATTTGTAGAATTAGGTAATTCAATAGATATCCAAACATCATATCTAAAGAGGATAGATAGATTTGCATTCTAATACACCAAATAGAGAAGTCTGAGCCATCAAAGAAAGGAACTTTAAAAAAATCTTTCTCTAATTTAATACCTGACTCATTTCCATTAACTGATTGTACAACATCTGAATTTGGTATAGATGGTGTCTTTTGACCAGTATGAGGATTGACATTTCTCATGCTCTTATTTCTTCTACACTTTCCCATGGTACTCCACTAACAGGACCTACCCAATCCAATTACACTTCAATAGGGAACCTATGCTCTGGTACCACTTGTTGGAGTCCAAAACAACACTGAGAGGGGGGTGAATCAATGTTGTATAACTTTTAAAATCTTTTTGCACCTTTTAATTTACAAGACACAGAGAAAGGAAGACATCAATGATCTGCTAAACACATATACAAAAGTATGATAATAAAAATATGAATTAGGACCTTAAGAATTAATCATTAGAGCACCTGAACACATGAGGACAAACAAGAACCATGACATTAGATTTGATGACTGGAAAACCCTCTAGAGGAAGAAAAACCACTCTGAAATGCTTCACTAGCTTAATCAAAAACCTCACTGGTTACATATAGGTCTCACTAACCATATAAGCCTCACTGGCTACAAAGAGGTCTCACTGACCATACAAGCCTCACTAGCTACAAAGAGGTCTCACTGACCATCCAAGCCTCACTGGCACCAAAAATATAATCTTAAAATAATACAAGGAATACAGAGGGTTTCTCTGTTTCAATACAAACCCCTAAATTTGCATACCTCTTTGCAATTACACTCAATTCAATTTGCATATTAGTCTCATTATCTTTGCACAATCAATTCGCCTGATTCAGAGTATCTCTGTACAAACAATTCACCTGATTTAGATTATCTCTGCACAATCAATTGCATATTGTCTTGGCATGGTTCAATCTATAAGTTTGTTGCATAATGTCTTCATCCTTGTTTGTTTCATTCCGGCATAAACATGATCTTACAATATCATCTGTATTTTCTTTTCAAAAGATTCTTCACAAAAATGTCTTCACTACATATTAGACCACCCACACAAAAAAAATCCTTCCATCAATGTATTTGCAAAACCATTATATAGAAATCTAAATGTCCTTTCACATTCTTCTCCTCTCTGCATCAAATCATCAAAACATTGGATTTCTCTATATATCATTTTCATCAATAAGGAACCTACAAAGAATAAGATTAAATTCCTCTACTTTGCATAACCATTCATATTCTTCATTCCTTTGATTCAAAAATAAAAACCCTTTCATCTTCTCAATAAAAACCATGAATAATATTCATCATATGTCACTAAGTAAAATCATCAATGGATTTTGCCCTTGTCAAAGAAATAAAACTCTATGTTCATCTACATGAAGTCCCTTCACAAATTAAATCAATTCACCTGCATTAAACTTATCCTGACCTTTCATATTCATTTCAATATGAACATTTTGTCTTCAATAAAAATCACAAGGCACTTGCAAAACTTTTCTCTTCAATACTCTTCAATCTTTTCATCTTCTCCAATTTGCAAAAATATTTTCAATCTACAAGAATATCATTTGCAAATATCTTCAAAAATAAATCAATCTGCCCCTGAAAAAAATAAAAACCTTCTTTCTTCAAACCCCACTCAAATAGCCCATCTTTATTGGAATAAAAAATAGAAGGTATAGCTTCTCACAAAAGGCATTAATCTTCCACTTAAAAAGATGCCTTTTTAGAAGATAATAAATCACCAAATCCTTGAAAGTAGTTAAAAATAGAAAAAGAACTTCTTTAAAAAGAATCTTTTAAATCTCATAAAAAATACCTCTTTTTAATGACTAAAAATAGCTTTTTTAAAAAGCTTTATCTGCAGTTATGAGGAGATGACAGTCTAATGACTATTAAAAACAACGCATGGTAGTCGGGGTCTTTGGTTTAAATAAAAGTCATTGATTAGCCTTCGCATTCTCCTTTCCAATTTCAAATATAACCATCGATTTGCCTTTGCCGCCCAAATGCATATTATACAAACTAGCGGTGTTTGGAAGATTAGGTGAAGGGCCGGTTATACTCACGACATAAGTGCCCTCTACTAGGTCACTTTAAGTGACCTGACCTGTGATAGTAGGTCACTTCAAAAATAAAATAGAAAGTTCTTTTCAATGGTGATGGTTAGAATAGATTTAAGCTTAGCTTTTAAACAAAGCACTTAAAGACCTTGAGACCAAATTGTCTCATAATGCCAATGATATCAAGACATCAAATAAGCTCACTGTTATTGCAAACTGAGAAGATCACAATGATAACAATGATACTATCACTATCTACCATCATTGTAATGCCAAGAATGAAACCATTGATATCATAATCAACAATCACATGTGCCAAGCATGTGTTAACTGATGTGCCAAGTGAACCATGAGAGTGCCAAAAACCAATACAATATCAACATCAACATCATCTGAATCACATCTGAATTTTCCTCAACCATGAAGATCATGATGAACTTCACATATGAAGCATGATCATCAAGATATGAACTTCATCTCAAACATGAAGCAACTTCATCAAGCATGTTTACTAAGTGAACTCTTGTGAATTCCATTCATTAACACCATCACTGTGATCATAACAATCTTCAATCTGACCATAATTTGATGATGTAGAAGCATTGATACTATATCATGAAACCAACATTACTATGAAACCTTGAGTGTGAGTGAACAATCTACTCCTATAATCCTCTATCTGAATGTCACAACACTTTAACATCATATGTTAGATAGATACCAAACCTTCACCTCCTCTACAACCTAAAACGTAAGCAGCTATGAGATCATGAACAAACACAAAGAAACATGAAGATATAAATTACTTGAATGGCACTAAGCACTAATGTCTCATGTATGACAACCATATCAAAACTCATATTCCATCAACAATTCAAACCTGATCACAACAACACAACTATGCATCTGCACCTGATATCATTACAACAACCAACAACATGTTTTACCTTTTGATATTAATTCACCAATCTAATGAACTTAAAAGAAACTACTACACTTCTGCATTTGGCACCCACACAACTATCACTTTGTCATACCAAGTCTAATATAGCATGAGGGCATATCATGAGGATCATCTTGTGAACTAATCATCCTGCAAATAATATCAAGGCATCCTGATCAAACACATCCTTGATAAACCTTTTTGACATCAATGACAATCGACTTTCATCAATAGTCACTAGGTACAATCATACTACCAGTTGAGGTAGGACTTGTGACCTTGCCTACGATTATCCATGTCATGCCCGGTGCTCTTTCATATAATTCTCTTCTTGGTAGACCATGGATTCATGCCATGGGGGTAGACCCCTCTACTCTTCATCGTACAATGAAGGTTGTTTATAACAACAAACTCTATACAGTTCTAGCTGATCCAAATCTGGAAAATTGCTTACAAGCAGAAGTCATATATTAACCTCCTATTTCAAAATCTCTCAATAATTTGATTTCTTCTTCAATAAAAGTTGACCCACTATTCTTCATTGCTAACAACAGTGATGATCAAAATAGTGCTTCACCTTCGAGTGCATATTTCGGTGACGATTGGGGCTCACTAGATTTTACACCCACCTATATCAGAGAATACAAAATCTCACAATCTAAACCTGAAATCCTCAAGATGGCTTATGTTTTGTTTACGCAATCTATTTCTTCTAGACAACTCAAATCCACTATCCTTGTTTGCAATATGTGTTGTCATTAATATCAACACTTAGAGTGAGGTCAGCACTCAGTATGTGATGATGATTTACCAGTGTAGTAACAAAGATGCAGTGATGATGCTGAGGTTCATGGTTGGTTGCTAATATTCATGGTTGGATGTCATGCCCTGATTAATGTCAAGACAAGGTGTATTGAACTTGTTTATGGTTAGTAGAGATGATTTCATGATGAAATATTAAGATGGAAATTAGAAGCATAAAGATGAATGATGATATATTAAGATGGGAATTAGAAGCTATGCTAAGGATGAGAAGATGTTGCTGATGACCTACAACATGTTATATGATCCTTCCTGATGATCCTAAGAAAGTATGTGTTGCTATAAGAGAGTTCCGGCCTCTGGATGTTAGTGAAGGTTGTTGCAGGAAGCTGCCTGGAAGGCTGTCTAGTAAAATGCTCTGCATTCCTCCACATTTGAAGATATGGTCATGCAGTTTAGAAGTTAAGTTAAGTGTGATGCAAAGGTGCTAAATTCAAAGGTTCAGATCATTTTCTCCTCCGCATTGAAAGATATAAGTGACAGAGTTTTGGTTCATGCTTTGGCCTTATAATGTGTTGATGAAGGTTGATTGCAATGCTCTACATTCCTCCACAAGTGAAGATTTGCCCATGTGGTTTTGAGGATATGTTTAGAGTATTATATTAGTGCATCCATATGAGTTCCAAATGATTTTTAGGTCCACAAGTTTAGTTTTCAAATGACAAAGGTGATACAGATGGTTTCGGATGCCTAGTTGTTCTTAGAATATATGATGATGATGTGCGCCAACTTGTTGCTACTTGAAATAGTAAATTGGCTGATGGAAGATGATCCTGATGATCTTGTGATGTTTCTTGTTTCTCTATAAGATGTTTTCTGCTCTCTCCAAAACTGACTGTGGTCTGGAATGATGGTGTTGTTGGGTTATGCTCTTGCCTAGCCAACTGAGGAAGGTTGATTATGTGCACCACAAAGTTGTTGTTGTGCAGAGTTCAAGGAGTGTTTGAAGATGTTGTGTAGGTCCTACCAACTAATTTGGAAGAAGAACAAGCAATGTTTAATCATTCATGAATACCTCCAATATTGTGAAGATCGATGTGCTACATGCTTCATGTTTTCTTGCTTAGGGGTGACCTATTTTAAATTTGTGAAGCATACGGATGTTATTCCTTGAAAGACGATGCTATGAAGGATGTTTAGGACCGCACTAAGCTTGTGTTGGGATCTACAAGCTATGTGTTTCTTTCTAGAGTAGCATGTATTTCATGATAGGGCTTGCCCTATGCATTGTTTCATGTTATGTGATCTCTGGACGACTTGTAAAATGTAATATTCTTGTTGTATTGGCCGACTTGTAATGAAATCATGTAATGTCTTGTATATTATGTAAACATAGTTGGTCTAGGTGAGGTATGATTGTGAAAATGAGAATATGATTGTGTAAAGAGCAGAATATGAACATGTTATGCATTATGATGTGCGACTAAAGGAGAAAGAGCAGAAGCAATAAGGGTTGTCCTAATTCATCTTGAAGACATTTTTGTGATAGGAGGAAAGTGAAGAGTGTTCTTAATTGTGATGGTGACAGGTTGTCATTGATGTCAAAAGTATGTTTAGTTTATGATGTAAAGTTGCCATAGTTGCTACAGGACATCAGGAGGAGATAGTATGTTACAGGACATCATTGCACAGAGATGTGGACTTGGTTTGATGTAATGTAGTATTGATGATAAGATGGATTGATGTTATTCATTCTTTGGTAATATCGATGTGATCTCTGGTTTATTTCATTTCATGTATTCAGTTGATATTCAGTGATCTTTTCATGGCAGTTGATATGCTCTTCATGTTATCCTAAATTAGTTTGATATCATGATCCCTTGCAAATGGTATTGTATACAGTGACATTTGATCTCAGTTGTGTTGAAGTGTCTTTCAGATTGTTATGGGTGTTGGTTTATCATTGATCACAGGACTTGTTTGATCAGTGAGGTTGCAAAGATTCTTTCAGGATGTCATCTGGATAGGAGCAATTCAAAGGTTGTGTCTTCATCAAGTTGTGGGCATGTATAAGCCATAAGCCATAATGTGGTTTTAAACATTAGAAGCTTTATTTTATTTATCCCTATATGTCATGTTTTTTTTGAAATTAAAAAAAAAAAGAGGTGAATTTTATGTGAAAAGGCATAAATTCCTTATTAGAAGAGGTGCATGATTATATGAAGATGCTTTATTGAAAAATCATTGAATTACTTCATAAAGGACCCAAAACATCTCAAAGGTGAGTAAAAATAATTCAAAGACTTTTATAACCACCAAATGAGCATCCAATATGGTTTTCAAAAATTGGAAGGTTTGCTCAAAAAGGAGTTTTAAAAAAAAAATTAATATTAGTATCTCTTCCTAATTCTTATATCCTTAAAACATCATATAAGACTTATATGTTTTAAGTGGTGAAAGTTGAAGAGTTAAAAAAGGCACGTATTATGCCTTGTTTTTAGACCATGTTTTTTTGAAAAGGCATCGGTTTTTATGGGAAAACAAAAGCATCAAATTTTCTTTTGGAAATTTTGATTAAAGTTTTTTTGAAATTAGAAATTCCTTATCTCCTATTTTATTGCCTCCCTCAATGAGGTCAAGATTGGAGTTTCTTTTTAAAAATGATTTTTTTTTCTATTTTTAAATCTTCTCTTCACATTTAGAAGATTTATGAAGGATTTTTTTCTTATTCTTTTGAATAAGGAATTTTTATGAAGAAATTATTTTGAAGTGTGAAGAATATATTTTAGAGTGAGTTAATTGCAGACAAATTGGTGAAAAGTTATTTTTTGCAGATTGAATTTGCACGGGCAAAATAATTTTTTTTAAAAGAGATATTTTGAAAGATTTTTTTTGAAGAAGACAAAGGAGATTTTCTTTTGCAGAGAAGATGAAAGTTCTCAGAGATTTTATTGGTCAGTTTTTATTGAAGATGTTTGGACTTCTTTCATGATTTTGTTTATTCAGGGCAGATGAAAGAATACAAGGACAGATTGAAAAATATTTTGTTGAAGAAATTCAATTTAATGAAGATGAAATATTTATGAAAAATAGAGGAAAGAAAATGCCTTTATTGTTTCTTGCAAGGAATATGAAAAGATTTTGCAAATGGATTTTTGTGAGAAGATTAAAAGTTTTTTTGGAGAAATGTTTTGTTTTCTTTGCAGGTGAAAGATCATAAGCAGAGAGATTTTTGGCAAAGATATTATTATTGTAATTTATGAAGAAGAAATTGCAAGAGTCTTTGAAGTGCAGAGAAAATATGAAGTGTTTTTAAAGATATATTTTGAAGAATAGAAATTCCCACAGGGAATTGAATGGGTGCATTAAATGGAAGACATTTACAGATATGAGGGCAATTTGCAAATGCAAGAATATCAAGGATTAAAACAATTGTGGAGTAAAGACAAAATATGAATAGTCATCTTGTATATATTGGCTTGGCAGACGGATTGATGTAGTGTTGTTGTGTGGATCCGCATGTAGGGTTGAACATGTTTTGAATATCCTCTTGAAGAGAAAATGCAAATGATAAGTTTTGTATGTGATTTGAGTTGTTGAGATGTATGGTGATATGATAGACACAAGAAGTGATTTGGATTGAAACAAAGAAACCCTCTGAGTTCTTGTTTTCAGTTTGATCTGTATTAGGGGTTGGTGCTCCTTGAAGTTGGTGCTTCTAAACATTTTGCCAGTGAGGCTTGTAGGTCAGTGAGACCTTAACAATTGTCAGTGAGACACATATTGTAGCCAGTGAGGCTTCTTTGTACCCAGTGAGGCATGTTTTTCAGTTAAGCCAGTGAGGCAGTTCTGGAGTGGTTTTTCTACCCCTGGAGGGTTTTCCACTCGTGCAATTCTTGTGTCTTGATTCATATTGATCTTCTCTCTGTAGTTGTATGTTTTACTCATGAGTTTTTATTTTTCATTCTCAGTTATGTGCATATGTATTTGACAATGTTATGTGATATGTGTTTGAGAAATCAATGATAGCTTTCACTCCTTGTGCTCTGCAAGTTAAAGTTTGTAAAAAGAGTAGAAATTTCACACAACACTGATTCACCCCCCCTCTCAGTGTTGTCCTTGACTCCTACAAATCGATCCAATCATTAGAAGAAGAAGAATTACAATCATCAAAGGTGTGTTCTTCAATGTTAGTTTTCAGACAATAGAAGGATTGTCATACTGTAATCTTTATGAGTTCATTCTTAGTTTAGGGAGTAGTTTCTTCCTTGGGTTATAGCCCTAAAACAAAGTCTACATGGAGTTTTAGCTTCCTTGGGAGTGACCCTAAAACAAATTCTTCATGGAGTAGTAACTTCCTTGGGTTGTATCCCTAAAACATAGTCAGCGGGGAGTAGTAGCTTCCTTGGGTTGCAACCCTAAAACAAAGTTGTAATTTTTATAGTAGTCAACTTCATATATTGTGAGTTAATCCTCACTGTGGTTTTTCCCCTTTTGGGGTTCTCCACGTATATTTGGTGTTATGTGTTCATGTGCATTGTGTTCATCTTTTATTTTTAAGTTAATGTTGTTATGCTTAAGTTTTAATCTGCTCTAGAGGATTTGAAGTTTGTTTGGATACTGATTCACCCCCCCTCTCAGTATCCTAGTGTGTTCAACAATCCCAACTTCTTCTACTTCAAAAAATTCTCAAACATCATCATTACCTTCTATTCGTGATGATGTGCCTTCTAATTCTAATAATTACACTTCTCATTTCAACAAGATTAGTAATGTGGCCTCTCCTCATCTATCTGATTTGGAGCAACATTATGGGCCTGGATTCAAATTTCTTTCTAAACAGGGATACAATGGAAGTGGTTTAGGATGCATGGAACAAGGAGTTAATGTTCTTGTGATACTGACATTGCATCTTTCTAAAGTAGGTTTAGGTTTCCAGCCTTCTCCTTTATCTATATCCTCTCCTCCATTGTCTAAAGTTTCTATGGCTTCTTCTTTTCAGAAATCAAGCTTCTCTTTACAACAGAAAGGGTTGCTTCCTACTCCACCTACTTCTTCTGTTCGATCTCAACAAGAATTTATTTTTTTAATTTTACTCAAGGACCACTCAATCACTCTTCCTCCTCCAACATGCAAAAAGTTTTCACAAAACAATCAATCAAAACTCCCCTTCTGTGCATATCATCAAGCACTTGGCCATTGCACTAGTGAATGTTGAACCTTGCATGACAAAATTCATCACCTTCGTGACACATGTGCTTACACTTTCTCTTCTATTGTAGCACCTCTTCTTTCTTTAAATAATAAGTGATGATGAGAATCACCCTCATCCATTTTTCATAATAAATGGTGAGAATCACCCTAATCCATTTTGTATAATAAACATTATTTTCTCTACATAATGATTGATTCTCCTTTGTTATGGCATCGATCCACCTCTATCATCACATTGTGACAGATTCTAGCATTTTACAAAAAAAATTATCATTGTCCTCATTCCTATTCTAAGGGGAAATGACAACTTGTTTTGGAAATGGACCCCCTATGAGTGACCTTCCTATGAGCACTCTTTCTTTCTCTAAATCCCGCTCACTTACCTTAAACTCAATTGCATACATTACTTTATGAAATTATTATAATGGGGGCATATATGCTACTCACAAGTGCATCCATACATGCACCTTGCTTTATTCGTACCCCCTAAGGTGTAGCTTATTAATTCACCCCCTGAGGCTTTGTTTATTTTTACACTCCTTAAAGCATTCACCCCCTATGGTGTTGATATTTGATGCACTCCCTGAGGTGTTAACAACAAATGGTCACCTAGCATAATGCATCTTGCTAGCCTATGATCCTTGTAGTCTATGAACAACCCAACATAACACAACTTGCTGCTCCATGTGCTTCATATGACCTTGTTACACTCATGGTCACCTAACATAACGCAGCTTGCTAGCTTGTGATCCATGAGCATGTTTTGATCTACATGACCCCTAGCGATAGAGAAAGCTAGTGCCTGAGTCATGTACTTTTCTTCATCTATATTGATTGCTTCTCTTTTTGTTTGTATACATTATCTCCTCAAAGCAATCAATTGACTCATTATATTCTTCTCTCCTCTTTAGAATTCCTCTATGTCTGCTATATTTTAGGGACAATGCATGGTATTGAGACAACCTTTCATACCGAGGTCTCTTTACTTTACTGACTCGTAAATTTTTCTTTTGTTTGTTTGTGTGTTTTTCCCCTGTGGTCTATTGACTTTGTTATTGCATGTATGCTTCGTGTATGCTCCATGTATGATTTGTATGTATATGTATGACTCATGCTATGTGTCTTGTGTATGTGTAACCTCTTTATCTAAGCATTGTAGATTTGTAGAATCCTAAGTTTGAGGGCTATCGCATCTCTCAACTTAGCAACATTCTATGGCTTCAATATTTTGGTGAAGAGATTTAGATTCTCTATACTTTAGTGTGCATATGACCGTAAGTTCATACCCCCACTAAAGTGGGGGCTAAATGTAGTGTCAAAAATTGTTGCCGCTTACAATTTCACACTAGGTTTGGCATTCATTTTAGCATGTATGTCTGTCTCCGCTTAATATATGCATATTTCACTACTTTTCTGAGAAACAAGGTTAAGTCCTATTAGGACCTTGCTAAATTTCTTGATTTCTCATAGTGTGCACATCCAAATTTAAGGTCTAATGCCTGAAAGAATGTTAAACCTTGTTCCTAACAACTAAAACCCTAAACCCTAGAAGCTGTAGCACTATTGTTTTAATTCTACAGTGACCTCCTACTACTTGCGAAAGCCCTTTAAGTCATGAAGTTGAGCCTAGGATTTACATCCCTTTACCGGCCCCAACTTCTTAGTTGTCGCTTGCTTCCCGTGCCCTTAAAATCTTTTAAACCATTAAGCTTAAGTCATAAAATTTTTAAGCCCCCCTTGGTAATTTTCCTAGCATGGCCTCCTTTTTAGAACAACCTTTTTGTACATGTGCTCCATCTGGGTCTGAGGGTGCCATGTGGCATGATATTGCAAGCCTGCAAAGCATCTAAAGTGGCGTCATGCCTCCACCGCATGATTATGAGATGAAGACAAGTGTGGGTGGTATTCCAGCTACGTGGATGACTAAGGAGATTAAATAGCATGCATGTTGATGGGCCCAGACTTAATCTGGACTGTTCCCCAGTACCTCGCTATCATATATCTAAACACTACTAAAGTCAGAGGGATAGCGGGCGGTCTACACGTGTCCCCATTCCGAGAGCTTTGTGAAGGAATTTGGATGTGCAGAAAATCTTCCCCGAAATGGCACCACATGTCGAGGACGCTCAGACTTACAGCTTTAGGATTGAAGATTTAGGATCAATGGAGGGAGATGTTGCCAAGTTTTAAGGAATCAAATGAGGTGATGGGGGCACATACACTGAAGATCAATGGTAGCATATGCATATGGTGGAATCTTGCCTGCATAAAAGATTCACTACATGGCTGTGAGGCCATGACATGTGTCCCGTTCCTGAGAAAGAGACGAAAGGCCATGAGATAGAGGGACATGTGGAGGCTTAGCGCAAGCCCAAAGAGCCTAAAGGTGGTGGCCCACTTCCCTCTACACAACCATGATGTGATGCCACATGGTCATGGGGGATGAAAGGAAAGACAAGTCAGTGAGAAGGTGCATACGAGATAGAATGTTTTGTTTGGTTTTTGGATTTTCAAATTTGGCAGTCAATTCTAGGCCGTCGATATTGTAGTATAAGGCCCGCATCAATAGTAGAGTTTGAATCTCATGTGCTCGCGGTAAGATATGAATTACAACCCACGGCCCAACAATGATTTTACACAGCAGCAGAGGTGGTATGCTAGATTGACTTCAATGTGGCAATACATGTCATGATTCTGGAAGCTTGATGATGTTTTTGCAGAGGCTCATTTCCTCCATAGAGGCCAACAGAAGACTCCAGATAAATTGCTAAATTCTTAGGTGGAATCATGTCAGCAGGAATTGTTATGTTCATTTTAGGTAGTGGAGGATCAGATCTTGGATCCTAAAGCAGTTGTCTGTCAGCAACATTCCTGGGAGCCTCCACTCTACAATTAATGGAATTTTAGCATGACCAAGGCTAGGAAATCAAATCTACTCAGAACAATTGAATTCCAGCGCATTTCATCAAGGATTTTTATCATAGGATCTGATTGTTTCATTGAGGATCCGATTGTTTCATAATTAGATCTATCATAATGTAGGTGGCTTAAAGCTTGTTGCTCCTTGATTATAAAAGGAATTTGGGGCCATTCTACAGGGGTTGTTGTTGGTTGATCTTCTGGAATTGTATAGCAAAACTTAGAGATTTTGAAGGTTTTTGTTTTGTTTTTAGGTCTTTTGAGTCTAAATTTCATGTTCTTGTGAGCTTGTGTATCAGTACTAACATCCTATGAACTGAATAGCAAATTTCTAGTCTAATTGTCTTCTGAGGTGTGGTCTGCATGAATTATGAGTGAGTGAATCAAGGATTCCTTCATTTTGTCTCCATGAAATTTCTTATGGATGTATGTTTTTGCTTAAGGCTCTTGTTCAGGGAATAGGTTAAATTGCTTTGTCAGAGACAGATTTATGTGGATGTATACGAGGATATGAAAAGAATGATTAAATCAGAAATATTAAGAGTAATATTGTAAGGCAATGTTATAAAGCATCTGATGCTCAGGTTACCTATTGATATCTGGTTTCAATTACATCTGATTTGACTCTGTTGCCCAATGAATAAGGCACCAATCTTTTGCCTCTATGTCTAGTTTCATGCTCCAGAAGCAATCAAGCATCCAAATACTTTAAAGTCATTAAAATCCATTATAAGTGTTTGTTAAGTTATATGTTTTACCCTGTTCTATGGCTTTGAGGAATGCAAAAGCTTGATTGATTTAAGACAAGTCTTCATATTTTCATAATCCTCAAGCAAATCTACATAGAACCAATATGTTTTTCACGGTATTTGTAATAAGTTGGTATAGGAGGTTATTGAATATTGTTAAGGGACTACCCTCCCAGGTTTTGCAGAGCCTGAACTAAAGAGGGAAAATTGTTTCAACTTTCACCTATGTTTTGGCCAGCCCCTCATGATAGCTGAACATTGAAAGTGGCTAAATCATAGGCTATTTCATGAGACTAGGTTGGGATTTAAAAACAACCAACAAGTCCCTTATCAAATTGCACTTCAAGAACAAATTCCACTAGGACACTAGCATTGGGCACTAGTGTCTTGTCAGTTTTCTCCAAAAGATCTTATTTGAATGTCAGCCTTGTTGCCTTATGCGATGCACCTTGTTGGCCTAAACTCAATCGGTCCCTCAAGAAGTACATGGGATTCACATATAAACAACCCTCTCTCACTCATTTTTATAATATGACTTCTCTACCAACAAGCTCTCTTTTTTTTCTCTCTCTATCTTTCTACAAGCTCTCTATTTGTGAATACTATTGTTGTATGCACTAACCCTTGCAAGTATCTAAGGAAGCTTCTTCCTCCATCAACTCCTTGTAGGTGATTCATGTTGCGACATCCATCCAACAAGGGTTTCACACTCATGGTATTTGTTTATTGCAATATTTATCATTTGTTTTGCCTCTGTTCATCGCAAACACACACTCTCTATCATCATCATCACTGTTGTTGTGGAGGTGGGAACACCAACACAGGGTTTGACTGAGGCAATCCCCCATACAACACAACCTTTTTCCCTTTCTTGTGTGTGTAGATGGCAATGGGAGTTTCCAATAGCAAGGAGCAATAGAAAGATGGAAAGATCTGTGACAAAGATCGTTAATAGAAATCTAGACAAAACCCTCAAGACATTAGCATCCAGTGCTAGTGTCATACCCTTTTTGTTCTTGCTTGTGATACTAGTTTCCTCTCCCTCCTAGATCTACTCCCAGTTTTTGCACATTGGTCTTGTATCTCCTATATGCTCATCTGGATACTAGTACCCAACTCTAGTGTCCTTAACATTTTGCTCTAGTTTTTAGTACCTGGTTCCTCTCTCTATTATCTTCCCAGATCTATTTTCAATTTTTGTACATCTATTCTATGTGATATTTAAATGAGACCTTTTCTGTTGAGGTTGATAACTTCTCTATGAAAGAAGTTAAGTTTCCATGTAATGCAAGTTGCTTTTTAGTACATGGTTGTTCGACCCCTTTTTACTCTCAATTGTTTTGGGGAGTGGAGGAGCCTTTGACCAGTTTTTGTATGGTCTTTTATGACCATCATCTCCATTTGTTTGCATTTCATCATGGAAATTATGACAGGCATTATTATTAGGAGTGATGGAATACGGTTATAGAGCAGAGCTCTATTTATCACCACGGAGGAGTTCTCTAGTGGACACACATATACACACAAAGAGAGACAAAAATTAGAGAACGTCATTTGAAGCTAAAGGAGGAGGGACAACAATAGAGAAAGAGGTTGCTAAAGGATCAAGGTGAGCATTGTTGCACCTACGATCTCACAAGTTTTTTTCTTATTAAGTAAACATTATTTTGAGTTGAGAATTCTTTGTATGTTATCAAGCCTATAGATATATTTATAAAAAGCCGAGATCAGCTTAGTATAGCTCTGTGTTTTAAGCAGTCAATAGCATATATATTTTACTATGTTTTGAGTAGTCAATACTGTTGGTCATGATGTTACTCATAAGCAAACATAGAATAAAAGTTACACAACAACCTTTACTCATCTTGAAAGATACGATGAATTCAAAGAATTCATGATCCCAAGTCTCCGTTGATTAGTTCATAATCTACTAACGTTACTCAGTGGTTGATGTGTGTTGTTGTTTTCCATTTTGGGGTCTTACATAGATCAGTAGATTCTGTTTCTGTAACCATGCTACATAGGGAGGTTACCTTACACAGTATATTTCTTCAAATGATGTGTCTACAGGCTGATATTTGCATGATATGTTCAAAGGTACATCCAGGTAGCTCAAAATATGCTAATGATGTTCAGTTATCTACGAGATGTCAGCATATTCCTTTGTTCTGCTTAATATTTATCATGATGTGCAGTTATGGAAGTGATTTCTATGAAATTAAAATGGGAAAAAGGGTTAGAGAAATGAGATTCCTAAAATTACTTGACTGAGATCATTGATCCACATACATGTTCCCATACAGAAATGAAGAGAAGAAAACTAGAATCATACTTCACCAAGACATTCCACAAATCCACATGATCCAATGCAAATCTTCAGGGAAAAGTTGACAATAACATCCAATAGAATGAAAGCGCTTCTAGTTGAACATAGGATTCATCATTGCATATCCAGAAATCAACTTGAAGATTACATAAAGTTTACAATCAGGATGTAATCTAGAGCTTCATCTCCATTCAGTATGCTAAAGAGAAAATACATATACAGTGGTCTAAAGAAAGAACCTTGATGTTTCAACAATTCAATCCTCACTAGTCTCAGTAATCTAATCTCCTACATGAAATTGCTACAAGTCAGATTTTTTTTTTATGATTGACCCCCTCTTCTTACAGAGTGAAGGGGCTAAATATATATCTTTGTTTTTCCCCTCAATACAGTGCCTAGGAAACCCTAGCAAATCAATGGTCCACACACATGCGCACAGCATCAGATGGTGCGAAACAAATCCCGCCCAAATCTCAAGCACCATCCAAACAGAGCGCCACTCCCTCAATAATGTTTCCACCAACATTCTCCTCTGCATTAAAAGCTTTGTCTCCTTCTTATGTGTTTGTGACTTCTAGTGATCCTGTCCACCGCCTAGGATGTCCTCACCATTAAAGCTCCGTCACATCTCCGCCTACACGCCATCAGGTTCTGAAATGGATTCAAAATCTACCTGCCCTGCTTTCCCACCTTTTTGTATCACGACCGCACATCGCTCTGATCATCAGCATGACCATCCTCATCAGAGTGAGCCAAAAATGTCTCATCGACCTCATCTTTCTAGCTGATGCACCTCCTTTTCTTACCTGCGCACCTGCGGTCAACATACAGAAGTTAAGCATCATCATTTAAATAACCAGCAGGAGGATAAACATTTATATTAAATCATGCTTTGAATGTGCAAACATATATATTGGGTCATGATTTTAAGATCAGGGGATGTTCAAAATATGACCCCCACGAGTAAAATGACCTCCCTCTCAAAAGATCAGGGTGACGTTAGCGAAAGGGTGATTTGGCTTTATCACCGTAGTTACCATGACGTCACCGTCATGTCATTAAAAAAAAGGGGATCGTTGGATACATACCTCCACGAGGTAAAAGGATGATGACGTCACCATCAGGGTGATTTCCTTTGTTCATCGGGCTCAGATGACATCATCGTCATATCAACATGGGGTGATATTTTGTGAGGGGGTGATCTAAAAAAGATCAGGTGATATTTGAAATATGACCCCTGCAAAATATATGAAGTTGTTTTCACTGGCAGATATAGTTATCACATAAAATTGACGTCCAGAGTTTGCAGACCAAATAATTATCGGGTGATAAAATAGGATCAGGGTGATCTAACATAAGGTGACCGATATTTGAAATATGACCCCCCCTCAGGAATATCAGGTTTGACCAGAACTTTGACTTGCCATAACTTTCTTACTTGGCCGAATTTCAGGGTGATGTAAAAGGCAAACCTGCATGGAATTTCATGCACTTTCCAACTATGAGGTCAATGATATGAAATACTGACTTTGACAAACTAACCTCATCATAGTGACCTATCCACCCCTTTATGCAGGGTCATCTACATGACTCATTTTTTACCAAACCGTCAAGAAGCAGAAAATAACACAAGCCAAAGCAGCAAAAGTTGGGTCCCTGTTTTGTCAAGTCAAAATGGGGCGTGTTGTGTAACCACACAACAACTTGCCACCAAAGAAAAGAACCAAATTCCAATGATTCAAGTGATGTGATCACATTCTAACATAATATTCTAACTCTTTCTAAGTATAAGCATTATAATCTTTTTGAATGACAAGGTTTTCATCATGGCAACAATGCTAACAAAGGATCAGGTGTGTGCAAATGATTAATTATCCTCATCTTGAAAGCAAGTTGAAAACACAAGTAATTGATGTTAAGCTACATAGTTTGGGAACATCCCTCATAGCCAACCTGGATAGAGCCTTGCTGCCAACAGGCGTCCATAGCCCCGGCAAGGTTATCTATACAATCCCCCTAAGTAGAGCCCCACTGCCAGCAATGTCTGTAGCCCAAGTAGAGTTACTTAGATGGCCTGGTTTTATTATATTTCTTTATTTTTTCAATATTCACTTCTATATTCATATGATATCATCATGTAAGATTAGTATGCAAGGTATGGTCACTTACTGATTCAGGTTGGAGATTGCATTGGTAGCAAGGGAGTCCCTTTAGATTTTTCACTTAACATCTATACTTGTGTTTTCAACAGACCCAAGGCTGTTAGGTGAGTCATCGTGAATAAATCACTTTGGTTAAGAAAGGGCACCCTGATGAAAAGATATCACAGACCTGATCACAAGTACTTCTCAAAATGAGTTACAACCTATATATGAATTTGTTCTCATCACTTGAATCTTAACAATTTGGTTATCTTCTTAGGGTGATGAGTTGCCTCATCTTGACTAACCAAAAATAGAACTCAACAAGAAAACAAACAAAAACAACAAAACAAAACTATACAAACAACCAACCCACAAAAGGAAACAACAGAAAGTAAGACAACAAAGCAAAGAAAAGAAACAAAACAACTACCCTACCAACCTATATACAAACCCCCCCACAAGGAAAATAAAACCCAGGAAAAGACCCAAAGACACTTGTATTTACATACTTCCTTAGATTGTGCAGGAGCATCAGGGCATTAGTTATGGTTCTGATCCTAGCAGATTCATCTTTGTATTCTGAAAAATGTTGTATTCTAAATTCATTGTGTTTAATAGAATAATCTCTGATAATCAGTAACTGAGGAAGCTCATCATGTTCATGATTAATCCATATGCATGTCTTATCTCCCAAATTTCCATAATCAAAATAGTATTCAACATTATTCACTGTGGAAAGGAAAAATACAACCTGATGTATTTCTGGCTCTGTTGGACATGCTTTTTTATTGACAGCTAGTCCTCCGTTTAACCCTGCACTTTTGTTGTTTGGCTCAATGTCAGGTCTCACTTCAAATTGAAGGATTTATGGCTCTTAATGGATTATTTCTTCATCTTTATCCAGCTTTGTTTCTTCATTCTAGATGTTCAGTTCATCCTCAAGTTCAGGAAACGTCCCAACATCCTCTTTAATTCTATGCACATCAACATCTAAATGAGTATCTTTATTATCATAACTTGATATACAGAAATTTATCATTTCTAAATCATCTAACTGTAAAGGTGAAACAACTTTTGATTAATAGGAAAACTCCCCTATTTCATTTTCAAAATGATTCTGGACTGATACTTAATCATGCAGAGCAACAGCATAATCCTCTGTATCCTCAACTTTCATGAATGGTTCATCAAACAACTCACATTTTCCATCCAGTAGAGTATCTAGTTCCATTGCCCTACAACATTCTTGCATCTGATCATTCAATTCAAAGAAGTCATCTATGGAATTAAGATTTACTTTCTTTTCTATGACTTCATTAGTTGCTATAGTAGGGACTTCATTAGCAGCAGTGCCTTTAAATTGTTCCAGTACATGTTTACACTTTTTTATCAACTTATCCCTACCAAAACTACTAAATTTAGATATAGAAACATCATCCTGACAAGCATCTAATAATTCAATATATTTGTTTAGTGTGTCAAGATCAATTTCACATTTATCTTCCCCCTCATCAAACCTTTCTTGCTGATTGTTTAATGACTGAAAAAAAGGAGTAATTTCCTCTTTACTATTTTCAAAAGGTTCATACCTACAGTCTGCCTCACCCTTATGAGGAAGTAGAGAACTTCTATCAATCTCACCATAAAATGACTTAAGGAAAGATGTTTCTTCATTTTTATCAAAAGTATTAGGGTCAGAATCAAAGACTTCATCCTGACAAGTGGTTTCTTCTCTACAAATTTTGATAGATTTATACCGGCACTCCCCTTTTGAAGAACTCCTATCAATGTCACCGTAAAATGACTCAAGGAAAGATGTTTTTCTATTATCTCCTTCTAGAACTGATTCAACTATTGTATTTTCTAAACAACTCTTGATTACGGGTGTTGCATCTGCTTGTTGCTCTAGAATCTCTTCATTTTCCTGGTAGACTTCAGCCCTGAACACATCTAAATAAAATATTAGTCCTCTCAAGTATAGATCCAACCTTGTGAGGAAAGTCAGACAATTAATTTCACTGTGTTCCACAAACTGGTGTATCCTACAACAACTGGATAAACCAAAGTTAGATAAACTGTGAGGATAAAGCTGCCTCTTCAAAGTTTCCTGAAATAAAGGAATATCAACTTGACAACTGTCCTCATACACATCCATCAAAATGAGACCCTATTTTCAATTTTTTTTTTTTGAAATTTTATGAGATCTAACATATCTCAGAATAAAACTTGAAAGCTCATAAAATCAAACAAATCTTCGAAGCTTTAAGCTAGATCTTTGCAAAGATGCAACCAAAACCCCTCAAATAAGAGATATTTATAGACATTCAACCTCATATAATGACATATCCATGCAACATTTGTAGAAATCTACAGCTTCCTTGTTTAGGCCCTCCTTCTAGTGCCAATTTATGTTGGTCATGATGTTACTCATAAGCAAACATAGAATAAAAGTTACACAACAACCTTTACTCATCTTGAAAGATACGATGAATTCAAAGAATTCATGATCCCAAGTCTCCGTTGATTAGTTCATAATCTACTAACGTTACTCAGTGGTTAATGTGTGTTGTTGTTTTCCATTTTGGGGTCTTACATAGATCAGTAGATTCTGTTTCTTCAACCATGCTACACAGGGAGGTTACCTTACACAGTATATTTCTTCAAATGATGTGTCTACAGGCTGATATTTGCATGATATGTCCAAAGGTACATGTAGGTAGCTCAAAATATGCTAATGATGTTTAGTTATCTACGAGATGTCAGCATATTCCTCTGTTCTGCTTAATATTTATCATGATGTGCAGTTATGGAAGTGATTTCTATGAAATTAAAATGGGAAAAAGGGTTAGAGAAATGAGATTCCTAAAATTACTTGACTGAGATCACTGATCCACATACATGTTCCCATACAGAAATGAAGAGAAGAAAACTAGAATCATACTTCACCAGGACATTCCACAAATCCACATGATCCAGTGCAAATCTTCAAGGGAAAGTTGACAAAAACATGCAATAGAATGAAAGCGCTTCTAGTTGAACACAGGATTCATCATTGCATATCCAGAACTCAACTTGAAGATCACGTAAAGTTTACAATCAGGATGTAATCTAGAGCTTCATCTCCATTCAGTATGCTAAAGAACAAGTACATATATAGTGGTCTAAAAAAAGAACCTTGATGTTTCAACAATTCAATCCTCACTAGTCTCAGTAATCTGATCTCCTACATGAAATTGTTACAGGTCAGATTTTTTTTTGATGATTGACCCCCTCTTCTTACAGAGTGAAGGGGCTGAATATATATCTCTGTTTTTCTCCTCAATGCAATGCCTAGGAAACCCTAGCAAATCAATGGTCCACACACATGTGCACAGCATCAGACGGTGGGAAACAAATCCCGCCCAAATCTCGAGCAGCATCCAGACAGAGCGTCATTCCCTCAATAATGTTTCCACCAGCATTCTCCTCTGCATTGAAAGCTTTGTCTCCTCCTGGTGTGTTTGTGACTTCTAGGGATCTGGTCCACCGCTTGGGATGTCCTCACCATTAAAGCTCCATCACATCTCCACCTATGCCATTAGGTTCTGAAATGGATTCAAAATCCACCTGCCCTGCTTTCCTACCTTTTTGTATCGCGACCGCACATCGCTCTGATCATCGGCATGACCATCCTCATCGGAGTGAGCCAAAAATGTCTCATCGACCTCATCTTTCTGGCCGATGCACCTCCTTTTCTTACCTGCGCACCTGCGGTCAACATACAGAAGTTAAGCATCATCATTTAAATAACCAGCAGGAGGATAAACATTTATATTAAATCATGCTTTGAATGTGCAAACGTATATATCGGGTCATGATTTTAAGATCAAGGGATGTTCGAAATATGACCCCCACGAGTAAAATGAGCTCCCTCTCGAAAGATCAGGGTGACATCAATGGAAGGGTGATTTGGCTTTATCGCCGCAGTTACCATGACGTCACTGTCATGTCATTAAAAAAAAGGGGGATCATTGGATACATACCTCTGCGAGGTAAAAGGATGATGACATCACCATCAGGTTGATTTCCTTTGTTCATCGGGCTCAGATAATGTCATCGTCATATCGACATGGGGTGATATTTTGTGAGGGGGTGATCTAAAAAAGATCAAGTGATATTCAGAATATCGGGTGATATTCGAAATATGACCCCCGCAAAATATATGAAGTTGTTTTGATTGACAGATACAGTTATCACATAAAATTAACGTCCAGAGTTTGCGGACCAAATGATTATCGAGTGATAAAATAGGATCAGGGTGATCTAACATAAGGTGACCAATATTTGAAATATGACCCCCCCTCAGGAATATTAGGTTTGACCAGAACTTTGACTTGCCATAACTTTCTTACTTGGCTGAATTTCAGGGTGATGCAAAAGGCAAACCTGCATGGAATTTCATGCACTTTCCAACTATGAGGTCAATGATATGAAATACTGACTTTGACAAACTAACCTCATCATAGTGACCTATCCACCCCTTTATGCAGGGTCATTTGCATGACTCGTTTTTTTACCAAACCACCGAGAAGCAGAAAACAACACAAGCCAAAGTAGCAAAAGTTGGGTCCCTATTTTGTCAAGTCAAAATGGGGCGTGTTGTGTAACCACACAACAAATACATATATATTTTACGATGTTTTGAGTTGTCGATAGTATATATATTTTACTATGTTTTGAGCAATTGATAGCATAATATATATTAATGTGTTTTGTAAAGCTAAGAGCTTAATAGATTACTGTGTTTTGTGAAGACTATATATATATATATGAGTGTAGAAAAACTAATAGCTTAGTATATCATTGTGATATAAGAAGCCGATAGCTTAGTCTATCTCTGTGTTTTTGTGAAGTCTTTAAACTTAGTGGAAATCTGAGTAAACTAGACTGTTTAACTTAAATTATTGTCATGTGATGTTTGAGTCTAGAAGCATAAACATAGTTCAGTAGGAATATGAGGCTGATTAGTCTTACACTCTAATTATTTTGGTTAAGACTTAACTCTTTAGACTTACATTGAATAGAATGAGAACTCTGTGTTTCATCTTTATCTTTTGATATAGAAAATATGTGCAGGCTGATAGGTCATAGAAACATTACCTTTAACAAGTTGAAAGGCTATAGAACACATTAGGTATCTAATAGATACAGTCAGTAAACTTTAGCAATTGAAAAGATCATTTGCAATAAGCATTAGTATGTTTTTATGCTAAGGTTGAAGTAACCCTATCATGCTTGAACTCTTAGATATTGTTTGTGTAGTAACTAGACATTTGTTATACTATGAGATAACTAATAAATCCAACTATTTTTAGTTATCTATAATCTTCATTTGCACTCAGGATAGCAGAGGATACAAATGTTGTTTTATTTCTCTTAAAACTTGTTCAAACTATCTTAGATATCAAACTGAATCTCTCAAAATCATTGTTTTTAGTCTTAGAAGTAGAGACTAGAGGTTTTGATAAAGATGATTCTTTTATCTCTTCAACATATTAAAGTTTTATTATTTTTCAATTCAAGACTTTGAGAAAGGTTTTTTCTTATTATAAAAGTGTATAGAAATGTTTTGGATATCATTAGAAGCACTTGAATATATGTTATATATTTATATATTAAAAATATATGTTTTCTTTGACTAGATCATGTATTTCCATTATGCAAAGATGATGTATTATCGTTCTTAATATTTCTATTTTGGTGAATGAAAGAAGACCATTAGGTCAAAGACATCATTATTTTATTATTTGTCTAGACTTATATCCTTTATCATATTAAAAATATTGAACTTAGCCAAGAGTACTTATGCTTTTGTTAGTGTCTTACATAGAGGAGGATAAACCTTGTGTATTATATTTTACAAGAAAAGCTGAATTCGATCAATGACCAAGTAGTCAAGATTTGATGAGTGATTCTCAAGTTGTTCTTCATTATCTCTAGCTTCTTCAAGATAAAATTCCAGATGCCTGATTATTCTATCCATTTTGTGGTAGTCCTCTGACTTCTCCTTGAGAGATTGTTTTAGATTATCTTCAATTTTCCTTTTCTCTTCAATTTCTTGGGTGAATCTCATAACCCCTGATTCCATTTCATGTCTAACCATAATGACCTCTTTTGATAGCTTCTCACATAGCTTGTTTTTCTCATTCAGATCATCATTAGTATCATTGGCTTCACTTTGACTTGCTAATTGTTGAAGTAGTTCCTTTCTTTTTTTCACAGAGATACTCAGTTTTTCTTTTAGCTCATTTATGAAATCATCAGCTTGTTTGAGTCTTTCTCTCAAGTTGTTGACTTCAGAGTGAGATTGCTCAAGATCATCTAAGGCAGACTGAAGTTGTTCCTTCATACCATACATATCCATTGAGATTCCCATATCTTCCTTAAGCTGTTAGGCTCTATTTAGAGGAACTTAGCTCTGATACCAATTGTTGGAAACAATGCAGATAACTAAGAGGGGGGGTGAATCGGTTATCTTAAATATCTTAACTTTCTTTTCTTCTTTAATATTAATGCAGCATCAAAACATAAGAGCATACATAATCATGAGAGCAGAAATAAAATCAACACAAGGATTTTTTCGTGGAAAACCCTGTTAAGGGAAAAACCACGGGGTGACTAACCCAAGATTGTATTCTCTGTTAAAAGAATAAGAAGTACAAAATGGCACTTGCCAATTAGGGCTCACTGCCCAAGCACACTGCTCAAAAGAGGCACACTGCCTACAAGAGACTCACTGTCTACAAGGTATATAAAAAGTAACCAGGTGTTTGAACTAATGAGAGGCATCCACATATCCTGAGGTTTAGTTCCAGTTAGGCTCAATATACTGATCTAATGCACTTCATTCTTCCTCTGCTCTAATGTTGTTGTTCTGTCACATACAGGACTTGTATTGCTGCTTCCACACTTCTCTCTACACCTCCTCACACACTTCCACACACACAACACCTCGCTTCATATTGAAATCCATTTGGTATATATATCTGCATCAAGGATTTCAACATCTTCCTAGTCGGCAACCGGAATACTAAAGATATTTCTAAGACACTGATCTGTCGGCTAAATACATGCTTAATATGTGATGCGTATCAAGGACATAGACATAGAAGTCATCATTCATGTCGGTCAATCATGTATGATCTCTTAAATAGCTTGAACACCATCAATTTCTCATCCAGATTAAAGTCTGATGCTTTGTCGGTCAGTTCTTTCTCAGTCTACTCTGCCTGTCAGGAACCCAACACTTAGGTGCTCATATCTTTTCACTCTTTCATCATCGGAGGCTCAATCTCTAGAATGTAGCAGCCATGGTACTCCTCTTGACTTGTCTAAGTCTGCAACTTTTTGAGTTACACCATCTGAGAGATCCGGACCGGATTGTCGGACCTTGCTGCATGCTATGTTCTTGTTCACCGAACCAAAACACTCTTCAATCTATCTTCCGGTATAGGCATACTATGTGCTGCCGATGTGTGGGATAGACTTTGTTGCCATCAATGACAACAATAATGAAGCCACACAGTGTCTCTTGCCAACAATCTCCTCCTTTGGCATTGATGGCAACACTTAGTGAAAAATGATGAAGTGTCGTAGCACTGTTCTACCTTGGCTAATGCTCTATCTTGTGCACTGTTCTACCAGAGCTCCCTCTTAGCTAGATTCCACATTTTTCACTACTCCTCACTCCCCCTTTGACATCAATGGCAAAGGGTGGAATCTGCACACCAAAATTTGCAAAAATTATTTTATACATAGTCGCATAAGTATTTATACATGTTATACTTACATATACTTAAGTATATCCGCAAAGGTAGTCTTCAACTATACAACTTCTGTCACCTAACTTTGCTTCATCCTATCCAAAATTGAAATGTGGCCAGTCAAAAAAAATGCAAAATCTTCTCCCCTTCTTAAGTCTACCGGATCACTAGTCTGGGCTGTGATCTGAGCATCAGTTAAGGCCTCACGCATGGCCTCTAACTTGGGGATAATTATCCTTCTTAGTTCACTCATCCTACTTATTATATTCTTCCTCTCTTTTTCAAGCCTCTTTATCTCATTTATAATGGTGATGGCCTGGCACTCTTGATTCATTAAAGATGTGGTGAGGGGATCAAAATTCTGAGATAAACTTGACAATTTATCGTCTTGTTCTTTTACCTTCTTTTTAATATCCTCTGTCACTTTAGACCAAGATAGACAAAATGTATATATTTCTCCAGCATCTTTAAGAGCATTTTCTAGGCTCTTTATGCCAATATCTAGGGTCCTCCTGTCATTAGTTATGAGTCCCTGCACTTCAGTGAATCTCTTTCCCAAAAAAAAATTCCAAACTTTCTCTTCTGCCGATTTCTCCAAAGAATCAAAATGGGTGCTAACAGAGTTAACTAGAGATTTCAAGTTACCGGATGAAGAGGCCGAAAGATCCTTTTGGAAGGATGACTTGATCTTCTCTAGCACACCAGATGCAATCTCTATCAACTCACAATCTTCCATGTGAGACTTCAGAAGCTTTTCTTTTGCTTTAGCTTGAGCAAAAGATGCTACCTTCATTGTCTGGACCGGAGAGAGGGAGTTAAAATTGAGTGGTCCTTGAAATAGTTCCGGTTCATCTATTTCCATCATCTCTTTGGTTAAGAAGTTTTTCACTGCTTCTGCAGTGTCTCTTGCCAGAGATAGAGTCTTCTTTCCTTTTGCATCCTCAGAACTGTCATTAGAGATCTTCTCTGTGTGTTCTTCTTCTCTTCCCTTTTCCTCCTCTACTTGACTCAATTTCTTCTCTTTTCTTCCTTCTCCTTCAGTTCTGGAGTCTGCAGGGGGATCCAGAAGAGAGATGTTTACATCTTCATGGACTTCCTCTTCTAGAACAGAGGAATCCAAGTCCTTAGTCCTCTCCTCACCTATCTCCTTTGACTCTTTTGCAATTTTCTCAGTAGATTCTTCTTTTGATGCACTTAATCCTTCGACATCCATGGCAAAAGGTTCTTCATCTATTTCCTCTATGATAGGAAGATTGAATCTTTTGAAGGCATTCCAGAGGATGTCTTCTATTTCTTTTGCCACCTGATCAGTTTCTCCAAGCATAAGTTTTTTCATTCTGGCTTTGCTCCAGAACTCATCCTTGCAGTCCTTAAAGATCATGGTCATTTGTTTTGGAGTAATGGAAGGATAGAGCTGAATTGCAATCTATTCACGGATCTCTAAATCCTTTTCTTTGGCATTCTCTTTTCTGAGTTCAAGTACCTTCTCTAGACTTTTGGGAATTAGAGAAATGATTTCAATGAATGCTTTATTATAAATGTTAAGGTACTTAATTATATCTTCCTCCAAAATTCTTTTGTCAGTATCACTGTAATCATCATACAATTTAGTGACTGGTTGCAGGTTTCCATCCACTGTGACTGCCTTGATGATATCATTAATAGAAAGAGTGGGCCTTTGTAGAAATTCTTCTGCCTCTTCTTCTTTGTTTTTGTCGGCAGAGGATTCCCTGGAAGTTTTCTTTTTCTTCTTCATTTTCTTAACCTCTTCATCAATCTCTGTTTCTTCACCATCCTTTTGGCTTATGTATGACCTTGTGGCCTTTATCTTCGTTCTCTTCTCTCCCTTTCTGGATGTCTTGGCTTCCGGTTTTGAGGCTTTTGGGCTCTTAGATGTGGTAGTTGTAGAGCTCTTGGAGGATCTAGTCTGGGAGGAGGCTTGTACCGGAACACTTTCCTTTTCTGCTTCTTGTTTCTCTTTCTCAGCTCTTTCTATTTTTTCTCTATTTGCATCAACTGCCTCTTTTGAAATGCCATATCTTTTGGCAACTTCCTCTACTTCCCTTCTCACTTTTCTTTTCATCTCTGGTTGTCTCAGTTCAACATGTATTTTTACACTCAATTCTTGAAAGGTTCCAAACCTTTCTACCTCAGGGTCCTTAGGCTGACTTAGCAAGTGTTGGACATGCAACTCCAGGATTTTCTCATCTACCTCATAGCCCATTGGCATAATCCAAACTATTCTAGGCTCAATTGCCTCCATTGATCAGTGTCTACCATGAAACACACTGTATCTTTGTATTTTTCAACTATTGTTTGTGGAATTCTTTCTCTGGCCTGCATCAAACTTTGGAAGTTTTTGAAGTATCCCTAGAGTGTTGTACTTTGAGCCTTGGCATCACCAAGCCCATACATATAATCTCTGATTTGTATGGCAACTGGTTTGTCATTTTACCATACCCAACCACTTGATCAAGGTAGCTCATTCATATAGTAAAAGAATAAATACAGTATTAAACCACCATAATTGAATGAGTTCTTCTTGTCCTTCTTGATCTTTTACAAGTTTTCTAACAGTTGGCTCAGGAGAAGCTCGCATAGATCATAGTCTACATTTTGCCTTAGCATCTAATATGTAGTATAAATTGCAGTTCCGGACACAGAGTTCTCCCTTCTGGAATGATATATTTTATAGCCAATTATCATAGAGGCAAATTTGATATCCAGATCTGTGATATCTTCTATTGTCATTGCTCTTTTGTCAAACTTTGATCCGGTAGCCTCACTTACTATTTGGTTCTTGATCGATTTGAGAGCAAGCAACCCACCGGATGAGTGCAAACCAGTTACTACCTTAATTGCATCCTTTGTTATCTTGAAGGACTTCAACAACCACATGAAGTTGTCATGTATTGTGCTAAGAACATACCGGACCCATTCATCTTCTACAAAATAGGGAAAGTGGATACAATGTCCAAAATGCTTATCCCGGATGGCCTTGTATTGAGGTTTGAGTTCAAAGGTTTCATCTATTAGTTGTTTATGGTAGATATCCATCAGCTTTGATTCTCCAAATTCCTCAATATTTGCATGGATGTATACCCTAACATCTTCTACGTGCAGAACCCCATGCGGAATGCTAGAAAAGGCGCCTAAGGGATCAACTTCTAGGGATTTGTAGGGGTGTTTCTTGAACATTGGGCATGGCCTATCAGTGATTTTAACAACCATAGGAGTAGCCATCTTTGCAAAAGATTTAGAGAGATATATTTAGAAATTGAAATACCTTTTTACGCTTCTAGGGTTTAGAATATGCGTCAGAAAAGATCGATGGTTGAATCAGATTCTACAGTTTGATCTTTGAGAAGGTTGTAACAATATTGATGCAGAGCTCTTCCTTTCCTTTTCTCGAATGCAATTGTGCAAATGATGAATATAAGAACCCTTTTATCTCTGCACAAACCCTAATTTCCTATTGCAATAAATGCACAACTTAAGTTATTTCGATTGCTTTGTTCTAAGAGAGATCTTTCTGAATCACTGAGATGCACTTAGAATTATTTTTAGTGATAATTGACAATATATCTCCTTTCCTCCAATCACGCCATTTATTAGCAGATCAAGATATTTCAATTTTGAATCATACCGGATCTAACTGTGAAAATCTTGCTTTTACCAGATGGCTGTCAAACCAGATCAATCTTGACTGATCAAACTCTTCAAAACTCCTTGCGGATCTTTCATATTTTTACTGAGGGTTATTTGGACATTTCTCTGAGAGCCCTTTAATCCACAACATTCCAGTGCCAAATTTAGGCACTAATTAACTGGTTGGGGGAATTTATTTTCCTTTGTGACTCCCCTTGAGTTAGAGCTCATCTGTTTAGTTTCCAGAAGGAATATCAGCACCAGATTCTGGTGTGGATCCATCCCCAACATTTTCTGTACTTCTCTTCACCCAAATCTTGTTCATCTCCCTTTGAACATCATCCTCGTTCACTTTTCCTTTTCCTTTGTCTTGATTTTGATTATGATGCACCAGACCCTTTTATCCTGATTCTTACTTCTGTAGAATTTGGCAATATGACCGGATCTATTGCAATTGTAGCAAACAATATTTCTTTGCATATGTGACTGATATCCTCTAGATCTGCATTGATTAGCCATATGTCCCATTCTATTGCATGCAAAGCATCTACCATTGAATGAATTATTTATTTGCATATTTTTGCATTCATGAGATTTGTGACCATACCTTTGGCAGTTGAAACACTGTCCGAAGAAGGATGAATTAGTCTGATTCATTCTTCTTCTGCACTGAGTTGCTTTATGACCAAAATTGTTGCAATTGTAGCAGTATCCATTGAAGGATGGATATCTTTGAGCATTTGGTTGCCTTACCGGAGGTCTTCTAGGCTTGTTCCTTGGATTTCCTGATCCATAGTTTTTCTGGCCAGATCTGGAGCTTTCACCTTTCTCATATCCCAAGCCATGCTTGTCATCTACCCTCTTTTGACTTTCAAGAAGAACTTCAAGTTGAGCAGAGATTATCTTGAATTTCTCTTTGTATTCATTTGTTGTTTGAAGATCCCTTTTAAGAGTGTCTATCTGATTCTCAAGTTGTTCTTCATTATCTCTAGCTTCTTCAAGATCAGATTCCAAATGCCTGATTATTCTATCCATTTTGTGGTAGTCCTCTGACTTCTCCTTGAGAGATTGTTTTAGATTATCTTCAATTTTCCTTTTCTCTTCAATTTCTTGGGTGAATCTCATAACCCCTGATTCCATTTCATGTCTAACCATAATGACCTCTTTTGATAGCTTCTCACATAGCTTGTTTTTCTCATTCAGATCTTCATTAGTATCATTGGCTTCACTTTGACTTACTAATTGTTGAAGTAGTTCCTTTCTCTTTTTCACAGAGATACTTAGTTTTTCTTTTAGCTCATTTATGAAATCATCAGCTTGTTTGAGTCTTTCTCTCAAGTTGTTGACTTCAGAGTGAGATTGCTCAAGATCATTTAAGGCAGACTAAAGTTGTTCCTTCATACCATACATATCCATTGAGATTCCCAAATCTTCCTCAAGATGTTAGGCTCTATTTAGAGGAACTTAGCTCTGATACCAATTGTTGGAAACAATGCAGATAACTGAGAGGGGGGGTGAATCAGTTATCTTAAATATCTTAACTTTCTTTTCTTCTTTAATATTAATGCAGCATCAAAACATAAGAGCATACATAATCATGAGAGTAGAAATAAAATCAACACACATAACACAAGGATTTTTACGTGGAAAACCCTGTTAAGGAAAAAACCACGGGGTGACTAATTCAAGATTGTATTCTCTATTAAAAGAATAAGAAGTACAAAATGGCACTTGCCAATTAGGGCTCACTGCTCGAGCACATTGCTCACAAGAGGCACACTGTCTACAAGGTATATAGAAAGTAACCAAGTGTTTGAACTGATGAGAGGCATCCACATATGCTGAGTTTTAGTTCTGGTTAGGCTCAATATACTGATCTAATGCACTTCATTCTTCCTCTGCTCTAATGCTGTTGTTTTGTCACATACCAGACTTGTATTGCTGCTTCCACACTTCTCTCTACACCTCCACACTTCCACACACACAACACCCTGCTCATACCAAAATTCATTTGCTATATATATCTGCATCAAGGATTTCAACATCTTCCTAGTCGGCAACTGGAATACTAAAGATATTTCCAAGACACTAATCTGTCGGCTGAATCCATGCTTAATATGTGATGCGTATCAAGGACATAGACATAGAAGTCATCATTCATGTCAGCCAACCATGTATGATCTCTTAAGTAGCTTGACCACCATCAATTTCTCATCCAGATTAAAGTCTGATGCTCTGTCGATCAATTCTTTCTTAATCTACTATGCCTGTTAGGAACCCAACACTGAGGTGCTCATATCTTTTCACTCTTTCATCACTGGAGGCTCAATCTCTAGAATGTAGTAGTCATGGTACTCCTCTTGACTTGTCCAAGTCCGCAACTTTCTGAGTTACACCATCTGAGAGATCCGAACCTGATTGTCAGAACTTGCTGCATGCTCTATTCTTGTTCACCGGACCTAAACACTCTTCAATCTGTCTTCCTGTATAGGCATACTATGTGCTGCAGATGTGTGGGATAGACTTTGTTACCATCAATGACAACAATAATGAAGCCACACAGTGTCTCTTGCCAACAATTTTGATATTGCAAAGTATTGGATTAAGGGAGTTAAGAACCCTAGATTTTACCCCGAAGAGTTTAGAAAAACTTTAACTCTTAAGTCAATTATGATATTGATTTAGTCTATTGTATACTTTGGTCGACGGTCAAAAGGTCGAGAAACCATGGATCAAGACAATATTAAGAGACTTAGAAGCACTTTGTTGTTAGAAAGTCAATACTAGTAATATATAAGTCAAGTATGGTTATTATTTGAGTGGAGAGTAAAATGACAGGAAGTCATAGGCCCTAATAAATTGATAATATGCAATAAGGGCATCTCAAAAAATATAAAATTATCTAAACGTACATATTGTATGAATATCCTAGATAAGGAATATCTCTAAGTTAAGTTGACTAGAATTTGAGTATAGTTTAGATAATTATGTCTAGTGATACTAGCCAAACAAGTCAAACTATAGGATGAAATAGTCTCCAAGTTGAGTTAGAGGTGTGTGAACACATGACTAAATTTATTGCAAATGTTTATCTATATAGAAACTTTGGCCAAAGTTATGCATTTGTCTCTACATGCATTAGTCGGTTCACAGTATCTAGATGGCGTAACTGGTCAGAAAGATCATACTTAACTAGAAGATCATATAGAGTTGTATGGTCGATTGAGTTAGGTAGGAAACAACACTAGGACTCATATGGCAACTTGTTAGATCCATATATCTATCCTCTTCATGAAGGGTAGGGCCACTTCCAAGAACGAAGGTGTGTGGGGGACCTCCAGTCTATGGTTTGAGGGAAAGAACTCAGATGATGCTCTCCCTTTGTAGGAAAAGACTTGCCAAGACTTGAATGACAGATATCAAGATTCCAGAGACAATATTCTTATGTAAAACTTCATGTTATGATCATGATGTAAAACTATTCTTTTACCAAGATCAATATTTTTGTAAGTGTAAAGTGAAATTTTATCATTATAATTTATCTTTGAATATATTGAATTTCAAGGTTGGAAATTATTCAAAAAATATATACTTTTATTTCTTTGAAGTTTAGAAAATTATAAAAGAAAAAATATTTCACTCATGTATATCATGTTCTTTTACTTTCTTAGTAAATTGTGTGTGTAATTCCGAGTAATATGAGAAGGCATGTTACATATGGTATTAGAGGTAACCGAGTTCAACACATGGACCTAGGTGCTCACTACGAGAAAACTTGTCAACATTTAGCAGATTAGCTAATGTTTGAAATTGGTTTTATGCTAGAATGACATGGAAAAAAACCAAGAAGACTGCCAAAAGTCTCTTCCCCAGCATTTGCCCAAGATAGTAGTTAAGAAAGAACTTACTGAGGAGGTTGAACTCAAGGAGCATATTAATTATGTTGAGGGAGCATGGCTGGAGGATTCAGAGACTTTGGTTGTCGCTCTTAAGCCAATATGGTTAGAAAGGAAACAACGTATTAAACTGGCCAAGAAACTCATTATTCCTACTTGTGTAGTTAAACCAAGTAAACTATCTGCTAAATGTGACATGCCATTTGGATGTGGTCGTGACACTCTTGTTTTAGGAAAAGAGGTGATGGAGGAGTACATGCATGTACATCCACCCTCTAAGTTTTTTTTATTGGATTTTGATGGGGAAGAGGAACTAGAGGAATATCCTTTAATTGACGGTGACATGTAGTCTTGTCATGTTAATTATCTAAATAAGGATGTAATTATACCCAGAATAAAATGCAATAAAGATGGGATTGTCCGCTCAAATCTGAGTTTTTCTGAATGGATTTTATTGATGAATTTTAAATTAATGAGATACATTATTCTAAATTTTAATATATAATTTGACACAAATATCAGGTGTGATATAGAGTATCATCATGGTTTGAAATTGAACAAATCTTGAAGATAGTCAAGGAGAGTCGAATCCTTCTGAAAACCCTATGGCTAAGCTGGATTTGATATTGACCATGTTGAATGAAACCAAGGAAAGGCTTGGAAACTTGGAACAAGAGGTTAGGGATCAAGGTAAATCTGAAGTAGGAAATGAGGATTCACATCAAGGAGATTATGAATATGTCCATGAATCCAGTATTCATAGTGAGCAAAGGGAGAATGTTGATAAGACTAAGTCCCAAGAAGAGAAGAGAAGTAGAGTTGCCTCTGAGCTATCTAGAGATATGAAGAAAGTCACGCCACCTAAGTTCAATGGAAAAGAAAGTGGTGATGCTGTTGAAGCTTGGTTGACAGAGATGGAAAAATATTTCTAGATTCAAAATTACTCTGAGATACCCAAGGCATTATGGGGTTCCTTTCAACTGGAAGGAGAAGTGTCCATGTGGTCGATGAACAAGAAGATGGAATCAGGGTTAAGTTCTTTAAGATTAACTTGGGATCAATTTGTGGTCTTATTTCACTAGAGTTGGTTACCATAGCTTCTTTTTAGCAAAAGCTGACAGATTTTCGAAATCTGAGACAAGGGGATATGTCAGTGGTCAAATATTGGGAAAACTTTGCCTGTCTCCTGAAATATGTGCCTCAATATTAGAAAGATGAAAGGTTCAAGATCAAGAGATTTATCATGGGTCCAAATGCCCAGATAGATGGAGAAGTGGATGTGCATGGCCCTTCTACTATGGACCAAGTTTTGGAGAAGGCAATCAAGCAAGAGAAAAAATTGAAGTTAATTTCTGCATTTTTGCGAGAAGAATCACAAGAGGTTTAATAAGACACCAACTTCATAGCCTTTCAAGAAAAGGAATGGTAAACAAGATGTGGCTATTGGCAACATAGTCAAGAGACACTATTGATAGAATGTTGTCATTGATGGCAACAAGGTAAGTCCGGATGAACAAAGTTAAGCCTGAAACAATCTAAAGCATCTGAGTATTTTGGTCCGCATTCCTCTGTTGTTGAGTATTTTGATTTGTGGTTCTAAGGAAATGTAGACACATGTCATAAGCATCTAAATTCATATTTGTCGCACTTGAAGTCCACTGGATCATATTTGACAAGTTCTTCAGTATCAGCTTCCAGTCTAACAGTATTTCTCTGTGACAGAACAACAGTTCTGAGATCCATATTTCTCAATGAAAGAATATTATGCTCTATAGTTCTGCAGGTATGCTAAGAGGTCCATAATGAATGTTGTCTATGATTTTTAGAGTCTCATATGGTTCGTATTGGAAGTTTTGATGTGACAATTGAACTGGTCAAGTGTGTACTTAAGGGATAAGTCGAAAGGCATGTTAGATCTATATGCAGTGAGCATATATTGTTTGAAGAATTAATCCAAGTGGTTGAATGATTGATGCCGACCTATATGAAGACTATTGTATGTTTGTTTGGGTCCACATTCTTGTTTGTGCACAAGATCAAGATGACAAGGTATAACACTTGTATACACATTTCATGTCTGGCTTGTCGACCTGATTGTGAGATGAATCTTGTTGCAGATATATATACTTGATGGATTTCAGTGTTGGGTAAAAAGTGTGTGTACAAATAGAATGTGAATTCCATGATTGTGCGACCTAAGGTAGTTCTATGATTAGCAAAAGGATAAAAAAGGCAGTAGGACAGAAGTATATGTGAACCAGAGCAGAAAAGCAAGGCAGACAGTATGAAGTCCTTTGAATCTATATACTGAGAAAATTGGTACTACACCACAGCATTTTGTAGATGCACCTGTAGTAGTCCTCTCTTAGCAGTGAGCCACTTCTTTCTATATTCTCTTCTCTTCTATTTGGTAGTGAGCCTATTGCAGTGAGCACTTCTTTGGATAGTGAGTCCTTAGGAAGTCAGCCCTAAGGCAGTGAGCCTTCATGTAATTTGGTATTGCTATCATAATAAATTGTGAGCTAACACTCACCGTGGTTTTTCCCTTTTTGGGTTTTCCACATAAAATCCTAGTGTCTATGTGTTATGAATTTGTGGTTTCTCTTCTTGTGTTTACTTTGATTTCATGTTATTGAATTTGGTAAATGGATTAATGAATGTCTGAATGAAATTTTTTTAGAATATTGATTCACCCCCCCTCTCAGTATTCTTTGTATTCAACAATTGGTATTAGAGAAAGGTTCCTTGGAAGAAGTCTAACAGCTTGAGGAAGATCTGGGAAAGAATACTCATGGCAGTTAGAAGGTATCCTGCTCCAGGTAATGGCACAATTAATCAAGAATTAAAAATAGCTCTTGAGGATCTTGATAAGTATGAAGTAGAGATCCAGGATTTGAAAGAAAATGTCAAATATGCAGATGAATGCATCCTGAAGCTAAGAGAGCAAGTTAACAGATCAAAGGATAGGAATAGAGAGCTAAGTGAACAATTGATTGAAGCAAATGAAATCAAAAATAATTTATCAAGGTTGGTTGAAGAGAAAGAAAAAGCTGAGAAACATTTGAATCAAATGAGTCTGAGGAATGTAAAAAATTGGCTAAAGATGTTTTACTTATGAAATATGATCTGGAAGCAGCAAATAGCTATAAAGAAAAAATCAAAATAAGCTCTGCAAATCTTAAGGAGTTGATTGAAAGTCAGAAGAGTTTAGATGACAAGAAAGGCATGGGATTTGAAAAAGGAGAAAGTTCTAAATCAGGTGGAGAAAGTTCTAAATCGAGATGTAGAAAACAAAGGCAACTAGTTCTTGAATCAAAGAAGAAGACCTAGAAGACCTCTGGTCAAAGGTACCCTTCTTTCATTGTTTTAAATGCAACAAGTTTGGCCATAAGGCTACTCAGTGTAGGAGTAGAATGAATCAAAATTTTCCATCATTCTCTGATTAATGTTTCAATTGCAAGAAAATTGGTCATAGATCAAATGAATGCAGAAGTCTGGTAAGGAATGGTTTTAACAATGCAAGGAATACTCAATTCTTCAATGGAAAATGTTTTGTATGCAATAGATTTGGGCATATGGCTAACCAATGCAGAACAAGAATGAATCCAATGAATAGAAGGAATCAAGGATAAAGGAATGTGGTATGCTACAATTGCAATAAGTTTAGACATGTTGCAAGATTCTTCAGATACAAGAATGAGAAAAGAGACTATTCTAAAGAAAAGAGGAAAACAGGGCAAAGAGAAGATAAAGGTAAGAACAAGATTGATCCAGTGGAAATCAAGAAAGAAATGAGCAAGGTCTAAATTAAGAAGGATGTTAATGAGGTCAAAGATGGATTTGCACCAGCCTCTGGTGCAGATACTTCCTCCGAAAAGTAAATTGGGAGCTCTAGCTCAAGGCGAGCTATATTGAAAATCCAAATCCCCTAGCTAGATAATCAGTGCTGGGATCTGGCATGAAGAAATGATGTGAAGCTTCATATGACAGATCTTTTGAAAGTAATTCCGGAAGAGAAGAATCAAATGTGGAACATTGCGAAGCAATCTAGGTCGGTTGTGCTCAATAGAGAAGGGTTTGATAGTTTTTTGAAAGACTACATTTATGGCGATTAGGTTAAGGCAATCAAAAGTTAAAAGGATCAGATTCAAAAGGATAATCACTTTACACTCAAACTATCAAGTGCCTAAGGAGAACTCGAATGAAATTCCAAGAAACTACAGCGATTTCCAAAGTGATTCAAAGCAATCCAAATCGATCTCAAATGAAGAAAACCCTAGCTCGACAGAAAAAGGTATTTCCAGTTGAAACCCTATTTTGAATTTGTTTAAGTTATTATGGAAATGGCAACACCACAAGTGATTGATATAACTGAGAGAGCCCAGGCAAAATTCAAGAAGCATCCATTCAAATCAACAGAGGTCGATCCAAATGGTGCATTTTCATAATTTTTGTTTGGTGTTATGCATGTGGAAGACGTTGGGGCTTATATTCATGTTGACCTAGAAGAACATGGAGATAGTCAATTCACATATCTATATCTAAAACATCTAAGTGACAATAAACTTGATCTGAAGGAAGAATTCAAGAGAAGAAACTTATTCAGTATATAGATTTTCTAGTTTTCGCAGAAGATGAATGGGTCTGATATGTCTTAAGCTAAATTCATGATGAGTTTATGTGGCTTAATTCCACATTCAAGATCACCAAAGATGCCATAAGGCTGGTCACAAGATTAAACCCTACCGGTACAGTGCCTATATTGAAGGATGTGAAAAATGATACAGTGATGAAAGCCACCAGAGCAAAATTTGATAAAAGGGCATTAACAATCAGTGACATTGAAGATCATGCAGTTAGATTTGCATCCATGGTGATCGGCTATAAGGTCTACTTCACAAACTAGGAGAACTCTGTCTTCGATACTACCATATGCACTGCATATCAAATGGCTAAGGAAAATGTAGAGTCTGACATGTGTGAACTGCTCTGATAACAATTAATGGAGAACTTGAAGAAAACAAAAGAGAACAAATACCCTTTCAAATTTGGTACGTTGAATTTGTGCCTATTTTTCTACATTATGCAAGAGTTATCAGGCATGAAAAATCAATTTTGGACTGGAGACGAACCTGTTGCAGTACAGATTAGAAATCAGTTGAGTAGCATAGGAAACATAGATGCACAAAACTCTGCCCTATGGGCTTACTTCAAACATTTCCAAAAAGTAATGCAATCTAGGGAGAGGATCCCTAAGACCATTGTGGAGAAATACAAAGATGATATATGCTTTATTGTAAATAAGGATCAATGTATGATGGAGGTTGTGGAGCCCAAAATTATCTGGATCTTACCAATGGGTTATGAAGTTGATGGAAAAATACTGGACAACTATGCACAACATATGCTAAGTAAACCCAAGGATCCCAAAGAAGAAAGATTTGGGACATATGAGGAGATGTCTACAAAAATCCATGTTGAGGTGAGAAAACCTGACATTTCAAAGAAGGCCCAGAAGATAGCAGAAGATTATGCACTGAAAAAGGGTTTTACCAAAGAACAAGTCAGAGAGACAAGAGAACAGGCACAAGTAGAAAGGGAAGCAAAAGAGAAGAAAGAAAGTGAACCAGTCAAGGCTCCAGAAGAACCTAAAAGGAAATTAGAAAAGCCTGAAGTAACAAAAAGAAGAACCAAAGGATCTACCTCTGCAGAAGCTGAATATGTATCCTCCAGTCCCACATCATCTGCAAGTGTTGAGGTACCTACCAAGAAATCCACTAACAAAGGTCCCAAAAGATATAAGACAAAAGGAAGAAGAATGTATGTCAGTGTAGGCCAAGGTATTGAGGAGGAAACTGAATCAGATGAAGAGGTTAAGAAAATGAAAATCAAAACAACTGAAGCCTCCAATAGTAAACCAGACAAACCCTCTGACAACAAAAGAAGAAAGAAAGAGAAGAAGACTGAGCCTGCAAAACAATAGGCTACAATAAGCTTGGAAGAAGTCTTGAAGGCCATGGCAATCTAAAACCTATTGCCCAATTATATGATGACTATAATGATGCAGACAAATACATTATTGAGATTGATGTTATAGAATACTTGAACATATACAATAAGGCTCTTGTTGCGATAAGTGTTGATCTCCCAGATAGCCTGAAGAGTATAATGTCTACAAGGAAAGAAACTGTTATGGCCAAGGACATTGAACTCAGAGAGCATACACTGATAAAGTTATGTCCAGGGATCACTCCTAAAGATAAGGCAAAAATCTCCAAAGTACTTAGCAAGGAGTTCAAAACAAAGAAAAGGGTGAATACTCTCATGTCAGATGACATTGAGAAAGTAGTTAAAGAGACTGAGGAGATCATCTTAAAAGTGTTGAAGGAATTTTATCTCCCAACAATATATGACACTGAAGAAACAAATGTTGGAGATGACACAGCTAACAAAGAGCCAAAGGAGAAAGAAGCCCTTTCTACTAATACAGCTGTCAAGGACAAAATTGAGACAAGTCTTTCTCCAAAACAACAAACTGATGACCAAGCACACAAGGAGAAGACTAAGGAGTAGAACAAAGCCGATGATCATCAAGATGAGATGAGCCTTATACCGGAGCATAATGTTGATGGAAATAAGGCTATGGATCTAGATCCTCTCGAGAAAAATAAATAAGAAGAAGTCTCTGATACAGCAAGAGACACTACTGATTCTATAAAGGAATTTTTGGAAAGAGAAAAACAAGTCTTGGATGAGCTTGAGTTTTTGCAAGGTCCAATAAACTTGGATTCAATGTCCCCTGTGCAGAAATTTAAATTGGTATCAATTGTGTAAGCAAAAGCACAAGAAGAAATATTGAAGTCACATATAGAGGACAGTGAACTCATTGGTGTGGCATCCAACATTTTGGAGAAGTTGATGCCATCATATCAAAAGGATACATCAATGTCTTCAACAAATCAACTCAAGGGACTCATAAACTCAGTAAATGTGCATTTTGAATCTTTTGAAAAGTCTGCAGAAATGAAAGTAAGAAAAGAGTTTGATGAGAAGAGATTAACTAAGTTGAAGACCATGTTGATCAATGACAAAAAAAGTTTATTAGATGATGGAATAAAAGGTATACAATGTGCTATTAAAGAAGCTTGTGATTTGTACAAATTTTGTTTATCATGGCCGAAAGCCACAAAGGAGTTAGAAGAAAAGATCAAGGATCTGAAACTACAACTGACAAATATTTCTAAGTCATTTAATCTGGCAGTTGAGTTAGTAAGTAGCAAAGAGATACAAGTTGTCAATATTCATAATGACTTAAGTAATCTAATGAATAAGAGGGATCAAATGAAAAATAGAATGTGTCAATTGAGAGGACTAATAAGTCCTAGGCTCGACTCAATGTCAAATCTTGCAGCAGAAGTACTACAGGTAAGTGCACTAATTGACACACCCTCTGATATACAGAAGGCAGAAAAAATTGTTTTCCTAATAAATGGCCATATACAAATTTTGGAAAATGCAAAGAAGAGTTGGGATGGAGAGCTAGCTCAAATCAAGACCATTTTCAATGACATCATGCAACCCACAACAAATTAAGTTGAAGATTGTACATGTACATATGCAGTAGAATATAACAGTTTTTGCTATCTTGACACAATTTTGACTCTTGTACATACACCTTTGCCATTGATGTCAAAGGGGGAGAAGAAAACCAATGAAAAATAAACAAACACCTAAAGGAGGAAAAGAAAAATAGGGTGTATATAGTAAGGGGGAGTAAACAAGAATTTTTCACTAAGATAGTCAAGAGACAATGCTGATAGAATGTTGTCATTGATGGCAAAAAGGTTTGGTAAAGGTCCGAAAGACTAATGGCTAAGTATGGGAAAGCTATAGAGTATTAGAGATTGGATCAATATGCCTCCGTAGTTGAAGATCATTACATGTAGTCTAGGTATGTTGTTCATTGATATTTGGTGATCACATTTTCCAGTGTTCAAATTTTGACTTCCTCTGGAAGTCATATGGTGAATTGTCTAAGTCTGGATGAACAGAGTTAAGCCTGAAACAATGTAAAGCATCTAAGTATTTTGGTATGCATTCCTCTATTGTTGAGTATTTTGATTTATGGTTCTAAGGCAATGTAGACACATGTCATAAGCATCTAAATTCATATTTGTAGCACTTGAAGTCCACTAGATCATATTTGACAAGTTCTTCAGTATCGGCTTCCAGTCTGACAGTATTTCTCTGTGACAGAACAACAGTTCTGAGATCCACATTTCTCTATGAAAGAATATTATGCTCCATGGTTCTGAAGGTATGCTAAGATGTCCATAATGAATGTTGTCTATGATTTTCAGAGTCTCATATGGTCTGCATTGGAAGTTTTGATGTGACAGTTGAACTGGTCAAGTGTGTACTTAAGGGATAAACTGATAGGCATGTTAGATCTATATGCGGTGAGGATATATTGTTTGAAGAATTAATCCAAGTGGTTGAATGATTGATACCGACCTATATGAAGACTATTGTATGTGTGTTTGGTTCTTGTTTGTGTATAAAATCAAGCTGACAAGGTATAACACTTGTATACATGTTTCATGTCTGGCTTGCCGACCTAATTGTGAGATGAATCTTGTTGCGGATATATATACTCGATGGATTTCGGTGTTGGGTAAAAAGTGTGTGTGCAAATAGAATGTGAATTCCATGATTGTGCGACCTAAGATAGTTTTGGGATTGGCAAAAGGATAGAAAAGGCAGTAGGACAGAAGTATATGTGAAGCAGAGTAGAAAAATAGGATAGACAGTATGAAGTCCTTTGAATCTGTATACTGAGCACATTGGTATTGCACCATAGCATTTTGTAGATGCACCTATAGCAGTCCTCTCCTAGCAGTGAGCCACTTCTTTCTATATTCTCTTCTCTTCTATTTGGTAGTGAGTCTATTGCAGTGAGCACTTCTTTGGACAGTGAGTCCTTGGGCAGTGAGCCTTCATGTAATTCAGTATTGCTATCATAATATATTGTGAGCTAACACTCACCATGGTTTTTCCCTTTTTGGGTTTTCCACGTAAAATCCTAGTGTCTCTATGTTATGAATTTGTGGTTGCTCTTCTTGTGTTTACTTTGCTTTCATGTTATTGAATTTGGTAAATGGATTAATGAATGTGTGAATGAAAAGTTTTTTAGAATACTGATTCACCCCCCCTCTCAGTATTCTTTGTATTCAATAGTGGCTAAGAAAAGTGACAAGGGTTCAAGAAATAACCAAAATGGACCCAGAAATGAGAAGAAGAACAATGGCAATGTTCGAAGGAATGATAATAATTCAACTAAACTTGATAAGAAGTGAGGACCTCCTAGAGGATGTTTCACTTGTGGTGGAGATCACTATGCAAATCAATGCCCAACCAAGCACCAGGGTGTCATGTTCCCTGTTTCTTGAAACTTGATTAATGATCAATATTAACCCATTTTACTCTTTCATGGGTTAATTGAGCAAGCACAGTAAGAATAAATAATTTAATATGTATTATTGTCCAAATATAATTCAAACTTTGAGGACAATTAAATATTAAATTAAATATTAAATATTTTTATTTATTTGCACAAGTAGGGGGGATGGAATATTGATAAGATATTGTTGTAATAGCCAGAATCTATTTTCAAAAGATTTTATTACAATTATGTCAAGATTATATGACAGCATCTATGACAAGTTGTCATAGTGGGAGTTGTTTTCTATTTTTAGACAAGAATCTTGCATGAGTTGTTTTGGTGAGCATTTTTGGAGGGAATTTGTTGGAAATTAAATTATTTTAATTTATTTTCCAAGAGAGGGGTGTTTGGATTTGGAGATATTATAAATATGCAAGTACTTTCTTGCAGAAGGACCTTTTGATCATTTTACAACCCAAATTTCTAAATTTGAGCACTTGTGCTTGGAATTTCTTCAGTGGATGAAAACCCATTGGAGTTTGCAGCTATGGATGGAAACTGATTAGTTTCTTGGATCAGAGGATGGAAACCCTTTGGTTCTTGAGTCCATTCTCACATAGGGAGTGCATTGGAGCTTCAAAGAATTGATAGATTTTGGTAGTTTTATGTAGTTTGCTTGCAGGTGGATTTATATGCAGTTTTGATGTTTCTTGGAGCGTCTTGAAAGATAATAAGCATTTTTAGGTGTGGAATTCATGGTTTTATGTGTTTTTACTATTTCTACATCATTATTGGTGCTTGTGGCCATTTAAAGTAAGATCTGGTGTTGTCTTTGTGAGTTTGGAGCAGTTTCAGTGTATGTTGGAGTTGGGGTTTTGAGTAGTTTGTAGTTTGGTGTTGTGGGTTTTTCCCAAAAGTTTTCTATAGAATTTCATGTTGCATCAAACCTATTCTCAGGTGTTTATGAAAGAAAAATCAAGTAAATTCACTTTATGGAGTTTGTAGTGATTTTGGGTGTTATTCGGTGTTCTTAGTTTTTGTGGGTTTAGCATAAAGCTTGTTGTATGAACTCATATTATTTGCTGCTGTTGTAATTCAGTGTCTCAGACCTGATTACATGTTATTATATCATAAATTGAATGCAAAAGTGTTTTGGAGAAGTTTCAAGCTTTTGGGTGTGATTTATGTGTAAGGCTAACTAGCTAGTCTACTCAAATTTAATGTGGATTTGTGGAGTTGTTCAAATTCATTTTCATATATGAATTTATTAATTAATTTTCAGTTGGGACACTACATAGGGAGTTCAGTAGCGTGGTAATGCTTTACCCACACATCAAGCAACTTTTCAATAGAGGATCCATGTGGCTTTGGGAAATCACAAAGTGGAGTACTAGATTACTCCCATAGAGACAATGGGTACTTTGTTTGGAGTTCCTATTTCTATTTTGATTGATACTGGAGCAATTGAAAGTTTTATTTCTCCAAGAGTATTAAGTAAATTTCCTAGAAGAGCTAGATATATGGCTAAAGTCTGGTCAGTAGAATATGTTAACCAGACTAAAGCTCAGGTAGAGCAATGTTTATTTAAAGCTAAGATTGATCTTCCTAGTTTTTCAACTGAGGTGAATTTGTTTGTAGTCCCCCTAGGTTCTTATGATGTTATCTTAGGAATAAATTGGCTATGGAGGCATAGAGCCAATGTTGACTATTTTGCAAAAATGGTTGAGTGTCTAGACAATGTAGGAAACAAAGTATTTTTGTAAGGCACTCAGAGAGAAGTCAAGATCAAACCAATCTCTGCTATGCAACTAAAGAGAGCTAGGTGAAAAGGTTGTAAACTTTTGCAATCAAAATGGATCAAGTAGAAGAAGATCCTAGTAAACAAAGTGTCTTTGGAGAACTATCCTTAGAGATTTTTGGGATGTTTTCCCAGATGAACTTCCAAGATTACCTCCGAAGAGAGATTTCAATTTATCAATTGGTATTATACCTGGATCTAAGCCAATTTCTGATGCAGGAGCATCCAGAAGCATTCAAATCAATTGGGACAGTTAATAGTAAGTTACAGAGTACCGAGAGAGTGACCTTGGAGATTATTGCATTTTACCACATTTGCATATCAGAGGCTACGGAGTTGGACTTAGAATCTAGACATCGTCATCTACATCATATCCAAAATTTAGATCATTTGGCTTTGATTCTGGAAAGATATCGCTATCAAAAGATTACATGTTTTTACCTATTTTCACATAGCAGAGCCGACAGTGTTCAGTGGAGTCTAATTGGCTTGTGGAGCAATTTTGTGACTTGTGAAGCTAAAAGGAACATCATTCAAGGAAGTTTAGGACTTGTCTGACCTTCATGGAGATTCACACAAAGTTCTATGCACCAGCAGAGCAATGCCTTATGTTTAGGCCCGACCTATCCGTGTCTACACATTTCATAACTAGTTGTTGCAATTAGGCCAATTTGATAATGTTATGAAGGCTTGCGGAGGATATAAATGAAGGATAATAATTTGTTACAAGGCAACAGTGATGAAATAATTAAGTATATGAAGATATGAAGCAAAATCATAAGTGTTTTGATCCAAAGAAGCAGAACTGAAACATAGAGTAGACCAAAGAGTAGAAGAAGTTGCGGAGCAGAGAATTGAGAAGTAGATGAAGGAATTCATGGAAGAGTGTTATTATACGAATCTTTTGTAACCCTGGGCTGTGGCCTAGCATATATAGAGCCCGAGTGGCATTTATAATGTGTTTTGAGATCATAATATAAGAAGAATGAACTTTGAAGGCTAGGTTTTTCCCTGTTAGGGTTTTCCTAGGATATATCTTGTGTCATGGGTGTATGAATGTATCTTTCTTTTTATTGTTAACTACATGCATTCATTGCATCTCTGATTGATCATATTGTTAATAGTCTAAGGCTGCAAGGTTGGACAATCCCTCATCAGACCCTCCTACCTTGACTACATCAAGTGGTATCAAAGCTAGTTTTGAATCTGTTGGGGTGGTTGTGAATCTATTGGGAAGGAAGACAGTGTTGAAAGAAGTGTGAAACCCTAGAAGTAACAAGTGTCACCACTGAAGAAGATCAAGGCAAGAAATATTAGTAATATTCTCAAAATTAAGTTGTTTATCTGACTTTGTTTTGATGGGTAAAATTGGAAAAAGGATGAAGAAAGAAAATGAAAACCTAATAAGCAAAAAGGATATTTTAGAAGAAGAATTGTGTGAAATCAAAAGGTGTAATTTAGAGTTGATGGAAAGGATAAAAGAATTAGGAGAAGACAAATATGATGTTCTTAAAGAAGAACTAAAAAATGTAAGAAGGAGGAATGAAGAATTAGAAGCAGAGTTGAAATTGTTTGAGGATGTTGAAAAGAAATTTGAAGAATTGGAAGAAGGATTTAAGTTGTTTGGGAAGGTGGAAAAGAGGAACAAAGACCTGGAGGAAAATTTGGAAGAATTAAGAAAGGAAAATAGTTTGCAAAAGAATGAAATATTAGGACTGAAAGAACAGGCTAATCAGTTAGAGCAGTCAGTAGTAGAATGCAGAAAAGAGAATGAAAGTATGAGATCTAAACCTGAACTTTGTGATGTTTCTTGTGATACTAATGATTTGTGTGATGATGCAGAAGTTTCTTTAGAAAGTGAGATTGAAGATGATAGTGTAACTAAACCTACATTTGTTGGTGATGGTATTGGTTTCAAAATCATGTAGAGAATGGGATATGAAGGACAAGGATCGGGAAAGCATCAACAAGGAATTACAGAACCTATTGAACCAGTAATAAGATCAAGAAGTGAAGGCCTTGGATATGAAAGAGGTAAAGATGTTATTACAAGTTCAAACAAGTCAAGTCAGGGAAGAAGAGGTATGTAATGTTCACATTGTAATAGATATGGACATGAAAAGGAATTGTGTTGGGATCTATACCTTTGTAAGTTATGTGGATTGAGGAATCATTCTAAAAAGATGTGTTGGAATAAAATGAGAAGAAGAAAGCCTATGATAGATTGTATGCAGATGAATTATGGATGGATTGATGGAGAAAAATGGAAACATGTTACTTGTATGTTCAAAAGGTTGTATAGATGGAAGTATTCATGTGTAGGAGAGAAAAGAAGATATGGATTAGGATGCAGAGAAGAAAGACCTTATGCAAAACAAAACCAAGATAGTAATTCAAATTACAGAGGAAGAGATGATAGGAGTCATAATTCTTATCATAGTGAAGGATGCCAGAGAGATGAAAGAGGATTTGATAGAAGACCATTCAGAAGAACCTATTTTCAAGTTTCAAGAAAGAAAGAATCAAGTAATGAATGTCAGCAAGAGGATACTACCAGAGGAACAGTAGAAGATGCAGAGATGATTTATGCAAAGAAAGAAGAACCTATTACCAAAGAAGCTAATGATGAGGAAGCAATAACTGATGTAGAGGAAGTTTATGTAGAAGAAGAACTTATTGATTCATTGAGTTTGACAGAGAAACTATAAGAAGGTGAAGCATTGATCTTAAGAAGAATTTTGTAGACTAATCATCTGAGAAGTAGCATAGTAGAGAAAGGGAATTCATGTGCAGAGAAAGAAGGAATGACAAGATATTCTACCAGAGGAGAAAGTTTATGTACCAGAGTAAAGGAAACATGGATAAAAAGATAGAGAATAGTATAGGGATAGTATATGCAGAGCAGAAACTATAAGATTTTGATGTGTGTGAGAGAAATTGTATCTGAAAATAGAGACCAGAAAGTGTTGCAGAGAAATTCATGAATGTATTGACTGTATCAAAAGAAGTAGCATGATTGTTATGGAGGATGCAATTATGTATTGATGGATTCTCAATTGATTGAATAGACATTGATCTTGAGGTACCTTGCGGAGAAGACTTGCTTGACCATCGATCATTGAGGCAGTGCAAGGCTTGCAAGTAGACCATCGAACCTAGACCATGACAAGATGAAGACTTTGAGGTAGCTTGCGGAGAAGACTTTCTCAAACTGCTGATCATCGGGGTAGTTCAGGGCTTGCAAGTAGACTAACGAACCTAGACCATGACAAGATGAAGAACTTGAGGCAGTTTTGTAGGGTGGACTTAAACAGACTGTTGACCTTGAGGTAGTTGCAAGTACCTGTGAACAGATCGTCGAACATATTCAAGGAAACAACATGGATTTTGATAAAATATAGACCAAAGTGAAGAGGCTCACTTTTCAAATAACCTCGAGAGTCTGATGCAGGAGCATCCAGAAGCATTCAAATCAATTGGGACAGTTAACAGTAAGTTATAGAGTACTAAGAGAATGACCTTGGAGATTACCGTATTTGTATATCAAAGGCTACAGAATTGGACTTAGAATCTAGACATCGTCATCTACATCATATCCAAAATTTAGATCATTTCGCTTTGATTCCAGAAAGATATCACTATCAAAAGATTACATGTTTTTACCTATTTTCACATAGTAGAGCCAACAGTGTTCAGTGGAGTCTAATTGGCTTGTAGAATAATTATGTGACTTGCAGAACTAAAAGGAACATCATTCAAGGAATTTTAGGACCTGGCCGACCTTCATGGAGATCCACACAAAGTTCTATGCACTAGTGGAGCAATGCCTTATGTTTAGGCCTGACCTATCCGTGTCTACACGTTTCATAATTAACTGTTGCAATTAGGCCAACTTGATAATGTTATGAAGGCTTGTGGAGGACCCTTCTGGCAGTGATGAAATGATTAAGTATATGAAGATATGAAGCAAAATCCTAAGTGTTTTAATCTGAAGAAGAAGCAAAACTGAAACAGAGAGTAGAGCAAAGAGCAGAAGAAGTTGCAAAGCAGAGAATTGAGAAGTAGATGAATGAATTCATGGAAGAGTGTTATAATACGAATCTTTTGTAACCCTAGGTTGTGGCCTAGCATCTATAGAGCCTGAGTGGCATTTGTAATGTGTTTTGAGATCATAATATAAGAAGAATGAGATTTGAAGGTTGGGTTTTTCCCTGTTAGGGTTTTCCTAGGATATATCTTGTGTCATGGGTGTATGAATGTATCTTTCTTTCTATTGTTAACTACATACATCCATTGCATCTCTAATTGATCATGTTGTTAATAGTTTAAGGATGCAAGGTTGGACAGTCCCTCATTGGACCCTCCTACCTTGACTGCATCAATTTCAAAGGCACCATACCGTATGACCACTACGGAGTTGATGGAATTGAATGCCTAGCTTCAAGAGCTGTTGGCTAAAGGATTGATTAGACCTAGTGTTTCTCCTTGGGTAGTACCTATGATTTTTGTCAAAAATAAGGATGGAACCTTGCATCTGTGTATAGACTATCGTATGCATAACAAAGCAACAATAAAGAATAAGAATCCTTTACCATGTATAGATGATCTTTTTTATCAGATGCATGGTGCAACAGTGTTTTCTAAGATCGATTTGTGATCTAGATACCATTAGCTGAGAACAAAAGATGGCATTCATAAGACAGCTTTCAAAACAAGGTATGGGCATTATGAGTTCACAGTTTTACCTTTTGGACTTACGAATGCCCCTATAGGATTTATGAATTTGATGAACAGTATTTTCTGAGATTGTTTGGATAAAATTGTTCTAGTGTTTCTAGATGACATTATTATTTATTCTAAGAATGAGGAAGAGCACTTGTAGCATCTGCGCATAGTGTTGCAATGACTGAGAGAGCATAAGTTGATTGGGAAGCTTTCTAAGTGTACTTTCTTTCAGAAAGAGATATAGTACTTACGGCATATTATATCAACTGAAGGAATATATGTAGACCCTACAAAGATAAAAGCTATACTTGAGTGGCCTATGTCAAAGAATGTGCATGAAGTGCACAACTTCATGGGGTTAGCGGGATATTATAGGAAGTTCATTTTAAACTTTTCTAAGAGTGCAAGCCCAATCACTTTGCTTCAAAGAAAAGGAAAGAGTTTCAACTAGACAGTAGAATGTCAACTACATTTGACCAGTTAAAAGAGAGATTGACAAATTCACCAATATTTAAAGTTCCTAATCTTGAAAGTCAATTTCTTGTCATTATTGATGCCTCAAGAGAAGATTTGGGAGGAGTGCTTATGTAGAATGGTAAAGTAATAGCCTATGAATCCAAGAAGCTGAGAGCATATGAGTGGAATTATACTCCTCATGATTTGGAGTTAATATCAGTTGTGCATGCTTTGCAAGTGTGGCAACACTACTTGCTAGGAAAGCCTTTTGAGTTGAAGACGGATCATCATGGTCTTAAGTACATATTTTCCCAACCTCATCTGAATGCTCGACAAAGAAGATGGTTGGAATTGATATCCGACTATGATTTTGAGATAAATTATATCAAGGGCAAAGAGAATCAAGTAGCAAATGCTCTGAGTCAATGGAGACATATCTCGTCAATTGTCTCTATCCACTCCAACTTCAAGGATTTGGTATTGCAAAATTCTAAAAGTGATGAATATTATGAGCAAGTTAAGCAGGCTCTCTCTGTAAATCCTCAAGATTCAAGGTATGAAGGGTTCTATTTTGAACTAGATGGGCTTCTATGTTACAGAGGTAGAATGTATGTTCTAGATTTGGCAGAATTAAGAAATCTCATGTGGAAGGAAGTTCATTCCTCACCATATTCAGGTCATCCAAGAGTAACTAAACTTCTAGACAATGTGAAACCTCTTTATTTATGGAAAGGAATGAAGAATGATGTTGCAAGATTTGTAGCCAGTTGCCTAGAGTGCCAGAGAGTCAAGGCTAAGCATTAACATCCAATAGGACTTCTGTATCCGCACAATATTCCAAAGTGGAAGTGGCAAGTTATTAGCATGGATTTTGTACAAGGTCTTCCAATGTATCGAAATAGACATGATGCTATTTTAGTAGTGGTGGACAAACTCACCAAGGTAGCTCACTTTATACCTGGAAATTTAATAGATGGAACACCAGTCATAGCTCGCAAGTTTATACAGGAAGTGTTTAGATTACATGGAGTTCTTGAGAAGATTATCTCAGATAGAGATGCATGCATGACTTCAAGATTTTGGAAAACTTTGTTTTCAATGCTAGGAACTCAACTCAATGTAAGCTCAGCTTATCACCCTAAGACAGATGGTCAGACAGAAAGGGTAAACCAAGTTCTTGAAGATTTGTTGCGAATGTATTGTATGGATCAACAATACAAGTGGGAAGAGTATCTACCACTTGTGGAGTTTGCTTATAACAACTCCTACAATTCTGTTATTAAGATGTCTCCATTTGAAGCATTATATGGAAGAAGATGCCAAAATCCTATAAGCTAGGATAAGTTAGAAGATAGGATTAGCATTGGTCCAAAAATGTTGGCAAAAATGGAAGAATATGTTAAGTTGATCAAAAAAAGATTATCAGAAGCAAATGTTAGGCAGAAAAGCTACGTTGATGCCAAGCATACACCAAGGCAATTCTCAGTTGGAGAAAAAGTTCTTTTTGAGGGTCAAGGCTCAGAAAAGTTTCATAAAGTTTGGGAAGTCTTCCAAACTAGCTCCTAGATTTGTAGGACCCTTCGAAATTCTCAAAGTAATCAATCTAGTTGCCTATAGAATCACTCTACCACCAGCTCTTACCAGGATGCATAATGTTTTTCATGTTTCATATTTGAAAAAGTATATAAAAGGTGATAATCATATTCTTGATTGGAATGCTTTACAGGTACAAGACCCAAGAGTGGTCATGATTGAGCCTCTCAAAGTGCTCAAAGTTCGCAAGATCTGCTTGCGTAATAGAGAGGTTACTCAATGCAAGGTCCAGTGGGATCAGTATGCAGAGGATAATGATACATGAGAAGATTATCATGATTTTTATCATAGATTTCCTGATTTGTTTTATGCATTTCAAATTTGAACGAAAACTTTATCATATTATTTTTGGATACATTAGATCATCAAGGACGATGAATCTTATGGGGTAGATATGTCACATCCCTAATTTTGACTATGTTTTACTTTTTACTTGTATGTAATTAGTAGATAATTTTGCATTATTTAATGATTTGACGTTATGTGAAAATATTAGGATAAATCAATGATTTCATGAGTTTGAGTTTATATGTTTAGAATTAGACATGTGATTATATGATGTCATGATTATTTATTCGTAAGATATATGAAGTAACTAATGATGCACTAATCCCAGTTTGGTTGATTGTAAGTTTAACCAAGAAAACGGGTTTTCCACCCTCCAAGAAAGAGAGGGAGCGCATCATCGGAGAGAAGTGAATAGACATATGGAAAGAATAGGTTGTTGCCATCTAAGTCTTGTGCTTGTTCAGTTTTGTGAACCCCGTCGAGTTTGGTAAGTTGAGTTCGACTTTATTGGTCTAAGTTGGATTTTGATTCGACAATTGTTGATTTGACATCAAAATCCTTTAGTATAGGTTTTGTCGAAAAACCAAGAAGGGATGGTATGACCATCGACAAGATGTAGTCAATAGTCGTTATTTTTCCTTATATGATGTGAATATAGTTTATATTCAGAAGGATATATATAAATATTTTTGGTAGTGGTTAACTATCTCATTTTTGGTATTTTTTGATTGGAATTCCTTTATGGTATCCTATCAGGTTAATTATGTGTGATTATTTTGTTATATACGAGAGAGAGAGAGAGGGGGTGAGAATACCTTGTTAAATGAGACCTTTCGTGTTGAGGTCAATAATTTCTCTATGAAAGAGGTTAAGTTTCCATGTAATGCAAGTTTCTTTTTAGTATGTGGTTGTTTGACCCCTTTTTACTCTCGACTGTTTTGGGGAGTGGAGGAGCCTTTGACCAGTTTTTGTGTGGTCGTTTATGACCATCATCTCCATTTATTTGCATGGCCTTGTGGAAATTATGATAGACATTATTATTAGGAGTGATGGATTGCGGTTATAGAGTAGAGCTCTATTTATCAATGTAGAGGAGTTCTCTAGTGGACACACATACACAGACAAAGAGAGACACAAAAAGTAGAGAACATCATTTGAAGCTGACAAAGGAGGGACAATGACAGAGAAAGAGGTTGCTAAAGGATAAAGGAGAGCCTTGTTGCACCTACGATCTCAAAAGTCCTTTTCTTCTTAAGTAAATGTTATTTTGAGTTGAGAATTCTTTGTATGTTATCGGCCGTGTAGATATATTTATAAAAAGCCAAGAGGAGCTTAGTATAGCTCTGTGTTTTGAGCAGTCGATAGCATATATATTTTACTATGTTTTGAGTAGTCGATAGCATATATATTTTACTATGTTTTGAGTAGTTGATATTATATATATTTTAATGTGTTTTGAGTAGTCGATAGCATAATATCTATTACTGTGTTTTGTAAAGCCAAGAGCTTAATAGATTATTGTGTTTTGTGAAGACTATAATTTATATATATATAGAAGTGTAGAAAAGCTGAGAGCTTAGTATATCATTGTGATATAAGAAGTCCATAGCTTAGTCTATCTCTGTGTTTTTGTGAAGTCTTTAAACTTAGCAGAACTCTGAGTAAACCAGACTATTTAGCTTAAATTATTGCCATGTGATGTTTGAGGCCAGAAGCATAAATATAGTTCAGTAAGAATATGAGGCTAATTAGTCTTACACTCTACATATTTTGGTTAAGACTTAAACTCTTTCAACTTACGTCGAATAGAATGAGAACTTTGTGTTTCATCTTTATCTTTTGATATAGCAAATATGTGCAGGCCGATAGGTCGTAGAAACATTACCTTTAACAAGCTGAAAGGCTAGAGAACATAGTAGGTATCTAATAGATACAATTAGTAAACTTTAGTAGTTGAGAAGACAGTTTGCAATAAGCGTTAGTATGTTTTTATGCTAAGGTTGAAGTAACCCTATTGTGCTTGAACTCTTAGACATTAATTGTGTGGTAACCAGACATTTGTTATACTCTGAGATATCAGAGAAATCTGACTATTTTTAGTTATCTATAATCTTCATTTGCACTTAGGATAGCAGAGGATACAAATGTTGTTTTATTTCCCTTAAAACTTGTTGAATCTATCTTATATGTCAAACTGAGCCTC